>OY728132.1:1890508802-1891782552 GCA_963277665.1 Viscum album
TTTGGCCATCAACTGATCAAAATATTTCCATCACTTTCAGGTGATATTATTAATCATAAATCTCTCATTATTATCCCATAAATCATGACCCATTAGAGAATAGTTGTTTCATGATAAAAAATGAGATGCATCATAATCAGAAGTATGGATTTATAATATCACAGTTTCATGATTTTGAACTACATGGACCCCCTTTTACATCTACCCACATGACCTAAAATTTAATAGCATATAATCCTACCCATTCAAAGATAAATTACATAATTCGCAACCATTTCATATGAAATGAAACATATGTAAACAATCCCTATCACTTTACACAAAACATTAAGATGATATGTCCCTCACCAAAGAGGATATATTCATCATTGTCACATTGATCACTTGAACAATTTTTGGTGTTTTTCACAAGACCCCACTCCCCCTAAGAACTATGTGTTGAATGATTCCCCATTTTTGGATTCTCAGTGAAATCTAGATGGTTTATCCCATGATAAAAAGATATTTAAATCTCAATGCCTCTCTTCCCTAGTGAAGAGGCTCTTATTGACTTATGTTCGGTTTAGATTCACTCCATATTCTCACTGAGGAATCCTAACATTTCCCCCTTCGGTTTGTGAAAAAATTCTAACAATAAACGGGTTTATATAAGAATGTCAAGTGCATTGATTAAATTCTCTTCAGATATATATATATTACCATATCTTTTATCTTGGGACCAATTACAGATATCATATTCCCTAGAAAATAATTAGTGTTGTAACTATCCAATAGATTCCCCACTATCCCTCTGGCAATGAGAAGAAATTTTTATTAAAGGATATGTATGATGATGTGTAATCTTAAACACTATCACCCCCTGTTCTATACATCATGATCTTAAATAACCCAAAATTATCACACCATTGCTCAATATAATAATGTCACTACCAATTCATGTCTTGATTATTTTTCCTTAATTGTTGTATAAATATACTATTATAGTATACGTTATATTACATTAAAATAGGAACATATCTGTAGTAAGATATATAAAAACATTAATTTCAGTGACTTCATAGTCCAATTATTAAAACATTTAATATAGTACCCCATGTCAAATTAAGCATAACACTAATATGTTGACACTCATCCAGCGGATTTCAAAAATAGAATTGGATTTCCAATTAATTTCTAGTTTTCACTAATATTGATGATGTATTTATTAACACCTCCTATGTTTTATGTTACATAACCATTATCTAGAAACTATCCCCCAATTTATGCTATAAAACTATAAACTTCACTATATTTAAGATCAATTCTCTTTTACCATAATCTTCATCACCCATACGTTCTTAACTATGTGATGATATATCCTTATCCCCTATTTGGAAATGAATTGTGACTTTAAACCATGTGTGATCATGGATCATGTTATTCCTCTACATATATAATTATTGAATAATATTATATTATATCATATTGAAATTCCATTTTAATCTTGATTAAATTACAGTTTTGAACATGCTTTGAATATAAATAGTTATCTACATCTAAATAACCAATTCATGGCCATGTAACCTTAAGAGTGATGGAAATATTCATATATATCCATATATCCTATGTAAAACCTATGTGTTACCTAATTCAAATCATCTAACAATGATATATTTCAATTTGGTTTTCCCACAGTCTAAATTGATAACAATAAACCCATTCTTGAAAACTAATTCCCATCAATAGTAAACATCTCAGTTGAATCCTTTCATTTCATAATGGATCCCCCTTAATTCATGGTATCATCATAATTACCTAGTCTCAAACTACATAACTACTAAGTAAAAAATAATATTATGAAGACATCCTACAATATGGAATATGAAACCAATACTTGGATATATATTCATCAATCAGCATTTCCAATATACCACATTCACTATTGGTTTAAACTCTTATAGTCTCAATCCTCCAATTTATCTTACTTTATTATTATCAAGTGGAGTATCATCACCCATGGTGTTTATCAGTCATTTATTGTTGTAATCTAGGAGAAAAATCATGATGTTGGAGTCACACAAATTTTATTCCTCAATCTTTATTAGTTTATGAATAATTTTTTAGGCATATTTCTAACTGAAATTAATTAAACCATTTTTTATTTATCTATAGTTTTATAAATGATCTTTTATTTAACTATTATATCTTACATTTGACATGACTCTCATGGATGTGGAGTGGGATTTCTAGTATTTTGTAAAATTAATTAATACCTAGAAATACCATGAAGATATTTAAACAATTAGTACTTTTCTAAATTTAAAAAATAAATGATATTCATAATTAGAAAAAAATTCCATCCATAATGTTTTTCCTATATTTACTCTTGGTGAATTTACTAGTTTATAATTTTGATCTAATAATGGGAAGAGTAGATAACTTGTTGTATCTTATCCAAGTATCAATGTAATTTTTCTACTAATAGGTACAACACATCTATATGTATCTAGATTATATCATAAAAATACATACCATATGCTACATAGGATTATATTTGGACCAACATTAAATATAATATAGTTCATTTACTACATTGGTGAAAACTTTCATCCATAATTTATGAGAGTGAATATATCTTATTATACTCTACCACCCAATAATGAAATTATAACTAAGTCACTAATGATTCACCATGTCTTGGACTTTGAATAATAATCTGGTAAAATTAAATATATGTTTATGCAGTCACCACCACTCGTCCAAAAATTCATGGGGACATAAAATTATGATAACCATAGTCAACCCCACCATCTATAATTATAAGAAGAAAATAGATGTTTTTTCACACACACACACACAGATATATATATATATATCAAATAAATGTGAGTGATATGAGGCTCCAAATATTTATCCACACCCTCTCCTAGATCACCCAAATATCTTTATTTGAATCTATCCAAAAGTTATCATATTTATTAAGGAACATATCATATTATAGAAATAAATTGACTTATTTTTATGGATTCAAAAAATTCAATAACTATATCTGATAGTCTAGGAATGAATAATAGCCTCATTTTATCATCTACTTCCTCAATTGAATGAGGCTCTTAAATTTTTCTTTATATCTCCTCCCAATATTATTACAACACACATGATATCAAATTAGATTTCCAATTTCAAATTGATCACTCTATTTGCCCCATCACCATCGTCATTTATGAAGTTTCACCCCTATGAGATATCCACGCTCAATTTATAGACTCAACGTCCTTCCTATTAGTGATATGAACTTATTGGTCCATTATATTTTACTAAAACTCCTATCATGAGGTATAAAACTTTTTAGTGGGAATATATTCATTACATTTTGTTACAACTAAAAAAATATGATGGCATGATATAATACCATCTATAATAAGGGTTGTGAGGTCAAATAATCTCATTATTGTAAGGGTAATTCTCACTAATTCCTGGTTCTACTAAACAAAATACACTAGTAAATGATAATGTACTACATTAGCTCATAAATTTGAGTCACCAATCACTAGTTAATTACTACACATCGTATGGCCTTATGAGACTTACTATAAGCTCAATAGTGATCCCTAAAGGAACCTATGAACAATGTTAAAGAATTGTGATAGAAATATCTTGAAATTTATTACAAGGTACCAAAATGTGTATTCAATGAAAAAAAATATTTGAGTTTAGATAATAAGTGGGGTAACATGAATATTTTCATTGAATTAGAGCTCTAAACCTCTTCAGTAGTTGGTGGATCTAGTAGAGTTTCAGATGTTATCAATCCTAAGACCAATGGAAATGTGGTGGATTCACTCATTGGTTAATTTACAAGACAAGAACTTGACATACATTATGTTTAAAGTTGGAACAAAAATCCATGATAATAAATGAATTTTTTAAAAAAATATTCCATCGATTATTCATCATGGTCATTTAATTTAGTTATTTTATTTCCTACCTTAAAAACCTCTTCTTGACCAATACCACATACCCATGAGTACTGCTCAAGAGAATCAGTCTAGACCACCTTAAAATTAGTCCTGGTAATCTTGTTCCTTTTTTATTATACATTACATGTAGTACCTTCATCCATTCACTCAAGGAACCAATATGTCCTTAAAATTAGACCAATTTCTCTATATTATTGTCTTAACAAATGAATTAAATTTGGGATATTGTGAATGTTTCCCTATAATACATGATTCTAGGATGGTGTATCCTGATGTGCTGAAACACCCACCACATCCATCACTAGTATGATTATCACCTGTAGTTGTATAATATTAAATAATGTTCTATAATTAATCATATTTTTTTACAAATCTTATCATGTGCATGTTCATAAATAAATAAATTTGAGAAACTGAAAAGAAATCCATAGTATATTCCCCATCCCCTATGATTTACTTCCCCAAGAACCATTATCAATAGGTGAACGTGTCTTAGAAGAAACACATTATAAATGTGGGATAATCCATAGATACCCCACAGTACATGTTCATATATTTTTATAAGAACCCTCTTTGATGGTTGGTCCGCTTTGAATAAATTTTTTTTGTACCCGAGAAATCCAATAATATTTCTTATGGGTATGATAGAATCCCTAGATTCCCCATTGGTTCCCTAAAAAACATTTTTACCTATATCTATGATTAATATTATGTATTTATTTTCATATATCCAATCACATATTGTCTGATACCTTCACAAGTTCCTTTGAGTGGAAACATACACTAGAGTTATAAAATAATCAAGGGATGTTATTTATGACAGACTCTCATGTATACCAATGAGGTAAACATCATAATGTGCTGAAACTAAAAAATTCACTAGTAGGTGGATTATAGTTTAAAAATGATGTTATCATTGACACATGTGACCAAAATACCATATCATAAATCCATCAAGTATTACCTTAACTATAGAGGCCTAACATTTTTTTCATTACTAATATTATTATTTTCTTTATATTGTTTAGTTTGGGATTGTTTTGGTAATGTATGGTTTCATTAAAAAGATAAAAGAGTCATAAATAAGTGTTTTGTAAATTTTAGTACGAAAAACCTAGGGAACCACACTACAGCCCAAGTAGATATTCCATAGTGGGACTACCCATGGAATAAGTAATGGTCCACACTATAATTATGCCGTTTAATAGATTTTACACCAAAACCATGGAATTAGAGATCCATTTCAAGGAGGCAATGCATTGACATTTACTGTGGAGGAATGGTTCATTGGATGATGCACCACTAAATATTGGATCCCTCTACAAGATTTAAATAGCATCAATTAAATATGGTTGTCTATACATATATTCATTAGTGATTAAACATATCTAAAATTAAATTAAATTATTAAATTGATGGGGAATCTATGGAGGATTTATGATATGTCTTTACAGCCCTAAAACATACTCAAGTAAACTACAAATACCTCATATCCTCTATCTCTTTTAGAATTCCAAGCGAACTGAATGATTGTTCAATCATCTCAATGAGGGTTGTGCACCCCTCCTTCACCATATGTCCTCTAACATGTTGTTAAAAATAATGTTAGGTAATCTTTACATGCCAAAATAGACCCTTTTTCAACACGGAGGAAGACCTCCAGTGTCTGCCTACACTATATTTATTCTTACCCAATGTGGTGTATCATACCAATGCACTATTTAACTATATCGTCATTCATTTTATCATGGATGATCAACCCATCACACCAATACACTTTATCCCTCATCCCTATATCATGTATATATTTTTTGGTGAAACTTTCTACCATATCCTCTAGCTTTGAAATACGTTCTCCTCTATCAGCCTAACCCAAGGGGTTATTATAGATCCTCTTTATCTAGTTTCACCTCACCTTTCTATAAAAGACTTGTCATATTTGATTGGGATGCTTCTTGGTGTTATAAGCATGAATTTTTCTGGTTAGAGTGAGAACATGAAATGGTTATCAACACCATCAGTAGATACTAATGTGAAGTCCAATTATTTTGGTAGGATGTTACTTACCTCTTGGGTTCTCATATGAATATGTTTCAATTTTGTCATTCATGTATTGGAATTTTTGACACCAGGCTTAATTTTTGTCACATGAGGTTTTGTGTGCATATATGTAACAACCTGAGAATTTATGAGAATTATTATTTTTAATTTCATTTATGTCTTGTGTGGTACACTACAACAAAATTATCTTGTACAATACACAACACCATATTAGCTTGCAGCATACACAACACTATTCATGGCTCGTGTTACACACAATTTCAAGTTCATTTTGTAGAAATTATTCAACGCAACATTATGTATATATTTTATTTAATGTATAAATGAAATAATTTTTGATTATGTTATACACAAAAAGAAAGGTATTTTGCACTACAGCCAACCTTGTCTTGGCTTGCATTACATGCAATCTCGACCTTCCTCGATAGCGTGTGTAGTACGCAATACCGGGTTTCACTAAACAACGATATATTGTTATAATATTATTATGAACTAGCCGTAACGAATAGTAGTATCTACATTTTTAATTTTATGAAATTATAATTCATCTTACACATTTTATATAACATGGTATGATAAGAAAACAAATTTTTCGGGTAAAATGAGTATTTTTAAAAAAAATGCAGTGTTGCCTCCTTTTAATGGCGCACCCACATTTAATTTAATTTTTGAAATGTTCATATTTCAATTTGAAAAAATAAAATTCTTATTTGTAATCATGATATAAAAATTTACTTTGGATAAATTTTTAATATTATTCTGATAACTTTTATATTTTAATGAATAGTAAAAACATGCTATTTTTTAATTAAAAACAACATTTTTTCATCGCAATAATTTATATAGTTAAATTATAATATTGAATGGTTTTAAATTATAAATAGAATATATTTTTACCATTTAATATAATTTATTTCATTAACATTAATTTTACATTGAATTCATAGATAATAACATTTCAATCTATGGTAATGTTTTAACTTTTAAAACTCGTTTTCTTAACAACGAGATTAATTTTAAATTAATTACTGCAACTTCTATGTTTTTAATTTTGAAAAATTTCTTCCATATTTTAATTTAGTGGTTCCAAATTATGTTAATAGGTTACTTTTTTTTTGATATTATGAATAGTAACTACGATTATTTTTATTTACTGTAGTTAAAGGTAAATCAGGTAATTAAGGGTAAAAATAAGATTATAAAATTTCTCTAACACCTTCCAAAATTCTATTGGATGATTAAAGTCGACCCATATCACATAATGGTCGGAAGAGATTAATTTTATGGACTTTTGACCATGAGAATAATTTACTTATTATTAAAACCAAAGAAAGTGACAACATGTCACTCTCTTAAATCTTATAAGTATAATAATTTTAATTTACTGATAAAATTCATGAAACATAGAAAATCAATAGTCTCCAGAAATATAATAAAATTATATACATCATGTGAATTTATTTATAATTTTTAGGGATTAAATAATTATCATTAAAGGTGACACAATAGTGATGTTGAAATTATTTTATTGATTGAAATATCAAATAAATGGTTTTAAAAATAGTAAATCAAATATTATATGAACTATTTAATATTCTCCACTAATTTTATAGATATATATGACATGTTATTAATCTATAAATGTTTTTATTTTGAACATATATTCTGTATGGATTTTATTTAAATTCAAATAAATGAATAGTGTCAAAATTGACACTATTGTTATTTTATAAAAATAACATAATATAAAATTTTCTAAAAATGACGGAAATATTTAAAAATTATAAAATAAAATTTATATGGTCTAAAATGTCATAAATAATTCAATTATGGACAATTCACAACACATAAGTAATTATTTATAACAATTTAAAATTTAGATTCTTATAACCAAAAATAAAATAAAATTGATTAAATAAGGATAAATCAAGTTGATAATGTTTAAAATAAATTACCAACTTGTATAAATTTTATTGGATAATGATATTACAACCCTATATCATCTATGTTCGGATTTTAGCCATTTTTTACGTTTTTAAGTGGGGTTGGAATTTATTATAAATTAATATTATTGTGGTTTCCAATGGTGCCCCTCTCCTTTCTTATAAAAGGGCACCTCCTCCCTCTTCTATTTAAACAATTTTGTCCCTTAATTCTCGTAAAACCCCTGCCCATTTCCCTTATAAACTTCCCTAGAAACATTATAGAGATTCTGGTCTCCTAAAAAGACCAACTCTAGTGCCCTAAGAGAAGGTTAAGAAGAGGTGCGTCAAAGAAGATGTAATAACATTTACCGATTCTTTCCAATTTATTTTTTCTTATAATTATTCTTCTTAATTTGTTTCATAATAAATTAATATCATAATTATCACTAATATAATGATATTTTATTATAAATATAATACAACCCTATTTCATCTTCTATCCATCTTACGGAAAATGAAATCACCGCGCGTGCGTACGTACGAAATACCTTCTCCCCGCCTTGGTGTAATCTGTTTTTCACCACCACCTTACTTGGATGGGTATAATGGTGTAAATAAAAAACTATATATTATTATTATAAAGTTATATTTATTCTTAAATATTATACATAAACTTCAATACAATTCCACAATCATGGGAATGATATCATCGCTCGTGCGTACGTACAGACTACCGTCTCTATGAACGTGATGAGATTCATTTTCCATGATTAACCATTCAAGTATGATTATAAAGTATATATAATCAATAATAATGAAAGATATTAAATAATAATGATACTGGTTTAATTTACATATATTTTTCATTTACTTAATTCTGTTTAATTCAATAAGGAAATGAAAACAGCGTTCATGCATACGTAAGGCCTACTGTCTCCATGAACGGTGTATTTCATTCCATTTATCGATATATAATATATATTTATATGCTGAATATATATTATATATAAATCATGTGTTACATTCTGGAATTAAGTAAATCATGATATAAGTAATAATATCAAGAACAACATGTCGAAACACGTACGATAAATGAAACGATTTTACCCAAAACGCTGCTTTAACATGGAATTTACAAAAGAACGGGTAATATAAAGTCATAAGTGAACCATATATGATATTATAACAATGAATATGATTCTATAATAAGTCAATGACATTATTTAAATAATTATACATGAGTTTTGGATACATATGAAGCATATCAGACATAAAGTAAGGGATAACTTTTCCAATCTCGTTTTTATTCGAGATTGTTTATTCGTAAGTATTTACCAGGGTTATATTTATCATCCATGTCCTTGTTTTCTAAAAATGGTTTCATGTATGTTTAATTTCCTTTTTACCCATTTTTACTTTTACTACATGGTATGTAAGGAATCTTTTGTTTACCATACGTGGTACTTTTTGACTTTTCCGAAAAAAGAACGAGGAGAATGTTTTTTTAACTTATACAGCATGAACTGATTTTTACAGTCTCATAATGCCATATTTCATGAAGCTTACTCTACAATATTTCTTGGCTATTTTCCATAAAATCCTTTTCTTTTAAAATTTCATGGCATTTTTTGAAAAAAAAAATGTTTTTTTAAGAAGAAAGGATATTTTACTCTAAAATTCATTTCAAGTGTTTTATAAAAACCATTTTCCATCTATGATGACATTATTTCATATGTGAATGTTTCAAGTATAATGTCTCTATGATTTACATGGTTTTAACTTTTATTATGATTAAATTATATCCATTTGTTTCATATGGATAACATTATGACGAGATTATGCTTATGAAACCCATTTTATTCTTTGGGTTTTGATTAATTATTTATGTTCATTTTGTGGAAAAAGTAATAATGATTTCATTATGAGATGGGCGGGAACTATATCTCCCTCCAATTCATTGGGTAAATATTTATATCTCATGAGATAGACATGGATCGAACGGTAAGTTAATCTAGTTCAGTGGTATAGGACTGGAACGAGGAGTGAAATCGATTCAGAAAGGGACATTGTCCACTAAGATGGTATTGGAAGAAATTCCTTGGATACAATGGAAATCATATCATGTGATTAATGGTTTCCACAATTACATTTTTATTCCCATGATATTTTATCATGATTTATGTTTCGTTATGATCTATGCCTTACGTACTACCATGATTTATTTCACAACTCAACATTTTGATGTTTGAACTTTATGTTCATGTTTTGAAGTTCAAATGTATATGATTTGTTTTATTTTCTCCATGCTTACACTTACTAAGAATTTGATCTCACCCTTTATATGTTTTATTTTCCCCATGATATAAATAAACTTTTTAGGTAAAAAAGGGAAGATCTTTATGATAGATGTTGAAGATCTTTCACCATGATTAGAAGATTATGTTCCAAGTTTCCAAAGACACTAAACTATTATGATCCTTTAGTTTCTGTTTTTTTATGTATTATGTATTCTAGAAAAGTAATGTAATGTCTATGTACGTAAAGATATGGGTCTCTACAATATATCTCATGATATATATTATATTATTTTTTGTACAAGAGTGATATTAGTGTAGGTTATTTACCTTCTTTGATTTTGATCTCATTCTTATTTAATATACTGATATATACTCATGACTATATGATATGCCTATATTGTATTCTTACCCCATGATAAGTGTTACCATTTCCACAAAGGTTTTGATTGGTACATGAAATATGTGGGCATTCATGTTATGTGAATAACTTATTGTGGGAGTGTGTATGGATTGTAATAATAATGAAAATGGACCTGAGCACACAGTATGGGGAATGATGACCATGAGTCATAACCATAGGTATTGTGTAAAGGGAATATTTGTGTTATATTTAGAATCAAGGGGAACCGTGGTCTTGTATACTGAACAGAGGCATTGATGGGGTGTGAATGACATGTGGCCTAAACTGAGGGACATTAAATATTTGGGTCCTTATCCATGATGGAGTCATGATATGAAAACATGGTGGATTGATCCATCTCGATGACATAATATCATTGAGAGATGGATTTTAAGATAAGTTCTTATCCTTTTTCATCACCCGAGAGGGGTTTGGAGCTTAGGTCTAGTCCTTTATCATCCTTATAGATGGAATTCAATCATATTGATTGTAATCTCGTGATTATTACATTATCATGGAGCTGAATATGGATCAAATGTGGTCTAGGAGAACTTAGTTAGTGCACAACCACATGATTTTGGACTGTGTGTTTATTATTCATACATCGTTTTAATTATAAAATACATTCATTGTACTTGTAAAAACCTGTATGGATGTATTTGTGGTGTCTTACTAGGTCATGTACTCACACACTACACTAAAATTTTAGTGTGATTATATATTTCTTGATGGATCCAGAAAAAAGAAGGTCTATATGTGGAATAGGTGGGCATTAGAGTACAGATCTGGTTGTAGAATAGAAGAGTTCTTATGGACCCAAATTGATTCTTATTTGATATCTACATCACTAAATTTGAAATGGATTTCCGCAGTTTTTTATTTTTATTTATTATATTAAAAGATTTTCCATTTATTTATTGTCCACATGATTACACTAATTATGTTTTTATTTATTTCCAATTACATGACAAGATACTGAGGGTATAGTGTACCCAATAACAGACTAAAAACCTTTTTTCTATTCCAATTACACTTTTCTATATGGAGGTGTTAATGAGGTCAAATATAACTCAACTTAAACAAAGTGGTTTAGGTTGATAAATTACAAAACTTTATCTAAGGAACGTAAAATTATTTTTAATTACATTTAATTTATATTTTCTTCATATGGGAACTTGATTGAATGGAGTTAGTGTGTTTGAAAATTAGGAATAGAAAATATTTCAGTGTCTATCATTTACTCCACAATGCCCCTCCGTGTTTCCATAAATTGAGAAATAATTATTATTCTCTTATAGTTGAATCAAATCACCTTCGGTGATGCACATGTTGTTGATATGTGAATTTACGTGCATTCATGAGACATTATTAAGAACATATATTTACCTTCCACACAAAATAACACACACCCACAGATATATGTATATTTGTATAATGTAATTTTTATATAGTATAGTAATTATTTAAAATTGTTCCTTGTTAGAAAATATGTTTGAGATATTTTTCTTTTGTGTATGTGATATATATATGTTCTTTAGTGCTCTATGGTATATATTTTATAAAATTTATTAATTAACCTGGTTATACTAATATGTTAATATATATATATATCTCAGACTATGGATAACATCTAGGGACGAGGAATATGGTTAGTGGTCAGAGGTTTATAACATGGATTTCACATACAAATCTATTGGAAACATTATATGATCCCATTGAAACCATTTGGATTTTTTTATGTTATTAATATCCTTATATTGTAGGGGATTATATCTCCCAAACTTAGGGTGGGACTAGAATTTGAGTAGGCCACTCATGAGAATGTTTCAGTATAGGATCCAATGGTACATGATGTGGTTCCTTAGTAACCATCATAAAAATCCATAGTAGACTATGATAAGTATTTTCAAAACTAGCGTCTCTAATCCTTTAAGAAAACCTATTGTCCTTAAGAAATTTTTGGTTGAATTGACACCATAGAGTGAAACATCACCCTTTTTGTCACACCATTAGATAAGAATGTGAATCTGACAATGTTCATGATGTAGTCACCCACTAATAATTTTTGGGGGTGTTGTGGTTTAGGTTGGGCTATTTGAAGGATGTAGGACCCCAGGACACCCTGAGAGGGGAGGGGTGAATCAGGGTGAAAAAATTTTCTTCATAAAGTTGTGGATCTTGTTCCCACGTTGGTAAGAACTCGTGAAACCTATATGATGGATATGATCAGTAAAGAAACATTCACATGCAGAGAGATGACACAACTATTTTTACTTAGTTCACCGTTAAGGGCGACGTACAAGGAGCATACGCCGATAGGTTGTCGGTCGTACCAAAATCCATTATGCTTCACTAGCTGTAGATTACAAAGGTTTGGGCACATTCACTCTATCCCAGGCTCACTACCATTACAAAAGTTAGGGATAGCACACTGCATCCCTCGGGTCACTCCCATTGACTCCCCCCTAACTCACTGCCGTTGGTGAAGTCCCACTCAGTTTATAGATGCAAAGGTCTCTTCAATAGATAGACATGAAGTTATTTGTCTCCTGTTAAGCATGATACTTTTCTTTCATCAGGGTTCAGAGTTGATGACCTTTTCAGTTAAATCCGTCTTCTTTAGTGCAATGAATGAATGCACTAGATCCCCTTGTGTTCGTTTTCCTGGATCACAATCACTTATGTGATTTGTCAATAAATGATGCTGAACTTAATTGGCATTGACAGAATCAGTTCATCATTTATGCATGAGATCATGCATGTATCATTTAGATTTCTTATTCAATCTCACTTTGCACTGAATGAATCAGACAATCTTTCGGCTTTCATGCAGCTCCAAAAATACCGGAGGGCTTCAGCCGTACCTGGCGTGCTTCTCCAAGCCCGGCGTCCAAGTCTCAATACGGTGCGCAATTCTTCGGCGCACAGGTCCAAACTGGCGCGCAGGTCTCACCAAACCACCTGTGCGACACTGCCTTCCTCAACTCTTTACCCGCACAACTCACTTCCTTTCTCACCCAAACCGCCTTGGGCGCGCACCCAACAACCGGCGCGCAACATCAAATCTTGGCGTGCACGTCCACCTGCGCGACCACACAGAATACTTGCGCAACTTCCACAACTGCGCAACGGGAGCTCTGATTTTTCTAAGTGTTGAACTCCGTGAGAAATGAGGAGGGGTGGTCCTCTATTTATAGGAAAACTGGACCCCCTGCGTAGTGGCACACAAGTCTCTCCTTGGCGCGCAACTCATCTCTCCTAGCCTCTGTCGCACAACTCACTTTCATGACCCAACCAATACTTGCGCGACCTTATTTCCTTAACCATATTTTGAAGTTCTATTCAGGGAAAACAATAGGCGTGCACCTTCCAATCCTCCTAGGTACCGGCGCGCAAGTCCACTTGCGCGACTTAACCAACACTTGCGCGACCCTTAGCCCTTTTTCATATTTTGATGTTCTGATCCTCAAAAACATGTGGCGCACAAGTTTCCTCTCCTTCAAGTGTATGGCATGCAAGTCCCTTTTCCAAAATCACTTTTCTTAATTTTTTGATTTTGAGGCCCTGAAATTTGGCAAACACTGGAAAACGGCCCCACCTTGTATCTTCTCTTTTTGTACCGCCTCCAGATCATCCATTCCTCTATCGATGTTCTTGAAACAAACATAGATCGTTGATCACAAATCTTCAACACGACATGCCATCATGAAATCCCTTTTGTCAACAAATTTGTTTGTCGTTTGTTTACTTTGTCAACAAGAACAATCACCTAAAAACACTTCTTCTCAGTGATTTGAGTCCTTCCACAACTCTTCTATTGTCATCACTAACTCCACTATTGCGATATGTATTCTTTGAAGGAACAAATTTAGAATCATAATCTTCTGATACAATGTGATTTGCATGACCATCTCATAATTTCAGTCTCCACATGAACAACTCAGAAGTCCAATCCCTGGGACATTGTGTTCTTCTTCAGCCGTCATTATCTACTTCATGCAAAGCATATGATTCAATTCTTCAAGATGTCTCTTTCATGGTTCTCTTGAAATCATGAGTAATTTCATGGTCTTCATCAAATCCCATGGTTCTCATGCAATAATGAGGAATTGCATGGTCTTTATCAAAACCCATGGTTCACATGAAATAATGAGGAATTTCATGGTCTTCATCAAAAACCCCATTCTTCATTAATCATCCTCAGATGGATTAAACCTCACATTCTTCATTGTTGTAAACAATGTGTCACCTTTGAAACATGTTCATTGAACTTATGATCAGTACAAAAATCGTCTGAATTTCCATTCCTCCACTTCATTAGTGTACTTCGTGATCTCCTTCATTTTGATCTTCATTGACAACTATTGACAACAAATAAAAACTTATACAAAAAGTGGTTCCAACAAAGGAATCACCAAGGGTGCTTCAAAAACACGTTTTTAGATATTTATCCACAAAATGTTGATAGTCGATTAAGCATATGTGTTAATGGAGCTATAGTATGGCTCCATGAATGTAGTGACATACTACACACACTATACTAAGAATTATTTTTTCACTCTACTTATAGTGTGTAATGAATCCAAGGTGACCAAGATGATCAAAATTATACTTTGACCCAACCATTGATAGAAGGTCTAGAGCCTCAACTAAGATTCATACCTAGAGTTCCTAAGCATGGTACTTATCATTGAGAGGATTTTGGATGAAGGAAGAGTATGTGGTCATTTTCTAAACCTCAATACATAATGGATGGATGCCCTATTGTTTCATTGAGTTCCAATTTTTACTGGAGGAAGGGGATGGCTAAATACATACATCATTAAAGTGTCATGCATGTGAAAAAATGTTCCATCACATCATTTATATCTAGATGAGACTTGCAGTTCTTGAATTATGGGATGTATAGACACTATATATTGTCATTCTAAGAATATTGTAAATGTTCCAACAATGTGGCATGGTATTCCATATTCGTATTTTTTGCAACATAACATTTAGAATAGCTATCCATAAAGGAGGAGGTGGTTATGGATGGTACTCATCGTATAGATATGATCGTGGTTCTTAGTAGAGTATGCAAACTCATTATTCTACTTTAACTCTGGGATAGTGTCATGAAGTTAACACGTTACATTTCTATCTTATGGGAAGACTCCAATAGATGTTTCACTGGGATGATATATAGTTCATGGTATAATCTTGATCACATCAACTCTATTAATTTTTTTTCTATAACTATATGTAAAATTATTTTATAGATGAAAAAATAGTTGTTGTTCATGACTTACTGATTAAGTTATATTTAGAGTAAGCCTCCCAAAATACACCATTGAGAAAAAAAGTGTAACTTATCCAACAATGCCCATATTTTCATATATATTTTTTGATGGTTATAAGAATTTATTGGATTTTATGATACCTGAGATGAAGACATTCAATGTGACTCTCAACTAGGAATGGTTGACCAGCTTCCGAGTTCACATTGTCTATTATATTATGTGTCTTTCATTGACTTCACCATTAGGAAATATATTCATGATGAAAAGAGACAGGACTAAGAGAAAGAAGTGTTGGAATAGCCTTGAGTCAAATCCAGAAGATTACAACATATATGGACGTCTATCCACACTCAATGTTATCTGTAATAGACACCACAACATTGGTTCCAACTATGGAATTAAATCAGAATGTCTTCCTAGTTTATTTTTCAATGATACATCTTGAGAGTGGAGTTGAATTTGGGTTGGAGATTATGTCGGGTGAACAAAAAATTTAGATACCCTTTTATCATATGTAATTGACTGAGTTGATGGAGCTCAAGGTACTGTTAGAAGACATGGAGAGGAAGGGATTTATCAAGCCACACACGTCACCATGAGGTGCTCTATTTTTTCACCATGAATCATGGTAGTAGTCTTACACTCTATATTTATTATAGGAATCTGATCAAAGAGATATTGAGGAGAAAATATTTCTTTCTAAATATTTATGAACATTCTTAATACTTTTGGTGATCAAGATTGTTCTCAAATATTGATCTTTGATGGGGTTATCATCTGTATAAATTTAGAGTGTAGGATATTCTAAAGAATGAATTTCATGGAATCTAAAAATTTTATGAGTACATGTTTATCATTTTTAGGTAGAATATGATGTCACAAATTTTCTTGGACCCATATGAAAATATTTTCATTCCTTACATGGACTCATTCACAATAGTATTCATTGATGATATCATTGTCTATTTTCTAACATTAGTTCAAAATTCATGGGACATGGAGATAATCCATAGTATCCATTGAGCTCATTGGATTTTGAAAAAATTATTGAAATATTACTTATAGATTAGATAGTTAATGTTTTACAAACAAGTGGTGTCTAAGAGTGGTATATATGTGGGCCCATGGATGGTCGAGGAAGTCATATATTGGTAATATCACAAGAATTTGTTTGATGTAAGAAGAATTCATGGTTTAGAATGATATTATAGATGGTATATATTGGACTTATCCTGACTATGATCACCCATGAAAGTGATCAATGAGAAAGGAGTCAAGTTCATAAGGTTTCCCCAGTGTTTAGAGGCATTACATGAGAAAAATTCTATAATGTAGATAACTCCAATATTATCACTCCTTGAACCTAGGCTTGGATTTGCAGTGTATTGTGAATCATTAGGTGTTGGATAGAGAGTAGTGCTAATGTATATAAAAAAAGTATTTTTGTATGGGTCTCATTAGTTATAAACCCCTATGAAGACTACACTATAGATTACTTGTATATGTTATCTTTGGTCCATGATTTTAGGTGTTGGAGACATTATCTCTTCAAAGTGGGATTTTTGTGTGTATATACCTCAAGAGAATTATCTAAATCTTCAAACAAAGGGACCTAAATTTGAGATACTGGTACTTTATTGAATATATTCCAACTGTGAATTTTGATATGGCTTTTTCACTTGGGAAGGGAAACATGGTTGAAAATTTTCATAACCACTAGAAAAAGGTAGGCATGAGGTTGGTGAGAGACATTCTAATGAGTAAGGGTGTTTGATAAATATGTTGGGAAATTGGGGGATGGATGTGTCCAAGGGGAATGTATTTATGACTGGTTTCCCCTTATTGATCACATCCTTACTTGTGTATTGAGTAAAGACATGATTGGAGTTAGTCGGAGAGTGTTCTATTGTGAGGAAGAAATTGTCTGGTGGTGGCTCGATACATGGATGGTCGATGGGTAAAAATGATGTGATTTTGGTACATATGAGTGTAGTGGTCCCAATTTTTATTATAAAAGATATACAAAGAGATTAAAATAAACCTAGATGGTTGGTAAATCAGATTTTGACCAAGATTTATCATGATTACATAATCTAGTTTTGGTGATTGGGGATAAAGATAAATATTTTTTTCTTCATCTCCCGATTCCATACATGTCATAGGGTGAAGGTTGGGAATAAATGACCTGGATGTTTGTTACAACCCCTTCTTGTACCCTTGTGGAAGTATGAAGTCATCACCCAATAATTTTTAAGAGGTTGCCAAGGTATTCTTGGATTTATGATGTAGTATTCGTTATTGTTTATTGGAAAAAAAGATGACTCACTTCTTACTGATCAAAGAGACTCACTCAGTGGGTGAGCTAGGGAAGATCTACGAATGTTAGATCATACAGCTACATTATGTTCACTTCAGAATTTGATTAGATATAAATTAACATTTTACAACATATAATGGGAAGGCCTTGTATAAATCCATGGAGACTAAATTGTGGATGGGAACTATGAATAATCATAATACAAATGTATATTCTGAATAGATTATACACATATTGAAGGATATAAATTTTTATTTTGTCATGGACATAAGTGGTGCATGGGATGATCACCTATCCATGGTTGGTTTTGTGTATAAAAATACTTTAAATTATTCAATTCAGATGGATCCTTGTGAAGAACTATATGGGATGTCAAATAGTTCATCACCATTTTAGAATGAGACATTTGAGGTAGTATTTGTGGGGCCAAAAAAGGCTTAGGAGACCTATAGGAGAGTGAATATTTTTCCAAATAGGATTATAATCGCTAAAAATATTTATATATCATATTAGAACCCTAATAAGAGATAATTGGGGTTTTTATGGGAATCCATGTTCACTTGAGGGT
This sequence comes from Viscum album, assembly GCA_963277665.1. NCBI lineage: Eukaryota > Viridiplantae > Streptophyta > Magnoliopsida > Santalales > Viscaceae > Viscum > Viscum album. The sequence goes on from OY728132.1 coordinate 1,890,527,612, forward strand.
GATTCCAAGGTTGGGGAATTGACATATGATGAAATTGAGAAAGAAATCACCTTGTTTTCTTGGACCTTTCGAGATCACCATGTGAGGGGGAATAATGGAGTACGGTGTGGATCTTCCATCTCTCTACTGAGTTAGGTAAGATATGTTACATGTGTCACACCTTTATAGGTATGTACCCAAACCTATATATGTTATTGAAAATGAGGATGTTGATATGGAGGCTAAAACATCATATGAGGATCATATAATGCGTATTGTAGACTAGTCTAATAAAGTCATCAAATGGAAGACAACAGAAATTTTCCAGATTCGATGACAACATGGGTGGGTCTAGGAGGAGACCTGGGAATGATAGGATAACATTCCTAATCAATGGATAGACCTGTGTGATAAGGACCACAGGAAACACTTATTGAGGAAGATAATACATTTAGGGGTCTAATTATGGAGCCTAGAAATATTTTTCATTAATGAAAGGATTTTTTTCTCTTTATTTTCGATCTTGGAATTATTTTGGTGAGAGGTGGTCCATTTGAAAATCTAAAAGAGGAATAGATAATTAATTTGGAAAATTTATTTTTAAAATATGTGAAACCATGCCATATCCCTAGTCGTTATTCCATATCAGGATTTCCCCCACTGAAAGGAATGGGCTTTTCCAATACTATTCCACATGGAGGAGCTTACGCTACAACTGAGGCTGTGAAAGGCCATTTAAATGAGGATATGCCTTGGCCAAGACCACATATGCTAGGTTAATGGGAAGTTCCAATGTATATTCATGGAGAACACTATTTGGATGACTCTATATTAGTTACCTTCACCCATCAAGATGATTGGTCTTCATGGTTTAAACCTATTAAAAAGTGATTATAAAAAATATGGGTATTTTCAATGGATTCATTATAAAGTTCCGTTACTAAGTTGGAAGATACCCAAGGACCCTATAATAACCAAAAAAATTCATTCATTTGGAGAATTATAGGAGAACCAGATAGCTGTATAAACAACTCCAATCCACAATAGAACATTCCCTAACTATAGGTCCACTCATTTATGTCATGTAAATCTTGTTCGGATACACTTATAAATCACAGAAATCCATTCATCACTATAAAAGCTAACCTTTGGAGTCTGTCATCCCTGTAATTTTCTTCTTCTACACTATAGTGTGCTATAAAAGTGACCTACTATACTATGGTGGGATCCTATGCATCATGGTGGATCAAACCAGCACACCACATTACAATAAACATCTTCCATTTGATGTTGTGGTAGTCTTCAGTGCACCTCCATTCCAAATCCAGTAGATTTATTCATCAGGGTCCCCTATGGAATCCAACCCCAATGTTATTTTCTGGAACCTCATTATCTCATTTATCCTCATTTTGACTAATAATCCTTTTAATATTTGATTACATATGTTCTTTGGAGTTCATGGTGAGTGTTTCTCTAGTTTGTGGGAAAAAATACCATTGATATTAGCACTAATGATGGACATTGATGTGGATTCAAATGTTTTTTGTAGGCTGTTCCATACATAATGGCCTCACATTTACACATGATTCCATAATATGATTATGTTTTGTCATATTTTACAAGGTTCACGATTTTTATCAAATGTGATTTTATGTAAGAACCTTTGATATCAGTTGTGATATTTTTTTTCAATTATTGACATTAGTGTAGATTATTTACCATGTTATACTTTGATTACATGATATTTATATATGCTTGTATATACTCATTATTTTATGATATGCATGGCCCGTATCCTCAACCTACGATACATCTTTCCATTTCCTATGATTCGTATTTGAGACAATTCTACTATCGTGTGACATAAATCCCATAGTGGATAAGTGTGACTGACATTCAATGAAAATGGTGGTGGACTTGACAATAGGTAATGAGGCATGATGGCTTTGAGTTATGATATGAGGTATCACTTTAGAGGAAAGAGAGAATCTTGGGCTAACTTGGAGTCCATGATGGCCTTATTTCCTAACCCAAGGAATCTATGGGGTGTGACAACTTAGTAGACTATCATGAGGGTTATAATGGACTAGGGTCTTAAACCATGATATAGTTAGGATATGAAAACTTGGTATCCTGATTTGGATCGATGCCTTATTTTATTTAGATAGAGATTCGGGGTTTAGAGTTTGATTTACTCATCACTAGGGAGGGTTTCTGAGCTTAGTGCTATTACTTTCTCATCACCAATGAAGGATTTGAATCATAGTTATGGTCATTTCTCTTTCAATATACCATAACTATTCATCAGCCATAGAGATAATGCTGGAAAGACCGGGGGTATATAGAAACTTGTTTTTAATATTACCACTAAATTCTAGATTGTGTATTTATTTGTATTACATATATATGATTATGACATAGACTTGTTATATATTGTCACACATAGTATTGATGCATTGGTGATGTCCTACCGAGTGTTGTACTCACGCCCAAATTTGGAAATTTAGTGAAATTATATATTTCATGTGAAAAAAAGAAGGGAAATGGTCCATTGGTGGAAGCATGAGTAATGGTGTATGATGATGAAGGTGTATGGGTTGATTTCTTGAGGACCCATGCATTTTTTTGTATTTATTGTCTGAATTACTTACTCTAGAATGTCATTCCACATTGGGAACTGGTTATTCATTATGTGACATATATTCAATTACATTAGCTTCTACATGATTTCTATGAATATATATTTATGTACTACCTATTCCATGACATGATTTTGAAGATATTGCTTACCCAAAAATGGATTTAGACCCATACTACAAGTCATAAGCCGTTTTCATATGGGGAGCTGCACATGATGCCACATAGCACTCATCTCGAACCCGGTGGTTCAAGTTGGAATGGTACATAAAATCAATGGTTCCATTATATTCATCAATAATTACCATCAAATAACATTATAAATGAGATTATTATGAACTAATCATGGTATATTGTATTTTATTTCACCAATATCATGAAGATTTTCGAACCCAACATCATGATAGTGTAAAATAGTTTATTACTGGAGAAAATATTCTTGTATGTGATTGTATTGGGTATCCATATCCCTGAAAATGATTGATGAATCTCTAATATAATAACTGGAATTGTCCACTGATTAAGAGAGTATTTTCACTAGCATGATATGGCTTATCATATTGTAATACATTTCTAGATCATTGTTAGGGAGATTTATTGGACACCAATGCACAAGAAACACCATGATAACAAATGTACATGGAATCTATAATGGATTGCCTTTTTGATGAACGTAAAAATCATTATTTTTTTTATTATTTATATTTCCATCAATAATGATAATGTTATACTATGGAATAAGGGAGTTCCAATGACTTTATAGGGATTTTTCGGAGCATGGATATCTGGAAAGGTGGGATGTAGGCTGGGCCAGACGATTACTGGAAACCGTGCACTGTAGGATGCACTGTTTGTGTAAATTGGGCGGTAATAGAAAAGGTAAATGAAAGTACACATGGTTTATATAAAACATTTAGGGATTATGCACATGACCATGTGTCCCACTACGGATGGGTAAAAGAGCGTTTATTCATGGTTTATGCATGGTTTGAAAAATGTGCACACAAACCATGGACAATGGAATTTGTGGGAATATTACCATTTTCCCTACATTAATTCTTAAACGTATTTTTCATCACTCATTTGTTTTCTAGAGGATGGGTAGTGGTTAATTCCTCACGTTGATTTCAAACCTCATTATGCTTTAATATCTTATAAATATCTCATATGGAAACTATTCATTGATTGAAAGGAAGCATCAGATACCCCCAGGTAAGTCTAACCCATGTACTCCTCCTTCATCAGCCAATGTAACAGTTTATTATGCTATTTAGATGTAAGATCATATGCTCAATTTTTAGGGAGTTAGAATGAAATTTGTATCTGTTCCAAATTTCTTTTAATATAAAGTCAATATCATGTGTGGAATCATCAATGACCTAAGGTAGGTGGTCACACAATTTTCCATTTGAGTTTTAACCATTTTATATTTATTCGGTCATGCCAAATGCTAGACCTTTCTGAGATTTGATATTTGGTCTATTACTTCATGTCTGAATGACCCTGATTCAATGATATAGATGAATTGGATCATGAATAGGGTGTTAGGAATGAAACATAACCTATATGGACACCCATAGGCATGCCAACTTGAAATTGGTCATTTTGGCCCGATGGATCAAAATGCATGGAACCCAATTTAGCTTCTGGTTTGACTTATAAATAAATTATCATATGACTCATGTGTAATTAGTTTAATTTAACTTACAAAAATAATTATTAGATCCTTTAAAAGTTGAATTTACCAAGTGAAAAATTGAGTTGTTGAATGACCTTAGCCTTAACACATAGGCCTTATAATTCAACTTTACATGTTTTGGAAAATGGGAATGGTTGTGTTTTTGAATTATTGATAGGGTAAGTTGATAAAAAACTTATTAATGAATTGGTTATAAAATGAATGAATTTAAGGTATGGTATGGCTTTTCCCTTACTCATGTTTTTATAAAAAGGCATCCTTGTTTTGAAATTGTATAATTGTAAATGCTAACTGTTGTCTAAGATACCCTCAATATATTGACTATGCTAATATCATGTGAATGATATAAGTAAACATGTATGGGTCGGAGGTATTTTACCCCAATATGGTAATATACAGACTAGAATGATGGTAAGGTCCAGAGCAAATATTGGGAACTCAATCTCCCCTTATATCAGTTTGGGCTTACTACCATATGAGAAGTGCTTATTAGCTCATAGTCTGGTGTTTGGTGCCTGCACATTACACCCCATCCCAACCTAATTATATATGTTTATATATATATATATATATATTTATATGATGACATGATATAACAACCCTACTTTTTATTACACACTTAAACCTGATTTATTACATAAAATATTCACTTGAAACAACATAGAATATAGAGAGGTCTAGTGTCTTTGAGGCTTAGAAACATTAAATAACAACTTATAACATAAAACACACAACATCTTTATTGAAAACATCCTTTACATGACCACTACATTCCCTCGTACATAACATTACATGGGATAACCTGAGGACATGCATAAGAAAAGGTTGAGCTATAAAGCCCAGTAAGGGAATAAACGTGGAATAAAATGAGAAATAAAATACATGTTAGAAAATAGATAGATCAATGGAGCACAATAGAAACATGAACATAAAGGCATGATAAAGCATGATAATCATAACATGGAAAAGTATCAATAACACATAACATGGAATTAGCATGAGCCAAGGCTCATTGTACATGGAGCATGAGTAAACCCTTATTACACATGAAGCAAGATTAAAACCTCGTTTCACTTGAATTATCATGATTCAACACCCATTTCACATGACGTATCATGATATTATACTTCACCCAACGCATTGAAGCACTATCAGGGCACATCCGTCTTAAACATTTCATTTCATGCATAAGTGTGCCACATGATTCATACAAAATGGAATCAATCATAATAATTTATTCCATGATAAAGGGAAGTAGAATACATAGATGAATATTTATAATAAATAAGTAAATTTTCATAAACATGAATAACTTTTATAGAGAAATGGGCATGGTATTCACTACACAATGACATCGGCTAGGAAAATCGTAATGCAATTTTGACAGAATAACAACATGAAATAAGAACTCATAAAAATGTTTTATGAGATAGAAATGGGTCTATCATCATATTAATATGAAATGAGCTGTAATAGGTCATATAGATACATTTCTAAACAAATTTATTGGAATTTAGATGCATAATACAAAAGAATTAATTGGTTGTAAAAGAGGAGAGGGAAATTCCTCAAGGAATTTCAGCATGGTAACAGGTGTACATGGGAGGAATTAATGAGAGAGAGACGGGTCTCCCATAACTCAAACATAAAGAGTGTAGTATGGGGTATGTGTGAAATCCTACCCTAATATTTGTATTTGGAAACAAAAGGGCATAACAACTTAAAGAAATTTGGACAAATATAGAAAAGAAAGAAATCCCTTACTTGGATGTGTGATCCCAAAGGCTTGGGATAGGCATGAGAGATGCTTAATGGGATGATTATAGAGAGAGGAAGGAAGGGGATGGTAAAACTAAAAATTATTTCAGTGAATATGAAGTGGGATCTTGGGTGGATTTATATTCGAAATGAGAGGGAATTCCTTACTCTTTTCGTTTGTGACACCTCACATTTAACTGATCAATACCACAAACCCGCCCATGGTTTTGGCCCATGGTTTTTCCCAAAAAGGATTGGAAAACAATATTTTATTAGTCCAAGGTCTGAGCTTCTTAAAATTATACGGTTGCTTACGTGTAGGTGATTAACACTGTCAAGGAAAACAATTTAAAACGACAAAATGTTTTATAAGTTTTGGAGGGTCCACAATTGATTTTTAAAATAAATCAAACAAATCTAAAATCACATTATTTTAATTCTAAAACATATATTGTCTGAAAATAATATTTATTGTATTTTATTACTTCACTATTAGGTCATTATGATGTCATAAAACACAGTATATATTTAAACGGTATTTAATTTTAACCCAAAATTTGAAGATCTCAGAAAATTATGAAAAATTCAATGTTGGATAATTTCAATGTCCTTATTCCAAAAATAATATTTATTTTATCTATATATATATATGTGTGTGTGTGTGTGTGTGAATTTTCACTTTTTAAATAAAAACCGACATTTACCGAAAATTCACAGGTTTTGACAACAATAGTCTTCAAACCTTTATAAAAAATAAAATTGCATTCATAAAATTATATGATAAATTATATTAAATAAAAATTAATTAAATAATAATATTATATTAAAATATTATTTAATTTAAAATTAAATTAATTCATCAAAATATATTTATTATTTAAAAATACTATTTGCGCTTTAAAAACTATTTATGAAATGACAATAATAAAATGAATGTATATTCATTATTATATAAAAAATTTACATTATCCTAGTGATAATGTTCTGATAGATAAACCCTTATAAAACCCACATAAGACTAAAGGGTAATGTGTGAGATAGCAACCGACTCTTGGGGTGGCTCAGATAACATCGCTTGGGTGGTAATCTCTATTAACATCCACTTCTACCGTAGTCGATTCCACTCACACTTAACGTGCTCAATATCGACTACGGATTGGTCAAGAGAGAATCCAAATGATGACACCTCCTTTCTGAGCTCCGAAAAATGGGATTCGTATGGGAAACATTTACTGGATGAGGTTATCACTTCCTTTGTCTGAGTAAATAGGATTTGTTAAAGCCCTATAATTATACTAATCATATGATCGCTGTTCAATGACTGTATTAGAAACAGAAAAATTTCATAACGGTATTTTAAAATCTAGAAACATAAGACCAATGATGTTCACATTTTATATAACTATAATAATTCATTTAATTAGATCAAGATAAATTTTCGTTAATGAATGTTTGGGTCACTACAATATTCCCCCCATAAGAAATTTTTCCATCAAAATTTCCTTTTCCCACACTAAAACAGATGTGGCTGACTTTGCTTCATCCCTTCATCTGATTCTCTGGTCCCTTCCTCAATCTTGTGCTTTCTTCACAACACCTTGACGAGGGGCATTGTCTTATTTCGTAGAACTTGTTATCTATGATATATGATCTTCACTGGTTTCTTCTCTTAAGAAAGATCATCCTCTAGCTGTAATACCTCTTAAGAGAGTACATGTGAAGGGTCTGGTATTACTTCCTTAATAGAGATACATGAAAGACATCATGTACTATTACCATTATAGGTGGAAGTGAAAGTCAATAGGCCACAACCCCAACCCAATCAAGAATATTGAAGGGGCCAATGTACCTAGGACTTAACTTCCCTTTCTTTCCAAACCTCAGGACCTTATTCTATGGAGATATGCGTAAAACTACCATTTATCTAAAATTAAACTCATGTTCTCATCGACGGTTATCTACAAAACTCTTCTATCGACTATGGGCTGCCTCGATATGCTTCTGAATGGTTTTCACCTTCTCTACTATTTCATCGACCATTTCTCATCGTAGAAGCTTACGCTCACCGACTTCATCCCAACATGCTGGTGTTCTGCACCTCTTCCCATATAGGGCTTCATATGGTTCCATTCGGATGCTTGAGTGGAAAAAGTTATTGTATGAGAATGAAACCAGTGGAAGATGTTGGTCCCACCCTCTATTGATGTCCATAGAACATGATCTTAACATATCTTCCAGTTTATGAATAGTTTACTCAGATTGGCCATCAGTTTGAGGATGATAGGTCATGCTGAAGTTTAGTTCTGTATCCAGAGCATGTTGGCGACTCTTCCAAAACCCATAGGTGAATCTTGGATCTCGATCGGATACAATAGATAGTGGTACTCCATGAAACCTTACCACATCCCTAATATATATATGTTCCAGTTGTTCCAATGAGAAATCCTCTTGAATTTATATGAAGTATGAAGACTTTTTAAGGCGATCCACAGCAACCCAGAATGCATTGTTTCCATTGGAGGTCTTCTGATGTCCGGTGAAAAAGTCCATGGTGATGTTCTCCAATTTCAATGCTGGTATGGGAAATGGTTGTGTCATCTTCTTAGACTTTTTCCTCTCTGTCTTCACTTGCTGACACACCAGGCACATTTGTGTACACTCATAGATCTCCTTATTCATATTATCCCACCAATAATGCTCTCGGAGATCTCAATACATCATGGTGTTTCCTGGGTGAATAGAGAAATTTGAACTATGCACATCATCCAAAAGATCCTTCTTCAGCTCTGGACATGATGGAACATATATCGTTTTCCCAAATCACACAATTCCTTCTTCATAAACATTGATCTCTAAGGATTTACCATTTATGATAGCTTTCACTCTCTTATGAATCTCCACATCATCCTTTTTAGCATCCTTTAACCTTTCCAAAATAGAAAATTGAGAAATCATTTGTGAAAGGATTGATGATGTTCCATTCTTTATGATTCCCATGTCCATATTCATCCAATCATAGAAGATTGGGTCCATCTCAATTCTCATCAATGAAAGAATTGCTGGGTCCTTTCTACACAGAGCACTTTCCACCTTGTTCCCTTTCCCAGGGTCGTAATGGAATGAGCAGTCATAGTCTTTGATCAGCTCTAACCATCACCGTTGTTGCATGTTCAACTCTTTCTATGTGAATATATACTTGAGGATTTTTTGGTCCATATATATTTCACATTTCTCCCCAATGAGATAATGCTTCCATAATTTTAAAGTTAAGATCACTGCAACCAACTCTAAATCATCTAATGGATAAATTTTCACATGAAATTTCAATTTCCTTGAATCATAGGAAATGACTGCCATTTTGCATCAACACACAACCCATGCCCTTCATTAAAGCATCACTGAATACCAAAAAATGTTCTCCACTTATGGTTAAAGTGTGCACGGGCATAGTGATAAGCCTCCTTTTTTACTCCTTGAAGCATTCTTCGCATTCATCACTCCAAGAAAACTTTACTCCATTTCCAAGTTAGCTTTGTAAGAGGGTTGGAAAATCATGAGAAATTTCACACAAATCGTCGATAATATCCATCTAACCCCGAGAATCTACGAATATCTGTTACTAATGTTGGCCTTTTCCATCCCTCAATTTCATATGTTTTTGTGGGATCCATAGATATCCCATTGCTTGTGATGATATAGTATAATAATGATAACTCCTTTAACCAAAACTCAGACTTGTTTGATTTTCCATAGATATTATCCTTCTACAAGGTCTCTAGTACAGTTCATAGATGCTCTTCATGATCCTCCTTGGTTTTGGTGTATATTAGAATATCATCGATAAAGACTACCACAAATTTGTCAAGGTAATCCCTAAAGAAACTATTCATCTAGTCCATGAAGATTGTTGGAGCATTAGTGAGTTCGAAAGGCATTAATATGAATTCATAGTGCCCATATCTTGTACAAAAAGCAGTCTTGGGGATATCTTCTATCTTAGACCATACTTGATAATATCCCCACCGCAAATCCACCTTCGAGATGTTTTGTGGTCCACGCAGATGATCGAACAAGTCATTCATTCGTGGGAGAGGATACTTGTTCGTTATCACGATTTTGTTAACCTCGTGATAATCGAAGCCAAGGCGCATTAAACCATATTTATTCATGACGAAGAGGACAGGTGCACCCCATGGTGAAGTACTTGGGTGTATAAACCCTTTATCCAGATTCTCCTATAGTTGTTTCTTTATCTCCTCAATCTCTACAATAGCCATTCTATATGGAGTCTTGGATATTGGAAATGCCCCAGGTATAAGATCAATTAAGAATTCAACATCTCTTCTAGGAGGAAGACCAGGCAATTCCTCGGTAAACACTTCAGTAAATTCCCTCACAATAGGCATGTCTCCATGGGTGGTTGCCTCCTTAGACTCAATCATCTGATCCTGATACGTGTTCTCATAGGGTAGTAATATCCACGCTTGAGATGATAGAGCTAAAGAATATTAATCTTCCTCCTTTCACTTGTATACAATTTGGGGTCGATTCTACACATGGAGAGTGATTTCCCTCTCATGGAAAATTACGTTGGCTCTATATTAGGAAATCTAATCCATGCCAAGAATTGCATCAAATTCCACCAGAAAGAGTATGATAAGGTTCATCGTGAAATTCAATCCACATATTATGATAGAGGAGGAGTTATATTCATGGGATGTATTGATTTCCCCATTTTCTGTACTCACTAACATCCTTACTTCCATGATTTATGGTGGAGTTAGGATTATTCTACTAAACTTTTGAGATATTAAAAAATGCTTAGAACTTCGATCCAAAAGTACGTTGGTTATTCTTGAATCAATAACTAGAGTACTTGTCACCACTTTGTTTTCGGGGTTCAAATCAGCGGAAGTGATGGAAAAAGATATCCCTTGGTGCCTTGGAAGTTGTTGGTGGCCCCTGATATTCCTTGTCTTAGGGCACTGATTTGCAAGATGCTCTAGTTGTTTGAATTTATAACAATGAACAACACGTCGAGGATCAAAAGGAGCTTCCCTCTCCTCTGTTGCAGATGTAGGTTTTTTATCAGCAATTAACATCTATGTTCCCTTCTCTTCAATACCTAAAGCATTTCCTCATCCCATTTAGGCAATTTTCACTCTGCCTCTTTCTGCACCTTTGGCTAGTGGGGTGTTGGATATTCTTAGCCCCATTAGATTTATCCATCGGACTGACAGCATTGAAGTCCACCTTATGCTTCTTATCCCCGCGATACCCCTGAGATTCTCAGATATCCATTTCTATGTTGAGGACACATCAAACAATTTCCTCATATCTGTCGAAGTCATGGATCACCAACGCTTTCCGTAGGCTATGGTTCAGCCCCCCAAAGAAGCGGTCAACCTTGCATTTAGGGGTAACGAATAATCTGTTGGCATATCAGGGAAGCCTGGTGAATTTTTCCACGTACGCTCCAATAGACTCATCATATTTTTTCATGAGGTCAAGGAAGTCCCTTTCCATCTTAAGTCATAGTGTGCGTGGAAAATATTTATCTAAAAAAATATTCTAGAAATCCATCCATTTCAGCACCTCAATCTCTTCCTCATGCTTTGTATTTTTTATCAATGTCCACCATTTATCGGCTTCACCTTCCATATGATAAGCAACCATAACAACATTCTCTTTTTCAGAAAATTGATGTATGGATAATATATTTTCAATGGAGTTGATCCATTCTTCGGTGATTGAGGGATCATACAATCCATTGAATGTATGATGCCTTTGTCTCATGATGTTCTCGATAGCGACTTGTTCTTTCTTGGGGGGGGGGGGGTTTAACGGTCCTCTTGACCCATTGTTCTATTCAAATCATGTGTTAACTAAGATAGATGTGTGAAAATGTTTGTGATTCCCGCTCCCATCGGATTGGGCATCTCATTGGCCCAGTCATCACATTGACCTTCACATCAGTTGATATCCCGATTCCTCCAATTATCGGCCATTGCCTGGAATAAAAGGATATTTGTGGGTAACACATAAAGGATAATTAAAGGAAAAACATGACAACTTATAAATAACATTTATTTTTTTAACTTATTAATCCATTTGGATCAATCTATTCTATACATGATATACTTTGTAACATAAATTCATTGGGGTAATTTTTTTTATTCCATTAATAAGGGTTCATACTAAGATTATGAATTTACCAAAGCATATCCACCGGGAGTGTCATAATGAAGAGTGCCACATGGCCTATTGTCAGGCACCAATTCTTGTTTGAGTCTAGATCAAAGTGGTGTTTTTGGGTTTTACCCCAAGGATACATCTGTGCCAGAGCTGCCTCAACCTGCTCGTATCCAGACAGGGATGTATTTTCTTGATAAACCACTAAATAAATACTCACCAATACCTAGATATGTTTTTATTATACTTATTATTATCTCTAAGTCTTCACTTCTATTTTTAAATCTTAATCCCAAAAATAACTAATCTTATCCTTTGATAACTACTCTTACTACCCTCTTTTTTATTACACACTTAAACCTAATTTGTTACATAAAATCATCACGTGACACAACATAGAAGATTGATAGGTATAGTGTCTTTGGGGCTTAGGAACATTACATAATATCTTTGAATATAGAACACACAAAATCTTTATTGAAAACGTTCTTTACATGACCACTACATTCCCACGTACTTAGCATTGCATGGGTTAACCTGAGGACATGCATAATAAAAGGGTGTGCTATAAATACCAGTAAGGGAATAAACATGGAATGACATGAGAAATGAAATACATGTTAGAAAATAGACATATCAATGGAAAACAAGATAATCATTAACATAAAGGATTTATAAATCATGATAATCATAACATGGAAATGTGGCAACAACACTTAACATAGAATTAGCATGAGCCAAGGCTCATTGCACATGGAGCATGAGTAAACCCTCATTGCACAATAAGAATGAGTAATACCTTGTTTCACTTGAATTAGGAAGAGTAAACAACCATTTCTCATGACTTATCATGATACTGTACTTTACCCAATGCATTGGAGTTCTATCAGGGCACACCCTTCTTAAACATTTCATTTCATTCATATGTGTGCCACATTGATCATACAACATGGACTCATCATCATCATCTATTCCATTATAATGGGATGTGGAATACATACATGAATATTTATAAGCAATAAGTAAATTTTAAAAATGTTGAATACCATTAATAGACAGATGTGCACGGTATTCAATACCCAATGACATCGGCTAGGAAAATCGTAGTGCAATTACGGAATCAGAACAACGTGAAATAAGAACTCATAAAAATGGATAAATAGAGAGAAATGGGTGTATCATCATATTTTCAAAAAATGGATAGGAAGGGGTCATATAGATACATTTCCCAACTAACATAATGGAATTTAGATTCATAATACAATAGAATTACATAGATGTAAAAGTGGAGAGATAAATTCGCCGCAAACTTTCAGCATGGTAATGAGTGTATATAGTAGGAATTAATGAGAGATAAAGGGGTATCATATCATACAAAAATAAAGAGGGAATTTTGGGGAGATTATAAAACATACCTTAATATTGGACAAAAATGAGAAATGAAGAAATCCCTTACTTGGAAGTGTGATCCCAAAGGCTTGGGAGAGGCTTCTTGGGAGGTTGGGAAACCTTAGTAGGATTATAAATAGAGTAGGGAAGGGGTTGGTCAAACTCCAAAGTCTTTGAGTGAAGTGAAAGTGGGAGATTGGGTGGGTTTATATAGAAAATGAGAGGGAGTTCTTTATTTGTTAGGTTTGGGACAGCTCTCATTAAACTAATCAATACCTCAAACCATCCCATGGATTTTTCCTATGGTTTTTTCCAAAGGGGAGTGAAAAAAAATATTTTATAAGGAAAATGGCCTAACTTATTAAAATAATAGTGTTTCTTATGTGGAGGCGAGTCACACTCTCAAGGAAAACAATGTAAAAGTCAAAATGTTTTATAAGTCATGTAGGGTCTACAAAAGCATTGTAAAATAAATCAAACAAATATAAAATCAAATTATTTTAATGATAAAACATATATTGGAAGAACACAATGTTTATAGTATTTTATTACCTCATTATTTGGTCATTATGATGTCATAAAACACATTATATTTTTGAACGGTATTTAATTTTTACCCAAAAATTTGACTGTCTCAGAAAATTATGAAAAAATCACCAATGGATAATTTCGATGTCGTGATTCCCAAAATAATATACATTTTATCTAAATAATTTTTTAAATTTGTGAATCTTTACTCTTAAAATAAAAAACATCATTACCAAATATTCATGGGTTTTGACAAAAATATTTTTCAAATATCAATAAAAATTACAATTTTATCCAAAAAAATATAAGATCATTTATATTTAATAAAAAGTAATTTAATAATAATATTTTCTTAACATATTATTTAATTAAAAAATCTATTAATTCATCAAAAATATATTTCTTAGTAAAAAATATTATTTGCACTTTAAAAACTATTTATGAAGTGACAATAATAAAATGAATATATATTCATTATTATATAAAAAAATAATTCACATAATCATAGTGTTATGGTCTTATTACATAACCCCTTATAACACCCACATAAGACCGAAGGGTAAGGTGCGCGATGGTAACAGACTCTTGGGGTGGCTCAGATAACATCGCTCGGGTGGTAATCTATATTAACTTCCACTTCTTTCGTAGTCGATTCCGCTCAAGCATAACGTGCTGAAGCTCATCTTGGTCTTGGTTAAGAGTGAAGCCCAATTATGCCACCTCCTTTCTGAGCCCCGAAAAATGGGATTCGTATGGGGCAAGTCTACTGGATGAGGCCATCAGTTCTTTTGTCTGAGTAAATTGGATTTGCTAAATACCTATATTTATACTAATCATGTGATCATTGTTCAATGAATATATTACAATGGTCACAATTCATAATATTATTTTAGAATCCAGAAATAAAAAAAATGAAGTTTACATTTTATATAACCATAATAATACATTTAATTATATCAAGAGTAATTTTTATTACTGAATGTTTGGGTTGTTACAGATGATCTGACATAGAAGCTATATGATGATGTAGGTAGATCTTCCAGGTATACTTTAGGAACAAGAGCGTGTGGTTATTTATTTGTTCTGCACTACATTACTTTCCCACTTTTTACTGCACATTGAATATATTGGACCACCTACTTGGATTACACATAGACATCGTTGGTGGTGGCCTACTAAAATTTTATCTCTCCCTATACTCGGACTGACTTTGGAACCCGAGAAGGGTTTTTTCTGAAGGTATGGATTTGTGTAAGAAACCTTCTATTGGTTTTTGATTCATATTACCAAGATAGAGGTTAAGAGCACACAATCAATATTAGGCATTAGATTCTCATGAAGACATTTTTTCCTTTTCTTCTTTTGGACTACTATATCGATTGTTTTTATCTAGAAGTTAACTTCTTTATTATTATCATTCCATGAAACCATATATCGATCAGACACTGCCTTTGAGGATTACGATAAATATATTGAGTTACTTATTTAATTATCTTATAGGTTATTTAATTGACTTATTTTCTTTTACTTTTTACAGTATCTATCTATTTTATTAAGTTTCTTCCACTGATTTCTATTTTCCATATCCAATATGCTACTCTGACATGGGGGTATAGTCTCCCCGATATAGTACTTTATACACCCCCATTGCTAGTCGACATCCCCTAGAATATAGGTTGATGTGTGATGGGTCATGTGGTCCATCAGGTTCGAGGTCGGGGTTAAGTGGAATCTTGGTCTGGGACATCAGAAAGTGGTATCAGACTTGTTCCATTTGTACCATACTATTTGAAGTAATTTATAGGATATTGGGAATGCTTGGGACTTGTTCATAAGTCGTACTTGGGCATCAAAAACACATGTTGTGGGTAAAGGCCAAGATTCTTGAATTATCATTCTTGTTCTATTTATTAATATTATGGTTGAAATCATTTCTCCTTTGGGTGTTTCACATGATTTGTGATGCTATTGAGTTGATCTTAATGGAATTTTTATTTCATTAACGAGACCCAATGAAATGATGGTTATGTATAAGAACATTCATCATGATTGAAAAAATGTGAATATCTGATGAATTTTACCAAGTATTGTATAATTTTCTATAATAATTTCATGTTTATTAGTGAATATTCCCTATCATATATATTAAATTACACTGACATATCTTTTTGGCCTTGAATTGTACTATGGTGTGTGTATAGTGGGTTCCACCCTTTGATTTATAAGGTGTATGGGACCTTATGAATAGGAAAATGGAATTCTAGATAGATCAACCATTTGGAAGCGGTGTGATTGCATGAATACACACAATTTATATGAATATGGCATCCTAGTGGGTTCCAAATTTTGGTTTATAATGTGTATGGACCCTTATGGTCCTTAAAATGGAATATCATTGCAGACAACCAATATAAATTCTTTAGATGAAGTTATATTCAATTGGAAATTGATTTATAACATGAGAAAAACCATATGGAACATGACCTACCCAGTAACATGACCCAAACCTTTCCTTGGTAGTGGGTAGTGGTTTTCTCACCATCTTGTGGTATCTTATGGTCTATTACAATGTCAATTACTCTCTTTTTATGTGAGAAGATTGGAGTGTTCATTCTTATAGTAAGGCTTTAGTAATTTTCCTCATTTATTAAATTCAATATTCTAAATTTCTTAAACATAATATGGGACATTCGTTTGGAATTGTATCATTATGTTGTCATGATTCCCTCGAGCCACACACCTCGAAGGTGGTGGTGATTTTGTTCTAGAGGTGGAAGGCCTTAAGCCCCCAGTCATTCCTCCTATTGATCATCCTATGAATCATCTTCCAATAAATAATATGGGTACTGGATCCCATTTTTAGAGGGTTTTCACATATGTTTCAGAACACACAAGATAGAGATCCTCCAACATTGTGTATGATAGATTTGACTCGTGAGTTTCAGCAGTAAGATCCTCCCACATTCTATAGGGTTGGAGGAACACTTGTTGCATATTATTTTCTCAATGAGATCCTCTCTATATTATAGAATATGGAGACGCCTCTAGAGATGAGTGTCAATATAGAATCTTACATGCTTCAGAATTCATCAAAGAAGTGGTAGGATTTCATCACTCGAGAAGTTCTACATAGGAATATGGTCTTGGTTGACTTTCAAGCCATCATAAATGACTAATTCATTCCCTAGAATCTGATGGATAATAGAGATATAGAATTTTTTAATCTTTATTAGTGGAATATATTGGTTATGAAATACTCTACCCATTTCACTGAGCTGTAATGTTTATATATTTCTCTATCCACTCATGATCTGATGAATATTATGCTATTCAAATATGGTCTTGGATACACCATTTCCTCGTAGCTCAACGTCTTTGGGATGACAACCATTACTAAAATCATAAACCATTATATAATTATTGAGAAAAATATGAAATAGGTGGACGGTGATATCTAGGGATGTTTGTAACCTAAGGCATCTTGTAGGTATTATTTTTGGTGAAAAAGATTCTTTGAAGAATCTCATAGATGTTGCAGTGATCATGATCCTTTCATGGATAGTTCTCTTATATACTAGTTGTGCAGAGCATCCTAGCTTGTCAAGAGGCAATATTCTTGTAATCTGGTTTAGTGAAGAGGATATGGAATGATATGACATCTCCACTATTTCTGCCTGACATTCCCACTAGTTCATAGTGATTAAGGATCTACACATACTGTAACAACCCTACATTTTATAGGAATTATTATTTTTAATTACATTGATGTCTTGTGTTATATGCAACATCAAAGGGAGCTTTCACTACACGCATCCCTGACTTGCCTTGCAAAGCACACAATTGTGACCTTCCTCGATAGCGTGTGTTGTACAAAATACCAGGTTTCACTAAACAATGATATATGGATATAATATTATTATGAACTAGACTTTATGAATATTATTAACTAAATTTTGAATTTTATAACATTATTATTCATCATACACATTTTCTAGAACACTGTATGAGAACAAAATAAATTTTTCCAGTAAAATAAGTATTTTTAAAAAACGGCAGTTTTGCCGCCTTTTTATGGCGCACCCATTTTAAATATAATTTTGACAAGTTTATAAGTTCAATTTTTCAAAATAAAATTCTTCTTTTGAATCAGGATATAAGAATTTACATTGGATAATGTTTTGATATTTTTCAAACAACGTCTTATTTTGATGAATAGTAAAAACACGCTAAATTTTACTTAAAAATAACTTTTTTCATCGAGATATTTTATATGGTAAAATTATAATAGTAAATTGTTTTAAAATAAAAATAGAATATATTTTTACAATTTAGTATAATTTATGTCATTATAATTGGTTTTACATTGAATTCATGTGTTAAATCAATTCAATCTTTGGCAATGTTTTAAACAAAAACCCGTTTTTTGGATAAATAGATTAATTTTAAATTAATTACTGCAACTTCTGTGTTTTGAATTAGGAAAACTTTATTCCATATTTGGAATCAGTAGATCCAAATTATGTTAATAGGCTACTTTTTATTTTTGGGCATTAAGAATAGTAACTACGGTAAATTTTATTTACCACAGTTATAGGTAAATTAGGTAATTAAGGGTAAAAATAATATAATAAAATTTCTCTAACACTTGTATTAATATAATTGGATGATTATATTTCGTCCAAAGGAATCTTTGGGTCGAAATGGAATCCATTTGAACCCACTTGGATGTGATTAAGACCTTTAATTTAATTTATTTTAAAGAAAGTGAAATATGTCTCAATCAAACTTTAATAATTAGATTGTTTTTAATATAAGGATATACAGTATATAATTTCGATTAAAAATAATCATTTGAAATATAAAATGATTTTATTTATCATGTTACTTTATTTATATGTTTTAAGTAATATTTAATTACCTTAATAACTTATACATTAATGATTTAGAAATTATTTATTTACTGAAAAAATTAATAATATAATTTTTATTAAAATAATAATACCTATCAAAAGGACCATATACTTGACCAAACATTATTGGTCAGGTATATATATATCCTAATCATTCAACCGTCGATTTTTGGACCATTTGGACCATTACAAAATAGATTTGGACATTTTTATAATTTTATTTTAAATGAGGTCAAAGATGTCACCTTCAGAATTTAATAAATATAACAATTTAAATGTTATGATTTTAAGATGATAAATTCCAGTAAAAATATTATTATTAAAGGTATTATATTTATCTTCATCTTAGGAATTTATTTTTAATTTTTATGCCACTAATAAATATATTAAATTATTATACAAAAATTATGTAGTAATTGTTTTATTAAGAGAAATATCAACTAAATGGTTTTATAAATATTAAAATAAACATTATATGAACTAATTAATGTTCTCAACAAATTTTATAGATTAATATGAAATGTTATAAATCAATTAAACATTTTTTTGAATATATAATCTATGTGGATTTTATTTAAATTCAAATAAATGAATAGTTTCAAAATTAACACTATTGTTATTTTATAGTAATAACATATTATTAAATTGTTTAAAAATCACATAAATATTTAAAAATTATAAATATAAATTTATATGGTAGAAAATTTCATTAATTAACCAATTATAGATAATTAACAACACATAAGTAATTATTTATAATCATTTTAAATTTAGAATATTATTACCGAAAAAAAAAGATTAAATAAATTAAATAAGGATAAATCAAATTGATAATGTTTAAAATAAATTTACAACATGTCTAAATTTTATAGGCTAATGATATTACAACCCTATCGCATCTCATCTTCAGATTTAAGTCATTTTTAGGGGGTTTTATGTGGGTTTTGAATTTATTATAAATTAATATTTCTTATGTTTCTAAAGGTGCCCCTCTCCTCCCTTATAAAAGGGATCCTCCTCCCTCTCCTATTCACAACACTTTGAGCATTCAATTTCGTCCGAACCCTGCCCATTTCTCTTATACTCTTCCCTATCAACATTTTGGAGGTTCTGGTCTTTTCATAAGACCAACTCTAGTACCTTAAGAGGAAGCTTAAACGAGGTGTGTCGAAGAAGAGGTTATCTCTTCTACCGATTCTTTCAAGTTTATTTATTCTTCAACCTACACTTGTTTAGTTGTTTCATTGTAAATAAATACAACCAGAACCACTAATATACTTATATGATATTATAAATATTAATCAACCCCATTTCACCTTCTATCCATCCTATAGAAAACGGAATCACCGTGCGTGCGTACGTACGAAATACTGTCTCCACGCCCTGGTGTAATCAGTTTTTATACCACCACCTTACTTGGATGACTATAATGGAGTAAAGAAAAACTATATATGTTTATTATAACATCATACTGATTCTTTGATATTATATGATCCACTCCAATTCTATTCAACAATTATGGGAACGATGTCATCGCTCGTCCGTACGTACAGACTACCGTCTCCACGAACGTGATGAGATTCATTTTCCATGATTAACCATTAAAGTATGTTTATAATGTATATTAAATAAATAATCATGAAATATGTTACATAATAATGATACTGGTTTTATGAAAATATATGTTTCCATTCAATTCAATAAGGAAACGAAAACAACATTCATGCGTACGTACGACCTACCGACTCTATGAACGGTGTATTTCATTCCATTTATCGATCTATCATATATATTTATATGCTGAATATATATTATATATAAATCATGTTTTACATTCTGGAATTAAGTAAATCTAGATATAAGTAATAATATCAAGAACAACAAGTCGAAACATGTACGAGAAATGAAACGATTTTAACCCAAAACATTGATTTAACATGGAATTTACAAAAGAACGGGTTATATAAAGTCATAAGTGAACCATATATGATATAATAATAATGAATATAATTCTTTAATAATTCAATGACATTATTTAAATCATTATATAGGAGGTTCGGATACATATGAATCATATCAGACATAAGGTAAGGGATACTTTTTCAAATCTCATTTTTATTCATGATTGCTTATACATAAATATTTACTAGGGTTAGATTTTTTCTCCTCCATGTACAAAAAAATGTTTTCATAAAGTGTTTAATATTATTACATGTCTTTTTATATTCATGTTTACCCCTTTTTTACTTTTACATTATGTTATGGAATGAATCTTTCTTTTGTTTACCATACGTGGTACTTTTTGACTTTTCCGTTAAAAGTATGAGGATAATGTTTTTTTAACTTATACGGCATGAATGTATTTTTACGGTTTCATAACACCTACTTTTCATGAAGCCTACTCTATAATATTTTATGATTATTTTCAAAAAAATCCTTTTCTTTTAAAACTGAATGGCATTTTGTGATAAGAAAATGATTTTAAAGAGGAAAGTATGTTTTCCTTAAGAATTTATTTCAAGTGTTTTGTCAAAACTATTTTCCATCTAAGATGAAATTATTTAGTACGATTATGTTTAAAGTATAACATCTCTATTTTTTACATGGTTTGATTATTTTTATGATGAAATGATATCCATTAGTTTTATATAGATTACATTATGATGGGATGATGTTTATGAAACCCATTTTATTCTTTGGGTTATGAAGAAAGATTTATGTTTGTTTTGTGGCATAAGTAAGAATGATTTCATTATGAGATGGGTGGGACGGATATCTCCCTCCAATTAATTGGGTAAATATTTAAATCTCATGAGATAGACATGGCAAGAATGACAAGTTAATCCAGTTCAGCGATACAGGATGGAACGAGGAGTGAACTCGATTCAGTAAGGGATTTTGTCCACTATGCTGGTCTTGGCAGAAATGCCTTGGATACTATAGAAATAATATCAAGTTATTAATGGTTTTCCTCAATTACATGTTTTATTCACATGCAATTTTATCATGATTGATGTTTCATTATGATATATTCCTTACATACGACCATGTTTTATTTCATTGCTCAATATTTTGGTATTTAACCATTATGTTCATGTTTTTTAGTTCAAATTTATATAGTTTGTTTTATTTTATCCATGATTACCATTAATGAGAATTTGAGCTCACCCTTTATATGCTTTATTTTCCCCAGGATATAAAGAACGGTTTTAGGTAAGAAAAAAAGGGGGAGATCTTCATGGGAGATGTTGATGATCATTCACCATGATTAGAATATTATGTTCTGAGTTTTCAAAGACACTAAACTATTACGGTCCTTGAGTGTTGGTTTTTGTTATGTATTAATTATTCCGAAAAAGTAATGTAATTTCAATATACTTAAAGCTTGGGTCTCTATAGTTGGTATCAGACGAATGGTTTAGTTAACCTTTGAAAACTAGGATGTGAGAACTTTAATGATATCCCTAGAGATATTTCTATTGTATGTCTAGGGATATCCCTAAGGATAAGTATAATTATAGTTTATAGTCATAGAATTTCGGTAACGATATTATAATTAAACATAAGATGTTAGATATTAAAGGTACTCTTCCTTTATTTTGTTATTTTCCCTAGAATGACTTTCATCTCTCACACTATTCTTTTTGGGTTTTAGATGATGGATGGAACATGAAAGAACTGTATTGATCAATGTAATGGACAATGCAATTATTTTCCTCCAGAACAAACCAATGTTATGGGATATGGAGTGAAAAATATTATTGCTATATTACACAGGCTGTGAATCATTATGAACTACCAAATTGGCAGAGAAGGGAACAATATTCTATTGAGTCCTTCATGAGGCAACGTCCACCTTCTTTCAGTGGGTCTTCTAATCCACTTGTTTCTAAACAATGGACCAGTACAATTAAAATGATATTTTCCATACTTCGCTGTTCAAGACCTAAAAAAGTCATTCTGGATATTTACCGTTTAGAAGGTGAAGCAGACCAATGGTTGACTCTAATTAAAAATACGAGGCCCCGAGATAAAATTGAATCCATCGAATGTGATTAGTTCAAGAACTTATTTTTCAATAAGTAATTCCATCGTATTATTCGAACAAAGATGGAAAATGAGTTCCTTGAGCTTAAGTAAAAGGATGATGAATTTTTTGTTATATACAAAGCGAATTTTACAAGGCTATCAAGGTATGCATCTGGCTTTATCATCCAACCTGAAAGTAAAGTTGATTGATTCTTCAGTGGCTTAAAACCAAGTCTTCAAAGGGAATTAGCTATAAGAGACATTAGTAGCTATGAATAAATTTTGCGTTATTCAATCTAGGTAGAACTAGAAGTTGGTGTTATATATCCATCTCATGGTATTGATAAAAAACCAAAGATATAGTTCACGGAGAAATCTCAGAACAATGGTGAAAAGAAGATGAATGTTTCTTTATGCTCGAAGTGTTGAAAGAAGCATGGTGGAGATTGTCCAAAAGGTAGTAGAAAATGTATTTAGTGTGGAAAAGAAGGTAATAGAGTAGTTGAGTGTCTATGTAATGGGAAAAGGTGGCTAATGATGTGAATTGAGAAAAGACTACAGAGAACGCTCCACCAACACTTCAATGCTTCAAGTGCAAGGAAATTGGGCATTATGCTAATCAATGCCCTAATCCAAGGGGTAATGATGATTGACGTGAGAATACTCTTAAGGAAAAGGATAAAGGGATGTCACAAGAGATCACTATTTTGTGATGTTGAATATAACAATGATGTTGTTGAATGATTAAGTGTTTATGTAATGGGATTTCAAGATAGTATCATCGAATTGCATTTATGGTGTCATGGAATTTTGGAATATCTAGGAATTGGTTTTCAATAATTATATGGTACCAGTAACCATGAAAAGTGATTGAAATATTTTGGGAAAGAAGATGATATGCACATAATGAAGGGATAAAGAAAAATGAAATGAGCTCATTTTTGATATCATGGTTTGAGTATATAGAAATTTTGGTATTTTGGTATGTGGAAAGAGTTAATTTTTGACAGCATTCATGTTTTCACTAAGGTTCTATGTGTATTCATTTTTCAAGAGAATACATGATTAAGGTATTCAAATGTTTGTAATGTGACCAAAAAGATATATTGTATGATATATGGGGGATAAATGATGGTATTCACATGCTCTATAGATGAAATTTCTATTGACTGTTTTCTTTATACTATGAGATTGGACTGAAGTATTTTAGATAAGCCTAGAGATTGGAATATATTATGTTGGACATAAGTCAGTATTGTTTAAATATAGAACCTTTTTCGATATTATTGATGGGATGTTATAATAATGTAGTTTTAGAAAAAGGACAACCTGTAGGACGGACGACAACCTGTCACGTCGGACAAGGGTGTGGGAATCGAACCCACATCTGAAGTGTGATAGGCCTTTATTGCCTACCACTGGCCTACAAGAAGTCCCTGGTTAGTATAAATGAGTTTTATTTTATTAATAGGTTTGATATATGAAGCATAAGTCCATTTTTGGAATCATATAGGATTAACCTCACCTTAGATGGATTTATGTATATTTGATAACTTTTTATAACCTTTTGTTTGAGACAAATGGAATGACCCATCATTCTATAACATGATCTGCTAACACTTCAAGAATCAAAACTTCAACTTCATTTCTTTAAGAGATAAAGTGGAAATTGTTCAAGGCATGAAAAACAGTGAGATTGTACTGATATAAAGTAAGTATTTCTTCTAATTGAAATTCTTCAACTTTAGGGAAATGATCTTGAAAACCAAAAATGTTGTCCTACTATCTTCATATCTGATGAATCAGATGGTACCTTAGATCATCACAAATTTATGGCTTTGTGATTTTTGGCTTTTTTATAGCCATGTTCTCTACCACTCTCCATCAGAACATGATGGTTAGGTTTCTCTTCCATATCCATATTTTCACCTAATTTATTTTATGTGGAAACCCAGTGATTAGTTAATTTGGGTAACCATTACATTTCATAATTTAGTTTTTAAATATAAGGTTTGGTATTCCTTTTTACGATTTGGGATTCTATTAAAGAAACTTTCAAGGAGTAAACCATTTATAACCCTAATGAATTTCAAGGGAGAAATTCATTTTAAGGGGGGTAGAATGAAACAACCTGACATTTTATAATAATAATTATTTTTAATTTCATTTATGTATTGTGTTGTATGAAACAACAAAGGGATATTTCACTATAAGCATCCCTGACATGGCTTGCATTACATACAATCACGACCTTCCTCGATAACGTGTGTTGTACGCAATACCGGGTTTCACTAAACAAAGTTATATGGTTATAATAATATTAAAAAGTAGTTTTTATGACAAGTATTAAGTACATTTTGAATTTTATAACATTATTATTAATCTTACACATTTTCTAGATCCTGGTATGAGAACAAAAAATATTTTTCCAGTAAAATAAGTATTTTTAAAAAAATGCAGTTTTGCGGCCTTTTGATGGTGCACCCATTTTAAATATAATTTTTGACAAGTATATAAGTTAAATTTTACAAAATAAACTTCTTTTTTTGAATTATAATATAAAAATATACATTGAATAAATTTTTTATATTTTTCTGACAACGTTCTTATTTTGATGAATAGTAAGAACCCGCTAAATTTTACTTAAAAACAACTTTTTTCATCGAGATAATTTATATGGATAAATTATCATAGTAAATTGTATAAAAATATAAATAGAATATATTTTTAATATTTAATATAATTTATGTCATTATCATTGATTTTACCTTGAATTCGTAGGTTAAATCAATTCAATCTTTTGCAATGTTTTAAATAAAAACCTGTTTTTTTGGACGACCAGATTAATTTTAAATTAATTACTTCAACTTATATGTTTTGAATTTGGAAAAATGGATTCCATATTTGGAATCAGTAGGTCAAAATTATTTTAATAGGCTACTTTGTATTTTTGGGCATTATGAATAGTAACTACGGTAAATTTTATTTACCATAGTTAAAGGTAAATTAGGTAGTTAAGGGTAAAAATAATATTATAAAATTACCCTAACACTTGCCTTAATATAATTGGATGATTATATTTCGTCCTAAGGAATATTTTGGTCGAAATGGAATCCATTGTAAACCAATTGTATGTGATTAAGACCTTTAATTTATTTTATTTTAAAGAATGTGAAATATGTCCCACTCAAACATTAATAATTAGATTATTTTTAATATAAGGATATACAGAATATAATTTAGATTATAAATACTCATTTTAGAGCTAAAATGTTTTTATTTATCATTCTAATTTATTTTTAATTTTTAAGAAATATTTAATTACCTTAATATCTTATACATTAATGATGTGGAAATTATTTACTTAGTGAAAAAATTTATAATATAGTTATTATTAAAATAATAATACCTATCAAAAGGACCAGAAACATCAGCAGAAATTATTGGTAGAATATATATATACACTAATCATACATGGGTCGATTTGTGGACCATTTGGAGCCTTATAAAACATATTAGGACATTTATATTATATTATTTTAAATGATGTCAAAGATGTCACCATCATAATTTAATAAATATAACAATTTAAATGTTGTGATTTTAAGATGATAAATTAGAGTAAAAATGTTATTATGAAAGGTATTATATTTATATTAATCATAGGATATTATTTTTAGTTTTTATTAAAATAATTAGTATAATAAATGATTATTCAAAAATGATATTGTAGTTGTTTTATTAAGAGAAATATGAAATAAATGGTTTTATAAATATTAAAATAAACATTATATGAACTAATTAATGTTCTAGAAAAATTTTATAGATGGATATGACATGTTAAGAATTTATTAAACATTTATTTTTGAATATAACCTCTGTTTGTATTTTATTTAAATTCAAATAAATGAATAGTGCTAAAATTATTAAAATTGTTATTTTATAAAAATAACATATTATTAAGTTGTTTAAAAATCACATAAATAATTAAAAATTATAAATTGAAATTTATATGGTCTAAAATTTCATGTAGTACCCAATTGAGGATAATTAAAAACACATAAGTAATTATTTATAATAATTTAAAATTTAGAATATTATTACCAGAAATAAGATTAAATAAATTAAGTAGGATAAATTAAATTGATATGGTTAAAAATAAATTCCCAACATGCCTAAATATTATTGGCTGATGAAATTAAAACCCTATAATGTCTCATCTTCGGATTTAATTCATTTTTGGATGTTTTTATGTGGGGTTTGAATTTATTATAAATTAATATTTATCCTGTTTCCAAAGGTGCCCCTCTCCTCTCTTATAAAAGGGAACCTCCTCCCTCTCCTATTCAAAACACTTTGAGCCTTCAAGCTTAGCCAAAACCTACCTATTTATCTTATCTGATTCCCTAGAAACATTCTTGAGGTTTTGGTCTTCTCAAAAGACCAACTCTAGTACCTTAAGTTGAAGCTTAAAGGAGGTGCGTCGAAGAAGAGGTAATCTCTTCTACCGATTCTTTCAAGTTTGTTTCTTCTTCAACATCCTATTACTTATTTTTTTCATAATAAAGTAATTGAATAAGTATCACTAATATAATTATATAATATTATAAATATGAAACATCCCCATTTCATATTTTATTCATCCTACGGAAAATGAAATCACTGTGCGTGCGTATGTACGGAATACCGTCTCCACGCCGTGGTGTAATCGGTTTTTCCACCACCACCTTACTTGGATGGGTATAATGTTGTAATGAAAAAATATATATGGTTATTATAATATCATACTTATTCTGAGATATTATATCATCCACTCTAATTTAGTTCATTAGTTATGGAAACGATACCATCACTCGTGCGTACGTACGGACTACCGTCTCCACAAACGCGATGAGATTCATTTTCAATGATTAACAATTCAAGTATGATTATAAAGTATATATAATAAATAATAATGAAATATATTACATAATAATGATAATGGATTTATGTACATATATATTTCCATTCAATTCAATAAGGTAATGAAAACAGCATTCATGTGTACATACGACCTACCGTCTCCATGGACGGTGAATTCATTCCATTTATCGATATATTATATATATTTATATGATGAATATACATTATATATAAATCATGTTATACATTCTATAATTAATTAAATCATGATATAAGTAATAATATCAAGAACAACAAGTCGAAACATGTACGATAAATGAATCAATTTTTACCCAAAACGCTGCTTTAACATGGCATTTACAAAAGAATGGGTAATATAAAGTCATAAGTGAACCATATATGATATCGTAATAATGAATATTATTTTTTAATAATTCAATGACATTATTTAAATCATTAAAC
Organism: Viscum album; assembly: GCA_963277665.1. Classification (NCBI taxonomy): domain Eukaryota; kingdom Viridiplantae; phylum Streptophyta; class Magnoliopsida; order Santalales; family Viscaceae; genus Viscum; species Viscum album. The sequence continues at coordinate 1,890,556,097 of OY728132.1, forward strand.
TTGAGTTTCAGATACATATGAATCATATCAGACATAAGGTAAGGGATAATTTTTGCAAATCTCATTTTTATCTGAGATTGCTTATACTTAAGTATTTACTGTGGTTATATTTTTTTCATCCATGTCCATAAATTTTATTTTATAAATTGTTTAATATTCTTCCATTTATTTTTAAATTCATTTTTACCCCTTTTTGACTTTTAATTTTTGTTATGGAAGGAATCTTTCTTTTGTTTACCATACGTGGTACTTTTGGATCTTTCTGTTAAAAGTACGAGGAGAATGTTTTTTTACCTTATACGGTAAGAATGGATTTTTACGTTTTCATAACACCTAATTTTAATGAAGATTAATCCACAAGATTTTATTATTATTTTCAACAAAATCCTTTTCTTTTAAAATTGAATTTCATTTTGTGATAAGAAAATGATTTTAAAGAAGAATGTATATTTTCCTCAAAAATTCATTTCATGTGTTTTGTCAAAACTATTTTCCATCTAAGATGAAATTATTTAGTATAATTATGTTTCAAGTATAATATCTCTATTATTTACGTGGTCTTATTCTTTTTATGATGAAATGATATCCATTTGTTTTATATCGATTACGTTATGATGGGATGATGTTTATGAAACACATTTTATTATTTGGGTTATGAGGAATGATTTATGTTTATTTTGTGGCACAAGTAAGAATGATTTCATTATCAGATGGGTGGGACCTATATCTCCCTTTAATTAATTGGTTAAATAATTATATCTCATGAGATAGACATGGCTGGAATGAAAAGTTAATCTGGTTCATCGATACAGGACTGGAATGAGGAGTGAACTCGATTCAGTAAGGGGCTTTGTCCACTATGATGGTCTTGGCAGCAATGCCTTGGATACTATGTAAATCATATCAAGTGATTAATGGTTTTCCACAATTACATGTTTTATTCAAATTCTATTTTATTATGATTTTTGTTTCATTATGATCTATGACTTACATACTGCCATATTTTATTTCATTGCTCAAGATTTTGATGTGTAAACATTATGTCCATGTTTTTAAGTTCAAATGTATATGGTTTGTTTTATTTCGTCCATGCATACCCTTACTATGCATTTGAGCTCACCCTTAATGTGTTTTCTTTTACCCGGGATATAAAGAAAGGTTTTAGGTAAGAAAACAAAAGGGAAAGATCTTAATGGGAGATGTTGAAGATCATTCACCATGATTAGAATATTATGTTCTGAGTTTCCAAAGACACTAAACTATTACGGTCCATGAGTGTTGTTTTGGGTAATTTATTAATTATTCTGAAAAAGTAATGTAATTTCTATTTACATCACGCTTGGGTCTCTATAGTTGGTATTAGAGGAAGGGTTAAGTAAACCATTGGAAACTTGGATATGAAAACATTAGTGAGATCCATAGAGATATTTCTATGGTATGTCTAGGTATGTTCCTAAGGATAAGTATATGTATTGGTTATAGTCCATGAATTAAGGTAATGATATTAGAATTAAACCTAAGATGTTAGATATTAAAGTTACTCACCCTTTATTATGTTTTTTCCCTAGCATGATTTTTTTCTCTCAAACTATACTTTTTGGGTTTTAGATTATGGTTGGAACCTAAAGAAACTGTGTTGATCAATGTAATGGACAACTCAATGATTTTCCTCCAGAACAAACCAATGTTTTGTTAGATGGAGTGAAAAATATTATTTCTATACTTACACAAGATATGAACCATTCTTGACTTCAAAATTGGTAGAGAAGGGAACAATATTCTATTTATTCCATCATGAGGTAACACCCACCTTCTTTTAGTGGGTCTTCTAATACACTTGTTGCTGAAAAATGGATCATTAACATTGAAAAGATATTTTCCATACTTCTCTGTTCAAAACATGAAAAATTCATTCAGGCTATTTTCCATTTAGAAGGTGAATAGGACCAATGGTGGACTCCAATTAAGAAAACGAGGCCCCGAGATGAAATTGAATCCATGGAATGGGATGAGTTCAAGAATTTATTTTTCAATAAGTACTTCCCTCATATTCTTCGAACAAAGATGGGAAAGGAGTTCCTTCAGCTTAAGAAAAAGGATGATGAATTTGTTGGTATATACGAAGAGAATTTTACAAGGCTTCCAAGGTATGCATCTGGCATTATCATCAAACCTGAAAGTAATGTTTATTGATTCTTCAGTGGCTTAAAACCAAGTCCTCGAAGGGCATTATCTATAAGAGACTTCAGTAGCTATGAAGAAATTGTGCGTTGTGATATCAAGGTAGAACTGGAAGTTGGTGTCACATATCCATCTCATGGTTTTGACAGAAAATGAAAGATGGAGTTTAAGTAGAAATCTCAGAACAATGGTTAAAATAAGATGAATGTTTATTTATGATCAAAGTGTGGATAGGAGCATGGTAGAGATTGTCCAAAAGTTACTAGAAAACGTTTTAAGTGTGGAAAAGAATTTTATAGAGTAGTTGAGTGTTGAAGTAATGGGTAAAAGGTATCTAATGATGTGAATTGAGAAAATACTACAGATAACGATATGCCAACACTTCAATGCTTCAAGTGCAAGTAAATGGGGAATTATGCTAATCAATGACATAATCCAAGGGTTAATGATGATTGAAGTGAGAAACCTCTTAAGGAAAAGAATAAAGGGAAGTCACATGCGATCACTATTTGTGATGTTGAATATGACAATGATGTTGTGGATTGATTAAGTGTTTATGTAATGGTAATTCCAAATAGTATCATGGAATCTCATTTATGGTATAGAGGAATTTTGGAATATCTATGTATTGGTTTTAAATATTTATATGGTATCGCTAACCATGAAAAGTGATTGAAATATTTTTTTAATGAAGATGATATGCGCATAATGTAGGGACAAAGAGAAAATGAAATGAGCTCACGACTGATATCATGTTTTGAGTATATATAAATTTTGGGATTTTGGTATGCGGAAAGAGTTAACTTTTGATAGCATTCATGTTTTCACTAAGGTTCTATGGGTATACATTTTTCAAGAGAATACATGATTAAAGTATTCACATGTTTGGAATGTGACCAACAAGATACATTGTATGATATACGGGGGATAAATGATTGTATTCACATGCTCGGTAGATGAAATTTCGTGTAATTGTTTTCTTTATACTATGATCTTGGACAGAAGTATTTTAGATAAGACTAAATATTGGAATGAATTATGTGGACATAAGTCAGTATTGTTTAAATATAGAACTTTTTTGATACTATTGATTGGATGTTATAATAATATAGTTTTAGAAAAATGATATCCTGCAGGATGGGAGACAACCTGTCACGTCGGACAAGGCAGTGGGAATCGAACCCACAACAGAAGTGCGACATGCCTTTATCACCTACCACTGGCATATTGGAAGTCCCTGGTTAGTAAAAATGAGTTTTATTTTATTAAGAGGTATGATAGATGAAGTATAAGTCCATTTTTGTAATCATATATGATTAACCTCACCATAGATGGACTTTTGTGTATTTGATAAATTTTTCTAACCTTTTGTTTGAGATAGATGGAATGACCCATAATTTTATCACATGATCAGCTAACACTTCAATAATAACAAATTCAACTTTATTTCATTAAGAGATAAAGAGTAAATTGTTCAAGTCATGGACAACAGTTAGATTGTACCGAAATAAAGTATGTATTTTTTCTAATTGAAATTCTTCATCTTTAGGGAAATGATCTTGAAAACCAAAAATGTTGTCCTAGTGTCTTCATATCCGATGAATTAGATGGTACCTTAGATCATCAAAAATTTATGGATTTGTGATTGTTGGCTTTTTCATATCCATGTTCTCTACCACTCTCCATCAGAACATGATGGTTAGGTTTCTCTTCCATATCCATATTTTCACCTATGTTCTTCTATGTGAAAATCTAGTGATCAGTTAATTTGGGTAACCGTTATGTTTCATACATTAGTTTTTAAAGTTATATTTTGGTATTCCTTTTTACGATGCGGGTTTCTATTAAAGAAACATTCAAGTAGTAAACCATTTATAACCCAGACGAATTTCGAGGGTGAAATTTATTTTAAGGGTGGTAGAATTTAACAACCAGAAATTTTATGAGAATTATTATATTTAATTTCATTTATGTCTTGTGTTGTACGCAACACCAAAGGGAGCTTGAACTACACGCATCCCTAACTTGTCTTGCATTACACACAATCATGACCTTCCTGGATAATGGGTGTTGTACGCAATACCGGGTTTCACTAAACAATGATATATGGTTATAATAATATTATGAAGTAGATGTTATGAATAGTATTAATTAAATTTTGAATTTTATAACATTAGTATTCATCTTACACATTTTCTAGAACATGGTATGAGAACAAAAAAAATTCTGGTAAATTAAGTATTTTTTTAAAAAAAGTTGTTTTGCCGACTTTTGATGGCGCACCCATTTTTAATATAATTTTTGACAATTTTATAAGTTCAATTTCACAAAATAAACTTTTTATTTGGAATCAGTATATAAAAATTTACATTGGATAATTTTTTGATATTTTTCTGACAACATTCTTATTTTGATGAATAGTAAAAACACGGTAAATTTTACTTAAAAACAGATTTTTTAATCGAGATAATTTATATGGTTAAATTATGATAGTAAATTGTTTTAAAATATAAATAGAATATATTTTTACCATTTAATATAATTTAAGTCATTATAATTTATTTTACATTGAATTCGTAGGTTAAATCAATTCAATCTTTTGCTATGTTTTAAATAAAAACCCAGTTTTTTCAACAACGAGATTAATTTTAAATTAATAATACAAATTATGTGTTTTGAATTTAGAAAAATGGATTCCATATTTTGAATCATTAGGTTCAAATTATGTTAATAGGATACTTTTTATTTTTTGGCATTAGGAATATTAACTACGGTAAATTTTATTTACCACAATTAAAGGTAAATTAAGCAATTAAGGGTAAAAATAATATTATAAAATTACCCTAACAATTGTCTTAATATAATTGGATTATTATATTTCTTCCAGAGGAATATTTTGGTTGAAATGGAATCCATTGGAACCAACTTGGATGTGATTAAGACATTTAATTTATTTTATTTTAGTGAAAGTGAAATATGTCTCACTCAAATATTAATAGATAGATTATTTTTAATAAAAGGTTATACAGAATATAATTTAGATTATAAATACTAATTTAAAAGCTAAAATGTTTTTATTTATCATAGTAATTTATTTGTAATTTTTAAGAAATATTTAATTACATTAATAGCTTATACATTAATGATGTAGAAATTATTTATTTAGTGAAAAAATTAATAATATAGCATTTATTAAAATAGGAATACCTATCAAAAGGACCTGAAACATGGCCAAACCTTATTTCTCTAGTATACATATAACCTAATAATAAAAGGGTCCATTTTTGGACCATTTGGAGCCTTATAAAATAGATTAGTACATATATATTATTTTATTTTAAATGATGTCATAGATGTCACCTTCATAATTTAATAAATATAACAATTTAAATGATGTGATTTTAAGATTATAAATTCGAGTAAAAATATTATTATGAAAATTATGATATTATTCTTAATCATTGGATTTTATTTTTAATTTTTATGAAACTAATATGTATATTAAATTATTATAAAAAAATAATGTAGAAATTGTTTTATTAAGAGAAATATCAAATAATTGGTTTTATAAATATTAAAATAATCATTATATGAACTAATTAATGTTCTCCAAAAAATTTCTAGATGAATATGACATGTTTTGAATCTATTAAACATTTTTTTCGAATATATTCTCTTTGTGGTTTTTATTTAAATTCAAATAAATGAATAGTGTCAAAAATAATACTATTGTTATTTTATAAAAAAACATATTATTAAATTGTTTGAAAATCAAATAAATATATAAAAATTATAAATTGAAATTTATATCATATAAAGTTTCATAAATTACCCAATTATGGATAATTCACACCACATAAGTAATTATTTAAACCAATTTGAAATTTAGAATATTATTACCACAAATAAGATTAAATAAATTAAATAAGGATAAATCAAATTGATAAGGTTTAAAATAAATTACCAACATGTCTAAATTTTATTGGATGATGAGATTAAAACCCTATCACATCTCATATTCAGATTTAAGTCATTTTTGGAGGTTCGTATGTGGGTTTTGAATTTAATATAAATTAATATTTCCTATGTTTCCAAAGGTGCCCCTCTCCTCCCTTATAAAAGGGAGCCTCCACCCCCCCCCCTCTTCACAAAACATTGAGCCTTTGAGCTCGGCCAAAACCTACCCATTTCTTTTCTCCACTTCCCTAGAAATATTCAGGAGGTTCTGTTCTTCTCAAAAGACCAAATCTAGTACCTTAAGATCAAGCTTAAAAGAGGTTCCTCGAAGAAGAGGCAATATCCTCTACCGATTCTTTCAAGTTTATTTCTCCTTCAACTTACTCTTATTTAGTTCTTTCATTGTAATGTAATACAATCAGCATCACTAATATACTGATATGATATTATAAATATGAAACAAACCCATTTCACCTTTTATCCATCCTACAGAAAATGAAATCACCGCGCGTGCGTACGTACGGAATACCGTCTCCACGCCGTGGTGTAATTAGTTTTTCCACCACCACCTCACTTGGATGGGTATAATGGTGTAAATAAAAAATATATATGGTTATTATAACATCATAATTATTCTGATATATTATATCATCCACTCCAATTCTATTCAGTAATTATGGGAACGATATAATTGCTCGTGCGTACGTACGGACTACCGTCTCCACGAACGAGATGAAAATTAATTTTACATGATTAACCATTCAAGTATGATTATAAAGTATATATAATAAATAATCATGAAAGATATTACATAATAATGAAACTGTATTTGTGTACATATATGATTCCATTCAATTCAATAAGGAAACTAAAACAGCGTTCATGCATACTTACGGCCTACCATCTCAATGAACCGTGTATTTCATTCCATTTATCGATCTATCATATATATTTATATGATGAATATATATTATATATAAATTGTCTTTTACATTATGGAATTAATTAAATTCGTTTATAATTTATAATATCAAGAACATCAAGTCAAAAACATGTACGATAAATGAAAAGATTTTTACCCAAAACACTTCTTTAACATGAAGTTTACAAAAGAACAGGTCATATAAAGTCATAAGTGAACCATATATGATATAATAATAATAAATTTGATTCATTAATAATTAAATGACATTATTTAAATCATTATACAGTATTTTCTGATACATACAAAGCATATCGAACATAAGGTTAGGGATAATTTTGCAAATCTCATTTTTATTAGAGATTGCTTATACGTAAGTATTTACTAGGGTTATATTTTTTTCATCCATGTTAATAAAAATGATTTTCATAAAGTGTTTAATATTCTTCCATGTATATTTAAAGTAATGATTACCCCGTTTTGACTATTACTTTGTGTTATGGAAGGAATAATTCTTTTGGTTACCATATGTGGTACTTTTTGACATTTCCATTAAATGTACGAGGAGAATGTTTTTTAGCTTATACGGCGTGAATGGATTTTTAAATTTCATAAAGCCTAATTTTCATGATGATTCCTCTACAAGATTTTATGATCATTTTTAACAAAATCCTTTTCTTTTAATATTGAATGGAATTTTGTGATAAGAAAATGATTTTAAAGAAGAAAGGATATTTTCCCCATGAATTCATTTCAAGTGTTTTGTCAAAAATATTTTCCATCTAAGATGAAATTATTTAGTATGATTATGTTTCAAGTATAAGGTCTCTATTATTTACATGGTTTTATTGTTTTTATGATGAAATGATATCCATTTGTTTTATATGGATTACGTTATGATAAGACGATGTTTATGAAACCCATTTTATTCTTTGGGTTATGAGGAATGATTTATGTTTATTTTGTGGCAAAAGTAAAAAAGATTTCATTACGAGATGGGTGAGACCTATATCTCCCTCCAATTCATTGGGTAAATATTTATATCTCATGTGATAAACATGGATGAAACGACAAGTTAATCCGGTTCAGCGATACAAGACTAGAACGAGAAGTGAACTCGATTCATTAAGGAACTTGGCCACTATGATGGTTTTGGAAGCAATGCCTTGGCTACTATGTAAATCATATCATGTGCCTAATGGTATTCCACAATTACATGTTTTATTCCCATGCTATTTTATCATTATTGATGTTCCATTATGATCTATGCCTTACCATGTTTTATTTCATTGCTCAAGATTTTTATGTTTAAACATTATGGTCATGTTTTTAAGTTCAAATGTATATGGTTTGTTTTATTTTATCCATGCTTACCATTACTGATCATTTGAGCTCCCCATTTATATGTTTTCTTTTCCCCGGGATATAAAAAAGGTTTTAGGTAAGAAAACAAAATTGGAAGATCTTTATGGGAGATGTTGAAGATCATTCACCATGATTAGAATATTATGTTTTGAGTTTCAAAAGACACTAAAATATTGCGGTCCCTGAGTTTTGGTTTTTGTTATGTATTAATTATTCCAAAAAAGTAATGTATTTTCCATGTACATCAAGCTTGGGTCTCTACACATACTCCTCGGTCAGGATTTGGGTCACTGGGATCATTATAGTCTGGCAGTTGAATTGCCACCGGTCGATTAGGTGTAGGTGGTGATAGAGGCACAGGAAATATGGAATATGAATCTCAGTGTCTGAAAAGAGGGTTTGGTCAAGTCAATCATTTAGTAACTCAGGGCCACATTACATGACAGTTACATGTTCTCCATTCTAGACTACATGAGAAGAGATCTGAACCAATTATTCTATGAGTTGTCTTTCTAGTTACCTCCACTTTTGTGGCTATGTTGTTTGATATAGGCACATATCACCAATTTATATATGAGGAAATTAATGGGAGTTTGGGACTGGACATCTAATACTATCAGGGAATCATGATTCTAGATAAACTATTAGGTATCCATTTAAAGGGTATTCCCCATTGGCATAGTTTCCACATTGAGTTAGGAAGTTACCATTTTGTGTGGAACCTATACATCCTCAACATGAAAGATTTAATGTAATATTTGGGATGGATTGGATAGTTCCCTACAAACTCCAAACTGACTACTATCATCAGGTAAAGATGTTTATATCAACATAAGTTGTTACACACAAGTATAAGGGATAATTTTATGTCAGTGTGAGACATGAAGGACCTATGTAGTAGAGGCTAGGTAGTGTTACAACACATGTCGTCAGTCTTTATCTTGATGAACATGGGTTACAACCTACAGTATTTTTTCATATAGTGGAATGTTTTAGAGGCATTTTTCTAGATGAATTAACTGGTCTACCTCCACTAAGAGATGTAGAGTTTACTATTTAGATTGTTCCCATTGCAACATCTGTGACCATTCGCCCTCATAAGATAGTCCCTAAAAAGCTTCGAGAACTCAATAAGCAGTTGTAGGATATGAAGTAGAAAGGATTTATATTCCCCAATACATAACCGTGGGATTCACCATTTTTCATTTCCATGAAGGTGTAAGAATATTATTTTTGTGGATTATTGTTAGTTAAATCATCTCACTATCACGAAACAATATCTATTTCCTAGAATAGATGATCTTCTTGATCAGATCTGAGGAGTTAAGTTGTTCTCAACTACAGATCTGAGTTTGGTCTATCACGAGATGAATGAAAAGACTTCATAAATACCATTAACATCTTTCATTATTGTGTATGGTATATAAGAGTACCATGTTTTTCAATTCAAACTCACGAATGCACCTATAGGATTTATGGATCTTATATACCAGGTCTTCAACCCTTATCTATATTCATTTTTGGTTTTTTATATTGATGATATATTAGTGAATTCACTCTCCAAACATGACCATGAGACCCATATTGAGAGATTTATGAATATATTGAGAGATAATCCCCTCTAAGATATGAAAAATAAATTCCCCTTCTAGATAGATAAAATCCACTTCTTGGGTTAAATCATCTCAGAGTAAGGAGTTTTAATTGACCTAGAGAATGTGATGGATTTGGATTCCTAGGACGGAACCAAGAATGTTATTGATATTCATATTTTCATAGGAATTTTTAGATACTATTGACACCTCATTTAGGAGTTATCATGCCTCGAAGAACTACCTACGGGCTTGACAAATAAGGGTGTGAAATTCGAATGGCCTAAATCTTGTGAAGCATCTGTTCAGGAATTAAATAAAATACTAACTTCATCACTGATATTGATTCTTATGGGGATAGGAAATGGCTATATAATTTACTCCTACACATCTTGTTTCTGTCTTAGAGTTTTTTTGATGTAGTGTGATGGAGTCGTTGCATTGAGCCTCCAATGATGAATTACCAGACTCATGAAATCGATATTTTTGTTGTCGTTCATGCCTTAAACTATTGGAGAAACTGTATTATGGTTTAGAATTTTATGGTATTCAAAGAACACAAAAGCCTTAATTAAATCGTCACGTAGTGGGATCTTAATATCCAGTAGTTCTATTGGTTTGAGTAACTTCAATCATTTGATTTTAATCAAGCCTACACTCCGGGAGGAGGGAATGTAGTAGTCTATTATCTAAGCCAAGAGAGTCTGACATAGGTATTTCAGGAGTCTGGTGAATAATGAATTCATATGACCTTATTCCCATAGATTCACACTGAGTTTCATGAAGGCCATTGTAATTATATTCTATCATCCTTAGTAGGGACATCTACTCTTCTAGAATTGATAAGGTCTAGACAATTATCCAATCCTAAAGGCCACTTCCTATGAGAAAGTGTCTTAGATAGAGATAATAATTCTGGTTGAACAATGGCTAGGGATGATACTCTATTATTTTTTTGGGTGTGTATGGGTCCTAATATATATTAGAGAGGAGTTGATGAGGGATTTCAACGCCCCGTCAAGGGAAGTTCATGTTGGTGTCACCAAAATGTATTGAGATTTATGATTCCAATGTTGATGGCCCGACAAGAAATGTGATATTTTTTGTTTCTTCACTTGAAGCTCTACCTATCATGAGGTGAAGGAAAAAACATCAAATTCTTGTAGATATTTTTACCTATTTTCCATTCCTATGTAAAAATGGTGTAATGTTTCGAAGGGCTTAATAACTAGTTTACCCAGTTCAACCTGGGGTGATGATTCATTGTGTGTTGTCATTGATCATCTAACGAAGTATCAAAATTTCTTACTTCTGTGAGAGACCTTCTTGGTAGACATGGTAGAGAGTTTTTACATAAAGGAGGTGGTATGTCTTCATGGTGGTCATTTCTCTAGCATTTAAGTCAGATATTCTCATTTCATGTCATAGTTCTAATAGGGTTTGTATAAGGCCTTGAGTATGAAGGTACTTTTGAGCTTGGCCTATCACCTGTAGACTAACTGGTAGACAGAGCACACAATTAATTTCTTGTAAGAAATTCTTTGAGTGTGTGTCCTTGATTGTTTTGACTAATAAGAGAATGATATTACTCTAATATAGTATTCATATATTTACAAAATCTAGAATAACATTGAGATGGATTCCTATGAATGCTTATATGGTATTCCATTTTGCTCACCTCTTTGTTGGTTAGAGGTTGTGGAAGAAAATATTGTTGGTCCCTATCATGTATATGAGACTATAGATTCAGTCTAGATGATCATAAAGAGTATATTGACAGCTCGGTCTAGAAAACAATCTTATGACAATAGACACTGGTGACCTCTAAATTTTGAGGTCAAAGACTAGGTTTTTCTGAATGCCTCACCTAGGTTATGAAATAGGCACATTCAAAAGTAGTCTAAGATATCACCAAGAATCAATGGACCCTTTAAAGTTGAGAAGGGGATCAGATTAGTGGATTAATATTTGGAACACCCTTAGAGATAACATTCTATGCCTAATATCATTCTTATATCTCAGCTTCACTAATACTATCCGGACCTGATTGGAATCTTTCAAATTGTTGAGTTAGAGTTGGATATAGATTCTTCCTTTGAGGAGTAACCAATTCATATTTTTGGTTGGAGAAGGGAGGCACTCTCAAGAAGGTACGTTCCTCCAGTATAGGTGCTATGGTAGCATGAATGGTTACAATAATGGACCTGAGAGTGGGAAGATGACATACGATCTCAATGGATGGAATGCTTTGTCGATAGTATGTCTTTTCCACTAGAATGATAACTTGACGGAGACTTTATTTTGGGAGGTTAGTTTATAACGACCCACATTTTTTATGAAGGTAAAGATCATTAGTTTTTCATTCGTAATCATTCATTAAATCATGATAACATTTTACTACATCATAGGAGAGGTCTGAGGATATTCTGAGGATTTTTTAAATCCCAAATATCTGGAAAAAAGGGATGCAGGCTTAGCCACACATTTAGTGGATACCATGTGACCCAGACCACACGGTTTTTATAAACCATGATGTAGTAGACCTGAAACCTAATGTTTTGCATAGTTTTTCTACGACCATGCAGTATTAGGTGCATGGTTGTTTAGCCTACTGCATATGGGGAACAAATTTGATAAGCACAATTTTCACATGGGTTGTAAATGGTGCCTATAAACTGTGCACAGTTGAATTTTAAGTAAAATTTATCATTTTACCTTCTTTTATTCTCAATCATATTTCTCTTATTTCCCTTGTTTTCCAGCAGCTGTCCTGTGGGTTCTCCCTCATGTTGATCTCAAATCCTTCTCATGTTTCAATATCTTATATCTTCATCATCTAGAAACCAATCTTTGATCTGAAGGAAGCATCAGATAGACCAAGGTAAGGCTAACCCCATATAATCTTCTTTCCTTGTTCAATCACACATTTTATTATGTTATTTTGATGCAAGATCATATGACCTATTTTCAGGGTCTGGAAATGAAACTCATATATCCTCCAACATTATTTAAATATAAGATCTATACCAAGAGAGGCGTCGTCTACGACCCTACGGTAGGTGGTCACATAGTTATCCATTTGTGTTTTGGTTGTTTAATATTTATCTCACCATGTCATAAGACAACATTTTCGAATATTCTATATTGGGTTTTTCATTCATGTGTAAATGACTCTAATGCCTTGATATAGATGAATTGGTTCATTATTAGGGGGTTAGAAATCCCAGATAGCCTATCTTGACACCAATAGGTGTGCTAACATGAAATTGGTCATTTTGGCCAAATGGATCAAAATTCAAAGAACCAAATTTACCTTTTGGTTTGTCTATTAAATGAATTAGGATTTTACTCATGTGTAATTAGAGTAATCTATGGGTTTTAAATGATGATTGGGTCATTTAGATGTGGAATTTCCCAAGTGAGAAACTGTGTAGTTTGATGACCTCACCCATAATAGTTAAGACTTATAACTGAACATGACATGTTTAGAAAAATGGGAATGGATGGGTTTGTGAAAGATCGATAGGGTATGTCAGTTACTACCTTATTAATGAATTTTTTTTATATGTAATGGATTTTTCGTATGGAAGAACATTTCCCTTACTCATGTTTTTATAGAAAGTGACCATTTATTTTGAAATTTCAGAACTGTAATTGGTAAATGTTGTTTGAGATGACTTGAATATATTGATCTTGGTGATATAATGTGAATGATATATACCAATATGTATGGGTGGGAGGTATTTTACCCCATATTAGTTGTATATATAATGGAATGATGGTATGGGTCTCTGCAGGGCATGGAAACCAAAGCTGCCATTACATAAATTCGAGATTACTTCCTTATGATTGGAGCTTATTAGGCCATAGTATTATGGTGGGCACTTGTTTGTTACATCCTGATACCAACCAGTAATACACGTATGTTTATATATATATGGTGACATAATATTACATATAATCTACACAATGTTGTAGCTCGACCTACTAAATATCCTTTATGAACATGAGCGGGAGGTTATTTATTTATTCTGTGCTCCTTTACATTCCTCCTTATTACAATACACCGAATAGATACGTGAACCTACTCAGATTACATGTAAACACAAATGGTGGTGGCCTATAAATATTTTATCTCACACCCTAATCAGACCTCCTTTGGCAAACGAGAAGAAAAATATTCTATAGGTATGGATAGGGGAAATCACCCTTCTACAAGTTTTTAGTTCATATTACATGGATGCAGCGTAGGAACATGGGGTCGGGCTTAGGCTCAAGATGATCATGGATATGTTTTTTTACTTTTTTTTTGGAAAACTATATCACTTTCTTGTAGCTAATTGTTAAATTCTATATAATTAGTAGGTCGTGTATCCATATATGTATCGAACACTACATCTTAGGATTATGTTCCTTATACTCAGTTATCTATTTCTTTCACTTCTTGGTTATTTAATTAATTGATATGATTCTACTATTTAATGTATCTGTTTTTTGTATTATGTTTCTGAAACGGGTTAATATTACCTATATCTATTGTGATACTCTAACAAGGGGGTATAGTTTCTCTGTTGTACTACATTATTCACCACAATTTCTAGTCGTCATCAATTAGAATATGCGGATAAGTTCCAAGGGTCAAATGGTCAACCAGGATCTGGACACAGGTTAAGTGGAATCTAGTTCCGGTATGTCATAGAATTGTACACATGAAATCATCTCAAATAGGAATTCTCCATATTCAAAGGAGTAATACATGGAATTTATTAAATCACAACTATAGTGAGTCATAGTTATTCATTTTAAATCAACATTCCTTATAATTTTTCTATTAAAAAATATACAAGTACAATAAAGCATGTCTCAAGTTTTGATTATAAAGCACTAAAACAAATCCATGATATAGAATTGATTAATTTTGATGATAATATTGAACCAGTATTAGAAAGAGACACCTAAATGAAGGTGAATATATTTTCAAAGTGTGGTGTATTTTCCCCAAAAATTGAATATTTTCAATCATTATTATCTCTCCCTATGTTAACTCAAGTCTTCATTTTTTGTATAAATTATTCATAGATCCATCTAAAACTAGTGATGCATGAAATATTATGGGGATTCAATAGGCTAATCCAATCCTCCCAAGGATGTTGTAAATGTTTCATTTAACTGTTGAATCCCATCTCAGTAATTTAAAAATGATGTCTAAAAGGTCATATTAATGAATATATAATTAATATACAACCATAAAATCCAATAATCAAATAGGCCTTCTATAAAAATATGAAATTAAAAATAGAATCTTTTTGTTTACACCGATTTTACCTTGATATTTCATCCCTTTCATCGGTCACAAACATCCATCTAGAATTGGAGACTATTAATTATGATTCTTTAGTAGATACATGAATACTATAGGGGGAGAGGAATTAGTAACTATATCTTATTTATTGACTATCTAGATAATATCTCTGATTGTATATAAAAATAGTGGGATATATTCCCTTATAGTATTTCTAGATAATAAAATGTTTCATCATATATATTTCTTTCTATTCTTTAACACATGTATTAATGTGTTCTTGTCGGTCTATGAGATTTTAACATATTCATCATGGATGAAACACGATAGTGGTTATCTATTGCATAATTTATATTAAATCTTTTATTCTTTCAATATATATAATAATATTTCATATTGAGGAAAAATATATTTTATAGATCTGACCCTGGTGTTCTGCACTTACTCCCTACTATAAGTAGTTATTTCAATATAGTTTTAAGAATAAATTATATGGGTAATAATAAACTATATGTGACTCATTAAAAAAATATCCCACTTAACTCACTTTAATTAAGATAATTTTAAATGATTCCAAAAGTCTATAACTCAAAAAAAATTGTTACCAAATAATTATTATGAAATTAATATATAATTCAATATAAAATGGTTTTTATAAAGTGACATTTGTACAAGGGGTGACTTATAAGAATATAAGGAATGTTCTAAACTTTAGTGAATTCATTTGTTTCCCTATACGATCCACAAACATATTTATTGTTAATATAATCACCAGAGTTTTTTGAGCCTCGAGATGAAAATTCCCATTATTAATCATTTTTTCATATTTCAATTCTGATTACCCTATGTAGGGAGCAATTATAACATGGTCCTTTTTAGGCATAAAAAAGAATCCAAGTTATTTTATTTTAACAACAAAAGATTTTAGATGCTTTTAAATTAATACTATTTTCAATATCATGTATCGCACACTAAATTCAACATAATGGAACCAGAAAATATTAATAAGATATTATTAAAAAATTTATAGTAATAAAAAATGGTATACAATTAATATATTAAAAAATTTGCTGAAAATACATATTATGAGTTAATATTAAAAATTATTATAACGAATGACTCTATATTTATATTTTACCATATTTCAAAACCATAATTTAAATTTTAAAATTTTAAAATAATATAATAATAAAATTATTGACCTCCTCTCATGAATATTTACATATAATATTTTTTTTATTTTTTCCCAAAATAATGATATTTAGTAAAATATACGGTTTTAGTGATTATATCAATATGTAAGAAAAAACTAGATGTTTAGAAAACATTTCATGTTGTGGAATATATATTTAAGTAATAAAATTATACATTTCAGAATATTGTTTGTTCTTATGAATACCATGTCCCATATTATTAGAAGTAAAAAAAATGTTAGTTTACTAAAAATTGATTTTAGTAATAACATTGAATGATGTATTTTGAAGGTGAGGATGAGTTCTATGTTTTCATTTAATAAAAATACCCATAAATAAATTTATAATAAAAAAAAGTTATGAAATTATGTTTATTAGTAATAAATAGTTTACCTTACATCAAAATTTAATGATGAAAAAAATCTATTTTTCTGAAAACATATTTTCATAATTTTGTGTATTTATTTTCAAATTAACATATCACAAATATATAAATTTAAAATGATAAATTGATTTTATAATTTAATTTAAATCATTTATAAATTAATAAATTAAGAAAATTTTATCGGTAGTTATAATAATTAATTGCTATGATTAAAAATTAGTTACCCTAGTAAAATGTAAAAACTCTAAGAAGTATTTTACTAACGATAAATAGAAGAAAACAAGTTCAAAAATGTTTCAAATAAGTTTTTTATATAATTATCTACATTATCTTGTCCCATATTCCACTTCTTTACACTTCTGATCTATGTACTCATGTATAGATTCTTGGCATTATTGACAATTGATGTTTATTCAAAAATGTTTCCTTTGGCCATCGAATAAAATGATATCATTTGTACCATTTCATAGCATAAAATAACCATTAAATTAATATTTCAAAATAAATCATTATACGCTCCCTATAACCTTATAAGAAAAAAATAATCTACTATTCACTCATTCTTAGCCTCAGATATTCAATTTTGACTATTTTTTAAGGAAAAATCAAGTCTCCCAATTAACCATTATCTCCCTCTAAATATTTTCTTCTTAATATTTATCTTTAAAAAAATATCACAATATAAAAATAATAAAATTTGTATAATTAGTATACGTATATGTTTTCATATTAATGGTTTAACCCTTATTAATTCATGTGTACAATTATACAAAAAAACATAAGAACATTGTTACTATGTTTCATGGTCTACCTCCTCTATTAATTGACTTCATTTGTATTCCATTTCCAAAATTAATGGGTGGACATAAAAGAGTAAATCATTCATAAATATGATATGTATCATTTAATTATTATTCTTAAATGAAAATTTAATGTCCACATTCACCCCCATACCATGCATTGAGTTGTAATATTGATAATCTGTCATATTGTATTTAACTTACTAGATGATGAAACATTATTAATTAGATTTCAATATATTATCTAAGTATCCTAAAAAATGGTTAACCATAAAAACAAGGAAAAAAATATCATTAAGATTATTCAATAATTATATTACATCAAAATAACCTTCTTTTATACTATCCAAATGAGGTAAAGTGTTTCATGTCATGTTTGGGTTTACAACCTAAGTAAAAAATGATATAAAATATAAATATGGATAGAAGTGGATACCTGAATAATAATAGTATTATATATTAATAAAATATTTATGATAATATTGTTATATTAAAATTATATCATGTATTTAAATTATTATCAATAGAACATTTTCATTCTCTAAGTGTACCGAAATAATCAATTATCAAGTATGTTTTCTCGTAGGGTAACCAAAAAAACCTATGAAGTGGGGGAATTTTGTTTCTTCATGAAGATTTAAATTATAAATGTTTATTATTTTTACACATTTTCATGTTTTTTATAATGTTATGATAGGTTATCATTATTTTTTCATATTTTTAATATATTCCCAAAATTTATGTCATTCACAGATATTTCTGGTTTTTGATATGTATTTTGATCTAGGAGATCACATTTATGACTCCATAATAATATTTTCATGATCTTATCTATCTCAATCATGTTTTATTATTATCATCTATTGTATTTTGATATTTTATTAAGATATTTATATCTTACTCATACTCTCATGCATGTTTATGATCTAATTCATTATGATATATCATTACCATAATGGGTTTTCAGCTCATGAATTTCATATATTTTAAATCTCTATTTTATGAAGATGGTTTTAACCTGTGATATGTATTTAAAAGATTAATGTATCCTAATTATGGAGAAATGTTTTCATGTCTAGAAAAATGAGATGTTCATTTTTCTATTCTCTATGAAAATAAACAGTTTGTCTTTTGGGTAATGTTTTTATTATGAGATATATTATCTAAATAATAATATTAATTTGATATTTATGTTATTTTTACTATGGGTGAGAACAGTTTGTATCATAGTGGGGTTTATATGTTTTTGATATATTTTTTATATTTTTTAATATTAATCATGAGAAAATTTGAAAAAAAAATGTAAGCAAAAGTCTATGAGATGATTCTATATATTGGATAACATACCAAAGATTATATAAATCATATTTTTTATGGTTATATATGAAATTAAACCCCTTTCTAGTTAAAAAATATATATTTTTATCTGAAATAGTAGTACCATGGGCTAATAAACATGAATAAGGGTTTATTGGTTATTATCATCATTCTCATCTAGTAGATGACATGGATAACCAAATTCAATCCTTGTATAATACTCTAGGTGAATATAATTTTGTTTATCACATTAACATTATGAAAAATTAGGAAGGATTTATTTCTAATATATTTATTTGAAATTAGGTTGAGAAGTATGATAGAACAAAACATAATATAATTTCAGTAGAACCAATAGTGTTATTGTATTTATGAAGTATGACATAACTTTACTGAAATATCATAGTTTGAAATTGGGGTTTCATTGGATAATATATCATTAGGTAGACCAACCATATTAATATATACTAAATAATTTGAATATTATCATAAACATTATGTATTTATTATTTAATTCAATAAAGATAAAATAAATGATGTATTGAAAGGTATACCCCTAATAAATCAAATAGAACATAGTAAGGATTTGTACTTTCCTAGTAATACAATGTTTAATGGGTTGGATATCCCATTAAAAGATATATTTTGAGTTTTTAGGTATCTCTTAGCTTATTCACTTAGTAAATTATAGTTATGAGCGTGATGATGCAATTTATTTAGGGGAGGAATGTAATAAATCATAATATTTTTTCCCAAAAAATACGTACTATATCATATAACATGTTCCACATGCTATACCCAACTTCAAAAAAACACAAAATATTAACAATATATTATTAATAAATCTATAATAATCAATATGTTTGTATACCATTAATAACATTCATCATTAATATATAAATAATAAAATTACTTAATATTTTAAAATGTTATAGTAAAATATTTTTAATTTATATTGTTTCTTCATTAAAAAATTAATTTTAAAAAACTTAAACTACATATTTCATAAAGTATTTTTTAACAGCTCTCATTTATCTTTGATTTATAATATTTTATCACCAATAATAAATTTGATTTATGTTTAGAAAACATTTTATGTAATAAAATATATATTTATGAAAAAACATTAAGAATTATAATATATTCATAGATATTATAAATACATTTTCTTATACTTTTAGAACTAAACAGAAAATTGTATAATTTAAATTAATTCATTTTTATATTTGAATGAGGTGTTATCAATGTGAGATTCTATCATGGATTTCATTGAAAACATAAATAAATTTATTTAATTTATTAAAAATCAATTTATTTTTAGTAAAATCAGTAAAAATGATACTTTTATCTTATAGAAAAGTTAACGTTGAGAAACATCATTTTTCTAAATTTTATGTATAAGATTAATTGTGTATATTTTAAAATTAAAAAAATTAAACAATTATAAATTTAATTTGAAAAAATTATTTTTTTAATTAAATTATAAATTGATTTTTCTTTAAAATCCAAATTTTTAATTTTATTTGTCACAATTAATTACATAGTTTAAAAAATATTTAACCCTATAATAGTAAAAATTGTTAAATGAGTTTTACATAAGATAAATTGAAAAACTTGTTAAAAACATATTTTAAAATAAGTTGTTCAGATGAATATCAAAATTATCATGTATCAAAATCCAATTTTGAAAAATTTGATGAATTTACTAATTAATGGAGTTATGGTATTATTGAAAAATGATAAGTGTTTATAAGTGTTATCTACTATAATATTGTAATAGAATATCACTTCAACCCCTTTAACATATTCCATTTGAATTACTCATTGAAAATATTCAATTTTACTCAACCTATAATTTCCACCCATGAAAATTTTCCCCTAGAAACTCATATATATCCATTGAATTTAAATTTCTAGGGGAATTCCAAGGATAAATCAAGTCTCCAATAGAAGTATTATTTAATTCTTATGATTTTCTTAGAAATATTACTTTTAAAAAATTAATATCAATATAATAATATGAATGCATTTTTATCATTAAAATACTTATTATCTTTTATATTATTTTTGAAACTATTATTTATTCATTTACATAAACATAGTGAACAAACAATGACGTTATTGATTTGTGCGGACAATAGTCCCCAAGAAACGCAGTTGTTTTTTTATCATTACCATAATTAATGGTTGGTGGTTTTAGTTGAAATGAGGAAAAATATTAAAAATATATTATTATTATTAATAAAAAATTTCAATTCAGGATCCACCATCACCCCCTCTATGTCACCGAGAAACGAGAATACTAGTCTTGTATACATGTGGATTAATAACTTCATGAAGAAACATTATTCTTTTTCCATTTTGATTTTCATACATTATTTAAGACTCATTGAAACTGGATAAATATCATTATAAAATTAAAATTATATCATATTGTTCAACTATAATGATATTAAATCACAAGAACCGTCTCTAACTATAATCGCTAATAGTGTAAAAGTTATAATATGGTTGGTCTAGTTTAACAACCTCCATAAACAATGTTTTAGAATTCTATCATGGATGACTATGGGAAAGTTAAAAATATTAATAATATTTTCTATAATAAAAAATAAAATTTCTGTTGAAATACTATTTTATGTATTTCAATTATTATTTATGTAACATTTTTATTTGTGAAAATTACAGAAATAAACTATTCTCAATTCGGTTTTCAAATAACGTGATCAAAAAAAATATGGAATGAAATAATTTTTTTAAAATAAATATTACTTATATATTTAATATTAAAAAAATTTATCAATAATTATTATGTAATAATTTTATGGGTAATGATGTCATTTTTTGAAAATACACCCCACAAATATTAAGTTACTAAGACTCGATGGTCATAACCCAATATAACTAATTAATATATTCATAATATAGATTTATAAAAAGTATTGTAAAAGGGTAATATTTTAGTTTATATATTGGAAATAGTTTATTATTCTACATATTTCTATTCTACTAGAGGATAATGTGTTATAAACTAATCAGGGAAACAATTTGAGATATTTTCATCTTAGTTTCCCTTCACTGAGAAATTTTATTTCATTATGACAATATTTTTATTTTACTGGTGTATATATTTCATATAATATATATTATTTAATGAATTATTTTATCATTAATGTTATTATATGTTCATTTTAATAGTCATTCCCATTCTTTAGACTTGTTTTAAATGATACTCAAGATTGAATGATTTCTTTTCATCTTCCATCTAGAAATTGGGATATCTCAAATTTGATAATTTATATGGGAATTAATATGCCCATTCATCCAGAAGCCTTTATATTTTTCTTATCCATTAGATATATATTCTAAACATAAATTTCTATTAAAATAATTTTAATTTAGATGTTGTAAAATACTTTATGTTATTTCATGTTTCATCAAGTTTATTTGAAAATGTTATAATGGGTTCTTACAGCCTTTCAAAATAAATGGTTTCATCACACACACTACATTTTCACTGAATATATTTTTCCATTTTCAATATTCCATTAATAATAATTTTTTAAAAAATTAAATTATTTCAATGAATATTCAATTTCCATTTCAAAAATAGTATTCCTGATTAATTTTCTACTGGTTAAATGTGAATTTTAAAAGAAAATGATTTAAATATATTTTTTCCCTGATTGAAAACGTAATATCATTTTCATGTTTAAATTATTAAAAATTATTTTTCAAAATTAAATTATTTCATGTTATTCACACTTTAGGTTTTGAAACCATTAGGTCTTTTTCAAGGTTCCATTATTAAATATTATTTTTATAAGAAAAGGTTTTCAATGTAATTATTTTTATGAAAATATGGCATTTTTATTAGGTTATCATTATTAAATATTGTTTTAAATTTAAATTAATAAAAATTATTTTATATTATAATTTTTGAAACCATTATTTTTTTTCCAGTATCTTTTATTTAAAAATATCGGTTTCAAAAGGAATTTATTTATCTTTATAAAAAATTGATTTAAAATTACATTTTTACTTTAATGATTTAAATGTTTATCTAAAAACACTGTTATGTTCACATATATATTCCTTCCAGGGTATAAATTTTATTAAGAGTTGGTTTGAGAAAACATTATATGATATTATGATATGATTTATTTTAGAAAATGGGGGATTTTATATTCTAATATTTCATATGTTCACGTTATGTGATATTTTAGAACATTTTAAGAAACCCAATCTTTTTCATGGGTTTTTTATGATATAATTAATGTTTAATTTTATTTTTGAAATAATATGTTTGAATGGTGAAGGGTGTGGTCCAATATTAGAATTTAATATATTTGTTAATGAATTATATGTTTTGAGAATAGGATTTTATAGGTGACTATTTTGTTTATTCACAATATTAAGCATCGGTATTTTGTTAGTTCACATCTTGAAGGGTGAATTTTTTTCACAATATAATGTGTGGGATTTTTTTCCACGACATGAAGTGCCATATATTTCTTCACAATATGAAGAGTGTGAATTTATTTAATTACCAAAATGATCGTGGTTATTTTTTTGACATCTTGTAGTGTGGGAATTTTTTTTGTTCACAACATGAAGTGTAGAAAAGTTTTTTATTCACTACGTGTATTTCAGATATTTTATTTGTTTATAATGGTATAATATTTCTACGATTATGATTGTGACACCTTTTCATGTTATTTATCATCAAAATCCATGTTTTCCTTAATATGAAATATTAAGAATATAGTCCCCAATATTATGTAATACTGACATGTTTTTTGTTATGAATATGAATTTTGATCTTTTTCAAATCCATAATAATTCATTTATGGTATTTTATTCTCAATATTTTCTTGATTATCATCTATATTATTTCATTATTTTATTAAGATATTTATATCTTACCCTTATTTACCATCTTATTTATGATATAATAATTTATGATATATCATTCTATTAGTGATAATTTTAGATCACCCCTTTATTATGATTCCAATATAAAGGATATGAAAATGATTATAGAATGTTAAATTTCTTGAAATGTTCTAAAGTACCATGATTATGGATAAATGTTCAAAAATGTAGTAAAATAACATATTTTTTTATAGCTACTCTCTAATACACTAAACCATTTGGTTTGGGGATTTTATGATTGTTGTTACATGTATAATGAAAATCATGATATTAATGTACTATTTATATTATTTTTATCATGGGATATTATAATCATGTAATGAGAAAGTCTTAATGATGTAATTTTGGAGCATAATGTATGAATCTTCCAAAAACTCTAATGTATAAGACTACATCTTATCGTGGAATTCATCCTCATATTTTGTGTCCAGGAATTATTTTTGAGTATAGTATCATGAGTAAATTTGATACTTATCATTTGATTTATCATGAATCCCTTTTATGTGTATCCTTATTTCATAATCCTACCTCACATAAAAACAACTCATCTATCCATTCTAATAGTTTCTATTATGGAAGACTGATTTTTAGGAAGTAAAAGTTATTAGCTCACACAACCAATACATATGTTCATGTTGTAAAATAAATCTTTCCAAAGTGAAATATTTTAGGTGAGAACATTTCACGAATCTATAAACAATGCAAAACCTCTTAGTAGTGGACACTCATTAGTATACTTGTTGGTGGGTTAGAGAATATCAGGCACATATCTACAAAATAAATTTTTTACCAAATATCATTAATGATATTTTTGGTTACCTAATATAGGATATCCCCGATATTACAGTAATTAAATATTTTAAATATCCCAAAATAAAATTTATATATAATCCATAAAATAATAATTTCATGACAAATCTATAACAAAAATTCATATAACGAGACATCAATTGATCTCTAACAATGAAAATAAAATATTAATTAATAAAAAATTAAAATAAAATAGAATTTGAAATTTTAAGAAGTTATATAATCTATTGAATCCATCCATGATTTCATGATTGAAATTGAATCAAAAGGACTCAACCCTTCATTATCCCATAAACGTGAGGAATTCTCATCTACAAATTTTATTGGGAAACCCAAGACATTTTCAGTAAAACTTATTAGGTTGGGAAACCTGGTTTTTATAAAATAGAAATTTTATATAGTGTATTTAATTGCTACATAATCCTAATAAGTAATACTATGTGGATTGATAATAAAACATAAACCTTTATCTATAGGTTTCAAGTTGAAAACTAAGGAAGACAATACCTATATCGGCCCATGTTGGATATCCATGAGAATATTTCATAATAGCCCGGGGAAAGACATTAATACATAGAATATAATAAATTATCACCCAGGGCCTATTAAACCATGAAACCAGAAGTACCACACACACATGGGAATTATGGATTTTCCCCAAACAACATTTAGTATACCCTTTAGGGGTCACATTAGATACATAGAACCATCGCATACTATCATTGTAGGGGTGTTCCCCACACAATTGGAACAGTATCATATTATCCACCTAAGGGGTCACAACCTATACAATTAACCATTCCATAAAATATATCTTTAGTGTTTTATACTATACAAGAAATCATTATGTAAAATACTAAAAAATTTCCTCATATCTTGGAACATCACATCACTATCCAACCATGTGATCGCATCCTTTACCCGATATAGTGGTATATCATTCATATTGGGGGATGGGTCATATAATCATTAACAAACTATTACATAGAAATCAATTCTAAGGGGTGATATCCCTCCCAAATTTGCATAACACATTAATGTATGAAATGTATCTAGAGGACTCATCCCTCACTAAATCCTTGTATATAAATATTTTAATGACCAGAGGCATATAAACTACAATGAACCTCATTATTAATTATATATTTATTGATATATCTCTATAAACCATCATATAATTCTCACTCATTTATCTAGGTAATAAAAAATATACTTTTTACTCAAGGCCCAGCCTGCAACATGATGAATGACTCAATTTTAATCTAGCATGACATGAAAATTTCTTCTTGATCATTCTATTCTAATAATATAATTACACCAAAAAAATTGACAACATGATATTACCCTAAACAGAATAAAATTGGTCCATTCAAACCCATTTTATTATATTTTAATTTTAATAATTCCATAAAAAATGTCGTATGGTGTTCTCTGGCATCTTATCCCATTCCAGAACATTTCATAATGGGTCTTGGCATAAATTTAATCATAATCTTATATTTCATCCCAGTAATGATCCTTAGGAAATATCTAATGTTAAATCAGACTAATAAAATATGAATCCCTATTCTAGGGCATCTATATGATATTAAAAAAATCACATTTTTCCCATGTGATATCTTTCATAGGGGGTATCCCAACAAATCATATAGGGAAACCTTACCATCACACATCATATTATCCTTTAGGATATATCCCCCTCTTATAACACAATAAGGATATAATCCACTATAAATAAGAAATTTTTTATCATGCATGAGATTTACAATAATAAAACTATAAGAACAAGGTCAAATCCTATCATACTAATAAAAAGACTTATGAAACTCAACTTGGATATAGGTGTCACATCCCATGTAAAATAACCAATCCTGGTTCTCTTTTAATGCGAACCATAATCCTCACCCACCAATGTGACATGATCACATGGGGACGCTGTTTTCAACAATAACTACTAGGGTAACATATATTGTCTTAGGTTATAATATGCAAAAAAACTATTTGGTATTAAATTTTATTGAAAATATATTTATAATAAAATACTCTAACATAAGTTGTTGTGGAATCATTCTTATTTTTAATGGTCCATCAGGTAACTTTTGACAATATTTTTTATGACGAATTGAAAAAAAATTACTATATATTTATATTCAATAACCATTCATTTGGAAGATAAAATATTTGAATCCTATAATTTTTTAATCAAGAAATACACATGATCCAACTACTTAAAACAGATTTATTAAATATAATCATAACTCTACAACCCTCACTATAGAAAAGTGATACCCTTTAAAAGCCCATATTCGAATCCAATATCCTGGCATATGAAGATTCCTATTAAATTTGTATTTATAAAAAAATTCTAATTTTTATTTATATTATTTCATAATGTAATATTATCCTAAAATATCACATGGATAAATAATGACACCATAATGAAGGGAAATAGGGTAAAATACACTTCTTACATGCACTGTATTCTAAACCAAAATATTTATCAAATTTTATATAAATTGAAAGATGATCAACGTAATAAAATTTCATATAAGATAATTTTTATATAATATTAATGACGTGATTTATGTGAAATATTGAGGAATAATGAGGGTAAAATTATTCAAATGTCCTATATCATTTCTTAGAAATATATTTATCAAACTTATTCAATTTCACTTTCAACTAGTGTAATTCTTTCCAACCAGAATATAAAGATGAAATAAATTCATGGTTATAGATAGTAATTATAATATATGTATAAAATGAGTGATAACCTACCTCATAAACATTTTTGAATCATCTAATAACCTCCTTTAACAAAAGGTGATTGACTGAGGATGTGGATGAGGAGAGTAAGCTTCTTTAGTGATTAGAAAAGAGACAAATAACATAAAAATGAAAATGGTAAAATGATAATTTTAATATATTTTCCAAATAAATAAGAAAAATTTATTACACATAGTTTAGAAATAAATTCTCAAATTATAAGTATTTCACTTGAATGAAAATATATCCTCATATGGTTTTATGATATCAGTTTATAGAAAATACTAAAACAGTGAAAGAGACATTCAATAAAATATGTTTTCTCACATGTTTTTGTTAAATTTTGAACAAAAGATGATCCATAATTTGTAAGGTTTTACTCATAATTTCCTATTTCTAAAATTTCCCCAAATAAAATTCCTCCAGAATATAATATTTTTATCACAACTACCCCTTATTGTCTGGTGATTGAGATATGGGGAAAAACATCTACAATTTCCAAATCTATGATGTTTTATGAAAAATTATTCCCATTGATGATCCAACCATTACCCAGAAACATGTAACTCATATCATTCCACAAACCATATCTAAAAACACATCATTGATATTCTCAAACTTCTTGTACCTATATAGGAATTCTACATCTCAATGAATCCACAAAACAAGTATCGTAAGAAAAATTAAATCATAATTTAAAATCTTGTATGGATGGTGAACTTTATAACCTACTTAATATAAACATTATTATCCCAGATAAGTCTAATTAACTAATCTATAATCTATACCATACTAAATTAGTATCTAATACCAACTATTCCATTTATTTATACCTTGTATTTTTGAGTGAAATTATGCAACACAACTCCAAACCTCTAGGAATAAAAATCATAAAAAACCATGCTACCTACTCATCCATATATATAACATTGAGATGGTGCTCAAACTATACATGTTTATCCAATATTACCAATGTACAATTCTTTAATTAATCTTTAACTTGATTATTCTCCACACCAAAATTCTCTACACATAATGGATTAATTATCAATGATGATCCCCACAATTAGAATTGACTAAAAAATGCACTTACAATAATCCATAAATATCCCTAATGTGATTTTAACCCCACAACATCCATTTTTTTGGAAAAACATTGATAGATCATTTTATGGCTAAATTTTTTATAAAAATCCCTTCACCACCCATCTATTTAGTATCACATATTTATATTTGGATTAGTTAATCCCTACTGTATTCATAAGAAGATACAAATAATTACATCATTATCTAATCATGATACTCATTTTAAATATATGTTTGTTTACCCATCCATCAAAAATATTTTAATTCTCTATTGACATTCACCAAAACAACTCCAGTCAACCTCTCTATAGGATCATTCCAAATACATCTCATCCCAGTGGCATACACACTAACTAAAAAAATGAAAATTTTAAATTTATATTAAGGTAACTAATGAAAAGCCATATAAATTCAGAATTTAGCACACACAAAAATCAATGTAAAACCTCAACAATCATCTTACCAGTCTCACTACGTAAAAAACCCTAAAACATGTGGTTTTTTCTTATATATTATATTTAATACTCCATACCATAAACATATCATCACAATTACTATACAAAACCAAATAATATTATTTCTAGTTATTCGAATTTTAACAGTAATGTTAGGCTCATTATTTTATTATATTTAATATGAAATGAGGGATGAAACCTCTAAAATCCAATGGTGAACACTCCATCATTTTGATTCCAATACACCATTCCTCAATGGATTTTATTTCATTAAAACAATATATCATTTTTTCACCCCTCCTTATCTATGTGATACCATCCCATGGAAACCATTTCATGGCATAATCATGAATCGATCTTACTATGGTACATTGATCAATCCATGATCTCAAAATCTCTTATAAATGGAATTCCATAGAATATAAATATATTATTTGTAAAAATTACTATGAGCGTCCCACTAAACCCATCATTTTATCACCTCTACCAAGACACACAAAAATTTATCATGTTAAATGGGAACTATTCATATCCCTATGCACACTATCAATAACACATCATTGACATTAATGAGGTCTAAGATACTACTCATTACTCTCTATCATAAATGAGATATCTACAAATAAACCACTCATTAGTTATTCTAAAAAATTAATCATAAAATTAATTGAATCAATTGTCGGTATTCTATAATAATACCAAAACACCAAACCTAACTATGTATCACATGAGTTATACAACATTGAATACAGGCTTATACATATAATGAACAGAACATCCCTAGTGATTTGTAATCTTATCTCTTTATTGTAATATAAGATACTCTGTTCCAAAAATAGGGGATATTCTCTCATTTAACAACCCATCACATAATATATCTCAAACCCAATACCATTAAAAGAAACATTAATAAAATTAAACAAATATATATAAAATCTAATGACATAAGATCTCAATCAAATATTATATATGGAAACACAAAAAAAATTAAATAGAGTCCAGAAACCAAATGATCCTTCCCTCAACACCAAAAAAAATATAAAATTCATTCCATGTTATTTAAAACATTAATGGATAAGGCTTAAAATTTGAATATTATGATACCTTATAATGGGATTAAACAAATCATGGAATGAATTTCTTTATCAACACCATATCTCCTAGAAATAATTTTATAATACTGAAACATTTAATAAGAATATTGTATCCCATCACACAATATATTGGGTTCTTCTATATATATATATAAATAATCGGATTTTTATTTTACCAAAAACTCTCAAAAATCCATCCATACTTGTAATTTTAATACAATAATTACCTATATATAAGTAGGTAAAATAATGGTGTATTTATCGACATCATCTGATAATTATTCATAGTGATATAAAAAATATGGTATGGTTTATAAACATAAATTATACCAAGAGTATTTATAAAAAACATATAATAATCTATGATTAAAAATTTAAATGATGATCTATTTTTAAATGATCATCCCACATAGTAATGGACAATATAATTTTCATCAAAGAACAACCCTTTAGGGGATTCACATGAACTGTCCTATAATGAAAATAAAATGGTATAGATAATTAGGATTCCATAAAAAATTTATATAAAAAAAATACATAAGTTCTTTTTAAAGTTTTGGAATATTACACTCTATTTCTATTCAATCAATAACAAAGTAAAACAATAATGTCATATAAATCCTAGATGAAAAATCAGATTAGTGTACACCAGTCTATTTCCATGATCTTAAATGATATGAATTATGGACAGAAATCACTAAGACAAAAATCATATTAAAATCAATATCTTAATTGTAATAGAATAAATAAAGAAAATTAATCTCATATGCCTATTGATAAATACTCCCCACCAAAGATGTTTTTGAAATACACTAGTCAACGGTTGATCATATCATTTGATAAATAACGATTTATTTTTTACCATATCCAAAATAGTATAGTTAAACAAATGAAACATAAATAAAAAATTCTGAATCCTTTGATCATTGATAACTCACCTATTTCCTTTCTATATGATGAAAATATATTAGGAATTACTCAACATATGACTGATTCTATCAAATATAAGCAACAATCTATGTCGATATTGTGGGGGGACTATACTCACATATTATAGTATAAAAGATATAAAAATAAATAAAACATTAATAGTGAAAACAACATTTTGAATAATCAATAAATACAACAATAATATGAAAAATAAAACTGATATAAGTATAGATTTATATGTTAATGTATCACCTACCAGGAAAATCATAAATAAAGAATAAGGAAATAAATAAAATATAATGAAGCTACAATAAAATGCAAGAAACTTATCTATGGAATCTGTCCATGATAACAAGGTTGATCATGCTAGACTAGGGAATTACTTGATTTAAACCTTAAATCATGTGGTCTATATGGGTAATATGTTATATGGATTCCCAAGTCAGGTGTGAATAAAACTCATTAAGTTACCAACAATATTCTCTCAAACATAAAAAATACATGTATTATAATTACATGTTATATGATAAGAATAGAAAATATATTCATAAATAATTTTAATATAATTTTTATTGATAAGTGGGTTCTTAGGTAACAACCATGTTCCACAGTACAACCTTCATCTATTTTTGGTTTTCTCTGGGCATAATGAATAAGACCTTAGAGAATCACATCTTACCTTGAAGGTTAATGTATTAGAACTATGGGGGAACAACATCCTTCCAGGGATCCAGAAGATTTATATATACAATGGAACAATTCCATACTATATAATATGGTGACCCAATTTTTAGTAAATAATTTTTAAAATAGCTCCTTAATAAAATATTACATTAATAACTTTTTTCATCATTTTAATGTTTATTATCTCAAAAAATAAGTTCATAGTTCATAATTTAAAAAATTAAAATATATGAAAATTATTTAATATTTTTGAAATACTCCCATATTTTTTCATTCAAGGTCACCAAAATCTAATTAATTTCTTACTGACATCCATCAATATAAAATGGTGATCATCAATCCCAATAAGTGAAAAAATGATATAGAAAATGAGAGAACATTTTACATAATAAATGATGTGTTACATAATATAATCATAATATGTTTATGATAAATAACATAGATATGTAGATACAACATAAAAATGATACATTCATAATACTATGACTATGGTTTCATAAAACATATTACCAATTTTTTCATGAAGTTATCATAAACATGTAATATTTAGGGATTATTTATTTACCCACTAAATTAGGAAAATATCATGTGGAACCATTCATATGTAATAATTCTTATGTTACAAATATATCACATATAATAATATATAATTTCATCGAAAACCCATGTATAATAAAGAACACTTTTCATATAAATTCAATGAGTATATAAGTGTTCAATGAATTGAACATTTATACCTTTTTAACACAAATAAATTAAATATGGGTTTAATTTAGGGGAATAAAGAATAAATAAATTATAATTTCATATATAGGAAAAATAATAATGATTAGGTTTCATATTTATAACATAAAAAGAGATATAAGGAAAATAAAAGGTTGGTTTCAGCATCATAACATGTACAAAATGTGGTTTATGGAACAATATTATTGAGAGAAAATAGAATTCCTTAATTGATTGAAAAACATTTTTACTATAATTTAATGATCTTAAGATCATAATACCATAATATCATTGAAAAAAAGATTAACTACAAAGGTTATAGTTGTATCAAATCAAAAGTAGTAAAATCCATTACTTTATGGGATAGATTTTTAAAGCATGAAGAGATTTACATGGAACCTTAGAAACTCAGTAGAAAGAAAATATAAGGTAAATTAAGGGAAATATAATTTTTAATGTCTCAGGAGTGAATTTTATTGGGTTGTGATATTGGATTATATAAAAAATGTTGGAAGATTATTTATTAATTTCAAAATATTGGCCATGGAAATCTAGGTTGTGGAAAATGGAGAAAATTTGGCATAAAAAATTTTTTTGTTCATGGTTTATTAAATTTAAAAGGTGGGTTTTGAAATATTTTTGTATCCCTAAACATGGATATTTTATATTAATCTTGTGACGGGAATTTAGTTCGTCATTTAATAAATTACTTTAAAACCTTAATATCCATTTTTGACTTTGGAATTTTTTTATATGTTTGAAAAAACATTTAAATTACTAAAAAATATATTAACAAAATATCATTTTTTATGGATTATATATTATTGACTATTGAAACATTTTTACGCATCAATAAAGTTGTGAAATATACTAGAAACATAAAATGAAATTGATTCTATTCACTAAATAATTAATTATATTATAAAAATATCAAAATTTCATCCAAACATAATATTCACATTCTGATTTCAAATATAATTTCTATTTTATCAAAATAATTCTATAAATTTTTGAAATATATATTTTGTAAAAATTATTATTTACTGAGAAATAAATATTTTTATGACATAATTATCTTTTGAGAAATACATATATAAATTACCTTAGACATTATAAAATTAAATTATCATATATATTTAATTATTTTGTGTCTTCTAATATTATTTTTTGGATACAAATATTTTTTATAAAACATAAATTTATAGAAAAAGTATATATATTTAATAAGAATAAAATTATGTATAATTCTTACCCAAAAATAATTTTATCATATTCAAAATAAAATAATATGTGTGTTATTAAATAAAATATTAATGAAAATGTGATTGACGAAACAAAAATTTTAATATTAAAAATAATTTTACACCTTTATATTATAAGGGACTATATATATAACCAAATATAAAATTAGCATAATCCCTCAAGATAAGTTATATGATAGTTGATCTTTAATGGGGTGGATCAACTAACATTAATCTAGTGTTGAAGTAAACTAACTTAAATATATTCATTAGTTCATTATTCTTGAGTCTGATATGTTGAATCTCTTTTTGGGATTGGTCAAAGGAGAACGTTGGTGACACAAACTTCCTACTATGATTTAATAAGTTGGATTCACAAGGCATTCTCATATGGTTTACCTCATCCTTTCCCCCTTAAACAAAAAAATATAAATTTTCATTCCCTATATATTCATAGTATAAATGTTAGCATTAATACCATACACCAAAATCAACAAAGATCATATTAAAGAATGTTCAATTTGAAAAATGATCTAATTGATAAAAAGTTATGTAATGGTCGGATCCTATATGTACCATTTCCTATTATCCCCAATATATAATCCCCCATTCTCACATGTCGACATTCATCACTAAATTTACAATGTTTTAGAATTAACGTCATAATATTTATTATATTACTAACTCTGGTATATTTTATTCCATTTTAATTGCATGAACGATATTAATTAAAGAACTCAATTAAATTTAGTTTATATATATTTATTAATAAATATTATTATATATACATATCTCTCTATTGTTTATTTCTAGTATATTAAATATTAATTCATGATATATTATAACACCTATGGTATAATGTATAATACATTTTTTATGAATTTTCATGTTATATAATGTTTCAGTTGTGTTTCTAAATGTTTTTTTACAATTTTTAGGGTGTTTCAAGAGGATTATTTTTAGAGAATTGTTATTAGAAACTATGCACTATAACCACGAAACTGTGATTAATGTTTTTATAGGTATATATAAGGTGTACATATAGAGAACATTCTAGCTATACCATATGATCTCCAAGGTGAAACCGTGCAAACGAAAATCGAGTGATTATAATGGTTAGTGAATGGTTTGTTATATGATGTGATACAACCATGGAAGGGGTTGTACTTGCGACTATAGAACTATAAGGATGGAAAATGGGTTTTCCATACATTGGGGTCATGGAGTGCGAGTAATTGGATGATTTCATGTAGAGTGTGCATGGTTTCCACACAATTTTGTTTACAATGTGACCAAACCATGCAACATGTATCTAATTTATTAAAAAAAATTAATTCATATTTAGGCCCTAAAATCCAAATTTTTACCGTATTAATCTATGGTCATAAATTCTATTTCCTTCATTCTCAACCATAGTGATTTCCTTTGACCTCTAAGTGATTTTAGGTTAAAACAAATTGAATTGCTGATAAATAATTTTGGTTAATTCATTGTTCTTCCTAATTCCTTTGGGATATACTTTTCATTTTTCTATTATATACGTTGATCTATTCTGTCATAGCTAAATCTATGTGGTATCATTTTAATTTTGATGAGATCGGTCTAGATATATTTAGAAGTAGGTGGATTCTCCCTCATATATATATGTTGTTTAACATGGAGGATTAGTTTGATTTATATACTTTTCTCCGATTATACAAGGATTTGTTGGTTGATGTATTCGTGAAAACCAATTTCAATTTGGTATTCAAAATATTTTATAAATTAATGCAAATAAAAATATTCACATTTCCTATAATTTTTAAAGGATGGTTTTAAAATTATTAAATGGTTTTAACACATGAAAAATGTTCAATGAAATTATTTTATTGTAATAATTTATTTATATAAAATAAGTTTCAAATGAAAGTTGAAAAATTGGGCACTAATTTTTTTAATTTATATGGAGTGTGATAAATAAGTTACACTATCAGCATGGGACAAATTATGGTCATGGAGAACCCTCAGTATGGGTAACACTAAACATGAGTGTATACATATGGATAGATATTTTTTTTTGGGTGTGAATGTCATTAAATGATTATGATTATTCTAATTATAAATTAAACATAACATTATTTTTTATGGTTTTTATGAAATAGATTTCACTTATTTATTAAAATTAATTTCTTAACTATTTTTTAATTGTTTTATATATGATATACTAATATGTTCTGTTCTACTTCACGAGTGTTGGGAAGTCTCTATAGAATTCAACATAAGTGATATTCATAACTCCATTTTGGGAATTTTTGCGTGTTTTTTGTAAGAACCCAGTTCTTTTTCTTGAGGTATGAGTTTCTTCTTTTCCATTTTCCTTACGTGTTTTTGAGAAAACAAGGGTAATATGGGAAAAATTCCAAATTTATGGGTACACGCCGTGTACTATTTGTACACATATCTTGTATTTAATCTATGTGGATGAGAAGATAGGGCATGTAGTTTTGTCGATAAAAACAAACTACACACTGTTTACGTTCATATACATGCCATGTACATTGGTCGTGATGGATGAGAACACAGGGCGTGTAGACTTGTTGGCGGTTCAAGATGTAATAACTAACTACACATCGTGTAGTTAGTAATACACTCCACGTACTCTGTCGGAAGATGAACTGGGTGGCGGTGAAAATTAGCCACCAGAGGAACAGTTAAAAAAATTATTGAACTCCATGTACTCGAGAGTACACGCCATGTAGTCATGTTTTTTGTTATAAATGGGTAGTGGCATCCTCATCCAACAGAGGAGGTAGTGGGTTCATTTGGAGCACTGAGAGAGGAGGCCAAAGTCAGGAAGATCTCTCAATCGCACTCCAGAACTTGGATTCTTCCATCGTCGATCTCGTTTGAACCGTGCGGGGAAGGTCTTCACTTTCCTTGAGTATTTTCTTACAATTATTTCCCAAAGGGAAGTTATTTGAGTTTGAACGGAAAATTTTTTATCCAATATCTAAGTCCTTCTCGGTTGTTTCGGGAGGTGTCGTTCATGTATATCGATCAGAGGGGATCGAGGACGGTGGTCTTGTGTTTATTTCCTACTGTTGAGTTGATTTTGAGTACCATTGTGCTACTCACCCATGTTTAGGGTGGAGTATGGATGAGGCCTTTGCGGTTAAGATATCTAGAATTTCATATATAATCTTATAAACATATATAAATTGTTGTTTGGGATTGTTGCTTTGATCCAGGGCCACCCCGTGGGTGAGTTTCCCTTGTTTATCCATTTGGCCAGGATACCCATGGGTATGCCTTTATTATTGCATGTTTGAGTTTTCTTCTGAGGAAACATATTTAAATTGCTCTCTTATGTGTTGGGATCATCTTGGTTACTTGCTTAGCCGGAGGGTAGTGTTTTTCTTATCATGAGGGCAGTGTTTTGTTTAGCCTGAAGGAAATATTTATTATGCCTATGGGCAGTAGCTTCTGTGCCTGAGGGTTATATCTCGTATGCCTAAGGGAAATATTCGTTATGCTTGAGGGCAGTTACCTGAGGGGTTTTTTCTTTTTTCCCGAGGGTAAGGAGTTGCATGTCTGAGGACAATGGTTACTTTGAATGTTCACTATGGTGATTTCTTTTGTTATACCTACCAAGCGGAAGCACATGCATGGAATTGTTAAATGATTATTAAAATGGTAATGAAATTGGTAGGATAATTATTTTGGAGTACTTCCTAACTTACAACCTTTCATTATTGCACACTGTTGCTGTACATTTTACTAACAGTTGGGCATGGGCCTTTGGTCGTTGCCTACTGGGATTTATTTCTCACACCGTATTTGGGTCAAGTATTGGGCCCAAACAGATTATATTGCTACAAGTGTCGATAAGGTAAAGGGTCCACATACAGTTACATGATTGTTATAGAGGATTAGGAGAGCATGGGACCGAGCATAGGCTTGTGAGGCTACTGAGTTCCTATTCCATTGTTTTGTTTTGTTTTTCTGTACTATTTCCCTATAATGTATTGAATTAGATTGCTCTGTATCCTGTTTTGGCTGCTTTCATA
This sequence comes from Viscum album, assembly GCA_963277665.1. Classification (NCBI taxonomy): domain Eukaryota; kingdom Viridiplantae; phylum Streptophyta; class Magnoliopsida; order Santalales; family Viscaceae; genus Viscum; species Viscum album. The sequence continues at coordinate 1,890,593,881 of OY728132.1, forward strand.
GACTTATTGACATATTGCATCATATATATATATATATGTCTTTCAGTTATTTTTTACTTTAGTGTCGTTGTCCCTTTCAGCTTTAAATTGTTTACTTCTTCTGCATTCGTATGTTTATATTTTCCACTACTCTACACTTTGACAGATGAGGGAATAGTTTCCCCACTTTCAGACCTAGTCCCTCGCTGCTAGTCATCAGCCTCTAGCGTTTGGGGAAATGCGCTTGAGGTCCTGTGACCAACCGGATTCAGGGCACCCGTTGTGAGGCACCCAGTTCCGGTACGTTACAAAGTGGTATAAGAGGAATTTATTTTCTTCTTGACTTACTTTTTGGAGGCTATATTCAGGGATAGGACCAAATTGGTATTTGGTTAAAATTTGTGCTCAGGAGTAGCTAACCCTTGTATTGGGAAAATCCAATTTACCTCATGTTGAAAATTTTCTGGTTTTACTATTTTGAAGTTGATTTGATTTCGTCGTTGGGTGACGCACTTATGGTGTGTTGTTTATCTTTTTATACTAGGTTCTATTTAGTCTCAACATGATGAGATGAGGGTATGCCATCTCATGCATCATATAGGCACATGCTAGAATCATATGCCATGCATAGTTTCAATGCCATGTAGGTGCATTATAAATTGCATATTGTTGTGATAGATGTTGTACTAGAAAATGAATGTTTCTTTGATACGTACCTTGATAGATACGCCTATTATTTATTGGGTTGGTACATGTTCCGGTTAGGTTTATGGAATATAAATTTTGGTTTCTATGAATTATGGGCTCTCTTGGACGGGAATTTAGCGGATCATGATCCAGTCTTTTGTTTTGTTTTGTACTATAAAGTTTAACGTCGGGTGTTAAAAATTGATTCGCGGGGACTATGTGCCCCCATAGATAGGGATTTGGCATAACTACGCTTGGAATTAAAGAAAAATGGGGCATCGGATTAGTTTTTGAGGTCTACTATCCGGAAAAAAAAGACAACACGGCGTATGGTTCTATGAACACACGCCCTGTACTCTGCGGTTCGTGAAGAAATGAAAATTTTTTAAGTACACGTCATGTACCTTATGTATACGTAGTGTAGTTTCTAACCGTGTCATAGGCCTTGTGGGCAGAACCACGGGATAAGAAAACTCTTGAGGGAATACGTTGTTTACCGGTTTTATATACCGTGTTGTGTTGACTCTATGTCCGCCAAGTGACTAGAAACAAGGAAGGATGAATCTTAGCTTATACACATTGTGTCAACTCTGAACACGCCGGGTAGTTCAATCTAGGGATCCGATCACGTAACTAACAACACGAGTCGGTACTACCTCCTCTAATACATGTCGTATCCATCTGGAACATGCCATGTAGTGTGAGTTGTGTATCTGGCCGTGTCACGAACAACGCGGGTCGGTGGAGCTTATCTAGTACACACCGTGTACCAGTGGGACAAGCCATGTAGTCTTGACCTATGAGAGACCGTGTGGACATGGACGTGTGGCTTGGGAGATGGGGTGGTGTACACGCTGTTTGTAGGTGTAACATGCCGTGTACTTTGGGTTGACAGATGCCCAAGCCGGCATCAGAACACGACCATGTAAGGGCTTAGGGGTACACACCATGTAGTCTTGTTCTAGGGAGTGTCGTGTGGCTTAGCTGTGTAGGAGGACTCGGGTAGGGGAAGAAAATTCAAGAACACGTCGTGTGTGTGGACAACATGCCACGTGTATGGGGTGTTACACAACCAGTTCTGGTAGAAGTACACGCCCATGTGAAATACTTAAGGGAACATGTCGTGAAGTTATTATACACACTGTGTAGTCTTGTTTTGTAAAAATTTAATATTTTCTTTTCCTGCTCCCTTTTTATGTTTCCGGTTCTTAATTATTGAGGATATTAATCTAAGGCATGTGTTTGACCTTGTAGAGTCATTCCCCCAAGACAACCCCGATATTTTCACCAAGAGAGCTTCAAGGATTATACTCTAGAGATGGTCGTCCATGGGGTACCGATAGATCTACCAGTAGAGCCAGATGTGGCGCCAACCGTTATACCGAACATAGTCGCGGATGCACAGTTCCATGAGGGCTTCATGCGGTTCATGCAGACCTTCCGGTGAGCACCGTCGGCTGCCACATCTATGGAAGAGATGACACATATATTCCAGTAGTAGCATCCGCCTACATTTTCAGGGGATAGCGGACCACATACTGTGGAGTCATATTTGATTTCATTGTTGACTATCTTCAAGAATCTTGAGATGCCACCAGGGAGGAGGGTCAATCTCGCTACTTACATGTTGCGTGATTCCACCAAGAGGTGGTGGGATGTTACCACCCTGATTAAGAATCACCGATACATGGGATGGGAATATTTTTAGGAAGTCTCCTATGAATTTTTCATTACATAGATGCTGAGGGAAGATCAAGCTCGAGGGTTCATGAATCTGCAATAGGGAACCATGTCAATGATGGATTATTCTTCAAGATTCACGGAGCTACAACATTTTTCACCTGTTCTGGTTGGTGATCAGATGATGAGGGATAGAATCTTTGAGGATGGTCTTTGATATGACATATGAGTGCTGGTGAATGTTTGCAGGTTGCCTATAGTGCATGCTATTGTGAACTAGGTGTTGATTACTATGCGTAACCTGGGGAAATCTAGTTGTGCAAACCAAGACCTTTCGACATTGTTCTCTGGTTCCCTTTCTACCTACAAAAGGAAGAGGTAGATGGATTTTTCTCATGGTGGTGGTACTAGTCAGAATACTTCTTTAGGTGGCCCGAAAATGTGCTACCAATGTGGCAAAGAAGGGGACAAGATAACTCAGTGTCTACGTAAACCATTGGAGTGCCGAGATTTCAGAATGATGGGTCCTCTACAACGTTTTTGTTGTGCGTTTCCACCAATGACTAGTGAGAGGGGTTCTGTGTAAACTCCGTGTGCAGTAGAAGGTCCTGTAGCTTCTTACCAGTCGTTGAATTGGAATATGTCAGGACGTTCAGGCCGAGGGGGTGGTCAATGTCGTGGAAGCCTGACGCCAGGATCTCAAAGATAGAAGGGCGGGTCAGCTCAGGGTAGATGGGTTGTGTCATAGGGCCACGACACTGGGCAGACATATGCAGTGCAATAGATCCAACAAGAGAATGATCACGGACCTTCCACTGTCAAAGGTACTAATCTAGTTGCTTCTGTTTTATCTTCATCACTTTTAGATACTGGTGCTACAAATATCTTCATATATGTACCCATTGTGGAGATCCTTCGGCTATTTGTTTCTTCTTCTTCGAATATTCAGATGCTAGACACTATGTTGGGAATTAGAATGGAAGGTGTGCATCAGAGAATGAAGTTCCTCCTAGAGGTTAGTGTGGGTCAATTTTTATGGGACCTCTAGGTCTTAGAGATGATGAACTATGATTTCATTCTCAGGATGTACTGGTTAGTACCCTTTAGATCCTTTATAGATTGCTATCATAGTAGGGTGAGTTTCACTTCACTAGAGAGAAAATTGTTTTAATACAAGGGTGAATGGGATGTCCAGGAAAGCTGTGCTGGACCCGTGCATCATGGGTAAGGTGCAGTGACAGACCAAGTTGTGAGTTTATATCTGGATGACTAGGGAACTTGTCAGAAGAATTTCACTCCAGTGGTTGATCATTCCTGGGATGTCTTTCCCAGATGGATTTTTAGGACTACCTCCATAGAGAGAGGTGTATTTATCTATTGAGCTAGTTCTAGGAGTCGGACCAGTGTCCATTCCTCTTTATAGGATGGATACTCCAGAATTAAAGGAGATCAAGAGGCAGTTAGAGGATTTACAAGCTAAGGATTTCATCCGACCTAGTACTTCTACTTGGGGTTCACCTCTCCTGTTTGCGATGAAGGTAGATGGTACCCTCATACTCTGCATGGATTATCTGGAACTGAACCAATTGATAGTTAAGAACCAATATACCTTACTGAGAATTGATGATATTTTTTATCAACATAAAGGAGCTAGAGTGTTCTCGAAGGTTGACTTGAGTTCCAGATATCATCAGTTGCATGTTAGACCATTGAACATACCTCTTACAGCCTTTCTGAGTAGATATGGTCTATATGAGTACATGGTTATGCCGTTTGAACTCAGAAATGTGCCAGTAGTTTTCTTGGCTTTGATGAATCATGTGTTCCATCCATACTTGTATTCTTTTATGGTAGTCTTCATGGAAGATATCTTGGTGTACTCTCACACTCGACCCGACCATTCCAACCATCTTGAGATCATACTAAGTACACAGAGAGAGCATTAACTCAAAGTGCCACTTTTGGATGGACCAGATTCACTAACTGGGTCATATTATCTCAGAGGCAGGAGTTGTAGTAGACAAAATGAAGGTAAGAGTTGTAGTTTCCTGGTAGAATCCTAAGAACATGTTTGATATACCGAGTTTCGTGGGGTTGGCTGGTTACTAAAGGAAATTTATACAGGACTTCTCCCGCATGGCATAGCCTTTAATGGGTTTGACTAAGAAGGGTATGAATTTCTTTTAGTCAGAGGCTTGAGAGATAGAATTTCAAGATCTAAAGCTAAGGTTGACATCAGCACCAGTCCTAATACTTCTATATCAAGGGAAGAGCTATACTGTTTACTGTGATGCATCAGGTATTGGGCTGGGAGAAGTGTTGATGTAGGGAGATTGAGTAGTTGCATACGGGTCTCAGCAGTTGAGGCCACATGAGAGGAATTACCTGACGCATGATCTCGAGTTGGCTGTTATTGTACATGTGTTATGCTATTGGAGACATTATCTCTTGGGAGAATATTTTGTGGTGTTTAAAGGCCAAAAAAGTCTTAAATACATCATTACACATCGTGAATTGAAGTTTAGACAATGAAGGTGTCTTGAATACCTTCAGTCCTTCAACTCTGAGCTTGCATATACACCTGTTAAAGGTAATGCAGTAGCTGATGAACTGAGTAGGAGGACTCAGATACATGCAGTGTAGGAAGCCAGTAGTGAGTGGTAGCTTATGGCTTTGTTCTCTGAGATTCATCTGAAGGTTCATGATAGTCATGGGAAAACCTATCTTTAATCATTAGTTGTGACTTCTACCCTCCTGGATAGAGTGAGGATGAGACAAATTTTAGATTCAGAAGGCTTTGTTCAATGGTTTTCGGTGGAAAGTGAGGACCCTCATCCGGGTTGGACGATAGGCAATGATGAGGTACTATGTATACATGGACGAGTGTGGGTTCTAGGGGATATACGTAAGGATTTTATGCAGGAATTTCATGCTTCATCTTGGGAAGTGCATCCGGAGTTACGAAAATGTATCATGAATTGAGGCGTCAGTATTGGTGGGCAGGTATGAAAAGAGAGGTAGCTGGTTTTGTTACAAGTTGTTCCACCTGTCAGAAGGTGAAGGTGAAGCATCAGTGGCAAGCTAGACTATTGAAACAGTTTCCCATTCCAGAGTGGAAATTGAAATATGTTGTGATGGACTTTCTGACCAGGTTACTGAGGTCACCTTGAGGCAATGATGTCATTTGTGTTGTTGTGGATAGACATATGAAGGTTGGTCACTTTTCACTGATCAAGGAGGCCTTCGATGTTGAAGAGCTCGGCAAGTTGTATATCCTAGAGATGGTATGTATTCATGGGGTCCCTCGTTCTATCGTTTCAGATAGGGATGATAATTTTACGTCTTGTTTCTGGTAGAGTTTTTTTGGGGGCACCGGGTACACTGGTGCTTCTAAGCACAACATACCACCATCAGACTGAAGTCCAGTCAGAGCATACAATATAGGTGCTACAGGACATTCTGGGTGCATGCATCCTAGACTTTGGCGGCTCTTGGGAGAAGTGCATACCTTTGGTCAAGTTTTCCTATATTAATCATTTTCAGTGAATTATTGAGATGGAACGTTATGAGGATTTATATGGTAGGCCATGCCGATCACCTTTATGCTGGTTGGAGGCAGGTGACGTAGCTTTTCTGGGACCACGTCTCGTGAAGGAGACTTCAGAGGAGATCCTGTTGATTTAGTAGTAGATGGCAACTGCATAGTCTCATCAGAAATCTTATGTTGATCGCCGCAGACCACCCTTGGAGTTTGTGGTCAGGGATTAGGTTTTCCTGCATGTTTCACCGAGGTTGGGACACAGGCGGATCAGGAGATAGATTAAACTATCACCGAGGTATGTGGGGCCTTTTGAGATTCTGTAGGGAGTTGGGCCAGTTGCCTATCTATTGCAGTTATCACAGAGGTACCAAGCCATGCACATCATCTTCCACATATCTCAGTTGCGCCATTATCACTCAAACCCATCACACTTTTTTTTCCTGAGGAGGGTGGACTTCAGGTCGATGAATCCTTTGAAGAGCATCTGATTCATATTGTTTATATGAGCACGAAGGTTCTCCGAGGTTGGTCAGTTCCTCTTGTACGGGTGCTATGGCAGCATGGCCGAGTGCAGGACGAAACCTAGGAGCAGGAGACTGATGTACGTGCTCATTGGATAGAATTGGTAATAGCTTTATCTTCACCACCTTTTGAAGGGAAATTCAGTGACACATTTCTTTAAGAGGGGATGTTTTTAAAAACTTCGTTCTTATTCTTGAGGTATGAGTTTCTTTTTTCCTTTTTTTCCTTTAGTGTTTTTGAGAAAACAAGGGAAATGTGGAAAAAATCCCACATTTATGGGTACATGTTGTCTACTATTTGTACACACACTGTGTACTTCAGCTATGTGGATGAGAAGACAGGGCGTGTAGGTCTGTCGGTAAAAATATACTACACGTCGTGTACAATCATATACACATTGTGTACTTTGGCCATGTTGGACGAGAACACCGGGCATGTAGACTTGTCGGTGCTTCTGGTTGTAATAACTAACTATACGCCTAGTACTTAGTAATACACGCCATGCAATTAGTTGGCAGATGAACTGGGTGGTGGTGAGAAGTAGCTGCTAGAGGAATAGTTATAAAAAATAGAACATCCCATGTACTCGAGAGTACACACTATGTAGTTTTGTTTTTTTGTAATAAAAGGGATGTAGCCTCCTCATTCAGCAGAAGAGGTAGTGGGTTCATTTGGAGCACCGGGAGAGGAGGCTGAAGCCTGGAGGAGCTCCTGATCGCATGCTGGAAGTCGGATTCTTCTACTGTCGATCTCGTTTGAATCGTGCAGGTAAGGTCTACCCTTTCCTTGAGTCTTTCCATCCAATTATTTTCTAAAGGGAAGTTATTTGTGTTTGAATGGATAAATGTTTATCGTAAATCTAAAACCTTCTTGTTTATTTCGAGAGGCGTCATTCACGTATATCGATCAGAGGAGATCGAGGTAGGTGGTCTTCTGTTTATTTCCAACTATTGATTTGATTTTGTGTACCGTTGTGCTACACACCCACGTTTGCGGTGTCGTATAGCTATGGACTTAGCAGTTACGATATCTAAAATTGCATAGATAATCTAATGAACATGTATAAACTATTTTTTGTGATCGTTGCATTGATCCAGGGCCACCCCATGGGAGAATTTACCTTGTTTATCCATTTGGCTAGGATACTCGTGGGTATGCAGTGATTAATGTTTGATTTTTCTTGAGAGGAAACATATTTAAATTTCTTGGTTATGTGTTGGGCTCGGATCGGTTACTTGCTTATCCTAAGGGCAGAGTTTTTCTTATCATGAGGGTTGTGTTTTGTTTAGCCTGAGGTAAACATTTCTTGTGATTGTGGGCAGTAGATTCTATGCCTGAGAGAGATATCTCATATTCCAGAGGGAAATATTCATTATTCTTGAGGGTAGTCAGCTGAGGGTTTCATTTCTGTTAGCCTGAGGGTAAGGAGAATCATGTCTGGGTACAATGGTTACTTTGAATGCTTATTGTGGTGATTTACTATGTTGTAACTGTCCTACAAAATAACATGCTTGGAATTGTCAAATGATTATTAAAATAGAAATTAAAATTTTAGGATAGTTACTTTTGATTACTTTCTAGTTTACTGCATTTCATTGATACACACTTTTGTTGCACATTTTACAGACAATTGGGCATAGGCCTTTAGTGGTTGCCTACTGGGATTTATTTCTCACACCCTATTTGGGTCATGTCTTTGGCCCAAACAGATTATATTGCTGCATGTGTCGATAAGTGCAATGGTCCCCATATAGGTACTTGATTGTTGTAGAGGAGTAGGAGTGTATGGGATCATTCTTAGGCTAGCGATGCTGCTGAGTTCCTATTGCACTGTTTTGTTTTGTTTTTCTAGAATTGTTCCATGTAATGTATTGAATTATATTGTAGTGTATCATGTTTTGGTTTCTCTCTTAGACATAGGGACATATTGCATCATAATATATATATATATATATATATATGGTGGTTGGTAATCTTTTACTTCAGTATCATTGTGCCTTTCATCTTTAAATTGTTTACTGCTTCCGCATTCGTATGTTTATATTTTCCAATGCATTCCACTTTGAAAAATTAGGGTATATCTTCCCCACTATCAGACCTAGGCCCTCGCTGCTAGTCGACAGCCTTTGTATTTTGGGGAAATGCACTTGAGATCATGTGACCAACCGGGTTCGAGGAACCCATTGTGAAGCACTTGGGTCCGGGAAGTTCCATTTTTATATATAGTTTACAAGGATAAAGGAATTGGAAAAGGTATCCCAAATATCTAGTCATGTAACTTGATACCAGGAGAATGGAATATGGAGTTAGATTCTAGAGTTAGTTCTAGATAAATGTGGGATAATTCCACATTGGTATATTTGGGTCATTTTCTTTTGATCATCTTCATTTTATCACCAATTTCTGTTATTACATTAATATTGCTAATTATTTTGGGAATAATTTCTTGTTTTATACTTTATACTCATGGATCACATATAATTATTTGTGGGTTATATTATTTATTTTTTGTTTGTATGTGTATCATTCGTGAAACTCATCCTTCAATGTTCCTTTAAGACATTGTCATTTATTTTTAGCATTTTCTGTCTTGGTGAAATTAACCTGTGGATAATGGAACTCAAACTGTCCTCATGATAATGAGTATGGGAGGGATGATACAAATGTTCAATGTCATGGTTGGTCTATCTACATCATCGGAGGGTAAAGAGGATTTATGAACATGATAACATGATATATACATATCATAAATAAATAGGAAATTTTTTTATCATAATCATAATGTTTCCACGGTTCGTGGGTAAAAAATTCTTCTAATATATTTTGAGGTCTATATTAATCTAATAGTCAATGATATATATGATGTGTGTTACATGCCATGAATTTTTAGTGAGACATTCCACTATAATTTTATTGTTCACTTTTTGTATGATGAGTTATTCCATTGATTAACATATATGTTTTTTTAAAAATAATGGTTATTTCTTGTTGATTATGGTGACATATAGATCATTGACCCCTCAGTTGCAAGTAAGTGGCCACTAAATGGAGTTTTTTTAACAATAGTGAATGTAACCATGTATAAATAATAGAAATAACTAACTAGTGGCTCTGTAAATTTTAGTTTCATATGAGCTAGAGGTGAACCAATGACTTTTCAAAGGAATAATTCATTCTTTTTAAGCTGATGAAAGAGAAGACTGGAAAGATGATCCCATATATATGGATCACTCTGTGCAATTTTAGAAAGTGAATCATTATATAATTTAGGGGGATTTTGAGCATGAAAATGTTTTTGTGTGACTAAATATAATGAACCAAATCATATAATTCATGAGCATACATTTCGACATTATATTTAAATTGGCATCTTATATGATAGAGGATCTTACATACAAATGGTGTGATTTTTTGTTAAAATATAATTACCACCAGGACATAGTGTGGGATGACTTTTAATAAATATTCAATAAAACAAAATATCCTTAAAAATTAATGATAACAATAATTTTTTATATATTTTTCATTATGAAATACAATATACCAATGAGAGAGTATATAGCTATGGTTATGAACATTTTTTAATTTGGTCATAACTTACTACTAATGTGTCCCTAATGCAACACATATACGTATATCGAATATAAAATTATAGTTTTTCTAAAATAGATAATTTTTTGCAAAAAAATTATTTTATATGGTATATATAGTGATTGTGGTGGAAATTGATATGTCAAGAAATCTGTATGTATGAAGTGTAGGAACACATATTTTATCAGACATCATTTTTGTATAGAAATTTGAATTTTTTTCTTTCGGATACATAAGAGGCGTAAAATGGTCCTTCCCAATGAAATATGATCATAGATGAATTTTTAGAGCTCTCTATTGATCCCAAAAAAATATTTTTTATCCTAATACTTGTGTTTTGTAGAAATACGTGATGTTTGAATGTTAGAGGAATAATTAATATTTAATATTTAACAGAATAAAAATTAAATTATTTTCACAAGTTATTAAACCATAACTATTGGAAATATATTTATATTTAGAGTCTATATCCACTATTGATTCCTAAATAATGAGTTTAGCAAAAGAGATACATAAACTCAAGTTAGGCATCAGGACCGGACCATGCCCCATTTCCATTCCATTTTCTTTTCTTTTATTTTTTAACTTTCCTTTCCTTTTCATTATTTCCTTCATTTTCATGGAGAAATCCTATATATATACTCCTAAATCACTTCAATGAGAGTGGAAATAGGTGTGGGAGAATATGAGAGGGAGAGAATTGACGTGGGGTACCATCACAGAGCTCTCGACATGCTAGATCGACATGTGCAATCGTGGACTATGAAATCCAGCCAAACTTCAATGATTTCAACCCAAAGATAGAAAGTTATTAATATATATAGAATAAAGATTTTAGATTCATTGATTTATAAATATAATCCACTATTATGATTTTATGTTCCCCTTAGTGGCCCGATCTGTAGATTTGGGGGTTTAAATAGAGTGTTCAGTTGATCCGAGGGTTTTATATTCTAGAAAAATTGATAACATGGTGTGTACTCTAGGGTGACACTTGGTGTGTTTTTTTTCTATTAAGGGAGATATATTTTAGGGGTTAAAATTTTTTTATGGGGTAAAACCCCATGTACTAGAAATCATACGTGTAGCCGAGTACCCAGGCATGTCTACCAGTGTATGGGTACAAAGCTATATAGAGAACACAAGAAGACCCCATGTGGTTAACACACATCTTAAAAGTTCAAATAAAATCCTTGTATACACCCAAGATGGTTGAGGGAAATAGTTATGTATCCTATTTTGGGAACACGCCATATACCTGGGGCTTTCACACGTCAAGGCCGAAGGAGGTACACACCAAGGTGGGGCTGTGGGAGTACACATTGTGTATAACATCCCTACCCTTTATTACACACTTAATCAAGATTTATTACATAAACATTCAATTAATAAAACTATGTGTATCATGAGGTCATGTGTCTGGGGAGATTAGAAACATTAAATAACAACTTGGAACGTAAAATAAAACATCTTTATTTAAAACTTATTTTACATGACCACAACATTCCTTTATACTTAGCACTGTAAGGGATAACCTGAGAACATGAATAAGAAAAGGGTTATCTATAAAGCCTTTTAAGGGTCCCAACAAGGCATAACATGAAGTATATAGTACAGTCTAGGAAATAGTTATATTAATGGATCACAATACAAATATGATTATTAATTCGTGATATAGCATGATTATCATAACATGGAAATGTGGCAACAATATTTAACATAATATTAGCATGATCCAAGGCCCATTGCACAATAATCATGAGTAAACCATCATAAAACACGAATTATCATTATTAAAACCTTAAAAAACTTGATGTATAATGATACTAATCTTTACTCAATGCATTATAGTGCTATCAGGGCACACCTTTTATAAACATTTCATTCCATGCATAAGTTTTCCACATAGATCATACAACATGGATTCATTAAACATCATAATTTTTTCCACAAATAAGAGATGTGGAATACATAAATTTGTTTCCTAAATAAAAATTTACAAAATTCATAATGTTGAATATCCTTGATAGAGAAATGGGTATGGTATTCAGTTACATAATGATTTTGGCATGTGAAATTTTGGTGTAATTTCGGCAGCATAACGACGTCAAATAGAATTTGTAAAACTATTTGATTAGAGAGAAATGGGTCTCTCAAAATTTTTACATGAAATGGACAATACAGGGGTCATGGAACAAAATATCCCAACATTTTTAGTTGAATTTAGATTCAAAATATAAAATAATTTCTTGAATGTAAATGAGAAAAGAGAAATTCCTTATGGAATTTCAGCATGGTAATAGGTGTACATGGGAGGAATTAATGAGATAGAAAGAGGTCTCTCCAAACCAAAAATAAATAAGAAATTATGGGGGAGGTTTTAAACCTTACCCAAACATTTTTAATTTAAAACAAAAGGGTATAACAACCAAATGAAATTTGGAAAAAATGATAATGGAAGAAATCCAATATGAATTTCAACATGGTAACTGGTGTACATGGGAAGAATTAATGAGAGAAAAATGGGTCTATCATAATTCAAACATAAGGAGGAAAGTATGGGGCAGGTGTGAAATCATACCACAACATTGGTAATTGAAAATAAAATTGCATAACAACATAATGAAATTTGGACAAAAAGAGAAAGGAAAGAATCCATTACATGGAAATTTGATACCAAAGGCTTGAGAGTGGCTTGAGAGAGGATTCTTGGGATCTTGGGGTGCCTTGGAAGGATTCTAGAGATATGATGGAATGGGTTGGTAAAGATCTGAAGGTTTTTAGTGAATAGAAGTGGTAGCTTGGGTGGGTTTATATAGGAAAAAAGTGAATTATTGATTATCTAGTATTTAGACACTACACATTAAACTAATCGAAACCCCAAACCATCCCATGGTTTTTGTAAATGGGTTTTTCTAAATGGTAATGGAAAAAATTATTTAATAAGGCCAATGGAATAACATTTTAAAATACGAGTCTTGTCTATGTACAGGTGAGTCACATTATCAAGGAAATCATTTTAAAATGTTAAAATGTTGTATAAGTATTTTGGGTCCACAAAGGCTTTGTAAAATAAATAAATCAAACCTAAAATCACATAATTTAAATTTTAAAACATATATTGTCCGAAAATCCCATTTATAGTGTTTCATTACATCCGTATTGGGTCATTATGATTTCATAAAACTCATTTTATATTTATACGGTCTCTAATTTTTACCAATATATTCAACTGTCTCAAAAAATTATTAAAAATCAATATTAGAGAATTTCAACATCCTAAATCCAAAAAAAATCATTTTTCCTAAATAACTTTCTAAATATTTGAATTTTTTACTTTTAGAATAAAAACTGACATTGATCAATAATTCATGGGTTTTGAAAAAAACAACTTTCAAACCTTAATAAATATTACAAATGAATTCATAAAAATTATACAATTATTTATATTTAATAAAAAGTTATTTAGTAAAAACATTTTTATTAAAATATTATTTAATTAAAAATCCATTAGTTAATTGATTGAAAATTAAATAAAAATGTTATTTTTTCTTTTAAAACCATTTAACATGTAACAAAAAAAATAATTTATATACTTTATACAAAAAAACACTCAATCATGGTGCTTGGGTCTTGTTACATATACCATTATAACACCCAAATAAGACCTAAGGGAAAGGAGTGTGATGGTGACAGACTCTTGGGGTGGCTAATCTCTATTAAATTCCACTTCTCCCGTAGGCAGTTCCATTTAAGCTTAACATGTTGAAGCTCACCATGGGCTTGGTCAAGAGTGAAGCCCAGTGACGGCACCTCCATTCTGACCTCTAAAAAATGGGCTTCGAATAGAAAAATTATATTGGATGAGGTCATCTCTTTCTTTATCGTAGTAAACTTGGTTTGTTAAAGACCAATATTTATACTAATCATGTTTTCATTGTTCAATGGCCATACTTTCAATGGTAATAATTCATAATGGTATTTTAAAATACAAAAACATAAAATTATTGAAGCTCATATTTTAGATATCCAATATACATAATAAGACATTAAATTAGATTATGAGTAATTTTCATTAATAAATTATTGGGTCATTACAATCTTCCACCCTTATGAAACTTTACCATATAAATTTACTTTTCCAACAATAAAATAGATGTGGTAACTCCGCCTCATCAATTTCTTTGGTTCCCACATTTATCCATCAAACTTGTGGTTTCTACACAATACTTTCATGAGGGGCATTATCAAATTTTGTAGAACTTTTTCCCAATGTTCTAAGATCTTCATCAGCTTCTCTTTATGAGTGGTCATTCTCCAATGGTACCCCCTCTATATTGAGTACATGCAATGGGTCAGGTATGTACTTCCTCAATTGTGATATATGGAATACATCACGTACTTGATATTGGTTTGATGGGAGTGCTAGACGATAGTCCACTAATCTAATAAAATCAAGGATCTCAAAAGGGTCAATGTACCTTGGACTAAGAATTACATTATTCCAAAATATCATAACTCTCCACCATAGTGATGTTCAGAGGAATTCCATGTATCCAATATCAATATCTAGGTCCCGTCAACGATTATGAGCATAGCTCTTTTGTTGAATTTGAGCAGCATTAATGTCCTGTTGGATGGTCATAATCTTCTCCACCATTTTTTCGACCATTTTAGGACCTATGATTTTTTTCTCCCCCACTTTATCCAATCACGTCAGTGCTATGAAACTCTTCCCATAAAGGGCTTCATAAGGATCCATTTGGATTCCTGAGTGGAAACTATTATTGTAAGAGAACTCAAGTAGGGGATGATGTCGATCCCATCCTCCTTTGAAGTCCATTGAGTATGCTCTCAACATTTCATCAAGTGTTTGGATAGTCCATTTAGATTGTCCATCATTTTGAGAATGATTATCCATACTGAAGATCATATCAGTATTCAGAGCATGTTAGAGTCTCTTCTAGAACATAGAGGTGAATCTTAGATCATGATCAGATACAATTTGTAGTATTACTCAACATAGCCTTACCAATTCTTTCGTGTATATTTGTTCCAGTTGATCCAATGATATATTCTCCCAAACTACAATGAAATGTGCAATCTTTGTCCGATGATCGACAACCACTCGGATAACATTGTTTCATTTGGTTGTCCTCGAATGTATAGTGAAAAATCCCATTTTGATGTTCTCCCATTTCCATATTGGTATGGGTAGTTATTACATCATCCCCTTTTACTTCTACCTCTCATACTTCACCTGCCGACGTACCTGGAACTTTGATGTATACATAGAGATCTCCTTATTCATGTTATCCCACCAATAAAGATCGCAGAGACCTCGATACATCATTGTGTTTCCTAGGTGAGTGGTGAAATTTGATCTATGTGCATCATCCAAAAGGCCATTCTTTATATTTCGATTTGATGAAATTCATAGTCTTGAACCTAATATAAAAATTCCTTCTTTATTAACATTTAAATACGAGGATTTCCCTTTTATGACAGTTTCCACTTTATTCTAAATTCTCACATCACCCTTTTGAGCATCCATTGACCTTTCCAAAAGAGATTGGTGAGAAATAATTAGTGCATGGATTGATGATGTTCCATTCATTATGATTCCCATTTCCATCTTCATAAAATGTAAGAAAATTGGATCCTTTTTAATTCTCATTAGTGATAGAATCATTGGGTCATTTCTACTTAGAGCATCCACCACATTGTTCTCTTTACCACGGTGGTAAGGGATTGAGTATCCGTTATCATTGAGCAGCTCTAAGAATCTTTTTTGGTGCATGTTAAACTCCATCAATGTCAATATATACTTGAGGATTTTTTGATCCAGATATATTTCACAGTTCTCTACAAAGAGGTAATGCCACCAAATTTTTTAAATGAATATTGTTGCATCCAACTATAGATCATGTGTTGGATAGTTTTTCTCATTAACAATCAATTTATTTAAATTATTGGCAATGCCTTATTCATTTTTATTCAACAAACATCCCTTCTTCGAAGCATCACTGAATACCACAAAAGTTCTCCACTTGTGGGTAGTGTGAGGATAGGCACAATGATAAGTGTATTTTTAAACTCCTTGAAGCCCTCTTCACATTCATCACTCTAAGGAATCTTGATTCTATTCCATGTTATCTTGGTAATAGGATTTGACAGATGTGATAAATTTTTCACAAATCATCTATAATATCTATCTAACCCCAAAAGGCTATAAATATCTGTAACCAATGTTGGCATCAACCATCCCTCAATTGAATCTATCTTAGAGGGGTCCATAGGTATCCAATTGCTTTTGATGATATGACCCTATAATGAGACTTCCTTCTAGAATAACTCACACTTTATGCACTTTTCATAGAAGATCTCCTTTCACAAGGTCTTTAGTAAAATACTTAGATGATCCTCATGCTCCTCTTTGGTTTTGTAGTATAGTAGAATATCATCAATAACAACAACCACTCATTTTCAGGGTAATATCTAAAGACTCTATTAATCTAGTCCATGAGGATTTCTAAGCATTAGTGATTCCAAAAGGCATTACTTTGAATTCATAGTGCCAGTAAATTATAAGAAATGATTCCTTGAGGATATCCTCCTACTTCACCATTACCAGGTAATATCCCGACCAAAAATCCACTATGGAGATGTATTATGCTCTAAGTAGTAGATCGAACAAGTTATAAATTTGTGGAATAGGATACATATTCTTTATTTTTATTTTTTTGAGCTTATGATATTAAATGAAAAGGCTCACTTACCCATCCTACTTATTGACGAAGAGAACTGGTGCACTGCATGGTGAAGAACTTGGGCATATAAAACCTTTATCTATATTATCCTGTAGTTGTTTCTTTAACTCCTCAAGATCTATAATACCCATTCTATACAGAGTCATTGATTTAAGAAATTCCCAGAGTATATAATTATTCAAGAATACAAAATCTCTTCTAGGATGAAGACCCGACAATTCCTCAAGAAATAGTTCAGTGAATTCGTTCACAACAGGCATGCCTTTAAGGATGGTTTCTTCCTTAGACTCAAGCATCTGAGCAAGATACGCATTCTCGCAGGGAAATAATATCCACACATGAAATGATGGTGGTAAAGTTGAATCTTCATTCTCCTTCCACTTGTACAAAATTGAGGGTCATTTCTACACATGAAGAGTGATTACCCTCTCACAACAACTTATGATGGAGATAATTAATGAAATCCAATAGATTCCATGAATTACATAAAATTCCACTAGAGGGAGTTTGAAGAGGTTCTCCGGGAAGTATAAACCAAAAATTGTGACTGAGGAGGTTTTATATTCATGGGATGTGAGGATTTCTCCATTTTCCGTTCACAACGACATCTCTACTTCAATGATTTGTGGTGGTGTTATGATAGTTATACTAATCATTTGGGATATAAAATATTACGTAGAATGAGAATAAAAAATTACATTTTCTATTTTTTAATGAATAACTAGCATAGCTATCACAACTTCGTTATCAGGTTTATCTTCAGAGGTCGTGATGGAAAAATCACTCCCATGATTCCTTGGAGGTGTTGGTTGTCTTTGAAAACACATGGAATAGGTAAATGGTTGGCCGAGTGCCCTGGTTCATTTTAGTTGAAGCAATGAGCAGTGCGTTGAAGGTTTAACAGAGCATTCCACTCCTCTGTCTCAGTAGTGGGTTTTTCATATTCACAGTTAATAGTTAGGTACCCTTCTCTACCACACCTAAAGAATTTACTCATCCTCTTAGGTAAATTTCCAATATTCTTCTATCCACACCATTAGAAAGTGGGCTTCTGAATTTTTTTAGAAAAGTTGGATTTATCCTTCGAACCACTAGAATTAAATTCTACCATATTCTTCTTATCTCCATGAAACCACTAATATTTGTTGATCTCTATTTCCACTTTGATGGAACATCATACAAATTCCTCCTTGCTATCAAAGTCATGGATCGATAGGGATTTCCATAGTCTAGGTTTTAGCCCACTAAAGAAGCATTCAACCTTGAATTAAGGGGGAATGATAAATATGGAGGCATATTGTGCTATCGTTATTATGTTTTCCTCATACGCTTCGATGGATTCACCGTATTTTTTCATTAGGGAAAGGACAACCCTTTCTATTTTATGTCGGAGTGTGCACAGAAAATATTTATCAAAAACATTTTCCAGAAATCCTTCCATTCCAATGCCTCGATCACTTCCTCAGACTTCGTATTTTTTATCAATGTATACAATTGATTAGCTTCACCCTCTAAATGATAAGCAGCCGGAAGAACCTTTTTTTAGAACAATGAATGATGGAGAAGATAATGTCAATGGATTTGATCCACTATTCGAAAATTGAGGGATCATATGATCCATTAAAAGTAGGAGGCATTTGTCTCATGATGATATCGATTGGAACTTTCTCTTTCTTAAGGGTGGTTGGACGTTCCACTTGACCCATATTTCTACTCAAAACTTGTGTTAACTGAGAGAGTGCCGTGACAATGTTTTTGATTCCTACTCCAATTGGATTGGAAATATTATTAGAACATTCATCACATTTATCTTTAAATTAGTTGTTATCCCCAGTCCTCCCATTACCCTCCATTGGATGGAATAAAAGGAAAGTTAGGGGTAACACATAAAGGGGAATCCAATGAACAAAAAGGGATAACTTATAAATTATATTTATTTCCATGAATTATCTATGTTATCCATGATCTACATTACAATATATATCCCAAGGTGATTTTTTAATTTCCTTAAAAATGGTTCATACAAAGCTTATTAATTTACTGAAGTATATCCCTAGGATTGTCGTAACCAAGAGTGTAGCAAGGCATGTTTTCATGCTCCAGTTCCCATTTGAGTCTAGCTCAAAGTGGTGTTTCTGGGTTTTACCAATAAATACATATGTTCCAGAGCCACCTCTACCTTTTCGTATCCATACAGTGATGTATTTTCATTATAAACCACTTACTCAATACTCACAAAAATTTAGGGATATTTTTATTATACTTATTCCTATCCCATTATCTTTCACTAAGGTTTTGTAATCATAATCCCAAAAAAACTAATCATATCCTTTGATACCTACTACTACAACCCTGCAATTTATTACACACTTAATCATGATTTATTATATAAAAATTAACTTAAGGAAACTTGGAAGAAAAATATTTATAGTGTCTATTGAAATTAGGAACATAACAAAACAACTTAGAATAAAAAATACAATATCATTATGGAAAACTTATTTTACATGACCACAACATTCATTCATACATAGTATTCCATGGGATAATCTAATGACATGCATAAACAAAGGGTCACCTAAAAAGAACAATAAGGTAGTAAGGAAGGAATAAAATGAAGAATATAGTACATGACAGGAAATAGGGATATCAATAGAGAACAAGAGAAACATTAACATAAATGCATGATATAGTGTGATTATCATAACAAGGAAATGTGGAAACCACATTTAAATTGATATTAACTTGAGACAAGGACCATTGAACCAGAAGAATGAGTAAGTCATCATTTCACATGAATTATTATGATTAAACCTTCATTTAACTTGATGTGTCATGATACTAATCTTTACCCAAGGCATTGGTGTTCTATCAAGGTGCACCCTTTGTAAACATTTCATTTCATGCATAAGTGTGCCACATGAATCATAAAACATAGATCAATTAAACAAAATAATTTATTCAATGAATAGAATATGTGGAATAAATAAACGTATGTACTCAATCAAAAATTACATTTTCATAAAGATGAATACCCTTTATTGAGAAATGGGTATGGTATTCACTTACATGATGATTTGGGCATGGCATATTTTGGTGTAATTTTTGCAGCATAACGACATCAAATAAAATTCATAAAATGGGATGATGAGAGAGAAAGGGGTCCCTCGTCATTTATAAATGAAATGAACAGTAAGTGGGTTATGGAAAATAATATCCCAACATATGTAATGGAATTTAGATACAAAATATAACATAATTTCTTTAAAGTAAATTAGAAGAAAGAAATTCATTACGGAATTTTGGCATGGTAACAAGTGTACATGGGAGGCATTAATGAGATAGAAAGAGGTGTATAATCATTAAAACATAAAAAGAGCTGTATGAGGGAGGTTAGAAATAACACCCCATAATTTTTAATTGAAAACCAAAGTGTATAACAACATAAATAAATTTTGACAAAAAATGAGAAATGAAGAAATCCCTTAGGAATTTTGGCAAGTTAACGGGTTTAAATAGGAGGCATTAATGAGTGATTAAGGTGTCTATATTCATTAAAATATATTGAGGTAATTATGGGGGAGGGGAAAATCAGACACCAACATTTGTATTTGAAAATAATAGGGTATAACACAAAATGAAATTTGGACAAAAATGAGAAAGGAATAAATCCATTACTTGGAAATGTGATACCAAAGGCTTGGGAGAGTTTTGAGGGAGAATTCATGGGATCATAGGGCCCCATGGGGGGATTATAGAGATAGTAGGGAAGACTTTCATTGACATCCAATTGTTTTTAGTGATGATAAGTGGGATCTTGGGTGGGTTTATATAGGAAAATAGGAGAAATTATTTATTATTTAGGTTTTGGACACTACACATTAAACTAATGAAAATCACATACCATGCCATGGTTTTTTCCAACGTTTTTTCTGAAGGGGAGTGGAATAATTATTTTATATGTCTGATGGAATAACCTATAAAAATATTAGTATTCCTATGTGGAGGTGAGTAATACTCTCAAGGAAATCATTTTAAAATGTTTAAATATTCTATAAGTCTTAGAGGGTCCACTAAGGCTTTTTAAAATAAATCAAACAAACTGAAGGTCACATTATTTTAATGGTAAAACATATATTGGCCGAAAATACCATTTATATATTTTATTACCTCACTATTGGGTCATTATTTTTTTCTAAAACTCATTATATATTTTAATGATATTTACTTTTTACCCAAAAATTCGACTATCTCAGTAAATTAGGAAAAATTCATCATTAGATAATTTTTTCGTCCTAGATGAAAAAATAATATTCATATTATCTGAATAATTTTCTAAATATTTGAATTTTTAATTTTAAAATAAAAACCTACATGAATAAAAAATTCATTGTTTTTTACCAAAAAATCTCTCATACCATAATAAAAATTACCATTGTATTCATAAAAATTATTGAATCATTTATATTTAATAAAAAGTTATTTAGTAATAATTTTTTATTAAAATATTATTTAATTCAAAAATCTATAAATTAATACATTGAAAATTAACACAAAATTTTATTTGTGATTCAAAACCCATTTACAATGTAATAATAAAATAAATTTATACTCTTTATAAAAAAAATAAAGCACACAATAATGGTGCTATGTTATTTTTACATATCAACTTAAATGTCCCACATAAGACCTAAGGGTAAGTTGTGAGATGGTGACATACATTTTGGGTGGCTTGGATAACATCACTCGGGAGGTAATCTCTATTAAATTCAACTTCTCCCATAGGCAGTTCTATTCAACCTTAACGTGTTGAAGCTCATCTTGGTATTCATCAAGAGAGAAGCCCAATGACTCCACCTCCTTTCTAAGCTCCAAAAAATGGGCATCGTATGGGGCAATTCTACTTGATGTGTCCATCACTTCCTTTGTTGAAGTAAATTGGAATTGTTAAAGCCCAAAATTTAAACAAATCATGTAGTCCATGTTCAAATTTATATTATAAATGGTAACAATTATTAACGGTGTTTTAAAATAAAAGAACATAAAACCAAGAAAGTGAATATTTTATATAACCATTTTACATAATAAGACAATTAATTAGATCAAGATGAATTTTTATAAATAAAAGTTTTCGTATAAAATTGGGTACCTATGAGGACATGTCGTGTGCTTCCCCCATATAACCGTTTGAGAGGCTTTCATATCTTTTCACCCAGGATATAGAGTTGGGACATCAAGTATTACATTTGGAGTATCTTTTCGCATAAATTTCAATGGTAATACCTGTGATGTGTTTCGAGGACTCTAAAGTGGTGTTTCTATCCTTTAATGAATGTATAGGTTCTTCCTTTAGTGTTAATAATCTGAATCTCAAGAGTGGTAAGTATTTATATATGAGCCACGATCTATCTCTCTTGCCTTATGCAGGTGTAATAATTTTTAAGGATGTTACCATTGTGAGGCGTTCCCTTCTAGCCTATGATTCCATGAGACTAGTTGTTATCAAGTATCCCCTATTGGATTCTTCTACTTATATTTCATCCCATAGGATCCAGTTTAGGGTGAATATATCTTCTATATACTTATTTAGGATCACATAAGGTATTCATTTGCTCATATATTGGTTTAGGGAGCCCCTTGTAGGATCTCTGTACCTATGTACCATTCTGTGGATCCCATGTAGGATGTTTCTATTGCTTACAGTTTGAGAATCCAATGTATGATTCCTTCCTTAATTTTTTTAGCTATAGAGCATAAGTAGGATGTATGTTATTCTAGTTACCTTGGAAGATGTATTTTAGGATTCGTATTTAGTGTTTGGACTATGGGACCCAACAGCTGACCATTGATTGATTGACCCTGAGTTGTACATCAGTTCAGGATGGATATGGTAGCAGGTGTAACCTTATAACCCATACCGAACTGGTAATCCCATGGGTGTTGAGGATGGAGTGCTGAGTTTTCTATACGGGCCACCCATAGTCATTCATTTACCTTTGACATGGTTGTTTATTATGCAATTATGTTTACCAAATGTGCATCTTGGTTGGCGGATGTTGAGCATGATGCGAGGAGTCTTCATTTCCTTTGAGATTCCAAGACATTGTTTTTATATATTTTCCTCTCAACCATGATTTTCTGATATTTTACTAGTATACCTAGAGGTACTACCTAGTAATTGGCTATTGATCCTTATATATTTACATGTACGTGTTGAGTCAGACATGGATTCCCAATTGTAGGAATTCAGTATATGTACTCATCGGATAGATTTTTTTGGTAGGGATGATTACGCTATTATCAAATAATGATTAATTGGTGGGTATACAAATTTTATATGATGTAATGTTAATGGATTACATGTGTGGGTATACTCATGTGTAATGAATAAAAATGGATTGTGTGATTGAATGTTTGTATAGAAGACGTCGATGACTCTCCATGGTTCTAGAATGTGGTAGTGGATGCTTTGGGTTGAGTATGACCCTTGATTATTGATTCTATAGGATGTATTGGGCCTTGTTACCCCTTGGATATGGATTCTGTGGACTCTCAAAGGACATGTGCTATTGACATGTTCATAGGACTCCAACAAGTTCCTTTAACATGTTTCTACTGGGAAGACCATGGGACTCGACAAGGATGACTTAGTCTTTGAAACCTTGGATCCATCCCTTCGTGGTCTGAAACTTGGTAATATATAACATGTCTATGATGGTTGTGAAACATGACTATATTGCATGGATGAGATGGATGCCACACTTGGATTATACAACCCATTTCGATGTGGATTCCTTGGTCGTTATACCTTGAATCTAGTCATTAGGATCTAATGTATGATTACTCTACGTAAGATAATGTTGCTTTCAGTGATCATTATAGAAATTACAATCTATATAGTATATCCTTATTTAATGTGATTGAAGGAAAGTTTGGGTGAAACCAGGTGTAGGACGTGTATCCCCCTGTGGTGACATAGCTCTCTCAGAGACTTTCCGGAATTTGACAAAGTAGTTATATAATAATTGGGATTATGGAACCAGAGATCGACTTAGTGATACATGGCTTAAGTGGAATGATTTCAGGATCAATTCCATTGCACATGATGTCTAGTTGGCCAGGATTAAGGACCTGGTGTTTTATTAGTTTTGTTTTTCATGTAATTTGATTTCACATATGAATGAATACTCATATTTATGTATATATGTATATGTATTGGATGACACATGTATATGTATATAGATATAAATATCTTGGGTGGCACTTACCCAATTTTCTAGGGATATAGACTCAAGGTTCAAATTTGGTTTCACATTTGGATTTTCTTACCTTTTTAGTTGTACCATGGCTGGGCTAAGTGCTTTCATTTGTATACACTTGTAGCCTCATATTTACTAGTTTCTTTTTAAGGTGTCCTACGGAAATAATATATCACACCTGCATGTGCACCTTAGTGTACGTATATACATTATGTGTACTTTCCATGTTGATAATGAGTTTCATGTTGGATAGGGATGAGGACTAGGGTCTCTTGATCGTGCATAGCTACCCCAGTGGATTCTATTGATTTGGATGATGAAGTTCAACAGTTTCTGGAGACCAGGTACATGGTATGGCTTGATGTTAGTAGTAGATCCATGTAATTTTACATTTAATTTATTCTGTACAATTTCATTTGTATTGTTGGGAAATGCGTGACTCGTGTTGTATTGTATTTCATAACTATTAGAGCTTTTAAAAGTTTTCATTTATTATTATAGTATGATATATTTCGGTGGTTTACTGCTTCCACAACCTATTTACTTTCTAGTGTGTTTGATTCTTATTTGTTTCCATTGAGTTTTACTCTAACATGAGGGGATAGTCTCCCTACCATCACAACCTTGGACCTAGATACTAGTTAGAGGCCTCTGGCATATAGGGAGGCATGTTTGATTCCTAGTAACCCATTGACTCATAGAGCTGGTGTAAGAGCATTCGGGTTGAGACCATACAAAGTGTTGTTAGGGATATTTGTATCATGATCCTTAATATTTTGGATATGGTATATAGGAGTATTAGGAATGTGTTGGAACCTGTGATGGATATTATAGTGTTGTGTTGTGAACACTTATTCAGGTAGGAAGTATTGGTTTCTAGGGTATGAGATTTCTATTTTTATTTGCGATGGTACAATTGTATATGATTTTCACCTAGTGTGACACACATTTTGTTTGAATGTTATAATTTACTATGGATTTCCTGATCTTGGACATTGGAAAGAGTCTAGGGATGGATTTTGATTCCTGGCCGACAAAGGAAAGGGGTGTCTCATGCATAATATTTGGAACATATGATTCGCAACATATAGACCTGTTATTGTGAGATTTTACTAATGAATAAGGCCTATTTAGTAGGACCTACAAAATTGTATATTTATATACTTATATCTGATGTAAGGTTATTTGGAACAATGTAAAGGTGTTTTATTATGATGATGATGACTCTATCCTCACGCATGGTACATATAGTGATCTTGAAGGTTTATATGGCATGTTATACCTTTTTGTTGAACCCTTTCAAAGGTGCTGTTTTTTATACATGGGGTTACCTAGTTAGATCACTGAGTGTGATGATGATATTTAAAAAATAATTCTATTGTAAATTAGACCTCTATTAGGTATAGTTATGTTTGGATTCCTGATCAGTGTCAGTTCTATTTCATTATTTTGTGTTGGTTTAGTGACATATATGGAGGAGTTCCTTCTGAGGATTCCCGATGAGGATCAGGGCCCTTATTTGGCATGTATTCCATTTTGGACCTTGTTGGTCAGGGTGATATTTACCTTCTATTGATATCTTTGATCATTTGGGTGAGTAGGTTATATATTCTGACTGAGTTGTGAGGCATGTTCTGTATGGCTAGGTGGGAGACCTAAAGGCCCTTTGTTTTTAGTGAAATCCATGAAGGCTGACATTGAGTTGGGTTAAGGGTTGCATGCATGAGAGGATGGTCCCAGTTTTTAGATTCATTTTTATGTAGTGATATTTTTGATTTTATCATGGATATAATGGAACCATGTGATGGGAATTCATGAAATTAATCATGTGATAGAAGAGGTGATCAATTTTAAAGAGGTGTTTCATCACAGATTCTAGTTTAGGAAACTGATATGCTGTGTAGCACAATAATCTTATCATTTTCATAGATGATTCTCTAGAGTATGGGTATGGTGTTAAATATACATGATGGTTTCGAATGGTATAATTTGAATCATAAATTGTTGAGTGGTTGAGTGTGAGCCAAGTAATGATGTGTCATGACCTTTCATGTGTGTGGTTCCTAGAATTTGTGTTGGAATGTCCCTCTGTGATATTAGTGACTTCCTAAAATTATGGATTTCCATGAGACAGTTGACACTCGGTTGAATCCAATCCAGGTTTCGACAGAATGCTAGCATGGATCGGAGGGATCTTTACAAATCCAGGGTGGATTCTATGTATACTAATTTCATAGATTATCATGCTCTATCATGATTCATATTGTGTATGCTTGGAGAGAGTTTGTCCTAAACCATGCTATATTGCTTTCAAAATGATTTTCCCTATTTCTGGAAGGAAACCTGTTACGGTTTCACTCAAGTAGTGGTGCACATAAATACACAAGGTGGGGAGTGTACCATTTTACATTTTAGGGTTGTGATTCTCATTTTCTATTGAACACCTTAGTTTTTTCATGGTCCTCAAGGATCATTGTTTTTTTATATAACAATAAGATTATTCTTATATTGGGGAGTACTATATCGGTCATAATTAAATGTCATCCGTGTAATAGACAGTTATTTCCACTACTAGACTGTCCATGAGACAGTATAGATATCTAGGTTTTTCAGATTCTCGAGTTCATTGAGTGGTTCTGAATCTTTTCAATAATCTTTTCAGGGATGATAATGTTTATTGTGGGATGTTTTTAAGAACCTTAATTTTTTGGATTGGAGTTTTGACTCTGAATTTTAAATATTTTTTTTAAATTCTTTTAAGGGGTAAGATGGTCTGTTTCATATAGATGATGATAACAAATAATTTTTTCCCACTCCTTATACCCTGAAATAGGGTTTTAACACTATGATAGGAGTTTGGTGGAAATATGAGTTGCTCTAATTTTAGAGGAATAATTGTTATTTAATATTTAATAAATTAAATATTAAATTGTTCAAGTAGGTTCATTATGCGATAAAATTTTCTTAGAGTTTCATATTGGGATTCTATATCTACTACTGAGTATCAAATATTAGGTTTAGCATAGTTAAGAAACAAAATCGAGTTTGGAATTAGGGCCAACCTGAGCCCCATTTTCATTTCCATTTCCTTTTTTTTATTTTACATTACTTTTTTTATTTCCTTCCTTCTCATGGATTCCTCCTGGGTTGATCTTCCTACACATCCATATTGAGTTATATTTATGGATAGGGAGAAAAATATAGAGGGGGAATGAAATAAGGGTACCATTGTAGAGCTCTTGACAACCTGGATCGACCTGCGACAATCATGGAACGTTAAATCGAGCTATGATTTGGCGGTTTCCACCAAAAGGTTGGAAATTTTTTGGATTTGCTACAAAACCCCTTTAAGTTAATTTTTTATAAATATAATTCCATATATTGCTTTTACATGGCCCCTAGTGTCCAGGTCAAATGATTTAGGGGGGTTTAAATTGGGGTTTCGAGTGATATGGAGGTTATTCCATTCAGGAAAACCTGATTACATGAAGTGTAGTCTATGGTGACATGCTGTGTATTTTTCCCATTTGGGGAAGAAAACAATCAGTGAATACACACCATGTTTGGGGTGTAAAATCTATGTATGGGTACTCAACCATGTAGCCGAGTACCCAAGCATGGGTACCCTTGTAGGTGTATATGGCCATGTAGAGTACAGGACGCGAACCCTTTTGGGTAACACGCTGTGTAAAAGTACATAGCCTAGACAAGTATATATCCAGTCTGATTGAGAGACATGGGAAGGTACCCCATGTAGATTACACAACCAGTACCAATTTCACACACTGTTTACCTTTGGCTTTCACACACCCCAGCTGGCGAAAGTACACACCCAAGTGGGGATGTGGGAGTAGACATTGTGTACCCATGGGTTCATGATGTGTACTACCCCATTGTAACCCTTTTAGTGGTTTCCATATAATTCCACCCATGAGAGAGAGTTGGACATTCATGTAGTCTATACTAAGTATCTTTTCGCATAAATTGCAATGGTAAGACCAATGAGGGGTTTTAGGGAATCCTAAGTTGTGTTTCAGTCCTTTCATGAATAGAGGGTTCTTCCTCCAATTGTTGTAATTAGTTTTTAAAGAGTGAGATGTGTTTAGATATAAGACTTGAGCTATCTAACTTGACCTGTGTTGGTGGAATTTTTTTTGGATGATCCCCTTGTGAGAAATTTTTTATGGACTATGAGGCCATGAGACTAGTTGTTATTGAGAATCCTCTATAGGATTCCACTAGTTATGTTTCGAAGTAGAGGATCCTGTATAGAATGCATCTATCTTGTAATGGGTTATTGAGGATATGATGAGAGATGAATTTTCTCATATATTGATCTATGGATTCCCTAGTAGGATCCCAATACCTGTGTATCATTACCAAGAATATGTGTAGGATAACTCTGTTGCTTATAGTTTGAGGATCCTATGTATGATTCCTCCCATACCTTTTTATAGACTAGGATCCCAAGTAGAATTCATGTTCTTATGTTTACCATCAAGGATTTAGTGTATGATGAATCTTCAGTGTTTTTCATGAGGGTCCAGCAGGTGTACATTGTTTGAAAGACCCTAAGTTGTACATCGGGTTTGGGGAAAGATGGTAGAGGGTGTCACCTTAGAAACTATTCAAAACGGTTATGTCCATGTGGGTGTGGATGCAGTGCTCTATTGAAAATTCAAGCAACATCCCCGATTTTTTATCTTTTAGAATGTTATTGTTGATGACACAATTTTTACTAGAAGTGCT
The DNA here is from genome assembly GCA_963277665.1 of Viscum album. Lineage (NCBI taxonomy): Eukaryota > Viridiplantae > Streptophyta > Magnoliopsida > Santalales > Viscaceae > Viscum > Viscum album. The sequence goes on from OY728132.1 coordinate 1,890,622,659, forward strand.
TCCTGGTTAGTGGTTGTTGAGCATGACATGAGGTGTCTTCCATTCTTTTGAGATACCTGGATGTTATTTCAAGGATCTGGATTTCTAGGCATGATTTTATGATATTTCACTACTATACCTAGAGGAATTACCTGGGAAATGACTGTTGAGCATTATGTGTTGACCTGTACACCTTCAGTGATAAATGAATTCCCTATTGTAGGAATTCTATGGATGGACTCATAGGATAAATGTTTCTGGAGGGAAAGATTATGCTCTCCTCAACCAGTTATAAATGGGTGGGTATACCCATGTTATATGATGAAATGTGAATGAATTATATGAGTGAGTATACTCATGTGTAATTAATGTAAATTGTTCTAATGAATGAATGTTTTTATTTATTCCCTAAATAGCTCTCCATATATCTAGAATGTGGTTGTGTATGCCTTGGTTGAGTATACCTTTAATGTCTTGATTATGAGGGATTCATTGGGCCTAGCTACCCCTTTGATCTGACATTCTTTGAATGATGTTGGACATGTGATGTTGACATACTCCTAGGACTTTTACCAATGCCTTTACAAAGTTTCCACTAGGAAACACATGGGAATCGACAAGATTCCTTGGTCTTCCAAACCTTGGATCTGACCCTTTGTGGTATAACACTTGTGAATATATACTGTGGCTATGAAGGATGTGATACTTTATTATAAGGTGTGTCCATGATGGATGTTATACTTATGATTATACTTCCAAGGCCAATGTGGTTGCCTTGGTCCTTATACCTTGGATTCGACCCATGAGGATTAACATGTGATTACTCAGTGTAAGCCAGAGTTGGTTGCCATGATCAGTATAGAATTTACCATTAGTATATGGTGATATTCATTACAATGATTGGATGAGAAAATGGGTGAACGATGGTGTAGGATGAGTATCCCCCTATGGTGACATAGCTTTCTCAGATACTATTCCTCTAATGACTGAAAAAGGTATATGTTTATTGGGATTATAAAACCATAGATAGACTTCAGGATACATGATTGAGTGGCATGCTATCTAGCTCAATGACATTGCATAGGATGTCCAGTTGACTGGGATTATAAACATGAAGTTCAACTACAATTCATTTTTATGTTATTTAATTTTACATACATGTGAATATTTATATTTAAATATACATGTATAGGTATGGAACTATATATATATAAGTATATAGATATTGAAATATATAGTGGAACTATCCCAGTTGGTTAGGAATTTAGATCCTAGGTTCTACTTTGGTTTCACATTTGGTTTTTCATACATTTTTGTTGTATATTGTCTAGGCTGAGCGCTTTATTTTTCATACACTTATAGAAACACATTTAAAGTATTCTTATTGGGGAAGCCTACTGAGATTATTTCTCACCACTATATGTGTACCTCGGTGTACGTGTATAAATTATTTCTTCTTTTCATATTGAGAATGATTTACATGGTGCATAAGGATGAGGCCTAGAGTTTCATGATAGTGTAGAGATTGTTCAGTGGGTTAAACAGATTGGTCTATATTAGTTTGATAGTGATTGGAGACCAGGTATGTTGTTTGGCTCACAGTTACTAGTATATCCCTATACATTAACATTAAATTTATTTTTTATTTTTTTATTTGTATGGTAATGCTAGTGGGGGAGTAGTGTTGTATTTTATTTCATATATTTTATAGCTTGTACAACTTTACATTTATTATTTCTACATGTTCTATTTCAATTTTTTACTACTTCTTCACAATTTTTAATTTCCATTGTGTATGATAGATTATTATTTATATTGTTTATTAATCTGATATGAGGGAATAATATCCCTACTATCACACCATATTCCCTTGATACATATAGGTAGCCTCTAACATATGGGGATACACACTTAAGGACCAGTAACTCATAGGAAAGGAGCATTGGTTTAGTGGAATCCAGTCCAGGATGTTACAAATTGGTATTAGAGATGTAATTTTTGTAGGTTCATACTATTTGGAATATGGTAATCATGAGTATTATTAATGTGTTGGGACCTGCAATGGATATCAAACTGGTACATCAAGAATTCATGTGTTAATAGAATGTCTTGGTAGCTGGGGCATGTGATTGCTATTCTAATATGCAATATAATAGTTTTATATTATTTTCTCCTTGAGAGATGAAAAAGAACTGTAGATGATATGATCTAGTAGGGATCTTTGGATCCTGGCCATTCGAAAGACACTAGGAATGGGTTTTGAAAATTTGGTCGGAAAAGGAAAGAGGTGTCTCATTCATTATATTTGGCATGTAGGATTCAGATCATATAGATCTTCCAGTGTGTCATTTTATTAATGATTGAGGCCTATTAAGTGGGGAATTATTCAAAATATAAATATACTACACTATGATGGAAGGTTATATGGATCTATGTTTAGGCATATTTGTTTGAGGCTTATTGCATAGTCTTCATGCATGAGAGGTGTAGTGGCCTAGTAGGTCAATATAGAACATGAATCATTTTTTGAAATTTTAGTAGGGTTTTGTTTTTCAGGAATGTGGTTATCTTGTCAGACCACTGATTGTGATTCTAATAGATACCATGACATTATTTGTGAACTAGACCACCGTAGAGTATTGTCATGTTTGGATGCCCAATGAGTGTTAGAAAAATTTATCTTCCACCTTGGTTTTGTGACCTCTATGGAGTAATTCCTTCTAAGGTTGGTCGATGAGGATCAGGGCCCTTATAGTCCACGTTTTTATGTTTTTTCATACTTGGTCATGGGGATCTTTACATTCTTATGAGAGGTTTGATATTTTGGGTGAGGTGGTTAGACATTGTGACCTAGTAGCTAGGCTTGTTTTTTAAGGTTAGGTGGGATCCCTAGAGGTTCTTCTGGATTCACGCCATTGGTGCTAGTCGCCAACCCCAGGCCTATGGAAGGCAGGTTTGGGGTAGTCATGATATGGGCCCCGGGGGACGGGTCATGACAAATTGGTATCAGAGGAGTCAGTTCTACCACAAAACATCATTCTATGATCATTATTTTCTATGAAGAAATAATGTTAAGGGTACTAAGTGTGGTTTTTAGTTCATTAAGTACAGTTTTGGTGTGGGTGGCTGACCTATCCATACACCAGGACCCTGAATTTTGATTTCTGACTCATTGCATGAAAACACTAATTGCATGCGTGTTTTCAAGAGTTTTTCTTTAAGTCATCTCAACCAGGTCAGCTCACCAGGTATAATATTTTGACTGTGTCGCATCTGTTTCTTTCAGGATGCCTCCCCATGGATAACCAGTTAGATCCCCGAGAGTCGTACGTAATGATATCCCACCGAGCGACGAGGCCTCGGTGAAGGGCCTTTTTCTAGTGGAGGCACCAACAGTGCTACTTCACGTTGGGCCACCGATGCCACTAGCCCCAACAGAAGACGATGCACGCCGCATGAGCATGTTTCATGAGTTCCAGTGCCAGAGGAAACTCTGGTTCAGGGGGGAGATGCACCCACTGGCAGTTGAGGATTGGCTGGAGGCTATGGTGAGAGTCTTCAGGCTAGTAGGGACACCGAAATACTTCATGGTGATCCTTCCCGCGAGTGTCCTTCAGGCAGCAACAAGTAGATGGTGGAGCCTGATGCTCCAGGTTCATGATGTGGAGAACCTACTCTGGTCATACTTCGAGAGCCTGTTCCGGGTGGAGTTTGTACCATCCCCCTTTGTGCGGTGCGAATACAGGAGATAATTCATCTGAAACAGGCCAGAATGATAGTAACACAATACTCAGCGAGGTTCACTCACCTCTCGCGCTACTCCACAGATATGGTGTGGGACCCATTTTTCAGGGACCACACCTTTGAGTAGGGCCTCAGGCAAGAGATCTGAGATCTGATGATCTCACTTATCATCCCGACACAGACGGGGGTGCTAGAGAGATCCCTCTTGGTGGAGAGTTTCTTTGCTGAGCAGTCACCAGCAGTGAGACCCACTACTAGCCGACACACAGTGGAGTCTTCTGCAGCTGGTAGTTGACAGATGTCGCAGAGGTCCAAGAGGACCAGACATACATGTGGTCAAACGCACGACTTAGAATTGGTTGTGCGGGGCACATGAAGAAGAGACACACATGGCAGTAGCAGTCAGTGTTACTCATGCGGCGGGAGGGGTCACATTGCTCATGACTGTCCAAACTACCATAAAAATGATCATAAGAGAGTTTAGGGACCTCCCAGGCATAGGAAGAGGTTCGAAAGAGGTAGTTTATAGGGAAAAGATGGACATGGCAGAGGAGCTGGACATGCAACTAGCGGTGGATGACGTTTCGAGGTGTTACCACCACCACCACTAGGATGTCCACCCCGACCATAGAGAGTGGGTGGATAAGGGAGAGCTCAGCTTCGAGAAACTCAAGAATATGACCATGGCGCTCCGTAGATGATTCAAGGTACGATATATGTCTACTCAACTTTAGTTGTAGTTTTTATGGACACAGGTGCGAGTCATCATTTATTTCCATTTCCCTCATTCAGAGCTCAGATATTCCGATGGAGTCGTTGGCTCGATCATTATGGCTAGAGAATCTTACACGATCTAATTCGATGATTATACACTTGTGCCGGTAGTGCAAGATTACTCTAAGAGGAGAGAGATTCGGCTGGGATATCATAGTAGCGGCATTGAGGCATTACAACGTCATCTTGGGTATGGACTGGTTATCTACTGTCCATGCCCAAATTTATTGTATTAGTTGAAAAGTGTGATGTGTATGTACAGATGGGACCAGGTTTACATTCACTGGCGAGAAGGGAAAACTTGCCGCACATGACGAACTTACTCGGAGGAGGGTGCAGCCAATCACTCACCAGTTGGATTGCCTTACCTTCAGAGCAGTTGATGTGGAGAGTCTGACTTATCCTGTAGTGGTGTACTAGTAAATGGATGTTTACCCTGACGAAGTTCCAGGACTACCTCCTCATAGTGAGGTGGACTTCTACAATGAACTGTACCCCAAGACGACACCGATATCTACTCTAGCACATCGGATGGCTCCCGTTGAGCTTTGTGAGATGAGGGAATAGCTAGAGGACTTGCAGAGGAAGGGATTCATCCGGCCCAGTGTTTCTCCCTGGGTAGCCCCGATTCTATTCCCCTAGAAGGCATATGGGAGTTTGAGGCTCTGTTTCAACTATCGTCGCCTAAACCAGGTGAGCGTATAGAACAAGTACCCACTCCCAAGGATTGGAGACCTCTTTGACTAGCTGAAGGGAGCACGGTGGTTCTTGAAGATAGTACTCAGATCAGTCTATCATCATCTCAGAGTTTGAGACAAGGATGTGCACAAGACAACATTTAGGTGTTATTACGGCCACTATGAGTTCTTGGTTATGCTCTTCGGTATAACCAATGCTCCAGTAGTGTCCATGAGTCTCATGAACAGGATCTTACAGCCATACCTCGATTGTTCTGTCATAGTCTTCATCGACTACATTCTGATCTCCTCGACTACGGAGGAGGAGCATGACTACCATTTACAGGTAGTACTGGACACACTCTGAGAGAACCAGCATTATAATAAGCTCTTGAAGTTCCAATTTTGCATTTGAGTGGTTAACTTCTTGGGATACGTCATCTCGGAGACTAGAGTTGCAGTGAATCCAGTGAAGATCGAGGAGGTATTTGCTTGGGAGCCACCCAAGAGTGTGACAGAGGTTCGGAGTTTCCTTGGTTTGGCTGGATACTATCAAAGGTTCGTACCAGACTTCTCTAGAGTTTCACCACTGCTATCAGCCTTGACGAAGAATGGAAAACCCTTCGTGTGGTTGGAGAGATTCTAGTAGAGAATTCAGGAGTTAAGACAGAGGCTGACTAAAGCCCACATCTTGAGGCTTCCAGATGAAGGCATAAGGTACGTAGTCTACTATGACGCATCTGGGACAGGAATCGGGTGTGTCCTGATGCTTGACTGAACAGTTATTGCTTATGGTTATCAGCAGCTAAGACAACATCGGCATAACTATGCTACCCATGACCTGGAGTTACCAATAGTGGTCTTCACCTTGAATATGTGGCTGCACTATCTGATGGATGACCATTTTACCGTATACAATGATCACAAGACTCTCAGGTAAATATTCTCTCAGAAGGCCCTAATCCTGAGATAGTGACATTGGTTTGAGTTCCTCTAGGACTATGACTTCGAGATATTCTATACTCCTGGGAAGGGGAACGTTGTTATAGAGGCACTCAGCAGGAGGACTGGTATACAACTTCTATGAGTAGTGACAGAGCAGCTGGCAGCTTTATAAATATCCTTTGTAGATAGACAAGGAGAAATATTCCTTTAGTCTCTTACAGTCACTCCCCCTCTTCTTCAGCAAGTCAGGGAGGCACATCATAGGGATGTTGACTTCGAGACACGACGTGGTTAGATATCCACAAGGCAGGCACCTGAGGGATTTTCTATAGGTGGCCTCTTCAGAAGACGTACCATGGTTCCATTGGCAATTCAAGAGTATGTGTTGAGGTAGATCCACACATCCCCTCTAGTGTTACATCCAGGAGTGGAAAAGATGTACCAGGACCTTCAATGACAGCACTATTGGCCAGGTATGAAGAAGGTTGTAGCAGAGTTTGTCTCACGGTACCTCAGTTGTCATCAAGTGAAGGTAGAGCACCAGGTACCAGCAGGCTTGGTTCATCCTTATAGGTCCTAGAGTGGAAGTGGGATGTTATATCCATGGAATTTGTGATAGTTATTCCATGTACATCTAGGGGTCACAACTCTATTTGGGTTATCGTCGACCGACTCAACATGTTGGCCCACTTCCTACCGATCAGTGAGCAGGGTTTAGTAGAGAAATTGGGATGCCTATACGTGCATGATATTGTGTGTTTACTTGGATTACCTTTCTTGATTGACTCCGAATGTGACACGTGCTTTACTTCCCAAATTTGGAAAGGGTTGCCGGAAGGTTTCAGGACACAACATCGATTGAGCACCGCCTTCCATCCTCATACTGATTATCAGACTGAGTGGACCATTCAGACCCTTGAGGACATGCTACGTGCATGTGCCCTCGACTACGGTCACAGCTAGGAGGATCACATTACTTTGTTAGAGTTTTCTTACAACAACAGATATCACTCCACCATAGGGATGGCACCTTTTGAGGCCTTCTACAGGCGACCTTGCAGATCACCCTTATGCTGGACTGACCCTGGGGAGTCAGCACTGGTGGGGTCAGAGATGGTACGACCTACTACAGAAAAGGTGCAGATCATATAGGAGCAGATGAAGACTTCATAGAGCAGAAATAAGACGTATACAGACAAGAGACGGTGTCCTATGGAGTTTGAGTATTGAGAGAATGTCTTTCTACAGGTCTCACATCGACGAGATCTACAGATATTTGGACGAGGCGGAAAGTTATCTCTGAGATTCATCAGACCTTTCCAGGTCCTCAGCAGAGTAGGTGAGGTGGCTTACCACTTAGCTCTTCCACCTCAATTGCACATGGTGCAGGATGTCTTCCACGTATCTCAGACGAGGAGATACGTGAATGACCCTTCCCACATCATCGACCATGGAGAGATGGATGTCGACGATGGGGCATCTTTTACGGAGATTCTAGTGGAGGTTGAGGATAAACAGGAGCAGGTCCTACACAAACGGTTGATACCTCTTGTGGGCATTCACTGGTAGTATGGGAACCTCTAGGATAGTATATGAGAGAGGAAGGCTCAGATGCTTGCTCAGTACCCCATTTGTTCCCTTAGTTTGAGTTGTAGCTAATGGGGAAGAAAATCCATGAGGTGGGGAGAATGTAATGACCTGGAAATCACATGGATTTTCTTTAAATACATGGGATTTTTATGAGTCTGCAAAAATTTACGTCGCTCGATTCCGAGGCCTGGTGTTCCCATAATCAATTTCTGAAGTTTTGTTCGAGTACGTTCAGTAAACGTAAATGCAGGATTTTATAACTCTTGAACTGGTGCTCGGAATTGAAATCCAAGGGCACCATTGAACTTGTAGCATTGGTATTCCCTTCAAAATACATTCACCACGACAGCGGATGGTAGAGAATAAAAGTTAGTTTTTGGATTTTTATAAAAAAATAATAAAATAAAGTGTACTACACTTTATTTTATTTTAAGCTGCCATGCAAGTGGTTTTTGGTTAAAACCTCAACTTGGGAGTTTGAGGTGGGACCGCCACACCCTAACCTCCCATGAAAGGTTATGGTTATGGGTCCCACCCGTACATAACCTCCCGCAAGATGTAATGACGTGGGGACCACCCGAGACCACATAACCTCTATTTTAAATAATAGGGGTGGGGACCACCCGACCCCTATTGATGGAGGAGGATAAAACATCTCAACTCACCCTCATTATTAAGGGAGAGCCTCTTGATTCTTCAACTCCCCAATTAAGTGGGTAGAAACACCATCGACCTCCCCAAATTAATCCATGGCAACTCTCATGCATTAATTAGGTGGAGAAACTTAATTTATTCTACATTTTTAAAATTTTATGCCAATGGAATAATAGATTACAAATCTATTATTATTGTTGGCATGATTCATTTTGGAGGAATTGAGGAAGGGGAGCTCTAGGGAGAAAATCTCCCAATGAAGAATGAGGAACCTCATCTTCCAACAGAGAACGAATAATTCCAACAACCTTCTTCAACTTCCTTCCTCAGATCCTACCAATGTGGAGTGTCTTCCACGACTGATGCAGCTCAGGATTGGGAGTGTGTGAAGAACGTGGCGAACGACAAACATCATCGTCTTTTTTTGGCAACACCATCTTCGAACGACGAATGTCGATCGATGAATCAAAGATAGGGGGTTTACCTTGTGTTTTATCCCAATACTTTTCTCATCATTGTTTGAAAAGAAATCATTGTGTGGTTGTAAATAATTGATCTTCATCTTTCCTTTTTCGATTAACCAATTGAAATCACTTTAAACGTTGAGGATATGGGCCAACCACACATGGCCCGACATCCTTCGTTGATTCTTCTTTTTTGTGGTATTCTACGGAATGAAGATGAGGTGACGACGATGAAGGCATCGACGAAAGTTGCGCTACCTGCGACCTCCATGAATCAAGACGCCCCTATAGCACACCAAAGCTACCGGCTAAATACCGCCAGCCCGAGCGGTGCCCGGACAGCCTGCCTATAGCCTCCCAGCGCCCTGCCCGATGCGTGGCCTGCTTACCCACGGCCTCCTAATGCCCTACCGGGCACACAGCCCATCTTCCTGCGGCTTCCTAGTGCCCTGACCGGTGTGCGGCCCACCTGCTCGCGTCACTCCGGTTCCTTGTCGTAGACTGCATAGCACCCCCACGCCCTGCCTGGCGCTCCCAGGGCCTACCTGACCCTTACCGCAGCCTGCAAGGTGGCCCCGCGGCATGCCTGGCCACTTATGGCACCCCCATGGCCTACCTGCTGGGCTCCCGACCGGCCCGACCTCCCGGTCTGAGTCGCCCGACCTGCACCCCTCACGGCGCTGGCTGAACCGGCCCCGACCATAGGGCTGAGTCGCCTTCGTGGCGACCTCTGGGCAGAACCGCCCTCGCAGTCCGCTGGGTTGGGCCCAACATACCAGGCAAAAACATAGCAGGCCGACCCACCAAACGGGCAGAGTTAGACCCAGTGATACAGACCAGGTAGACCTAGACCCAGTCAGCCCAGACTGGGTTGGGACGAGGCGGTCTGACTGGGTCGGACCGGACCCGGGGCCTTTACTGACCCATTACCTTCTTGGGCTATATCTTTGGCACCAGACGTCCATTTGATGAACCATCAGTGGTGCCAGTATTCTTGAAGTGAAGTCGTCCCCTTGAGAATACCCCACTAGAGTTTGAGGTATAGTTGAGATACGGTCAGATTGGATCTTACACGAATCCTACCGGGCCCCCATGACTAAAAGGCTAATCACTAACAGACCGAGCATCCGATTGACGCAACGTCTGTTGCGTTGAGACCCCTATGACATGGCAGACCATTGAGATACATCTATGTGGGACATCATGATAGTTGAAGTATCGACTAGTAGCTTGTGGGGAAGATCTTCCAGAGATGAGAATGTGTTTGTTTGGGAACCTAGTAGCTGATTGAGACTTGACCACTGCTGACCAATTCGACTCAGAGTGATTCGACAAGCCCAGTGGGGAGCACCTCTTTTGAGCATGGTAGACCCACGTTGGGGAGAGCCTCTATGTGAGTGCAGTTGACCCATAATACTCGAAACGTGGAGTACCTTAGCAGGCTACTAAGGGAGAGCCTCTGTGTGAGAGCAGCATACCAACGGTGGGGAGCGCCTCTGTGTGTGCACAAGATATACACAGTACTCGATAGGAGGAGTACCTCAGTAGTCCAAGTTAGTGGGATGTGCCTCTGTGTAACACGACAGGCTCACTGTACTCGATAGAGGAGGAGTTCTCTAGTAGCAGAGGGTTTAGATTACTAAAAAATCCTTATTTGAGCTGAGTCAATGACTTTTGTGTTTTCCTCAAGATTAAGATGGGTTACTATATAACATAGGTAATTGAAAGGTAATATACCTAAGTAATGGTTATTTTTTGATTTCATACTTTTTGATTTATCCCTGTTGGATTTAGTGAGACCTTGAGTGTCTTGGGGTCCCTACTAAGTATCGTTATACTTACCCCTGCACGGGTTATGCCCACACCTCGTTGTGTTAGTTGAAGACGACGGACATCACTGAATGAGGTAGAGTGTAATAGGACTAGACGGTACCCGGAGGTGGATCACTCGATGTGACGGTGCACGGAGGAGACCGACGGATTTGGAGTGCTGAGGAGGTCATCTGTGCCTACCCTTCAGGTAGGAACCCCGGATGACGACCCAGTAGTTGCATTACTTTTCTTCAGTTGTACTTGTACTTTCGAGTTGGGCTTGTATTTCCGGACCCTTTTAATTTCCGTCACTTCTTTTGTATACAGTTTTACTAAGTTCTTTACATCCAGGTGTGCAATCTGATGTGTTTGTTTATAGTTATAAAGGAAATGCCTTTCTAGTTTAGGGATTTGTGCCCTTGGTGCTAGTTTCCAGACCCTGGCCTATGGAAGGCGGGCTTGGGGTAGTCACGATACAATCCCTGGGGGACGGTCTGTGACAATATCCATGAATATTCAATGAGGTCTCACTATAAATGTAAAAATATTCCCTAGTATAGGGAAATGCAATATAATGATCCATTACTAACTTCATCTTCAGTTCATTGATGCATTATTCACAAAAAATTTTCTAGATAAACATTATTCACTTTAAGTTCGTTTGGTTATTTGATTAGAATTATATAAATATATTTTTAGAACCCTTCAATAGTAATCATCCTAACCATGTAAATTAAAAATATCAGATACAATTTTAGATTGAGGCTACATCCATATGAACTTTTTATTCTATGGATCAATTGATATTACCTCACTAGCCATGATGTGTCTCAGAAAATCAACATCTTCTCACCAAAAAAATTCATAAATTTCCATTTTTCTTCATTCCTAATTCTTTTTTATATTATAAATAGATGACCCTCACGATATCCATGACATTTGGAACATATTATTATATTATTGATAAAGTCCACCCAAAGTATATCAATCAACTATATAAAGACAATATTAATAAAATAAATGAATTTGAAAAGAGAATTATTAATGAAAAGTGGTATTAAAATAAATTCATAATGTCCATATCTTGATTGGAAGGTAGTGTTTTAAAAAACTTCTTCCTTCACATTCTTTTTGTGACACCTTGTTTGGGGGCCAGTCGAGGAGAGGAATTGATCCCAAAGAAGATAGTAAAATAAATAATTAATGAATATAATAAGGTATTTCACCATCACTGTGATCGAATTAATTTCTCTATTATCAATTCATATCAATAAAAATTCACTATTAATCTAAAAAACGAATCGTGTGCTCCCTAAAGAGTCCAACATGGTCCAAGAAAAACATCTCTAGATGATTTTGACATTGTTTCTTTAATTTTATAAACTACACATATTCCATTATGTATGGGTTCTCAAATATAGGAATGGATTTATGTGTGAGTTAAATTATTAACTTTACATATCTTATATGGGAGGTCCATGTAAATTTTCATGTAATACACTAATGTATTACCAAACAATGGGAACATCTCTTATTTTAGTCCTTTTCATTCCTCAATTTTTTAAAAAATAATTTCGATAAATAAATTAATAGTGGGAAGTTCATTGAAAGACTGAAGTTTGGATATCCCTCATTTGAGGATAATTATTGTATTTCCATTTATTGAAACTGAAATTTCATTTATTATATTATTTATCATTCTGTTATACATTAGAAACCAATCCATCTGATGCATTATTTCATATTCTTACATTGGAATGACCTATGGGTTTGTGGATAGATTGAATTCACCAATATTAATAGTGGAGTCCGTATTAACATAGAGGATTGGATAGATCATTCCATAGTTTTTAATGATAAATAATCCAATAGTAGTTCAGGGGTTGACATGATGCTCATTAAAATATTGAACGAAATAAAAGTATGCATAGAACCATAAATAGAAAATATATAATATTAGTTTCATTTGATAAAGTCATTACCTTATAAAAACTCATTAAGAACCTCAAATTATACAATTATGACTGTAAAATAATAACTTTTTCCCTTTACTCTCTGTTGGGGTTGATGGCAGTTTCTTTCCCTTATTTCATGATTTGGAAACTAATTAAAGGAATATATATACTCCTAAAACATGAATCATTGCACATAAGGTTGTTCTTCCATTATCATTCCCTTCAAATTAGCATTCATATTTTGAGTCCTTAAATATAAAAATAGTTTTTATATATATGGATATCTCTTCCAAAAATATATTACTTTACACTTTAATGACGCCAATTCCCCAAGTGATTTTTCCCATAATCATTAAAATTGTGTAGTTGTTTCTTTACTCATATTTTATGTTTGATATTTGTTCCAATATTTGTCTCTATACTACTATAATTTCCATTCGGTCTATGTAACTAATTTCTATCTCCATACACTATTTACACATTCAAGGAACATCATATTATATCCCTATACCTCCCAATTTCATGAATTGTTATATAATTCCATATATGTTGTCGTATCCCATCAATTATTTGGTCTATATTCCCATTATTATCAATGATATAACATGATGTGTGACATCCAAAACTTATAATGTCAATCCATAATTCCCCAACAATTTATTTTACTATTATTTGAACTCATGTTATTCATATTTCATCTTGGTTTGTAATTCCTAAGTAATATTCCTATGAAAAAATAAAGTTTATATGTCTTCCCACAAATTGGATTCCACGTCATCTCTTGGTTAAATGTTATGGATCAGTTTCTACCACTCTTTTATTATCCCTATTAGTGATATTCATCCAACATAAAATTTTCTTGACCAAAAACATATAGTATAAAAAATATAACTCCTAATGTGTTAATCCATTGTACCACGATCATTATATTAGATGTTCTATTAAAAACATGTTATCATTGATGCTTGAAAAATTTGACAATAGTATATTCATTATATGGTGATGTCAAACACTCTACAAGGTTTGGTTTTTTATTTATAACTCCTTTTAACAAATTTTCCATCATCAAAATGTTTTAAACTCTGTATTTTTTCTTGTAAAAACGCTATCATTACACTATCTGGTGCATTCATTATTTACATGTATCATTATATTTTAATACATTTATCAAGAAGAATAAATTAATAAGGATAAATTTTTTAATATTGTAAACCATATAATATTATTAACTATAAATTAGTTTGTAATAGTTATATTTTCTAATATTACAAATCAAATATGATATAAATCAATAATTTTTTAAAAATATATATATCCATCATTAAGGATTGTATAAGACAATAATAAATCAAATTATATATATCTCGGGAGTGGTAAACCAAATGAACATCAATGCTTCTTTGATGGTCACCAGGGGACAATTACTATAATACCCAATATTCCTTTTTCACAGTTAATACCCATATGTACATATATTCTAGATCCACATCAATATTTTGTATCAAAACATGGATTTCATAATATAAAAACCACTCTCTTTATACATCACCAAAATGTTTTGATGTTTTCTTATATTTAGACAAATTCATAGGGTTCTTATGATTGATTTATAGTCTGAATGTTTATAAATAACTAAACGTTTCCTTTGACAACAACTATGACATCACACCATTTTAATACATTTTTTCACATAATTCCATTAAAAAAATTATTACACTAATAACATTAAATGAAATATTCAGAAATAAGGTTGTAGAAACTAGGTTCATCATAAATAATTTACAAAATAAAAATAGAAAAATATAATTTCTTTAATCTTCATCAAAGAGTCTTTTTGTTTTATTTTATTTATTTTCACCTTAATGAAAGTAATTTTCTAGAGACATAGATTAATTGAAAAGGGTGAGTAGAAATCCCAGTAAGGTATTAAAGAATAAAATATATTAAGAGATATCTTCATTGATAAAAAATGAGTCATAAAATGATATAATAAACATAAAATTAAGATACATGACATAGAAATTTCATTATGACATAAAAATGATACATTCATAAGCATATCACCAAGTTTCATCAACATGATGTTGTAAAAAAGATTATCATGTTTATTCCCCATGGTTGCATGAAAATATAATCTATTGAGTTTAATTATATAACCAATGAATTAATGAACTCTCATTGTTCACTATTCTTATTTTTTAATTAATTTGTGAGTCATAGAGAATATATCATAATAGAATATTTCATCAATAACATGTATTGAATAATTTAAAGGTTTACTAAAAAATCATTAATTATATAAGTGTTTAAGGACATATATGTCTTATATTTTTTAATCCATATGGAGGGAATGTTTTTTTAATATAGGTAAATCCACAATAATTGATGTATAATTACATATATATGGGTCACATTAAATTAATTCATGGTTGGTCATACATTACATAAAAATAATGGAAACAAAAACC
The DNA here is from genome assembly GCA_963277665.1 of Viscum album. NCBI lineage: Eukaryota > Viridiplantae > Streptophyta > Magnoliopsida > Santalales > Viscaceae > Viscum > Viscum album. The sequence goes on from OY728132.1 coordinate 1,890,637,721, forward strand.
AAAGAAAGATTTTAGCAGCTTAATAGGTATATGTAGTTCTTTATGAAATGAGATTACTGGGAGAAAATGGAACATTTTTTCAGAAAAAAAATTCAACAGTAATGGAATGATCACTGGTTCATGTGAATATAAAAAATTTTTCAGTATAAGACTAACTACAACATATGTATTTCAATAAAGGGAAGAGCAAGAGAATCCCATGTCTTATTGGATAACTTCTTAACACTTTTAAAGAGTTCCCTAGAACCATATAAACTTCTAAGAAAGGATTAACATAAGGAAAATGGTCCATTTTTTTAATAATTGATATCTAATGAATCCATAAAGAGTGGTGGTTATTTATATAATTTTTTTGAGGATTTTTGATTAATTTGTAAATATATCCCTTGGAAATATAGGTTATGTAAAATGGAAATCCAATTAGAAACACAAGATTCTATCTCATGGATGCTGAATTTAAGAAATAAGTTTTTATATATTAAAGTTTAGTAATAAAAATCGATACATTATTTTACATTTGGCTTGGTGAAAGTTTTTTTGAAAAAATTATTATTTAAAAAACAAAATTTCCATTTTAGGTTTCTTGAAGGTATTTATAGGTTTTTAAATTAATTTTTATTAATTAAATCATAATATATTTAAAAAATAACATATTCCTGGTAGTGGATTTTGTTTCAAAAATTAATATATAATTATTACATATTTACTATTTTATAAAACACGCTAATAACCGAAAACTAAATTTTTACTATTCATTAAAAAATAATTTATTTTATAAAATTATTAAAGTTCAACCATATAATAGTATTGATATGGTAATTTAAAATATTATGTTCATTTTATTAAACTAATTATACAAATATATTTATTCCATGTTTTTAAGAAAAATTATTATTTTTAGAAAAATAAGAATTTTTGTTCATTATCATCTTTTTAAGGATTATAAAAATTACTCCAGAAATTATAAATTTATATTATGAATTAATATAAAATTAACAGTTTTTTATAATACCAATACATTGACATAAATTTTATATTTAATAAATAAATTTTCCATAATAGATTTTATATTTTATTAATATGAGATTATTTATTTATTTATCCAATAATCTATTTAGCGAATTTATATTAAATTTATCTATAATTTTCTAATATAATTATTATGAAAATAGGATAAAAAAATATTTCATTTCTAAATGTGAAATTACACCTTTTTTAAAAAATTAACTACATATATAACCCCTCATAATAAAAGTATATTAGATAAAGGTAAGATGTGTGATGGTTGAAAATTCATTGGGTAACTCGACTAACATTGACATAGTGGAGATTTATAGATACTTGAACTTCTCCAATAGAAGATTATGACCATGACACACTTATTGAATCTCTACATGGGATTGGTAATGTAAAAAACTATTAATTCTACCTCCTTCCCACATTTTATTAAGTGGGATTCAAAAGTCTTGACCAGCAATTTGACTCTATCATTTCTACAATATGATTCAAATAACTATTCTTGTTGTTGTTTATAGACACAAATTACAAACATTAAATTATTATTAACATTCATAATTCCCATTATTCATATTGAGAAATAGTCATAGTGAAAAATTACCATATTATCCGCCAATAATTTTGACCAACATACATACCGACCCACATTCAGATAACCAATGGCCATGTAACTATTAGATCCTAATGGTCACTTTTCCAGTTATAACCTATATATAATCAACCATTCTCTTACATAAAAATTTAGTACATCACCTAAACCATTTATAAAAATTCCTTGATAATGTATATCATATTACTACCTTTTTTATTCCCTCTTATTGGTTTTATATTGTATGTCATCTTTATTATTGACTAAAATTTTTTGTAGTTTATAGTAAATTGTGCATTGAACTATTTTATCTAGGTGTTTTTTTTATACATTAAATAGTTACTAGTAATTCATGTTATGTAAAATTATTTTGAAATATAATCATATCAAAATTTTCTCTTAAAGAACTATCATTTTAATAGAATATTTCTCAACAACATAAATTACATTTATGGGTTATTACATAGAATACAATATCAAATACATCCATGATAGTAACCTCCACAACATGAAAATATCTTATAAAATCCAATAGGGGGGTAACATTTCCTACCCATAACACTCTCATATCACCCCCCTTAGAAAAAAAACACCTAACGTTAACCATATTATATTATACAAAAAAAATATTACATATATCTTATATAGAAGGATTATTTATAACTTTACTTAAGGGGACTAACACTATTTATCTTCATATAAAGATACAATCATGTGGACCACATACCCCACCAAAAAAATAATATATTATCCATGAGGATGGTCACATAACCATTCAAAAAATATTATTAATAAATCACTAATAGGGGTTCATATATCACTAGACTACTAATAAAACATTTATGTTACACTTTTACTTCAGGGAATCACAGCTAAAAAACCTCAAGTATAATTCTGAGTATACATGGGTCATACCCACTCTCTAAAACCATAAATCATATTACAGAGGTGGGTGAACTTCCAAAACTAATTATTCAAATTATACAGTGTCTTCTTTAGATTACATCCAATATTTCTCAGTCATGGACTGAAATATTACTATAAAAATTCTACTTTTCCCATTCGTCCTCATTTACAAATTCAGGTATGAGTATATAAGTCACAATATCAAATCTATTATAACCCTTAAAGATCCACATATCACTTTCTTAGTAATCCAAATTGTCTTTAGAAATAATTTAATTCTCTAATAACTAGATACTCTACACATAACTCTACCTTTAGTGTTTTCTTGGATTGTGTACATTTGAGGACCAAAACAACAAGAAGCCTATCAAATGCATCCTCAAAAATCCCCATCATGTTTCTAATTTCTCATTTGAATATGTCCAATGATGAATCATACTAATCCTCATAGTAACCTCTTCCCATATCATGTAAATGATACCCATGACCCACACATTTGTCTCACCTATAATGTCCATTAGAGGATATGTCACAAAATAAGTTAGAGGAAATCCATATGTATCATCTCATCAAGCCTCATTGACATATCCAACAATTTGAAAACATAAATCTGGAATCCACATTCTAGATAGTATTCACCATCTTATATGGAATTTTTTCTATATGACCATCAGCACAAGGCCCTATCAACTCATTTATACACAAAAAGACTTAAAGAAACTACATTGGATTCGGTCATCCCATCACAATCCTAAGGATCAATTTTTTTCACTCATAAATCCATTCACCGCCATTAACACAAATAGTGACATAGTCACCTCAAAACACTATTCCTAAAAAAACCTCATAAGAGATCCTACTCTAAACCTATTGGTTGAAACACAGGTTTACCCTAAATCCAAAGTTTCTTACAACACACTAATAACCAAATCCTAATCAATCAACTACTATGGAATAATGTAAGAGTAGAGACCCGAAGCTTGACGTACATTCACATTACATTACTTTTGCGGAATATTTAGTACATAACAAAAACACACACACAAGGATTGTAATAGTTTAGTGTCTTTGGAAACTCGGAATATAATCTTATAATAGTGGTGAAATATCTTCAACATCTCCCATAAAGATATTCTTTTTTTAAAAACCTAAATCCCTTATTTATGTCCTGGGGAAAAGAAAACATAAAAGGTGAGCTCAAATGCTCAGTAAGGGTAAGCAAAAGAAATATCAATCACATCATATTCATAAGAACATAACATTTTGGAAATCTTAACCTGCAAAAGAGAGCATAATTTCATAACATGGGATAAATCATAGTAGTGAAATGAAATCCCAATAATCATGACTTAAAACATGAAACTTTGTGGCATACACACATAATCATAGAGAATCATATCTTATTAGTCAAGACTCATTTCCAAGACTATCTTAGTGGACAAAGTCCATTTCTGAACCGAGTCACCCTCGTTTCAGTCCCGTTTCACTGAACCGGTATAACCTACCGTTCCAGCCATGTCTATCTCATGAGATATAAAATATTTACCCAATGCATTGGAGGGAGATATAGGTCCCACACATCTCATAATGATACCATTCTTATGTGTTCCACAAAATCATAAACCATACATCATAGCATAACCCATATAATAAAAATGGGAATCTTAAACATCGTGACATCATAAAACAATTCATATAAGATAAAGGAATTCATAAAAATATAATTCCATCACAACATAATCAAATCAATGTAATAATAGGGATAGAAACAAAACCCTTTATTATCTTAGATGGAAAATAATTTTGATAAAACACTTGAACTCCATTCTTGAGGAAAATATCCTTTCTGCTTCAAAAACACTTTTCCTTTCTTAACATGTCGTACAATTCTAAACTAAAAGAATTTCATTAAAAATAAACTTGAAAAATTTTAAAGAAAGATTCTTGGAAATAATTTTTTAAAAATCCATTCATGCCGTATAAGTTAAAAAAACATTCTTCTCGTACTTTTGTCAGAATAGTCAAAATATACCTCGTACGAAAAACGACAAAAGATTCCTTTCATATATTTTACTAAAAACTCACCGAACGGTAAAATTGGATTTAAACAATTGTAGGTGGATGGAAATAATATTAAATATTGAGGAAACATAGATTTGGATGATAAAATACACCCCAGTAAATTACAAAGTATAAACAATCTCGGATAAAAATGAGATTGTCATATTTCCCTTACCTTAGGTCCGATTTGCTTCGTAAGTGTCCGAACCTCCTATATAATGATTTAAATAATGTTATTGACTTATTCCAGAATCATATGTATTGTTATGATATTGTATATGTTCATATTCTTAGCTTCTTATTAGTAATATTTCATTACTACTTGTTATTTTGGTGTTTATTACTTTTTGTTCTTATGCGTGTTTTGTTGAATAAATTCTTATTCTTCTATTTAGGTTATAGATACCTAATTTCCATAATGTTATTAGTGTAATATATATCATATTCATTCATTCAATTCGTTTATATAATCATTATGAAATAAAGATCATGTAGAACGAGTCACATCACATCATGGAGACGGTATTCCGTACGTACGCACGAGTGATGATATCGTTCCTATGATCGTGGAATTGTATTAAAGTGTATGTATATTATTTCAGAATCAGTATAACTTTATAATAGTCATAGATAGTCATTATTTACACCATTATACCCATCCAAGTAAGGTGGTGGTGGAAAATAGATTACACCACGGTGTGGAGACGGTATTCTGTACGTACGCACGCGCGGTGATTTCATTTTCCGTAGGATGGATAGATTGTGAAATAGGGTTGTTTCATACTTATAATGACATATAAGTATATGAGTGATACTTATGTTATTACTTCATAATGAAACAACCTAATAAGAATAATTGGAAGAAGAAATAAAGGTGAAATAATCGGTAACGGAAATTACCTCTTCTTTGAAGCGCCTATTTGAGACCTCCTCTTAGGGAACTAAAATTGGACTTTGAAGAAGAACAGGTCCTCTAGGATGTTTCTAGGGAAGTGGATAAGAGAATGTTTGAGGGGTTGGCCGAGCTTTAAGGCTCAAAGTGGTGTGTGAAAGAGAGGGAGGAGGTGCTCTTTTATAAGGGAGGAGAGGGGAACCTTTGGAATAACTAAAACTATTATTTTATTATAAAGTCAAATTCGGTTGTAAATAGATCCAACATGATTTATTTTGAAGATAATTTAGGGATGGGTCGAAATCCTCTCATCCAATAGAATTTAGACAAGTTTCGGTTCCTATTTTAACCTTATCATTTAGATTTAACATTAAGTTAAATAATTTTACTTTTACCATGTCTTCTTGTGTTCCTACACTATAAAGTTAATAAACTTACTATAACAAACCAAACGAACCCCAAGATTTTTATTATTAATATATATAACCTTATCTAAGTCATTTGGCTGAACCTTAGATTTTTAGGAATAAAATAACAATTAATAATATAATATTTGTTTTAAAAACTATTTTATGTCAATTTTGACACTATTTAGTAATTGATTTTTGTGAAAATCATAACAGAATAATTAGTTCGAAAATATTTAATTAAATCAAAAATAACATGTCATATTAACATACAAAATTAGTGTAATTCATAAAAAGTCTTAAATTACATTTATTTGGGTATTTATAACATCAATTATGTAAATATTTCATTAATAAGACAATTACTGCATCATCTTTGTGTCATAATAAAAGAAATTTATTTAATCCCTAAAAATTCTAAATAAATTCATATGATGTATATAATTGTATTATATTTCTCTATACTATTCAGGTTTAAATTTTCATGAAGTTTATCACTAAATTAAATTTATTATACATATAAGATTTAAGAAAGTGACATGTTGTCACATTCTTTGGTTTTAATAATAATTAAATTATTTTCATGGACGAAATTCCAATAAATTAATCTAATACGACCCTTAGGTGATATGGGTAGAATTTTAGTCATCCAATAGGATTTTAACATGTGTTAGGGTAATTTTATAATATTATATTTACCCTTAATTACCCGATTTACCTTTAACTATGGTAAATAAAATTTACCGTTGTTACTATTCATAATTCCCAAAAATAAAAAGTAGCTTATTAACATAATTTGGATATATTTATTCCAAATATGGAATCCATTTTTCCACATTCAATACAAAAAATTTGCAGAAATTAAATTAAAGTTAATCCCGTTGTTGAAAGAAAACGAGTTTTTCTTTAGAACATTGCAAAAGATTGAATTGATTTATCCTACAAATTCAAGGTAGAATAAATGCTAATGACATAAATTATATTAAATGGTAAAAATATATTATATTTATACTTTTAAACCATTCAATATTATAATTTAACCATATTATTTATTGCGATGAAAAATGTTGTTTTTAATTAAAATATAGCGTGTTTTTACTATTCATTAAAATATGAATGTTACCAGAATAATATGAAAAAATTTATCCAGAGTAAATTTTTATTTCATGATTCCAAAGAAGAATTTTATTTTGTCAAATTGAACTTATAAACATGTCAAAAACTAGATTTAATGTGGGTGCGCCATCAAAAGGCAGAAAAACTGCATTTTTTTTAAAAAAAAATACTTATTTTACCCGAAAAATTTATTTTGTTCTTATACAATGTTTTAGAAAATGTGTAAGATTAATAATAATGTTATAAGATTAAAAATTTAGTTAATACTATTCATAACGGCTAGTTCATAATAATATTATAATAATATATCATTGTTTAGTAAAACCCGATATTGCGTACAACACACGCTATCGAGGAAGGTCGCGATTGCGTGTAATACAAGCCAAGTCAGGGTTACGTGCTGTGCAAGAATACTTCGTTGTTTCGTATAACATAATCCAACCATATTTTATTTATACATTTAATATATATATATATATATATACTCAATTTTGCATAGAATAACTATTATCAAAATTGTGTGTAACACGATCCAAGAATAGTGTTGCGTATACTGCAAGCTAATACGGTGTTGCGTATAGCGCAAGGTAATCTTAGTGTAGCATAAAACACAAGACATTAATGAAATTAAATGAATATTTTTCATAAAATCTCGGGGAGTTACAGTAGGTGTTGAAGGACTTTTCAAAACCACTAAAAACTTATTAATTTCATTAAATTTAATAAAATAATTTATATTTAATTTCAATCACCCATTAGTTTGGAAAGAGAATATTCCATGTACATAACCAAATATATAATCTCAGAGAAATCTTCTTGGACTCCCTAACTCATATAGAATTATTTCCATTAATTGAAGCAAGGTCTCTCTCCCCTAAGCTCAAATAGATCTCTAAAAATCTCATATCAACATCAATGTTCCAAATTTGAGCCACTATATCCATATCAAATAATTATTAATATTTAGTATTAATTATATTATTCAATATAAAAGGAATAATTTATTGAATTCCCATATTGTAAGACAATGGTGCTAAATCCTATAGAAACTTAGTGTGGTCCAATCCAACATGCCCCAAACATATATAAAACAATTATCACCATTATTAAGGATAATATATAGAAAATTTAATAAACTTATCCAACTCCCTTATATAATCAATTTAATTAAAATTCTGTGTATTAAAAATTAATAAATTTAATGACATCAGTCTCTTAGTTTATCTTCTATACATGAATGAAAAATTCATTCTCACCCATGTTTAATTATGCTATTCTCAAGGTGAATCAGTTATCTTCATTAATATGAAATATTTAGAAATTAAGGGTGAATGAAGGGAATTAGACTCGATGGTGATGGAGAGGGAGAAAAAATATAATACACCATGTAACGATACAATAACCATAATAGAAAAACTTTATTGAGATATAAAGTAAATATGATGACATGATGACATGATCCATGTAAAAAATAATGATATTTAGATTCAAAATAAAGAGGGTAAAAATTTATTTTCTACATTTTTAAGGAAATATAGAGATAACATTTAACTATGAACACAACATACCAATCCATGTTCCAAATTAACATATAATAAAATAATTACACTTCAACATTTCATGGCTTATGTGCATGAGTTACCAAGCATTTCAATAGTGGTTCATCCAAATAATAATTGAATAGAAACACTATGTGTGGTTTCATCTTATTGTTCCCCAACTGTGAAATTTTTTTTCATGTGACGCCTCATATGTATATTTTGTTACTACATTGTTTGTAACAATCCCCTAAATATGTTTTTCTATATATAATATCTCTTAGATAGATTCCCCGTAACTATATGTCAGCCAAAATGTTTTCCTTATATGATATAATTTTCCGTATTATTTTCCATTACCATATTTAGACTATTATATGGAGGAAAACCCCCATCATAATGAAATATATATATATACATCTAGAAACTGGTTACCCAAACCTACTTTTACAATCATTCGTGTATAAAAAACATTCATGAAATTGACAAATATCTATGAATAATCATTGAGATGATCCAACACATAAAATACAATTCCAAATAACTATTATCAAAACATCTCATAACCTGGGAATAAATACATATTCCCTTATAATATTATATAGTTTAAACACCACTGTATTTCTATTAAAATGCCTTTTGGAATATTAATTAGTGATTATCATGTAATCATGTAACTACATCCCACAAGGAACAGTACATATGAAAGGTAATTATGATTTGAACCAAATAGATTTTCTTGTAACCCTAATGTTATAAAAAATAAATTTAAAACATCTATGGATTTCCTCCACTATGAGACGAAATTTTACAACAATTGAAAATACAAGATATTAATGTCTTCTAGAGACATATTCATCCCTAAAAATTATCTGGGAAATTGAATTTTTTTATCCTGATGGTAAAAATAAAATTAATCCAAATTTGTATACATTATTCTATTAATTAACACTCAATAATTTGGGAAATTATAATCCCATTACATGTGATAATTAATGATCTAAACCATAGTATACTCATTGAGTCATGTGTCTAAGCCTACATCCTACTATTTGTAAGCGTATAAACCTTCCATCTCTTGAGTAATCATTTAATGAGAACTGGAATTGAAACCCCACTATATAAACCCCACTCAATCACATGTTTTCAAATCATTCTAGACACACGATTTTTAACATTCAGATATTATTCTTCGTAGATAGGTCATATCACATGAATATAATTTTTGAACTAAAATGGTATGAAATTTCATTCCAATATCAAAATAATCCATAAGATATATCCCTGAGGTTCAATCCAAATATGAAGAAACTATTACCACATATTCTATAAAAATACATGTAGTACCATTAAATCTTGATTAAATTCTCAGATAAAACCAAATAGTTTTGTATTTCAATAGGATTTTAAACAAAGAACTCCATATTATGATGAGAATAATTGAACCCTATCTACCTATTCTTAAAATAATATACCCAATTTGATGAGAATCGATTAACCCACCCACTAATCTTATAAATTATATCTTTATTTTAGGTGCATACGATGGATTTTGCGATTGACATCACAAGTATCTCATGAAAAACATGATATTTTTACGTAATGACCATAAAATAAATTATATTATTAGAACTAGATGAATATTATGACGAGTATGTGGTTCTTTATATAAAAATAAAAATATATAATTCTAATGACACTAATGGTATTTGAACTATTAAGAATATTAGTCTATTATGGTGTAAATAAAATCCCTTCATGGATGATATATAGGTGTGTTATGAAGTGTGACCATAATTCTTTATTGAAATGGAAATAATAACTTATATGAGGGTTACCAGATACCTCATGTAACAAGAATGAGATTCATCATTTGATAGGAATAATATTATATTTTAGGAGGGAACCATGGATCTCATGTGATGAGTATATAATTCCTTATGTGGAGTGAATGGGTTATTTTATGGATATGCATATGTGTACCTTGTAACCAATAATTGGGAAGTTAAAACATCTAAATTCCAAAAATTGCGAAAAAACTAAATTCCCAAATCGATTGGGTTCACCCATAATATGTAGTATTTTATGTAATTAACCTATATTTAATTGATTGTGTAATGAAAAATATGGTTCATGATCATGTATTTAATATATGAGGGAGTCATAGAATAGCCAATAATTTCATGAGAGACAGAACTGACAAACTCTCATATCACAGTTTTTATAAATGTGGTTTTCATTATCACCATGGTGTGTTGAGATACCCTCCATTCAAAAATAATTAATTCTATACCTAGATCACCACTTTCTTAATGCAATACTATCTTACAATATTTGTTGAACAGTAAAAAAAATAATTTATCCGCATATAAATCTGATATAATTGGATACTAAAACTATGAATTCATAGTGTCCAAATATTTTTTGGTTTTTTCATTTTCAATGTGAATAATTTTGAAATTATTATATAGATAAAATTAGCTACGATCCAACTTTGATATAAATTATTATCCATATAAATTTTTGACCAATACATCAAAATTTTGTTGTGGATACATGTTCACTATTGTTTTCTTTTAGATCACTATAATCAATTTAATGATTCATCGATGCATTAATCTTTATATAAAAGAGAATATGTGCACCTAATAAATATTGTGAGGGAAAATTAACTATATGTGACTTGGGTTTTCATAGTAGAGTTATGCAGTGTTATAAAACAACACTATATAGTATTGTTCATAAATATTCTTAGAATATAGATTATTTTGTTTCATATATTTAAAAAAATTGTTTATGGTTTTGTAATGAATTTAATTATAGTGTAAATATATTAAAACATATGGGTAATATATAGAGTTCATGAGAACTTATCTAATGAAAATGTTCAAAAATGATGATAATAGTTTTGAGATTTTGGGATCTATTTTTCTGATTTAGATATATCTTACATTTATTCATTCAAAAATAACTATAATTGTCATTTAATTCCATAAGTTAAAAAAATATATACTCATTGTCCCTTAATTTCAAATTAAAACCCTAATATGTTTTCCTCAACAAGTGTCACAAAGGTATTTAATGTTCCAGTATATAATAAATTTATCCCTTATTTTTTCAAGTGTGTTTTTTACCTTGAAGATTGATGTATATATCTATGTTATTAAGGATTAACTTCATGTTTTTCTATATACAATACCTAAAATTCTTATACATTGTGAGAAATTTAGTATAGAATTTATATAAACATTTTTAATTATTTATATTAAATTCATTTACAAAATCACATATATTCTAATCTAAAAACCACTATATCCCCATTAATGATTAAAAATAGATTCCACAAAAAAATAAGAAAATAGGTAGGACGAAGAATTATCCAATGGTGGAGATGGATTGGGAACATTCATGATCAATAAAAAATATTCCTTCAACAGATTGGTAGATTTCATAGATCTCCTATGAAATAATCTACTCTTATATTGGAGTATTACAATCTTCAATGATTATTATTGTTATGAGATCGGCAATGTAGTTAGTGTACCCACAATATCTCTCAACATTAAATTTCATAACATTTAATTGACACATAGATCTCCCTTCGTCCAGTATGATCATTATTTTCATTTTTTTATGAACACATGTGATATATCAATTAATTAATGATTAAATATTTGTAATGTTATAAGGATTATATATCATAATATATTTTTCATATATAATATTTCACTTCATTAGTTAACTTGAACATGTAAATTTTTATTCATTTATTATATTGGAGTGTCATATAATGCGTTCCTTTTTTACTACTCTTGGTGGTTTTATGTTTTTCGATAATTTGGTAATAAATAGTTTTAATATTGCACACTAATATGATTACATTTCACCAAACCATTTACTGAAACACATTATTGTGAAAATGAATAAAAAATTATACCTTATCTCTAGAATATTGAGGAATTCAGCATTATTAATCTTTAATACACCACTGTTTTGTTCATTTGATTCAATATTAACCAAATTAATTCTATTTATAAAAAGATAATATGGGTTAACCATTCAGGTATTGTGAAAATTTAAAATGTAATAAAGAAATAGTATTGATGATTGGGTAAGATGAACTGTATGATAAAATATTTTTTAAAAGGTATAACCTATCAACTATTTAAAATAATAATTAAATAAAACAAATTAAGGCTACAATCATTATCATTACCAAAATAGACATGGGAAAAAATTTCCCAAATCATTTCACCATTATGCATAAGGTGTTTTTAAAGAACAGAACCATCTAGATGAGTTTTGAAAAACTCACTATGATTGTATTTTAAGTTCTTATAAGAGATAGTAATTTAATAAAATATATATAAATAATATATATCCAGGATTTTGGGATGATTCATGGGGTAATAGTTTTAATTTTCATTGACCATGATACATAATTTACCTTATAGTTATGGATAACCTTGTTGCAATCTTCTGAATACAAAATTAAAAATAAAATGAAATATCATCATCAAACCTATTTGATTTTAGAATATGAAATCCTAAGAGAGGAATAAAATCGTAGAAACTGTGTAATAGTCATTATTGATTCTAAGGAAGTCAATTTAATTTTTTTTTTCTGTTTTCATATAACAAATTTTGTTAATCAATGAAATATGAGGGTATATTTAATACATTGAATTTTTTCCCTATACCTCTACACATTCATGGGTAGATGATTATGAAACCTCACCAATTAGATTGTACTAATAATTGAGACTACTAAAAAAATTAACCACAAATCAATTAGAAACACCCTATATCTATATTAAAAAATAATATCATCACTATTTCCATTATATATATTTGAAGTGGAAGATCAGGTATTCTTTGGAGTATCTCTGTTATTTGGAAAATAATCTAGTTATGATAGAGATTCTATTTCCTTTGTATAATTATATTTTTTTGTAACAACTTTTGATTTTATCAAATATTTTTATTTAAAATAATTTAAATTTCTTTGATATCATGCTTTACATGCACCAAAGAGTTTGAGCAACCCATAATATACTATTAATATTATTATTTAATACTAACTATTATAACATAACTGTTAAATTTATAAATATTAATAAGAAAAAAATCACTAATTTATATGACTTTCACATTAATAAATAAAATTCATTTTTTTATTATTTTATTGGAAAAAAAATGATGATCATTTAAATGTAAAAGAAATATTTTTCTAATTTTTTTATGTGCATGAAGTATTTTATTTCTCAAAAATTTATAATAGAAAATAGTATAGAATTATTTTAATGATGTTTATATATTATATATGGAATAAATTTTTTTATCATTCATCTAATATTTTTTCATACCATGGAATAATAATAAATTCAACTTTATATTTTAAGAATTTTTTTTTCTAAAAAGAAGCTTCTTCATGTGTTAAAATTATTAAAAAAATTATTTATTCATTATCAATATAATAAATTTAATATAATAAAATTAATATTTTAAATCATATTATAAAAAATTAATTTGGATGATTTTTTTCTTTTTACAGAGAATATTTATTTTTTAGTGAACTGTGAAAATAATTGATTTTTAAAACTATCATTTCATGAAAATTAGTTTATGTAATTAAAATTACCATTATTATTTTAATATTATTTCATGTAATATAAGTATTATTTATTTATGTTTAACCAAATTAATTACACTTCTATCATCTTTATACATTATTCTATTATATTTTAACTTTGAGGCATAAGAAATGTATTTGTCTAACAACTATTCTATGATGAATAATGCTTCTCTATTATAAATAATAAAAATAAAACATAATATTTTATGATTTAAATTTAAATTATATTATATATATATATATATAAACTTCAGCTTGAATTCATATAATTATGATTACATGTCATTGAATTAGTAGAAGAAAAATTTATGCTTGGCAAACACATTTCTTGAAAAACTCTATTTTTGTCATGTCAACATGATTAATTATAAATATAATTCCACCACTTCTACAATTTTAATTTGGAAAAATATATTTAATATTTGATATAATGATAATTTAAATTTTATTATACAATCAAATGAATTGTTTTTCATAATAAAATTTTAAAATATTAAAAATAATTTTATATGATTTAGGTGAAAAATGGTTTATCTGGGGTTAAATTAAATTGTGTAAAATGACCTAAACTCTTGTCAAATTACTAAATTCCAAATATATTTCTACTGTACCACATATAATTTTCATGAATGATCTATTGATTCTAAATCCTAACTTTCTAATTTTCATTTTCATATTTATAGAAATCCCAAACACGGTCTTAAAACACTATTTTACTAACTTTTTATATTCGAACTGTTTTTTATGGTTTTTTAGAAAAATATATTTTATACAAAAAGAAAAAATTATTATAATATTAAATGAATATAAAGTTTTATTATTCACTCTGACATATCATACATAAGGTGCACCAGGTACATCAGTCCAACTTTTGTTTACAGATAGTGGTTAGAATTATATCCTCTCTATTAGTCTAAAAAAATTCATGAACATCAAAATGAAATTGGTAACATCATATTAGATAAACCATTATTATTTTTAGGAAATTTATTAAAAAATAAAAAATACCAATATACAATAAATGTTTATAAACAGAGTATATCAATTTGTTTCTGGTGGACTGAATCCAAAATAGCAATGTGATGATTCTAAATAGAATGAAGTTGGATAATGTAATTCTTAGATATCATGTTTGTGATCCATATCATTATGAGATGTCAAATTTCAAGGTATCTAAATCCATTAAAACCAACTCATGAAAATAAAATTTGGTGTATTGCCTAAAATTAATAGTTTATTTCAAGATTTTGGAGATGATACATTCACAACTCAAGTCATCTAAAGATCCCTTTGCCTAAACATCAATTTATAATGATTTTCAATCTTTTAGAGATTTTAATTTTTTATGGATCCTTAATAGGATGGTAAATTACATATAACTATTTCTTTCTATAGTTGGTGAATCTGATCAGGGTGCTGATTAAAGACATCTAGGGATAAGAAGATGATGAATCTGATCCCTTAGATCGAGGTATTCCATGGCTAGTAAGATAGAGACCGAGAATCATATCGATGGATTTTTCATTTAGAAAACATAGATATGAATCTGATCATCACGAGTAGGGATCTACTTGTAAGGAAATATGAACCTTTATAACAGGTATTAAAACGACGGATACCATAATTGAGTTTCACTAATTCCATTTCATCTTATGTTTAAAGGGTAAAATATTTTATAATTATAGTAATTAATTATTATTGGTATATGATTTTGTATTTCTTATCTATAAATATTTTTCCTCACACTTTTCATCAATATTAGAATATTATTTTTTTATTAATTTTCCAATAAAATATTTTATTAGTGTCATTATCAGACTGATAATACTATGATATATCAAGCACTTTTTTGTTTCAATTTTAATACTCTGATTATCAGATGATTTGTGAGTCAATTTTTCCGACATGAGAAGAATTGTGTTTTGAAATATTTTAAAATTTTAAACTAAAACTTACCCCCCTCCCTCTTATAAATGTTTTAACCCTTAGACCATAAAACTGGTATCAAATTAGATTATACTAGTATATGCTTAATGTGTTTTTACTTTCATTATAAACATAAGTATTTCTATTATGTTTTGTTTTAAAAATATTTTTTATAATATTTTTACACTAACATGTTTGTTTTAAACTATTTCTATTTTCATTATGATGGTAGGGATGAATGTTGACACTTTAGAATAATTTAATCCTAGTAAATGAAGTATATTTTAATGGAATTACTATGAGTACTAGAGTGATAAAATGAAAACATTCATTATCAACACTATTGTTGATATATTTTTTATACATACTAAACCATATAAGATTCTTGAGAAAGAAGTCACTACATTTAGAAATCAATAAAAAGTGAATATGAGCTGAATTATAACTTAATTAATAATCCATTTTTTTATATGATTATGAATATATATAACCAAATCTCTTCATATGAAGCAGCGAATAACATATGTAAAATGAATGAAGTCACTCACTTTGGAAGTTCAAATTTTGTTGAGAATAAAATATATATGGGGTGAAAATAAAATATAAATATAGATTTATTACATGGATAATTGTATCAATGATGCATAAAATATTTATGAATATGTATAATAGTTTAAATTCTTTTAGAGTGAACGTTCTTATAGATAGAATCCTGGTAGAAAGCATTATAGAAATCATGCATAATGAATGAAAATAAAAACGACAGACCTGGACGACATAGGAATATTATAAATATTACTCTATATTATATTATTAGTAATCTGAAAAAATGTGACTGTATATTGAAAAGAGTTTATGGATAGATGAAAAATTAGAATGGAGGGCATTATTATACAAAAACATCGAAGGTTTCTACTAAATCTCAATTATCTGAGAAAGTTACGAAGCATTATAAAATGAAGAAAGTTGCGGTTTTTTCTTGTTATATTTCATAAGAACCATATGAAAATGAGTTTGAACATCATTCTAGAGGGATGAATAAATGTTTTAGAAAAAGGATTTTTAATATAGATATAAGAAAATTCATATAGAAAAAACGAAAAAAATACATTGCCGAAGTTATTGATTCTATGTGAAAGAAGATAATAAAAAAATTTACAGATTTTTAGAAGCTGAAAAATAAAGATAAAAAATATATAAATACTAATATAAATGAAAATAAATATTTTAATAATAATGGAAATAATATTTGGAATTATTTTTAATATGCGATTAAATGTGGAGAAGATAGTTCTTTTGAAAATTCGCCAAACAGATGATGTTTTTGAAAATGTAATATTAGTTTATTCGTAAAAATACCAAAAGATAAAAAATTTCATTTTGCTATTGCACATACTACTGAATATCATACAAACATACATTAAATAAAAATTATCATAATAACAGTTATAAAAGAAATTCAAAATTTGTTTATGAAGAGTATTCCACATCTAATGAGTATAATATATTACCAAATTTTGAAGAAAATCTATTTTTGAAAATATTCATTAAAATGAAAATTATAATATGTATAAAGAACATGATAATTTTGAAGAAAAACATGTTAAGGAAGATTCAAGAATTATAACTTTAACTGAAAAAATATCATATCTTTAAGATGATCTTGATCAAAATAAATTTGAAAAATAAATTATTTCTAAAGATCATGAAAAGTATATTTCTGAGTAAACTAATTTACAAAAATGATTTTGTAAATACAAATTCTAATAAAAATACTATGGTGGACTAAAGCTTAGTTTTTATGATAAAATCTATTATTTTGAGTTTGAATAATAATTTAGAAAAACTTACCTATAGGGAGGAAAACATTAATTAAATTTTTTAAAAAATTATTCTAATAAGCGATATTTATTTGAATGTTTTTTACTTATAAAAACATATTTTCAGTAATAACTATTTTGTTCTTAAAAATGATCCATTTTTAAATAAATATCATTGTTCTGGACATTAGAAGAAAACTTATTCTTTAATAAAAGTTCATCCTTTAGGTTTTTATATAAAATATTTTTCTAAAGAAATGAAATTTTTAAAATTTAGTAATTTTTGTACAATATGGTTACCTAAAATTTTATTTTTCGATAATACCAGTCCCAAGAAGGTTTGGGTTCTGAAAAACAATTATTTATTTTAGAAAAAAAGTAATACTCCAACAAAAAAGAAATTTGTACATGGATTGTGGTTGTCCAAGAAAAATGAATGGCCATAATGATATATTTAAGAAGATAATAAATAAAAAAGATGAAAATTCTTGTTTATGATAGTTCTCAAGGTTAAATACTTGGTATAAGTAACAATAATTTTTTAGAAAAGATTTAATTTCAAATGTTTTATTTATTTTAGTATATGACAACAATGTTATTAGCATAAATCAATTATATTATAATATTTATCTTGTGAACCTCGTGAATGAAACATGTACTATTCATAATTAAACAGATTAGATTATTATTTCTGCCAATCAGCATGAGAATATTTATTTTCTAAACATAAATAACTTAGATGCCAATATCTACTATTACTTATTATTTTATAAAATCTATATTGGTTATGGAATTGAAATATTGGGAACAATAACCTTATATTATTATCTAATTTGAATAAGGCCATGTTAAGGATCAAAGAAAACATTGTTTTGGTACTTTAAAAGTTTGTGATCGTTGTCAAAATGGTATCCAACATAAGTTATTTTTTAAATAAATTAGTGATTTCCAAACTTATGAATATTTACAATTAGTTATCATTGACTAATTTTGTCATACAAAAACGAGATGT
Organism: Viscum album; assembly: GCA_963277665.1. NCBI lineage: Eukaryota > Viridiplantae > Streptophyta > Magnoliopsida > Santalales > Viscaceae > Viscum > Viscum album. The sequence goes on from OY728132.1 coordinate 1,890,656,640, forward strand.
ATTGTTGGAAAATACTATATATATGTTTTAGTGGATGATTATAGTAGATACACATGGTCTTATTTTCTAATAAATAAATCCAAATCCTTTTTTATCTTATTACTTTTTTATCTAGATGTAAAAATGAAAAAATGTATAGATGATAAATATTCAACGTTATCATGGTGTAAAATTTAAAAATTATGATTTTGAAACCTTTGGTAACATGTATGGTATTATAAAGATCTTTTCATCACCTAGAACTACATAGAAAAATTGTGTAGTCAAAAATAGAAATATTGTTCTTCAAGAGACTACTAGAACTATAGAGAGTAAATACTCATATATTAAGAGTTTTTTGTTAGAACCATTTATTTCTTCATGTTATACAGTAAAATTAGTTTAAATAAGTACATTAATTAATAAAACTCTCTATCAGTTGTGGACTATGAGAAAAAATAAAATTACTACATATATTTTTATGGTTACAAAGTAATCATATTCAATACTGAAGATAACTTACCGAAGTTTTCACTAAAATCTGATAAAGGAATATTTTTAGGTTATTCCGTAATAAGTTAAGAATAAAGTGTTTTTAATTAAAATTCATGAACTATTGAATAATTATTATATGTTATGTTTGATGAAGATGATCATTTTTATTTTAAAAAAACCACAACCTGCATCATCAGATGTTATTTATAAAACTGATTTTTATCTTATGTTAAAAATTTCTTCTCCTGATAAGACAACTAAAGAATATATTTTTAATGTTATTACTTAAAAATATTTCCAAAATATTTTGATGAACAGATTTATGAAAACTCGAGAAACCACTTATTTCTTAGGAATCAGACTGGTGATGATATCATTTGTGGTATAGATCAACCATATAAGACTAGACGTTTTTTAGAAATGAAATTGAACATATTTCATTCTTATCACAATCAGAGCCTAAAAACCCTAATGAGGATTTAAGTGATTAGTATTGTATAAAAGGCAATGGAGGTTTAAGATAATGAGATTAAAATGAATTAAGTCTAGACATTAGTTGAATGACCTAGAAATACTTCTATAATTATTGTAAAATGGGTCTCTCAAAATAATTATGAAAAAAATGTATAATAGTAACATATAATGATAGAACTGTTGGTAAGGTATAGAATCCACATGAAGTAACATATTAAAAAGAATCCCATTCTCTAGTAGAAATACTTGAAGCTATTCATATACTTCTAGATTATGAAACATTCCTATATTTCAAACTATTTTATATGGTTGTGAAGTGTTCTTTTCTTAAGGTATATGCCTAGGGTGAATTTAATGTAGAAAAACCACCAAGATTTGAAAATAAAAAACGTCCATAATATGTTCAAAAACATTTGAAGGAAATTTGTGGTCTAAAATAATCCCATGGATCATATTATGATAGGTTAAAAATATTTTTGATATAAAACCATTTTGTAAAGGGATATGTGGATCAAAATATTTTTATAAAATAAGTTAACAAAAATATTTTTTTTAAACATTTAGTTTGATGAAATTATATTTGGTTTAACTAATAAATCTTTAATAGATTCCATTACAGACCTTATGAAATATTTTTTTTTTGAAATGAGTATGGTGGGAGTGTAAACCTATATTGTAGATTTTCAAATTTCACAAAAACTGGAAGGAACATTAATATCTCAACCCAGACATATATATAATATATTCTTATGGAATGTTTCTATTAAAACACTAAAAGTATTAGTACACCTATTGGAACCTCAAATACATTAGATCTTCATAAATCTAGGAAAGGAGTTTATCCAAATAATTTTAGAGGTATGATTCAAAGATTATTTTACTTAATAGATAGTCACTAAAATTTATTTAGTTTAGTATGATTATATTAAATATATCAATATATTATAAAATAATCCCATCTTAAATCTAATATAAAAATATTTACGTTAAGGGTAATAGGGATTTAAAATTATTCTCTTCCTGTAGAAATGATTTTGAACTAAAATGTTATTCAAATACTGACTCTTCTGGATGCAGAATGGATATGAAAAGAACATCTAAAACATGTCATTTCATAGAATATTCTTCAATTTCATGGGATGTTAAAACAATACTTAGTTTAACTTTCAACTAATGAATCCAAATATATAGTGGATGGATGTTTTTATTCTCATTTATTGGGGAAACAACACATCATCATTAACTATGGAATTATTTTAAAAAAACTCAAATTTTGTGTGATAACATTACTGAAATTCCCTTATATAAAAACCCAGCACATCACTAACAAGAAATGAACATAGACATAAGACACCACATCCTTTTGGATCACAAAAATAAAAATGTTATCATTTTACAATTCATTACATTACAAGAAAAATTTACTGATATTTTTCCTAAACATCAGAGTTACGATAGTTTTGAATAAATTAAACATAAGACTGTAATGATCAATATCATGTTATTATTCATATCTAATTATATATTACTAATCTATATACAATAAATAATACCTTCTCAAAGTGTGAGTATATGTGGTCGTAGAAATTAAAAAAAAATCTAATTTTTTTCATTTTCTTTTATATTTCAAAAAATCATTATTTTTTTATGACCATTTATATATCAAAGGTATTCTGTTTCATAAAAATATTTTCTATAATAACATTTATGTATTTAACACATTATGAAATATTTCTCAAAAAAAATTTTGTTATAAATTATTTCTGAAGTTATTTATTTTCAGACTCAAAACCCATTACAAAATTTATTCAAAAAATACTTTTATTTTAAACTTTAACATAATCAGTTCATATTAAAATAATTAATAACAACATGCTACTAATAACTATATATTTTCTTATCTTAAAAATGTATTCTTATTTTTGTTATTACACTTATTCGTTACTTTATTCTATAAATGATTTTGTACTCATTATTTTTGGATTGGAAACATCATTTTGCAAGAAACATAATTTTTTTAAATATTACATTTTATTATTCTGATAAAATTTGTTCTTACAAAAATAATATAAAACTTTAAGAGAGAATATTTATATTAAAAATAATTCATCAATAATGTCTTGGGTTTTTTATTATATTATGATATATAATCTATGCCATTAAAATTCCAGGAATTAAAAAATTCACCTACCATGCATATATAATGGTGGGTCACCCCATGTCTCAGATCGGTTTTTAGAAATTTCGACCATGACTCTCATCACCTCTTCCTGTTCTCAATTAGGAGTTTATCCATTTGTCTGATCATCGATACGGGCCTCATTAATATAACCATAGATTATGATTTTTAATTCATATTAGTTTTCAGAGAAAGACTCATTGAGAGTGCTTATTATGAAAATTTTTATTTAATTCATAAAAGGATCATTAATATTTAAACATGGAAAAAATTATTTTAAAACCAAATAATTGTTACAATAAATACTATCACGATATTATGAGAGAATTTTATGCATCTATAATTTTTTTATGATAATTATTAGGAATAAATTGTTTTACACTTTTTTGGTTATGACTGTAAAAATTCATAAAAAAGTAGCATATCTTATGTACGTACCTCTTTATGGATAATATTATCTCATTTCTCATAAATTATCTGAAAATCATAGTAGTTTCGTGAAATTGAAGTCTAAAGTGTGATTTTTCAAATATTATGAAAAATTAATAAAACTTCCTCACCTCACACTAGACACAAGGGTCATCACTTTGTGGATGCAAGATTATGTTATACCAAGACAGGGTGATAGAGATACCATAAAATTATTAGACATATATTTTTTATGTTGTTAGATTAATATGATTCAGATAAATATTTTTAAATATTTTTTCATTATGGTGGAATCATTTAAGAAGTTCTCGATGAAGTAGAAGTTATTAATGATTCCTTATTTGATAAAGATTATAACAAGAAATTGAATAATAGCTTTCAGGATTAAAAATCATAATTAAGCCATTAGGTAAAATATTTTCTTAATCAGTGAAGAGACAATGTCAAGAATGAAGTAAATTTCTGATTTAAAGTTGAAATGTTTTTGGATTTAATAAAAATATAACTTCTAATGTAGGAGTAGAAAAATATAATTTTGTTGAGAAAGAAAATATAAAGTCTAAAGAATCTTCTTCAAAATAGAAAAAATAAACCAATGAAAATGAGAGATTATGAGTTCAAGAAACTTATGCCTCATAAAATATCCAATGATATATTGTGATATTTAGTTTTGGGATAATAAGGATAAGGAATTTTCATTGAAAAAATAATCATAAGATGAGACGAAGAAATATGAATTGTGAAATAAACAATAGAGAAGATTACAAGAGGTAAAATGGTAGAAATATTTTTAAAGAATGTGTAAAAATCTTTAAGTTATCAAAATCTATCAGTTCCTTCCATATTGGTTGTTCAATAAGCTAAAAATATATTATATTTACTCAATCCAATTTAATAATCCAAGATTCATGATTGGAGTCTGATGAAACATCAGTTTTTCCATTAGTATTTCCATCAGTTATATGTAATTGTAATGGAAAATAGTTTGTTGAAGAATTTACCAAATCCGTCTCTCTAAAAAATCAATAGAATAATGAGAAGGAATAAATAAATATTTTAATAAATTCAGAAAATTTGTCTCATAACTAGGATGTAGTTTGAAAATGAATTGGAGGAATAAGTAGAAGAAGAAGAAGAAGAGGAAGAAATAGAAGAAGAAAAAAGTGTAAGAAGAAGGGGATAAATTTTACGAGGAAGAAAAAAATCAGTGGTAGAGTTGAAGGAATATAAAATTACATCAGATTCATCTTCATTATTAAATATCATACATTCCAAGTATGATAAGGATCCAAATTTTGATAAATTGTGGAATGTATAATCAATATATAAAGAGGAAGACATGTCAAAATTTAAAATTAGAGGAAAATGATCAAAATTATCACCCAAATGCATCAAAAAAAATTAATCTGATAAGGAAGTTTTTATTTTAAAAGTTTTTAATCAAGAAAAACATGAATAAATAAATGAATTCAAATATCAACCAATTCAGCCACATTCCCACCAAATGTTATCAAAGTCGCCATAATCTGAAGAAAAAGTAGTAAAAATGGTTATGATTATATTTTCAATGCTTTGAAATAGTTAAGTGATTAAATAACATATCTTTATAATCTAGATAAATACATAAACTAATTCATAATATCATAAATATAAACTCTAAATATCTATAAGTATTGATAAAATTAGTTATTCATATTTAATCTCACATGGAATCCTTTAAAGAAAATACCATGGAACAAAATATATCTTATGATAAGATGGTAAAATGGTCAAATTAGTATGATAATGATCTCGAGAACTATGATGACCAATTTATATAATTTAAGGAACATTTATTTGAATTGGATAAATCCTTTGACATGTTGTCAACATATGTCTCTTACAGAGTCAAGTTTGTAGAAGACTTTAGAGAATTGTTTTTTAGACAAAAATATTTTCACTCGATGATTGATGGTAGGGGTTCAATTTTTTTCATTAATTCATGTGGTTCCCACTATTTTTTAAAGGACATCAAATAGATTTTATTTATGTAGCTGGAAAACCCAATGGTATTACTTCCATGATCACTCACGGACCATGTTTCCAAAGGTAGGCACTAATTAGGGGACTTGGAAAATGATTCTTATAACACAAATTGGTGAAGAGGATTGGTGGTCAGGATGATCACACCCCTTTTTGGAGAAATTATTTCATATTATAGAACTCTCTTATTTATTTAAGATATATTCATGAACCCTTCATTAATTCGGAAGTATGATGACGATCACCCTTGAATTTATAATCAATTATTAACATATATGGAATTTCCAATCATATTCATGTATTTATGTTTCTCCATTGCAGGAATCCTCTTATATAATCATTAGATATTTTTTTAAATTTTATTATGATACTAGTTTTGAGAAACCTGGTGGGGTGCTCTAGAGACTATCATCATCCAATGAAACTAGAGTTTTTTTGATGTCAGGATATAACCCCTGGGAGGGGATTCCTATGAATCCTTGTGAAAGGAATCAAAACTCATGTAGTTATGTAACACTTAATGGGGAACATTATAACATTTAGGGTAATTTTATAAGGACAAAACCATGATTTTTTATATCTTTCATCAAGGATGTCTTTGTTAGATGTTCCAAATAAAATCATAGTGCGAGACTTAGGTAAAATCATCGCATTGAAGCTAGAAGGGATATGTATTCTTAAGTTGAATAATAGTCTACTAGAAATGTGACCAAGAGAGAATTAGGTTTTATTTTGGGTATTGGGATTAATCCTCAATATGGCTTCCTACATATCCCATATGGATAGAAATCTAAGACAACGTATTTCAGTTGTGAGGAACCATGCATTTGGAAGATTTCTAAAAGTTTGTATCATAGGGGATAAATCCATTTGGGGGGATTAAGTTAGGACTTACTCTTATGGAGGATTCCTTTTGAGATTATGTTTCAAGGATTACACCATATATGAGGGCACCATGTGGTTTTTTGGTGACATGGATGAGGATTATACCAAGTAGGAGTCCCATGATTGTTTAGATATTACCCAAAAAATATTTCCATTTCAATTGGTTTCATGCAGATTTCATGATCATTTCTAACCTCCAAGAACTGGTGATTCATGTTTGTTATGAGAACAAAGAGGATGTGATATATTTTCAATTCCACACAATCTACTTTGCCTACTCATGGATGAGAAAAAAACTCAAAGGGAGAGGGAAAGAGAGCTAGCAATAGCACCTCTCTCCCATCATCATACCCTCGTCCCAAAGGGAGAGAGAAAGGTAATTGATCTTCCCATATCCCATATTATTTTGGTAACTAGTATAGTCATAGTTGATGATATAGTGATGTCCCAAACTTAGATGCCACTTAATAGGAGACCCGAGCCCAGGGGTCCATATGGCCTCAAGCGCATCTCCAAAAACTCCTGAGGCTACGCACTAGTAGCAAGGGCTTAGGGTGTTTCCATGGGGATATTGTGCCCTCATTACCATATTTTAGCACATCAAATATGAATAACAGAGGTAAATAGTGGAAGCAAGATAGGTAATTGGTGAAATAGAAAATATGACAAGATAATCAAGGGAAAAATATAACTGTGTAACTTAAACAACATTCAATAGTACAACAACTGATGATGATAAGTCATGTCACTATAAAAATGAAATACGTGGATACAAGACAATAAGAATAATTTGTTGCAGAGTAGTATAAAGGAATTCAAAGTCTATTCCAAGCATTATGAGATTTGGCTCAGTCCTTTGCTTTCAACCTCAATCCTAAATAGTAAAGAATCATGTTTTTAAAGCTGTATACATCCCTTTGTCAACACCTGTAACCATGAAATCTACATAAGGTACCAAACGATGCCTGTAGAGGGTTTGAGAAAAATCTATGTGGGCCACCACCAATAGTGACAATAACATTCAGCCCATTTAATGGAATATAATAGTGTTAAGGCATGTATATATAAAGTAAAATGGTACATTGCAACAAAATACCCAAGTACATGCCTCATCCCTCAGCTGGTTCCTGGACATGTAACCATTTCTTTACATTATTATAAAAAATTTATCAATAAGTCAATTTTTATTATTAGTATAGACTCTAAGAATTTACAAGGCATCCGACAATGATATTTAACAATGAATTTCCATGGTATTAACCAAGAAAACATAAGCATTAAGGGATGCTATCTCAGCAGTATCTGATTCTAGTTAAGGGTAAGAGTGTAACAAAAGTATCATAGTGCAATTCATTCCACAATGATATACATACGGAGTCTAGGTAGTGCATCCATGGTAAAATGGGGCTATGAAATGACAATTCTCATTGGGCATTAACCATGGAACCTACTTATCTGGGCTGGAACCAAGGAGTGTATCGAAGGAATCTTGGATCGAAAGAGTGTATCAAAGGAATCATGTATTACTACATGAGGGTTCCTATGGTATCATAATTGGAATACAAAGGTTAGATAAGGTTATTATTCTAGGTTGGTCTCAACCTAATCAAGTTGTATCCTTGAATCGGAATGGATTTCCCAAGTGATCTTGGTATTCTCCGATCAGAAACAAAGATGACCATGAGTTAGTAAATTCTTATTTGATAGTGAATTCTTATAATAATTAAATTTGTTCATGTCATTCTTTTCATTATTGTGATAATTTCATGTTTCATAAAATCGTTTTATCAAGTCATTTGGTTCAAGCAATGCATTTCATTAGTGTAACAAGGAAAAGTATCATGAAACCATTCTTTAACCCATTTAAGGATATTAAATATTCAAGGTTCAATCTGATACCTTACATTAATGTGGAAAGGGGTGGTGCATATAAGACACCTGCTATTTATTTACATATAAGTCCAAGTCATATACATAGTATATTGCCAATTCACAATTCACATTTCATTGTCAAATTAAAGCATTTACCTTAGGTGGTTCAAGTTGTAATCATACATGGTTCATTCCATTATTCAATTCACAATATAAACATTCCATTTAATATTGAAATCTTACCATTAGGGAGTTCAAGAGAAGGAATACTTGAACTGTGTCTCAAACATGTCAAAACATAAAAAACCTAAATATGGAATCACCTTTGACAAGGGGTGGATTGAGTTGTGGGTGTTTCCATAAACAACTAATCACATATTTGGAAAAAGCATAACCATATTGTTATAATGAGTATTATCATGGAATATAAATTTATTAAATGGCACCCAATGAAATCAGTGTTCCCCACATGTATATTTCAAAATTGACAAAGCTTAAGGATAAATTATAGACCACCCACCTTAGGATTATACAAATATACTCCTTCGGTATACTCCATTGATTTTCCTCAGATCAGAGTAGATCTTAGCAATGGGGAAAATGAAAAAATAATAAAAACTAGGTCGAGATCAAATGAGTGGAATAACGGATCAAAAAGACTTGAGAGCGTAACGTTGGACATCCAACATGACAAACATACACTCAATTGGTTTCCGGAATAAGAAGATCTCTTGATCCCTCAATTAGGTCATCAAAATGCTCAAAAGGGGTGATAATGGAAGTAAATACCATTGGATTATTATTTGGGGAAGAATAGGTGGATTAATATATCATTAAGGAAAATAATCGAAATATACCCAAAATTTAGCCTATGCATTGTTTGACCTCATTGTTTGAAAAACTATCCGAAAATGATGAAATATGGTTCTATATGAAAAAAACCACTTTTCTTGGTTTTTCCTAATTGTGCACAAAAAAAGCATGTGTAATTAGGAAGAAGGGAACTTTTCACGGTTTGGACACATGACCATTCACTAACCAAGTGTGGTGGCTCTGTCCTGAAAAAAAAAATCTGCATTGTTAGGAAAACTGTGTACTATTCATGTAAAAACTGCGTGACTTGGAATATTTTCATAAAAAAGGTGTTTTGAGATCTAAACAAGACCCGGAAACCCTCATAACATTTTCAAACTCATTAGGAATCCATAAAAGTTCCAAAGTAAAAAAACATAGATTGAAATTTAAAGGATCCATACCTAATTGATGAACCATGTTCTTACATTCTTCCACCCTTGATGAACTCGCCCCTATGTTCATCTTCCATGGTCGGAGAAATATTGTCTGAAAACAACTATAGAAATTGGTCATATACATCAGATTCTTCTATCCCAAGTCTTTTCTTATACTCTACTGTGCTTCCATATAACCCATAACTGGGGGATAGACCATGCTCGGAGAGCCTTCGTGCTTCAGTCGATGATGTGTACTAGATACTCTTAAAAGGTAGCATCATTACCTAACTCAAAATCTTAGGGAACAATAGTATGAGATAGGTAATCATAATACCACTGAAGCTGGGAAACATGAATGAAATAATGAATATCAGTATACCTATGAGGTAAAAGAAACTGATAGTATACTGGTCTGAATATCTCTATAATTTCAAACAACCCTACGCAATGAGGTGGGAACATTTCTTTCTTCTATAACTATCTATTCCCAACACTGATTGATACACAATGAAAAAAATGTTTCTCAACCTCGAATTCAATAGGTAATCGACTACGATCAACATATGTTTTTTATCTAGAATCAGTAGCAGTCATACACATTCTGATTAGCTGAAATTTATTTGGAGTCTTCTTGTAACAAACCCAAATGATAAAGGGTTAAATGACTAAATGATATGACTCAGGTCAACAAGGTGCACATTCCTTTTCAGGCGCCTACATGATTAGAACTCCATAGTTAAGCGTGCTTGGAATTGAGTAATGATCAGGATGGGTGTCCTTCTAGAATGTTTCCTAGGGTGTGTGTGAGTGGGGCTAAATCACCCTATAAAGGAGATGTGTTGGCCTATGGGGAATTTCATTAGTCAGATGACCCGTTCGGGCATGTGGGTAGGCCCAAGGGTGGGGAACACGTGTCTTTGGGGAAACTAGTGGTACCTGGTGGGCTAGTCCCTGACGACCATGTTAAGGCGGGGTGTCTGTGCTGTCACTGGAACCCAGTTGTTACATTTGGTATCCGAGGTGGTACCCAGCATTATGTGCGGTGCACTTCCTGGGTTGAGATGTAGGGCCCACAATGAGGATGTTGTGCTTTAAAGGGGGGGGGGATTGTAACACTACCGAAGGATAAATGGTTAAATGGATAAATGATATTACTCATGTCAAAAAGGTACACCTTCCTTTTTGGGAGCCTACCAGATTAGAACTCTACAGTTAAGTGTTCTTGGCCTGGAGTAGTGTTTGGGATTCGTGACCTTATGGGAAGTCAACCAGGGTGTGTGTGTGTGTGTGAGGACAAAGCACACTGAAAAGGACATGTGGTGCCCTGTGGGGACTGTCATTAGTCAGATGACCCATTCGGGCATGAGGGTAGGCCCTGGGGTGGGGACCTCATGACTGAGGGGAAACTGGTGATAATTGGTGGGCTAGGACCCCACAGCCATGTTAAGGTGGTGTGTCTATGCTGTCATAGGTATCTATTTGTTACATTTGGTATTATAGGTCATACCCAACCATAAGTGTGGTGCAATGGCAGGGTTGAGATATAGGGCCCACAACGAGGATGTTGTTCTCTAGGGTGGGGGGATTGTGACACCCCCAAATGATAAAGGGTTAAATGGCTCAATGATGTGACTCATGTCAATAAGGTGCACCTTCCTTTTCGAGAGCCTACCTAATTAGAACTCTATAGTTAAGCATGCTTGGACTGGATTAGTAATCAGGATGGGTGACCTTCTGGGAAGTTTCCCCGGGAGTGTGTGAGTGAGGAAAAAGCACACTAGAAAGGACATGTGTTGGCTTGTAGGGACTGTCATTAGTCAGATGTCCCATTCAGGCCCATGAAAAGGCCCTAGGGTGGGTACCATGTGTCTGCGGAGCAACTGGTGGTACTTGGTGGGCTAGGACCTAACAACCATGTTAAGGAGGAGTGTATGTGCTATCACTGGGATTCAGTTGTTACATTTGGTATCAGATGTGGTAACCAACCTTAAGTGTGGTTCACTACCTAGGTTGATATGTTGGGCCCACAACGAGGATGGTGTGCTATAAGGGGGGGGGGGGTGATTGTAACACCCCCAAATGATAAAGGGTTGAATGGCTAAACGATATGACCCTTGTCAACAAGGTTAACCTTCCTTTTTGGGAACCTACCTGATTAGAACTCTACAGTTAAGCGTGCTTGGCCTAGAGCAGTGATCAGGATGCATGACGTTCTGGAAAGTTTACCAAGGTGTGTGTGAGTGGAGACAAAGGATGCTGGAACAGACACGTGTTGGCCTGTGGGGACTGTCATTAGTCAGATGACCCATTCTGGCACCTGGGTAGCCCCTAGGTTGGGGACCATGTGTCTGCGGATTAACTGGTGGTACCTGGTGGGCTAGGACCCGACCACCATGTTAAGGCGGGGTTTCTATGCTATCACCGAGATCCAATTGTTACATTTGGTATCAGAGATGGTACCCATCCTTAAGTGCAGTGCACCGCCTGGGTTGAGATGTAGGGCCCACAATGAGGACGTTGTGCTCTAAGGGAGGGGGTATTGTAACACCCCCAACTGATAAAGGGTTAAATGTATAAATGATATGAATAATTTCAACAAGGTGTACCTTCCTTTTCAGGAGGCTACCTAATTATAAATCTACAGTTAAGCATGCTTGTCCTAGAGTACTGATCAGGATGTGTGATCTTCTAGAATGTTTCCCAGGGTGTGTGTGAGTGAAGATAAAGCACACTAGAAAGGACATGTGCTGGCCTGTGGGGAATATCATTAGTTAGATGATCAATTTAGGAATGTGGGTAGGCCCTATGGTGGGAACCATGTGTCTGTGAAGAAACTGGTGGTACCTAGTGAGATTGGACCCAACAAACGTGTTAAGGCGGTGTGTCTATGCTGTCACAGGGATCGAGTTGTTACATTTGGTATCAGAGGTGGTAACCAACCTTAAGTGCGGCGCACTTCCTAGGTTGAGATGTAGGGCCCACAACGAGGTTGTTGTGCTCTAAAGGGGGTGTGATTGTAACACCCCCAAATGATAAAGGGTTAAATGGATAAATGATATGACTCATGTCAACTAGGTGAACCTTCTTTTTGGAGAGCCTATCTGATTAGAACTCTATAGTTAAGCGTGTTTGTCCTAGAGTAGTGATCAGGATTTGTGACCTTCTGGAATGTTTCACAGGGTGTGTGTGAGTGAGGACAAATCACATTGGAAAGGACATGTGATGGCCTGTGGGGACTTTCATTAGTCAGATGACCCATTCAAGAACTTGGTTAGGACCTAGGGTGGGGACCACATGTCTGCGGGGCAACTGGTGGTACCTGGTGGGCTAGGACCAGACGACCATGTTAAGGCGGGGTGTATGTGCTGTCATCAGGACCCAGTTGTTACATTTGGTATCAGTGGGAGTACTCAACCTTATGTGTGGTGCATAGCCTGGGTTGAGATGTAGGGTCCACAATGAGGACGTTGTGCTCTAAGGGGGGGGGGTGATTATAACCCCCCAAATGATAAAGGGTTAAATGGATAAATGATATGACCCTTGTCAATAAGGTGCACATTCCTTTTCAAGATCCTACCTGATTAGAACTCTAGAGTTAAGTATCCTTGGCCTGGAGTAGTTATTAGGATGGGTGATGTCCTTTTGGTTGCAACATAAAGAAATACTGCGTTTGGTGATATTTGAACCCCTAACCTCTTGCATATTTTCCAAAGACTTTACCACTTCAGTAAGCTCATCATGTGGTTAATAAACAGAATTTAATATACTTATATATACTAATTGAAAAGACAAATAATACATAACTAATAGATATAAAATCAATAATAATTAAAAAATAATCAATAACCAATAATTAATAACCAATAATTAATAATAAATAATTATTGATTTTTTAGTTATTTATTGAGTTATTTATTATTATTTACTATTTATTATAATAAATGACAAATAAATTATAATAATATTTCATAAATTATAAAATTATGAAAATAAATAATAAAATAATAAAATTACGAAATTAAAAGAATAAATAATAAATAATGAATAATAAATAATAAATAATGAATAATGAATAATAAATAATAAACTATAAATAAAAAACAATAAATGATAAACATTAAATAATAAATAATAATAAACAAATGAAAAATAATAAATAATAAATAACAAATAATTATAAATTATAAATAATAAACAATAAATAATAATAAATAATAAATAACACATAATAAATAATAAATGATAAATAATAAATAATAATATAAATAATAATAATAATAAATAACACATAATAAATAATTATAAATAAATAAATAAATAAATAATAAATAAATAAATAGTAAATAAATAGTAAATAATAAATAATAATAAATAATAAATAATAAAAATTAACAAACAATTAATAATTAATAATTAATAATAAATAATAATAAATAACAAATAATAAATAACAATAAGTAATAAATAATAATAAACAAATATTAAATAATAAATATTAAATAATAAATCATAAATCATAAATCATAAATTATAAATAATAAATCATAATAAATCATAATAAATCATAAATCATAAAAAATAAATAATACTAAATGACAAATAATAAATAATAATAAATAATAAATAATAAACAATAAATAATAATAAATAATAAATAATAAATATTAAGTAGTGATAATAATAATAATAATAAATAACACATAATTAATAATTATAATTAAATAAATAATAAATAATAAACAACAATTAATAATAGATAATAATAAAATATAATAAATAATTAATATTAAATATTAATAATAAATATTAATAATAATTAATAATAATTAATAATTAATAATTAATAATTAATTATTAATTATTAATTATTAATAACACATAATTAATAATTATAAATAAAAAATAATTAATAATTATTAATAAACAATAAATAATAATAAATAAATAATAAATAATAATTTATAATTTATAATATTTAATATTTAATATATAATATATGAAACACATGAAAAAGTATGAAAAGGTGTGATAAGGGATGAAAAATCATGAAACCACATGGAAATGGATGGAGAAGCATGAAGAAGGAAGCATTAGAAAGCATGAGAACGCATGAAAACTTGTGAAAACTCTGGAAAACAACTTAATAATTCAACATAATCATCATAATAACCCACAAAAAACCATTGAAAAAGGTAAAAAGTCATGGAAACCCAAAAAAAAGTAATAAATGGAGCAACCATTAAAACCTGTCAAAACAGTCATAAAGTGACAAAAACTTTGGACTCACATTAACAAAAATAACTTATAATCTGAGATTTTGTTCCAGATCCGCAACCAGTCAAATGAAAGATACTAAAACTATCTTTGAGCTGATAGGTGAAAGATACTGAATGGACTGGCGAATCGAAAGTTACGACCATTTAAAAAAAATTGAAGGGGAACGGGTGATAGAAATGAGGCATCAAAAAACATAACAAACCCCATAACCACTACAAGGCCATAAATTATTATCCAGGATTCCATGTGTGTGCCGCAACCAGTCAAACAAAGATCATTGAACGAACTACGATCTGGAAGGTAGAGGAGTCCGAACTGACAGGTAGATCGAATGTTAGGTCTGTTTGAAGACAAGTTCGACGTGAAAATCGGTGACGGAAACAGTGTTTTAGAGGCCTTCATAGGGGTTTTTTGGGTTAAAAAACATGACAAACGCTTTCTTGTGTCGAACCACTGCGTAGCTCTTTTCGTTGGCTTCGATTTGATATGTGGTAGAGCCCAAACGGACACCCGGAGAGAATGTTATGGCAGTTTGAAGTTGGAGAACATTTTTCAAATTTATAATATCTCCCATAACATATGAACCTTAGACCTTCTCATGGTTTTGATTAAACGTGGCTCTAGATCTCTTCATGAGCTTGGATTTGACTGGTCGTGGCACTCCAATGGATGCCCGGATCAAAAGTTATCATCGTTTTAGTGATTTCGGGGTTCCTCATGTTTTTTAATTTTTTCCTTTTATTTTGCGGCGGTTTTACCCAAACCGCCGCTATTTCATGGAGGTGTTTTAAAAAACCGCCCCTAATCCTCGAAAAAAAAATTTACAAACAAATTAAAAAAAAATTAAAAAAATATTAAGACATTTTATGGCTGTTTTTAAACCACCGCGAAACACCCATTTTCCTATAGTGTGGGACCGAGTGATTACACTTCTAAATGATATGATGACCTTGTAGGGCTACCTATCCTACCTCTAACCAACACATGGGTGAACATCAGGGACAACCTCATGTGCGGTGACCTTTTGGAGTAGTGATCAGGATGGGTGACCTTATTATAACTCTACAGTTAAGAGTTCTTGTCCTGGAGTAGTGATTAGGTTGGGTAACCATTGGGAATGATTCCTAGGGTGTGTGTGAGTGATGAAAAAGCTCACTGGAAAGGACATGTGTTGGCCTATGGGGACTGTCATTAGTCAGATTACCCATTCGGGCACGTGGGTAGGCCCTAGGATATGGACCATGTGTTTGCGGGGAAACCGGTGGTACCTGGTGGGCTAGGACCTGGCAGCCATGTTAAAGCGGGGTGTCTGTGCTCTCACTAGGACCCAATTGTTACATTTGGTATCGGAGGTGGTACCCATCCTTAAGTGTGGTGCACTGCCTGGGTTGATATGTAGGGCCCACAATGAGGACATTTTTCTCTAAAGGGGGGGGGGGGGTTGATTGTAACACCCCCAAATGGTAAAGCGTTAAATGGATAAATGATATAACTCATGCTAATAAGGTGTGCCTTCCTTTTTGGGAGACTACCTGATTAGAACTCTAGAGTTATGCTTCATTGGCCTGGAGTAGTGACCAGGATTCGTGACTTCTGGGAATTTTCCCAGGGTGTGTGTGAGTGAGGACAAAGAACATTGGAAAGGTCATGTGTTGGCCTATGGGGACTATCATTAGTTAGATGACCCATTCGGGAATGTGGGTAGGCCCTAGGGTGGGGACCACGTGTCTGCTGGGAAACTGGTGTGCTAGGACCTGATGACCATGTTAAGGCAGGGTGTCTGTGCTGTTACTGGTACCCAGTTGTTACACTTATGAATGAGATGAGGACCTAGTAGGGTTGCCTCACCCACCTCTATCCAACATATGGGTGAACATCATGGGCTACCATATAAAGCCTAAAAAGGATCCATCAAAATTGTCCCATGAAATTTGTTATTATAGGCTAACTCAACAAAAATGATATACTTCTCCCAAGGGTTGTGTGAGTGTGGAAAAAGCACACTGGAAATGACATGTGATGGCCTGTGGGGACTTTCATTTGTCAGATGACTCATTCAGGCACATGGGTAGGCCCTAGGGTGGGGACCATATGTCTGCGGGGCAACTGGTGGTACCTAATGGGCTAGGACCTGACAGCCTTGTTTAGGCGGGGTGTCTGCGCTGTCATCGGGAGCCAGTTGTTACACATCTGAATGAGATGAGGACCCAGTATGACTACCTCACCTACCTCTAACCAGCACATGGGTGAACTTCATGTCCTACCATATAATGCCTAAAAAGGATCCATCAAAATTGTCCCTTGAAAGTTGTTATTATAGGCTAACTCAACAAAAATGATATACTTCTCCCAAGAACCACCGAAATCAATGACATATGCTCCGATCATATCCTCTAGAACATGTATATTCTGTTCTGATTTTCCATCGGTCTGTGTGTGAAAAGAGGTGTTTAGATGTACCTAATCTCCCATAGATTTCTGCAAATCCTTCTAGAACTGTGATGTGAAATGGGAATCCCTATCTGAAATGATAGAACAAGGAGCCCCAAGTAGTCATATGATTTCATGGACATACCATCGTCCCATCTCATCAACTGAGAAAGTATCCTGAATGGGAATTAAGTGGTATTATTCCATTAATAGGTCAATGACTACCCAGATTACATCGCTACCCCTCAATGTCCGTTGTAATCCAGCTAAAAAATAAAAATAAATATCTTCCCATTTCCATTCTTGAATTGTAAGTGGTTGTAACAAGCTTGTAGTTCACTTGTGCTTCGCCTTCACCTGCGAACAGGTAGAACACCTAGTGATGAATCCTTCTTTTTGATGTGTCATCCCATACTACTAATATTGGCATCACATATTTCAATACATCTAGAGTTGCCTAGATGAATTTCCCACGGGGAAGCATGGGAATCCTTTATCAAATCCTATTTCATATCTATATGAACCCAAATATATCCACATAGATTCAAGATTTCGTCTCTTCCCATATACCAAAATGAAGATGGGTTATCTCTTGATATAATCTCATGATTAACCAAGATGAAAGGATTTGAAAACTGTATACTCTTCACCTTCTATATGAGGGAAGATGTAACTATCAATAATGTGAGGTAAGACTACTTGTAACTATAATGGAACTCTAGATGTAGCTTAGAAAAGTGGGCCATTAACTTCTATTCACCACTGTATTCCTATATAGCATGTGCTTGAGTTTTCTGACTCAGTGAGTCTGTAACTATGTTTCCCTTACCAGGTGTATTGTAAAGCACACAATAAAAGGATTTTATATATTTTACCCATATCCACCATCTGTGGTTCAACTCATAGTGATAAAAGATATACTTTAGGCTCTTGTTGTCGGTGTACACCAAAAAGAGATCACCCACAATATAATGTCTCTAGCTACATAAGTCATAGGAAACTGCTACTAGATCATGGTCATGTGTTGGGTAATTTATCTAATGAGGCATCACATATCGAGATCCATACAAAATGACTATGCCTTCCTAAATCAGTACTAACCATAGGAAAATTCTTGATGCATTACAGAAGACAATATAACCTATACCAAGCTCAGGAAGAAATATAATATTTGCTGATGCAATCCTCCCTTTCATCCCTTTAATGGATTTCTCACATTATCCTGACCATATGAAATTGGAACCCTTCTTCGTAAGTCTGTAAGAGGTGAAGTAAGATATGATATGTATGGTTTGAAATGAATGTAATATCTATCCAACCCCAAGAAACTCACTCTATCACACATTTTCATGGGCTTCTCCCATGATACTACAACACTAACCTTTTTATAGTCAAAAGAAACTCTATATTCTAAGATAATATGACACAAGAAGTGGACATTGTTGATCCATAAGTAGAACTTAGAAATCATGGAATAAAGCTGATGCTCTCTCAGTGTACTCAAAACGATCTCAAGATATTTTACATGGTCTCTACGAGTACGAGAATACCCCAATATTTCATCCACAAATACCGTGGAAAAATATTCGAAACAGGGGGTCCCTATTCATAAATTCCTTGAAAATAGTAGGTGCATTCATAAGACCAAACTACATAACAGGATAATCATACATAGCAAACCTACAATGTAATGCTATATTAGGTATGTCTGATGGTCTGACTCGCACCCGATGATAATCCGGTCTTAATTGAATCTTAGAGAAGACATTTTCTCTTCAGATCTGGTCAAAGAGGTCATCTATTTGAGGGATTGGTTATCAATTCATGACCATAAGATAGTTCAACATTATTTAACACAAAAATAGATTAAAGGTTCTACCCACCTTCTTGGAAAATATCATGGGAGAACCCCAAGAGGATGTACTATGCCGTATAAAACTGTTGGCCTCTAAATCCTCTAATTATCCCATGATCTCCTGAAGCTCTATAGGTGCCATCTTTTAAGGATGAATGGACACTAGAGAAACTCCTGAAAAAACGTCAATTATAAACTCTACCTCCATATCATGAGGTAATCCATAAACATAATTGCAAATTAAATCCTTGAAATGATCAACTGCTAGATGGAAATTATCTTGTCATAAACCCTTATCCTCCTTGGAGAGATTTGCGATCTAGGCAGTCACTTCACCTATCACATAATGCTCTTGTACATATCTACTAGCCTAGATATCCTACTCACCCTAATGTAGATTAAATCTTTCCTCTAATGATGTAAGAGATACTATGCAGTGAAAAATGTCTACAAAAGCATGATAGCGAACCTACCAGTCCATTCCACGAATGAAATCGAAT
The DNA here is from genome assembly GCA_963277665.1 of Viscum album. Lineage (NCBI taxonomy): Eukaryota > Viridiplantae > Streptophyta > Magnoliopsida > Santalales > Viscaceae > Viscum > Viscum album. The sequence continues at coordinate 1,890,676,269 of OY728132.1, forward strand.
CCCTTCATCTCAAGGAAATAGAGGTTCTATAAGAAAGGGTAACTTCCTACCTCAAAGGGAAAATCATTACACAGTTGTATTCCCTCTTTTCAAGCCCCTAATGGTATATCTAGGTTCATTACACCATAGAGATATTGTATATCAAGTCGGAGACATTCCACAATGGTTACAAAGAAAAAAAGAGTTTGATGTACCTATATGAATAAACTAGATACAATAATAGAGGCCACTAGAATAGTACCTTGTACTATAGATGGTCCCATAGCCTGATAGTTAGGTATTCATTTTCATTCATTCAACTGAAATGATCCATGGCCCAGTGAAACAGAAAGACTACCACGATCAAAACTACTCTGTTGGCATTGTTGGTGATCAGGTGTCTGGCTACCACATTCAAGACCCCTCCTCGGGCAGAAAATCCAATTCTATTCCCACTTCATTCAAGATGCGATGTAAAAGAACATGCTTGTGAAGGTTGATCAGGCTCATATCATTTCCACTTGAAGTTGGTAGAATGATCCTACAAAAACGCTGAAGATGACCCATACGACCACAAGCCCGAAACTCTAGTGGGTCTTTAACACAATGATGCTTTGAATGGCTTCATCACCAACACCGATGACCCACGAAAGAGATATCAAAATTAGTGCTCTAGTTGTCACTTCCCTGATGAGAATCATCAAGTGAAGGTTTCCTGCCACCAGAAGAACTACTGGGCTACTATGGCCCTAATCTTTATATCCTGGTACTATTGTCTTCTATTTGGTTTCAATTAGTGATAAGAGCCTAATTGACTATATCAGATAAATTTGGGAGGAAAAAGACATTGACCTGCGTACATATAGAGTAATGGATCCCATCCTAACAACTTATAGCACGTGAAATCTCATCACCATTTAGAAGTGGTGCGAAACGCTAAAACAATATAAAACACATTGAATACTCTATAACTAATATAGAACCATGATTGAGATTCATGAACTCTCTAGATCTCTCATCTATCATTATTTGAGATAAGAACTGATCATATAATATAGTCTTGAAGTTATCACAAATCATACCATGATGGTGATCAACCGAGGTAACCACATCCCACTACCTCTTGGTAGAATCTTAAAGGATGTATATATAAATATTGACTGTCCACTACAGAGGTGTTTCTAGATGCTCGATGATAGATAGGATGTCCTCCAGCTGCGACTTAACATCTTGTGGACCACTATCCCCTAAGAAAGTTTGAGGATACTATCGTTCAAACTCACGTGTCAGATCAGCCATAGTAGGTGAAACTCGGGGTGCACCATTCATGGACTGTATTATACGTAGGAGACTCTCAGAAAATTGGGAATCAGTTCTTGGATCATGTAAAATTGTTGGTGAACCCTGTGTCACTTCTAGTGGTAAGACTTGCAGATCAAGGCCCACAATGTCAGGAGCATGGTTGTCTCCACCCTCCTGGTGTATGATATGATTATTTTGTGGTAGAATTGTTTTACAATATCCAACAACACACCTTAGAATAATGTTATAAAAATAAATATAACAACACTTACAGATGTTGAACATAGGTAAAATCACTACCCAAGGCATACAATCCCAACTATCCACCTAGATGACTAGGTATCAGTAAGTACTCAAGTATAAGTTTCATTTCACATTACATTTAATTTTCAGGTTTACACTTTTCCCATTAATAAACATAATAAGGTGGGATAATGATGTGAAACCATTTAATTTAAGATTTCATGATTCACTTTTTAATGGATATTCATTTCCGGTGGATCAGTTCCCATACCCCTATCAGTAGAAACGACACCCATTTATTTATTGTATAATAGTTTGACTCGGTAGATTACTCATCCCAACACATGAGGGCCCATACAACTCATGAATTGAGAAATGAAATCACTCAATAATAGCCATGAGTAATACAAGAATAATCCAACTATCACAACATAACTCATCAATCACAGTTATATCAAGCAATGCAAAGTAGTGGAATGCACCTATATGGCATGTAAATATGCATGACATGTGAATTCTAGGTTCCTATATTTAAGCATGTGACAATGCTCCTTAACCTCATATAATCAGGAAAAGGATGAATGAAAATCCTCAAGCATAGTAATAATGCACAACACCACATATCATGTGCATCACCCAATGGTGAAATTATATCAACTATAATAAGGAAAAGAAGAACAACAATTATAATATAGGTAACTTCATTTTTACCCCAAAAATGGGTTCACGACACCCAATCATGGATTATAACCAACTCCCAAGATTTTCAATTCTATAATCTATTATTTACAAATAGTAAAGCATAAAATGAAACCACCTCTAATACCACTATGTGATGCCCTAGACCCAAATTCTACTTAATAGGTTCCAAAATTCTAGTGGGCCATATGGGCTCATGCTCATCTCCCCAAAAGCTTGAGTTTTCCGACTAGCAATGAGGTCTTAGGGTGGGTCCATGGGGAGACTATGTCATCATTACCAATGTGTACCATAGTAGATACACATAATATAGTAAAATAGGATAATCTAGATAAATAATAAAAGAAATCGATAATTAGAAAAGATTAACATGGGAAAACAATAACTTTGATTTTGAAACAACACTAAAAAATAAAATAAATGATGATGATATGTCATGTCACTAAAAAAAAATAGAAAATATGGATACAATATAGGTAGCATAATATGTTCCAAAATAGTATAATGGAAAAAAAATACTATTCTAAGCATCCTGAGATCTATCGCAGCCATCTTCTATAACGCTATACCCTAAATAGCATGCAATCAAGTGTTTGAATACCTATACATCCCTTTGTCAACACATAAAACCATATAATATACTCAGGGTACCAAACAACACCCATAGAGGGTGTGAGATAAATCCAAGTGGGCCACCACAAATGGTTTCTATAACATCCGGCTCATTTAATGGAATATAACAGTGTGCAAGCATGTATATATAATGTAAAGCAGTACAATGTAACTAAATACCAATGTACCTGCTATTTCCCTATACTGGTGTCTAAACATGTAACTAAATCATTACATAATTGTGACTAATTTATCAACAAGTCAGTTCTTATTAGTTTTAAAGGTTATAAGATGTAATAAGACAACCTACAATGATATTTAACAATGAAGTTCCAAGTTAGTAACCAAGGAAACTTAATCCTCATGGGACTCTAACTCATTAGTGTATTAGTCTAGATAAGGGGTAAGAGTGTAATAAAAGGAGAATTTTCCAAGTCATTTAACAAGGATATGCCTACCATGTGTAGGGAGTGCATCCACGGTAACACATGGCTACAGTAAGACTGTGCCTGATGGGATCTAACCATGGAACCTACTTGTCAGTACTGGATATAAGGAGTGTATCCATGACATCCTGGATCCACTAAGTGTATCCATGAAATCATGTAGTAATACATGAGGTATCCTACGGTATCATAATGGGTACCCAAAGTATAGAAAATGATATAGTTCTAGGTGGGTCTCAAGCTAAGGAAGTTGTATCCTCGAATCAGGATGGAGTTATTGAGGGCTAATGGTATTCTTCAATCAGAATCCAATGAATGTTCAAGTCCAGCCATTCCTATTTGATAGTGAAGTCATATAATAATTCAATTTTTTAAATACTTACCTTTAATTAGTATGGAAAGGACAAGTAGAATTAAACCATTCATTGAATCCATTTAATAATATTCCATATTCAAGGCTCATTCTTCTACCTTCCATTAATGTGGTAAGGGGTGCTACAAATATGCAACCATCAATTTATTTACATTTAATTCCATGTCATCAACGTAGTATAAGTTCTAATTCAAAATTAAAATGTCATTGTTAAATTGAAGCACTTACCATATGAGGGTCAAGTGGTAAACATACATGGTTGTTTCCATTATAAAATATACAATATAAAAATTCAATTTAATATAGAAATCCTGCACTAAGGGAGGTCAAGCGAAGGCACACCAAAATAGTGACTCAAACATGTCAAATCATAAAAACACCCAAATAAGGCATAACCTTCGAAAAGGGGAGGATTGAGTTGTGGGTGTAACCGGTGACAACTAATCACATATTTGGAAAGATTATAACCATACATTTCAAAAGAGTATAATCATGAAATATAAATTTATGAAATTCATCCTGATGAAATTGGTGGTCCCCACGCATATGTTCCAAAATTGGTGATTAGTAGGGATAAATTATAGACCACACAACATAAGCTTGCACGACTCTCCTCCTCATGTATCGACCCTTGATTTTCCTATAACAGGTGAAGATCTATGAAACAGTGAAAAACACTCAGACAATTTTAACAAATTTGAGGGAAAATTATTGGATGAATGGCTCAAACAAACTCAATTACATATTGGTGTGCATCTAACATGGCAAACTAACCCTCGATCGGTTTCCAGATGAATAAGATGTCAGGATCCGTTGATTAGGTCTTAAAAATGATCCCAAAGAGTGAAATGGAGGAAAAACCCAATGGATTATGAGTTGGAGAAGAAGAGGTGGCTCCATAGATCATTAATGTAAAACTGGAAATTTAACAAAAATTTATCATGGGAACGGTTTGTCTGCACATTTTAAAAAACCACAAGAAAATCAGGTGAGATGGTTCAATCCAAAAAAACACCCTCTTCACGGTTTGGTCAAACCATTCAAAATCCATGATTGAGTACCTTGTTAGAAGGGAAATCTGGATGATTAGGATACACAATCATGGGCCAACTGTGTGGGGTGGCTCTATCTGGTAAAACACAATCTTCACTGTTAGGAAAAATGTGCACTAACTATGTGCCAACCATGCGACTTGGCCAATTTTTCAAAAAAGAGGTGTTCTGGGCTCCAACAAAGCCTCATACACCCTCAGAACCATTTATAACTGATTAGGAATCAATAAAAGGTCCAATGTAACCATTTATAATAATATTTAAAGGATCCATTCCTATGTCAAAAATTAGGTTCTTACATATCTATCCAACTACGGTCCATGAGTATGGAGAAAGAGGAAAGAGCCAAGTCGGAGACGTCTTGCAAGAAATTTTAGGGGACTACATCATGAGGGATATGACAGTCCTGGTTCCTAGGGGATAGAGGAACATCTCATTTCACATCAAATGGAAAAATTAAAAATGTTCCTCACCCTACCCCTCTATAATCAGAGGCCCAAATACATATAGACAATGAGGGAAATACCTTGTCAAATCTCTCATAGATGATACCATGATGTCCTTGACAGTGCCCCCAATGTAGGTTACTCATGACTAAATAATGTATACCCACATTCACCTCTAGGACACTACATATAATGTTGAACAAGTGCAGGACACCTATGACAGAAGGAATGCATATCCAAATAGGAGATAGAGTGGTGTGTATCTTACCATGTTTATTTAGGTACATAGCCTTTGGTTCAAGTTTTAATTTGAAAATCCTTAGATGATGGATCCAATGTATGTGGTGAACTTCCATTGATTACATGGAATAGGTCTCAAAGGGAGTCTCACACAGGACCTAGATTGAAGGGAAAATGTACTTCACGAAGGGCCAGAGAGGAGATTGAGTTGCATCACACATGGGGTTAGTACTTTGGGAGATGGATATGTCATGAAAAATGGACCACATAAGAAAATACCTTGGTGAGGCCTTAAAAAAGTAACCATGGGTATCCTTAATGGTTCTTCTATGGGTCTAGCATGGTTCGCTAGTTACGGAAAGGGACTTCACACAAGTGGTTGTCCACTAGGGGGGAATGGGTTTTCATGTAGGTGTATTTTGTTTCGTCCCCTTTTGGATATTTAGTCAAAATATCCCTCTTAATTGCATCTTTTATTATGTTTTATAGGGACACTTGGGGGTATTTTAGGATCTAGTTGAATGGAGTTCACCACTAGTGATACATGGCTTCTTTCGATTTTCTAATTGTAAAAATTAGGAGCGAAAAATACTATTTATAGGTGAATAGGATAACACTGGATGAAGGAGGTACCCCACATAGGTCCATGGGGAAGGTTCCCGACATAGGTATCTCATTTAGGGGTGGCTGGGTCGAGGATATTTTAGGTTGTGACACATGGAATTCTAATTTGATCAATTAACCATGATAAAGGCACATTTCTACTAAAACGTAACATTTTGGGAATAAGTGATGTTGAAATCATTAATTTTGTGGCAATGTTCATGGAAATTATATCACTATGTCAAAAAAATCCCTCCATTAGATTTTCGTTCCTTGATAATGAGAATAATAAAGTTCTAAGATAACTATAGGGAATATTGACACATTCCAATATCAACTGGTGGGATTTAGTGCTAACTGAACTATGCAAGGATTTTCTAATTTCATTCTATTACATGAGGCATATCAATCATAGTTTGACTGTTTTAATGGTTATATGAATAACCCTAAAAATAATGTGTCATTTTTTCAGTACCGTAATTTCTTCCTATGTACAATATGAAGAAGACATTGAGGGTGAGACTTAGTTTATTATTAGGCTCCATGTTTCTAGTTTTTAGAATAACAAGGTTTATTAATCTTTGTTTTCTTAAGTTTATAATTTATTTAACTATATGGAGATCATGTAAAGTGGGATGAGACTTTTCTTTTCTCCATAGTACCATTTGTGGTTGTTTAAAATAGTGAGTACTGTGTCTATTTTCAGGGGAAATTTAATTTCATGAATGTTAGAATAATGTGACATATTGGACCATGTGTTTTTTAATGAAGACGCAAACATGGATTGTTAACTATGAATATTCAAATATTATTCAAACAACCATATTGGAACATTGGGTAATGATTTTGGGAAATACAAAAAATTCTAGGACACAAGTATGCGAGAATTATCGATGGACCATGATGGAAATGAATTTACGAGCACCATATTGTTGGGGCATATAGGAATAGAGAAGGTATCTCCCAAAGATGAAGGTATGACCATTTGAGAAACCTATTTTGTGAGTGACATTATAAAAATAAAACTAGACAATGTTACTACATTTTCAAATAGTGTCATCCTCTGGCTAAGGAGTACTTCACATGGTATACATATGCATATCAAACTAGGCCATGTTACTATATAGTCAGATAATGTTTTTATGAATCTAGAAACTATTTTTGTAATGTATAAAGAGAGTTTTTGGATATTCATATTTCTCAAAACCATGATGGGTGGTTTTTACAAGGATGATTTTTGAGAATGAAGAGATCATCTATTATGAAATTTTCTATGAATGGGAAACCAATCCTATAGGACATTGGAAAGTGTAAAGAAGTGTACATTTTGTTAAGTGACCAATAAAAGGGGGAATTCCAATTTCAGAAAAGGGTTGAAGTAATTTTAAGTTTAATGTTGTGTGACTATGACATAGACCGTGTAATTTAACTTATGATAGTAATGAAACTTTTTTATAGATTAGCATCTAGTTTCTAGGATGTTTTTCTCTTCTATTTAATGTCATGCATAAATGTCTTTGTTGGATAAATTTTTTAAGGCCATTATCTCTGACAGAATGATTGATGATTTTACCAGTCTTGATAATCATTCTATGCATATGATATCATATTTAGGTTTGATGGATGGAGGATGTATGCTATAATCCGGGGGGTCTTCTGATCCAAATATTGATATGGGGGAAATTCTTATGGGGACATAAGAGGTTTCTTCTGAGGATGAAAATATTCTTGGTTGAAACCCCCATTTTAGATGGGATTTAATGACAATCCAATAGGGGTTTGTTTATATACAGTTGAACTGGGGTATCCTCTAGCTGATAGTTGTGTTTTGTGGGGAAATTTGGTAATATAAAACTAGGGTGTGTGGCTGAATTATTTGACAAAAGAGTTATGAGGATGTTTGAGATTCTATTATCAATTTCCAAAGTAATATTTTGGGGATTCTAATTTCCCCAGATAGTATTTTTTTGTGGATGAAAAGCTATTGAATATGGATTGATGTTTTCAAGTCAAAATTACCCATGAATGGGGTAATAGGTTTCCTACGTAGGTCATCCCCATGTATGAGAAATATATTTCCTGTAATTTTAGTTCATACAACTAGGGATATAGTGTTTTGAAAAAGATGAGTAATATGTGGCTTATCTGTCTATGTATGTTCTGACATACTTCATCCATGAGGGAGAAAATTTGAAACCAAGGTCTTTGGGATTTTGAAATTTGCATAGGTGACATGGGACAAGAATACCAGGGATGAAAGTTGACCACGGTCGAATGTTGTCTTCCAACAAGAAGATCCTAGGGATCACATTTATAAAAGGGTATTCTCCTGAGGATGAAGTAATCACTCATTGAAAAAACATTGTGTGGAAAGATTTATGCAATGATAACTAGGGTGTGTTACTGTTTAGTAAAATAGTGAAATCCTTTGGTTGATAGTCCCTTCGTGTGGGAAACTTATGCAAAACCAAATGGGGTCTGTTACTATGTAGTCAAACAAAAATATTGCACAGGTATTATGCATTATATTTTTGGATGTTGGATATAGATTATGAATATTTGAAAATTCCTGGATTTATAGAATGTCATGTGGAGGGGATATTTCCAAGTACAAAGGAATCACTTTGAATGATATTTTCCATATTGTGTAGAGTCCCTTGCATAAATCTAACTCATATGTTGGAGGGGACATCTTTATCTCCTTGGAGGACACCTATATAAGGGAACCCACGTTAAGAGATCCTTCATAGATCTTAGTATTTATGTAGGAGAGGGGGATATTTTCTTTACACCATTGATGAGACTAGGACATGAGGCCTATATGTCACAATGTATCTAATTGTAATGATAATCAATCAACAATTAGTTATCTGGGAACCCATGCAGTTTGAATTTATTTGGAAAGGACATTAGCTGGGCAGTTTAACAATATTCCTTATATACGAAGGTGACTCGACATGAAATGTAATATTATTGATGCACCATGGGTTATGAAATGGGAGTCACTGCATATATTGTTGGAGTTAAAATCTATCCATTTGTATTTACTGAAGGGATTCCCTAAATTTATTGGATTCATAGTTGAATAAAACCAGATGTAATTTGAATACAGGCTCACACATGGTGTGAGACACCATATTGAATCCTATGGTGTTGATAAGACTCATACTCAAGAGAGTGAGTGCATTTACCATATTGTAGATGGACTAGGATGGATTATTTGGACATCACTACCTATCTTGAAGGAATCATAATCAATCCATACATATTTCTTTATTGAACCAGGTTGTTTGAAGTCATGTGACGAAGAAATCTTGTGTGCCTTTAAGGTCTAGAACCCATGAACTAGATAACATGAAAAAATTGATATTCTATAATTATGCCGAAAATTTATTTTTGAATACTTTCATGCCCATGGGATCTACGGTTATTGTGAGAAAAAGTAGTGGAAAACGTTTCTTCCACCACATAAAGGTGATATAACTGAAGGATAAAGGCATTTAAATTTTATGATAGTCGGAACAGGATCTAAAATCATTAAATTTCTATGTATCTCATTGGAATGATAATGAATACACAAATAGTTCATGAATGGTTCCTTGTGTAGGTCTTACATATACACAGGAATAGGAAAGTTTTTGTTTTGCTATAGACGAACCTAGGATTGGAAATACGGGCAACACTATGTATATAATTTATATGATAATAATGAGAAACATTGTTCTCAAATGGTAAGGAAGTTTGTGTTAATTAAACAAGGACTCTAGTAATACTTTTTATCTTCTTCAGATAATTATATGGGTCACATGATGTATAAATAAAAAAACATTGCAATTGGGCCCCAGATTAGCGGCATTTGAATCACTATGTATCTATGTATATGAGAATCAAGATAGTCATATGTATGTAATGGAGTTATGGTATGAGAGAGACAATAAGAAATTTGACCCACTCTATAATGGATCAAAATAATATATGGTTTTACATAATGAAACAAGTACGTGAACCATGAAATTTTACATCATGAGGCAAGGAATTTTTCATATAGTTTAATGTCTTGTGACTTGGATAACATGCCATGAGTTTTTAAGATTAGTTGAAAAATACTGACTTCATTGTTTAACTTCATGTAGATTATATTTATACCATGTTTTTTTACATCATATAGTCATGATGAAATGTTACATAATTTAATTTCTTACAACATACAATATAGGTTACTATGAATTATAACATCCTACTTCTAGGATGATTATCATTGGATTAAATGAAATAATAATTCTTGAACCTTTCCTTGGTTGGGGTCAAAATTGTCCCTCAAAACATTGAGATCATAGAATAAGATCTGTTATAGTGGACTTTGTGCATGGAGTCAGGTCCTATCCACATTGGATCAAGATTTGGAGGATTCATTACTAGTATCATTTAGAATATGAGAACCATAATCATTTATCTTTGGACAATTTAATATAGGGAAACCATTTTATTATAATCTCATCCTATGTGATTTTTATAGAACTCTATATGAAAAAATTTGTGAAATATGTTCTCATCAAGTCACTCAAATTAATCTGGTCATTAATGGTGTTTCTGATCCATGATCAGAAATTCATAGATGGAAATAATGAGTGATGAAAATTGGAACTCAATGGGTCATACATTTTATATTCCCACAGAAAAGTGAATACTATTTCTCCCTTGTGGCAGTATAGTTCATAGTTTAGTAGACCCACAAGGAATGAAAGAGTTTGGTAGGCCATGAATTCTTATCGTTAACTACCATTTTTTATGTTCAATGGGGACTTGTTAAAGGCCTCTATATATTCATTAGTCGTTGTATGATAATGGGATGACTGGTTGGATTTTATGTTAAATTTTTTATAAATCCATTCCACCTCAGCAGAATAAAAATTGGTCTCATTATCCATTAATATTGTATGAGATATCCCAAACACAATAATTATGATAGCCTTCACATTTCTAAAGAATCTTTTGTCTTTGACTTCATTGAGGTGTATTGCCTCAACCAATTTATAGAATAAATCAGCAGTAGTTAAGATGTATTTGAACTTCTTGGCCATAGATGGATGGTATTACCCCAAAAAATTCATTACTTATATATATAAAATTCTTCAATGTATTTGGTTATATGTACCAACCCTTGGGGTTTACAGATGAAGTTTTCATGCACTTTCCTAGAATTAAATTTCTTGGTGAACTTGGTCTTATCCCTTTTCGATGTGGCGATGTAGTAACAAAGCCTCCAGAATTGATGGGAAATAATGAACCTCAATTGGTGGGAACTATATGATCCCATTTTTACTTCATTAAAGGTAGATGTTTTCTCTAATATATCAATACATGTAAGAAGTAATCCATCAAATCTCCATTTATTGAGGAATTTTTGGTTATTTGGGCACTAATAAATACTGATGTTGGTTTCTAACCATCATATATTCTCTTTCCCAGTTGTGCGAAGTGGATGTTCTTTATTTTGGAGGTAGTACATTATTGTTTTAATTACCCTATTGAAATGACCATATAGTTTGGGGACATGATAGCTTTAATTAATTTCTTCTGTTCTGTGATGAAAAACAGGTTAGACCATTCAGCAATCAAAAATGTTAATGAATATTTAATACATATTTGGATATTCTAAATCTATAGATGCATTATCCAATTCTTCATCCATATAATTTATTGATCATGGTATGTGGTTCAATGTTGCTTTTGAGGAGAATCCTTCCATTAATCCTAGTACATTGTCATGTAGAGGGATTATCTATTATTTTTTATATAATATTCCTTGTTTATTTTTTTCTAACCAAATATGAATCATTTTTAACCTCTAGATGGACCACTGGTATTTGGATTTCCAATTATTGAAATATTGTGACGGCTAAATATTCTACCACATAGTTTGTACAGCCTACTAAAAACCAGGAGGAATGAAGAACATCTTTTTCTGTAGAAAAACCTTGATCCCTAACCCAAATTTGTTGAGATGAGGGTCTTCTAATCCCTTACCAATTGAACTCTTGGATTCACCTTTGAAATAAATTTAACATGTATGGGGGCCATATTGAATAGAAAAGATATCTTCACCTGGAAATTATGTATTTAACGATGTTGTTTCTGAAGATAGGTGTTTTATAATAAAACCTACCAAACCTGGACATTTAATATATTTTAAGGAAATAAATTTATATCAAACTACTAAAGAATGAACAATAACATTTTTAAACATCCTGTCATCATAGTATGGATGAGAAAATGTTTTAATGGGTTATTGAGAGAGACCAATAGTCCTCATGGTGTTGCAAGTAGTACCCTAGTTACTAAGCTATGATGATTTAGGCTTGGAAACATTAATTAATATTAGAATAATGAGTCTCTAGCTTGATCATGGTTCTATTGAGATGATAAAGGTTCTTTTCCTTCCAAAAATCGTTCTATTTTCTCCTAGAATATTCCTAATTACCTCTCTTAGGTCATCACATATAAAATGAGTATATTTCATTAAATCGGTTAGATTTGTATTGGTGGGATCAAGAGATATTTCTCAAGGTTGTCAAATTATTCATAGAAATCACTGGTGCACTATTATGTGACCCCATTCTACATCAATAATGTAGGTTAAAAACATGTCTATGTGGTTTGTTATAAATATATTTATATAGGAAGACTATCCTTAAAGTCCTCTTAAATCATTATGATTTTTAGGAGGAGATATTCTAAGGATATCCTTTGTATTCTCAAGGATTACATTGATGCCACAATGGAATACAATGAATCTGAGAAACATTCCTATGGTTACCTCAATAGAAAATTTAAAGGGGTTCATCTTGAGGATAATATGTTGTAGTTTTTTTGAATATAGTCTCAATATTATCCTAGTCATCATAATATGTTGAAGAAATAACCACTAGGTCATTATCATATAATTCAACAAAACATCACCAAAAAATGTTTGATGATGTGAGGAATGAAATGTTGGCATGTAGAGCCGAAATTATTCAAGTAAAATGGAATATAATAATAATAAAATAATCTACAAGGGGACCTGATTGTAGTTTATTCTTCATATTATTGGGCCATAAGAATTTTTTTGCACCTTTAATAGCCATTCATTAATGGGAAATCTCGATATCCATCTGTTCAAAAATCAGTAGCTCTATGATTGGAATTGAGAATGAATATTTTGGAGTGTGCTTATTGCGATCACTAATGTCCATGAATACATTGATTTTACCTTTCATTTTCAATACCAATAATATTTTGGCCATCCACTTATGATATAAAACATAACTAATTATTTTTCAATTGATTATTTTGTCTAATCAAGCCTAAATATTGGTAGTTTGAGTCGGGATGGTCCTTTTGTAAGCCTATTTATTTCCCCAATTGTCTTTTGGGAAACCCAAGTGATGGGTGTCCACCTTGGGATTGAAGAACGGAATCTCTATGTAATTATAGGAGAACACATCCCATTTTTTTCAGGATGGAGGTAATTGCATCTTATTATTTGGAAGACATGGATTCAATAATAAAAGTATTCTATTGATCTTCATATGTACCCAAGTCTATTTCTTTGTGTTTTTAAATAGTGGTATAGAGACCATATTTAAACAATTTAGGGGTATCACTAAGGTCTTCCTCCTCTTAAAATTTCACATTCCTTACCACCTTTTCATATTTCTACGAATTAGGTGATGATGAAAATTTCATAGAGTTAATGTAGGATTCAACAATTTATAATTTGGAAGGCTAAACAACTACTTCCAACCTAACTAAAGACACTTGGCCCCTTTGAGGCTACAAATGGAAGATGAGTGGTAGAGAATGAATATATTTATTTTATCTTAGTTAAATTAAAACCTATTCTACCTAAATTTATGAGGAAGCTACTTGTTGATCCCCATGTGATGTAATGTAGGAATTTTCACCCAATATTTCATCCCTTCATGGTGATTTGATAATTTCTCCAGTGCTTCTAGGTTCTATTGTTATAACTGACAACACCAAAGTTGCTGAACATGTGCTGGAATTGGACCCCCTTTTTTAATTTGATTGATTGGAAGAACATACTCAAAACTGATCTTCTTGAATAGAAGTCCTTGAATTATATATAAACAATTTTGGGATTTAATTAGAGTGACACTATTATTCGTGGTTGGTTTCCCTTCCCTCGCGTATATTCCTATGTCATTGTATTGAGATTCATAGGATTTACATGGGACTTGGTCACCATTAAATGTCCCAATATTATCATTTAAATAATATTTTTTGAATTGGTTGTATCAAAAGGGAGTAGTTGCATGAGGATGTATCCAAAACCTTCCAAGGAGAACATTAAACGCCATATCTTATTTAGAAAATGGATTCTGAATCAGAAACGACACCCCAAAACCGTGTTCAATGTTAGATTTCTCCAAGAGACCTTTCTTGATCTTTTTATAACCCTGTAGAATTAGATAAGAGGTTGAAAAGTGGTATTAATTAAAACTATGTTAATTGTGTCTTTAGACTGGAATGAGTTTCAATATTGAGATGTTTTTAATAAATGTTGGATGTCAATGCCATTTATATTGACAGAAACATACAACGGTCTGACGTGTCCATATATGATGTAATCTTTATCATGAAATGTATAATAGATTATTTTTTGGAATTTTGTACGATCATACTATACAAGATATTTTTTTTGGTAAAAAGAAATTTGACATAAAATTCATAATGGATTTACAGGGCCTCTAAGAGAGCATCTCAGAGGCCTTTTGATATAATCAAGGAATAAAATGATTAACAAAATAGTTGACACCAAGGATAACTATTTTGTGATTTCATTAATGTGCTATAAAGGATTACGCCTCCAAAAATGAGTATTCTATTTCAAATGATATTTAGGAACTAAAGTACTATATGTGGATGTATCATTATTTGGAACATGATTTGAAGGTTCTTCTATTTTTGGTTGATTAGGTATACCGGGTCTACCACCAAGTCGTGGCTGATTAGGTTTTGAAATCCAATCTAGTTGATCTTCCCATATGATTGCATCAGGGAAAAATTTGACATTTTTTGGGTAACATTCATTCTCCTAGTGATCTCTTCAAATATCTCTCTCATGATTTTCATCCGCATATAAGATTCAAGTAGGGATGCAGTTAGATTAGTAACTCTTGGAATGACCTTGTATTCCCATATTTCCTAAAATATAAAATCCACTTCCCATAGATTCTAAATAAAATTTATGTAATTATTATTCATTTTCACACTCTCAATCAATAAGGTATCCATTAAGTGAATCACATAAATGAACTTAATATCAACACATCTTCTAATAAGGATTGTGTCTAGATTATTGACTCTGGTTTTAATGTTTGATAGGGTGGATCCTATGCTAGGACTATAGGTATATTGTCATATATTGATACAGAATAAATTAAACATATAATAGGTTAATCTTCATATGTTAACATTCTATAATTCTTACCATTTCATTTTTTTGAAGACTGTCCATTGGAGGACTATGAAACTGACGATGCTGTTTGTGCCAGAGCGGAAGTGGATTAGTGAATAGTCGGTTTATTCAACTATTCTCAGTGGTTGTGATGAGCTTTTTTATCATATTTATAATCATCAAACCATTGGACCATTTTGAAACCTTATTTTTATGTTTTTTCCATTCAATTACATGCACTAGATCTGGGGAAGAAACACAAAATACATGCATGGGTGGATTTTGCAACATAACATTCCAATACTCAACCATCTTTTATGGATGTCATTAAAACAAATTAGATGTTCTTCCCTAATTCTCTATAGAATGGGAAATATTTTTGTAGATCTTCATCACCATCCATATTTGTGTTCTTAGACTTTGGTAACATAATCATGTTATTTCCCAAAGTTAAGATGATGTGACCAGGGACTTGGTCACTTCAAAAAGAATAAAATGTGTTCTTTCTCTCCTCAAATAGATTTTTAATCTTATCCCTTTGATAATCATAATGACATTGTATTTTTTTTTCGGATTCTCTGGATGTATGATATAGTGCATGATTTGGAGTGGAGCTGGGGTAGCGGCCAGCTTAAGTATAATAGTGTTAGCCTCTTCATTCCCCAGTCCTTCTCCTTAAGTTAATGGAATTACCTGAGACATAACATTTGCTAATGTTATGGAGTCTTCCACTCTTTTAGAAACTAAAAAATGTTCCCAAAACCCACATATGTATTCCACAAGGATGAGGGAAATGAACAAAACATCATGGAGATTCACTATACAGGTGGAAAACAAGTGTTCTTGATGATATTATAGATTTGTAGAGTATGACAATCAAATATATTGAGAAATGAAATATGAGATCCTCTCATTCTACCATTGTTTTCAATTTTAAAGGTCTAGGAATTTTATATTCTATAATATAGAAATAAATTAGAAGAGAAATTTTAAAAAGATATCTTCCCACCCCATAATTGACCAAACTAGAAAACTAGTGCACCATACAAATACTAGTCCTAGTTGTGATTACACGAAGAACTTGAGTTTTATTTCCTCTTTTGGTTCTGGGGTCCTCATAATAGGCTCATAAAAGGATGTGAAATGTGTTTGACGATTCTTAGGGTCCCATGATCCATTAAAAAAGGAGTTTAGGGTTACCAATGTTTGGAGGGGGAAGAGTCGGATCAAGCCATTCAGTTTAAGGCTTTCTTAGCTGTACCAAATAAAATTATTCCACCACAGATTCTAAGAGAGTCATTAGAGACGCAATAATTTTAATGATCATTTGAAGAATGCTTCGATGTGAAGGATAATGAAAAAGAGAAATATCAGATAAGGACTTTTGTGGCAGCACTACTATTAACATCTTTGTGTATACTATAAGGTTAGCCATATATGTATATGTATGGAATTGTTCTAGATTTATAACCAACTGGGGAAAATCTTGATCTACTACCGTGGGATCCAAATATATCAGTTGTTGGTATCCCATTTGACAATATGTTTTGGCTCCCTTTTAGTTTCTGTAGTGAACCCTTTTTATTGAGGTTTTCAATATTAGATTTCATGTAAGATCTATTTTGGTAGAGTATATACAACAATAGCGATGTGTTAGAGTAGTTATGTGTGGAGTATTCTCAATTATCTCTTATCTTCCTCTTTCGGAGCAAATATTTCCTAATGTGAAAGGGTTTTAAACTTTTGTAGAGTAATGTGAGGCATAATCACACAATTATCATTTTATTTGTTATAAAATATTTAAGGAGGTAATAATTGAGTGATTGAGGGAAGTCCCATATTTAATAAAATCATTTAGTTTTAGGTATGGACAGATCCTTCATTCATTTCAGTGTATACCATATTTTGAACAAAAAATTCCTCCTCTAAGTCCTCCAAATTGGCCTCATATTCCGAGTGGTCTTTCGAGGGAGTGTTAATGATATTCACTAATTCACAATGCATTATATGAACTTTATTAGTGCCTTTTCAAGGCTTCCTTTCTCAAAAAACCTCCACGAGGATGTGTCCTCTCATTTTCTGGTTCTCTCAAAACCATTTGGTGGTTGGTAATCTCGAGGAAATCTCCAGATAGTTCGATAATGTATGTCCATAGGGAAGACACCAAATCATAAGAAATGATTAAATGGGGGGATTTATTCTACGGTATTTCCTTTAATTAGGAAAATATTGACATCCAGTGAGGAGGGAGTTTTTTTGGAAAAAAATACCCATCCATAAAGGAAAGGGATGTTTATATTCCACTTTCATAACACTTCATACCTAGTATACTGACCTCGATGGTTTTGTTGAAAAAAAATACCTAGCCTAGTGGGATTGGGTTTCTCATGAACTATTGTGGATTCTAATATTATGGGCTACCTTATGATTTTAGGGATTTTGTTGAACATAAGAAGTGTAAATCATTTGGGTTTTAACTGAACCAATTTCATTCAAATTACTTCAAACTATCTATGTCATTTAGGATATATGAAAACTAACTTCCCTTAAGAGGGTTGTTTGATCAACATATTTAAATGGTTGAGAAAAAATTACTTCAATAGCTTTATCTCTTCTGGCCCATCATTGGTGAGAGTCTGTAAGGGCCTTTTTTTATCATATCATCGGTTGTACACATATTCTATTTTTTGAAGCTGACATAAAGCTATAGAAATTTCATGATTCCACCTTTGGTGGGATTTTCTATTCTAGGAGAATTTAAAAATGAAACATTATATGTTTACCCCATTCTTTGATAAGAACACTAGATGGGGTACCTATGATCAAATGTCATAATTATTTCTATTTTATGAGCCATTCACACTGAATGGATACTTAATATTTCAAAATTTTGGATTTCATGAATGTAGGAGATCTTCCATTCCAATTTGGAATTTCATTCCTTCCAATAAATTGATGGGACTTCGATAATAATAGCAGGGTAATACCTTTTCTCTTAAGTTATGAAGATAATTCCATTGATTGATGAAGATATCATGCACATAATATTACATTAACACCTCTATAATATTGTATTATTTATCTTCCAATGGCTAGAACCTGATGGGTATGTCATCTTTAGCCATGTTTTTCCTCATTTTTAGTGTCTCCTCATCATTTTTTTTCTAGAGGCTCCTTGACAAAGTCTAGCCAAAGTGGATACTTCTCAACTAAATTATAAAAAGGATCATGAAAGGCTGGGGATTTACCTTTCACAGTTGAAGGATGCTTAATGAAAGATGGTTTGGAGAATGACCATCACTAGTGATGCCTTCCACCTAATAAATGATTTCACATATCAAAAACAAGGCACCAGACATGACTTCCCTTGTTTTTCAAGTTATTTAGGGTAGGATAGCATTATAATCCTTAAATTAGCAAGGGTAAGACCATTTTGATGAAATGAAACACTACTATGGAGTGAAAATTTTAATCAAATTCCATCATGGGGATGACTACCATTGCGAATTATGGCAAAGAAATGACCCTGAGACTCTTTGATAATCTGGACATGTAGAGTGTTGTCATGTAACTTCCCAAGATTTTAAAAGGAAACACTTTGTGGTTAAATGAACTATTAAATACTATGTGACTTTTATAAACTAACCAATAAACACAATTTTGTCACTTCTATGTTTTAAATTTGAAAAAATGGACAAACACATTTGTGATCAGTATGATTTTTGGTGTCTGACAGAACAAAACTATTTTTTGATGAATAACATCCTATGCTTATGAACAGCAACATACCCTTATGAATAATAACATGACCATTAAGAATATTAATGTTCCCTTATCAATAGTGACATGACCCTTATGAATAGTAATGTACCCTTGTGAATAGTAACTTAACCCAAATGAATAGTAATGTACCCATATGAATAGTAATTTTAACATTATGAATATTAATGTATCATTATGAATGGTAAATTCACCAATAAATTTATAAATAAAATTTATCCATTTTATAAGTCTCAGTATGTTATAATTATATGTAAATAAATATTTTAAAAATTATTGATCAAGTGTTGGAATTTTTGTAAGTCATATATATTTAATTACAAATTTATGATAAATTTAACAATTTAAGGAAAAATTATTTTCAAAAAAAGTGTTCATAAAAAATTATTTTTATGAATTATGATTATCATATACTTTTAAGAGACCTTAGGTAATTTTTTAATGTGTTAGAAAAGTAGTTTTATTTTATAAAATTTATTTTTCATGTAAATTATCATTTTATTTAAAAATTAAATCTACTATCTATACTAAACTTGGCTTCTCCTTGCTTAGGTGTCAACTTACCATGCTTCAATTTCACCCCTATTTCTCCATTCCTCCCTCCAAACCCTAAAAAATAAACACGCTATCCACACCCCGCTCGGGATTTTCCGTCGACCCGTGCTCCCCTCCCTAAAACCCCTCCCCAAATCCCCTCTCTTGCTCTCAGGTTCTCAATCTCCTCCCCAAATCCCCTATCCATCTCTCTGGTTCTCAATATCCTCCCCAAATCTCGTAGTTTTATCTATCCCCTCCCTAATTCCCCTCTCCCACTCCACTTCCCGATTATCCCCCCATCCCGCACCGCTACTGCTCACAGTTTTCATCACATACTCTTACACTTCCCAGTTGACTTTGTCTCCTCAAAGCGCTCCTAAGTGAAACCCCTCTGATTCATTCTACATCTTTTCCTATTATTAGCTTTGGTTTTCAAATCCTAGTTTGTCTCCTCCGTCATCTTCATATGTTTTTCATTGTCAGAACCCAAACCCATACAAAGGCGTCTAAAGCGACAACCCAATTATATCGAATTATTCCTCTACATCGAAGCTCAGAACTGGTTTGAATGGGATGTCCATCATTAATTTCTTTCCTAATGTTCAGATATGGTTGAAATATCTCCTATAACCCTATCCTCTTGGTCTGATTTTTTTTCCAAAAAAACTATGATGAGATCAGTATTTTTTAATTGCTGCTTTAGTAATTTCCCCTATATTTCTTGGTGTTTTCTTTCTCTGGATATTGATGTGTGGATTGTTTTGATTTCAGGAGATGGAATTACATCTAAAAATAGGTTTTTTATGGGAAGGTATTGGATCAACTAAAATCAGTACCTAGAAATTCATACTATCACTCCTTCATATGTATGCTCCTTTAATCTTCCAGACTCAATATTAGTTTATGAATTCTTTTGGTAGAAACCTCTCTTCTCTTACATCCTGGTTTTATGTGTAAATGGATACTGGATTTTTTATTTGTTTGTTCTCAGATGTCTACTTACTGGTATTTTTTTATTTTTTGGATATATTGATGATATCTTTTGAGATTAAAATTGTAGATTGTATTCAAATTTACATGAGTGATTGTGTTATAAATCTAATAAAGTTTGATATGTTTGAGAAGATGGAACAAAATAATCTACAAAATTAAGTGCACAAAAAATATATTTTTTCAACCTATATTATTTTGGGACCATAAATTATATAGGAAGTAATGATTTAATTGTTTTAATAATGTTATACTATGCCATATCAATATGCTTCCTAAAACAATTATCATATGTTCATTGAGATTTATTAAATATTATCATATTTTTCTTGGTTCAAGTTCCTAATTCCAATTGGGTAGGGGCATGAGGGTGAAGGACCAAAGTAAAAGAAGGCATGCATGAGTATGGAGATGATCAGATCCAGGATGATAATTAAGAGCACAGTGAGGATGATGATTACAATCAGATTCTCAGTGAACATGAATCATTCTTTCTCCAAGCCTTGGTATTGGGCCAAACCATTGATTTGGTTTCTGATTTTTTTTCTATAGAATATTGATTCGATGATGAAGATGATTATAATGTTGAGGAGAATGATGGTATGCAAATAATTCAGAACATTGTACATAAAATCTTTGTAAATTAATTCCAATAACAATTGTTCTCTAGATTATGCTTATCAATGGTTATTGTAGATGAGCTATTCTATGATTGATCTCACCAACTTGAGTTATGTTCACTAGACGATGTTTATCATTGGTTATTCTACCATAGAGGGTTATTTTTTCTGTTTATCCACACATTGTTATTTTTCATTTGATTAGGTGTGAGTTTTGATTTTTGAAGTTGACTCATTATAATAGAAGACTCTTTCTATTTTTGGTTTTTCCTTTAAATTGAAAATATCTTTTCATTTTCTTATGATTAGTTGAAATTTTACATTTTTTTGTATTAATGAAGATTCTATTTATAGATAAAAAACACATGTTCTGCTTTAATTTTTTTAGTTGATAAACATAATAGATATTCTGTTTTGATTTTGTTGTTTCAAACTAAATATCAGTTGTTATTTTTTATTATTAGTTAATTGTTGTTGTTAATGAAGTCATTTGAATTTGTGTTGCTTGATTTTAAACTAAAAATTACATGTAAGTTTTTTATTAATAGTTAAATTGTTATATTTTATTTTTAATTCAGTTGTTTACATTTTTGATACTT
The DNA here is from genome assembly GCA_963277665.1 of Viscum album. Taxonomy (NCBI): domain Eukaryota; kingdom Viridiplantae; phylum Streptophyta; class Magnoliopsida; order Santalales; family Viscaceae; genus Viscum; species Viscum album. The sequence continues at coordinate 1,890,698,253 of OY728132.1, forward strand.
TGATTTTTTATTCTCTGTAATAGATTTATATGGTTATCTATGAGATAATATGTTTTTTGTTTCAAGTTTTTAAATAATGAATATTCAGTTTTTCATCAATTATATATACTAAAGCTATGGGATTCTTATCCTGCAACTATTACCAGATTCTCTTAATCTTATCTGGCACATCCACTATCTGTGAACGTTATACGCTTCTATTCCGTTGAAGAAATTGCGACAAGCTATTCGGTATACAGTAATTTCTTATTTCATACATGTATATAATTTTAATTTTATGATTTATTTTAGTTTTATCCCCATTATTTTTCATCTTTCTATAGTAATGTATTCATCAATTTTTCTATGATTATGATTATTCAATAGGATAAATATTAGAAATATTACTCAATACTATATATTTTTATTTTATGATCGATGATATGATTAACCATAATAATAAATAAATAAATATATAATTATATAGGTTCAACAAAAATGAAGATTATATAACATTGAATTTATTTAATGTTGGAACATGAATAACATATTAATGGATTGAGGTCACTTTTTGGTTAACTATATAATTATTAAATAGAATTTTAGGATGGGTACCTTGCTTTATTTATTGTCTATGATTTCGAGAATATTTGGGGCAGTTTTGTTGTAAGATGTTTTTTGTTTCGAATTAATTTATTTTATGATTCTCGATAATTCGGTGCATGAGAAGGGGGTGTGTACCAAGAGGAGTTGCTCAGAGATTGAAACATTACATTGGATAATATTATCTCTCTCACTCCATATCTCACAGTATAAAATATCCATACTCCATGTATTCATACATATTTAGTTGGTTTAATTTAATGATTTGAAATTACATGCAATAAAAGTGATCTGTGAAGGAAGAAAGACTAATATAAGTTGAGTTTGTTAGTAGTTATCTCTCTATTTTTAATTAGTCATCACAGTATCTACTTACAAAACATGTCATCAATATGACATGAGAAAAGGTTAGTCCATGTTCTAATTTTTTCTCATAAATTTCTTTCTGTTTTGACTTGGAGGACTAATTTCCTATTAATATTATTTGATGTTTTTTTCAATATTAATATTATAAATTGATGTAATTGAATCATTTCTGATGTTAGAAACCATAGTTCATCTCATATATGGATTTTGTATGCTTCTATTCAATATAGGATCTGATACAGTAAGTGGTTTTAAAATTATAAAATAGTATTTCAGTTTGATTTAAATTTTTTATGGTTGGATCCTATCTCTATCAATATAATTCTTATAAGTATTTATGATATCCAATACATAAATACTAACCTAAATGTGCCCCACAGAAGCATATGCACTTTGAATTTTTTTTCACCACAGGTTCTTGATATTACCCTACTCAATTTTCCAGGTATAACAATGTTTCGGGTTTTTAGATAATGAATATTCAGTTTGTCATCAATTACATATACTAAAGATATGTGATTCTTATCCTGAAACTATTACCAGATTCTCTTTAGCTTTTCTGGCACATCCACTATCCGTCAAAATTATACGCTTCTTTTCCATTGAAGAAATTGCGATGGGCCATTCAGTATACAGTAATTTATTATTCCATACTTGTATATAATTTTAATTTTATGATTTTTTTAGTTTTGTCCCCAATATTTTTCATCTTTATTTTATAATTTATTCTTCCATTTATCTATGCTTATGATTATTCTATAGGATAAATATTAGAATTATTACTCAATAATATATCATTTAATTTTATTATCAATGATTTGATTAAGCATAATAATAAATAAATCTACATATAATTATATAGGTTCAACAAAAATGAAGATTATATAACATTGAATTTATTTAATGTTGTAACATGAATAACATGTTAATGGATTGATGTCAATTTTTGGTTAACTGTATAATGATTAAATATATTTTTAGGATGGGTACCTTGATTTATTTCTTTTCTATGATTTCGAGATTATCATGGGAAACTTTTTTGTAAGTTGTTTTTTGGTTTTGAATTAATTTATTTACTGATTCTATATAATTCATGGCATGAGAAGGGGGTGCATACCAAGAAGAGCTCCTGAGTGATTGAAACATTACACTAAATAAGATTATCTCTCTCTCCCTCCATACCTAACAATAGAAAACATCCATTTTCCCTGTATTCATACATATTCAGTGGTTTTAATTTAATTATTTTAAATTACAGGCAATAAAAGTGATATGTGAAGGATGATGGACTAATATAAGTTGAGTTGGTTAGTAGTTCTCTCTCTATTTTCAATTAGTCATCTTATTATCTCCTTTACAAAACATATCATCAATCTGACATGAGAAAAGGTTAGTCCATGTTCTAATTTTGTCTCATAATTTTTGTTCTGTTTTGAATTGGAGGACTTATTTACAATTAATATTATTCCATGTTGTTTTCAATCATAATATTAGAAATTGATGTAATTGAATCATGTCTGATGTGAGCCTCCATAGTTTATCTCATATATGGATTTTGTATGCTTCTATTCAATATAGGATCTGATATAGTAAGCGGTTTTCAAATTATAAAATAGTATTTCAATTTGATTTAAAATTTTTATGGCTGGATCCTCTCTCTATCATTATAATTCCTGTACGTATTTATGATAGTCAATACATAAATACTAACCTAAATGTTCCCTAGAGAAGTATATGCACTTTGAAAATTTTTCACCACGGTGCCTCCAGCACTTCAAGGCGTACACCACTGGAACCAACTCAAGGTCATGAGTGGGATAGTTCCGCTCATGGGGTCTCAACTTCCTTGACCCATAAGCCACATCCTGCTCATCCTGCATCAACACAGCCCCAAGTCCAACTCTGGAAACATCATAATACATGATGTACTTCCTACCCGGCAGAGGTAAGATCATGATTGGTGCGGTCGTCAACCACTTCTTAAACTCTTGGAAGGTGTTCTCATAGGCCTCACAAAACTCGAACCTAATTCTTCTCTTGGTCAAGCTTGAGTGTGGTGCTGCCAAGTGAGAGAAATTCTGAATGAACATTCAGTAATACCCAGCCGAACCCAGAAAACTCCGAATATCAGAAACACTACTGAGCTGCTCCCAAGATAAAACTGCCTGCACTTTCTCTGGATCCACTGACACACCTTCCTCTGAGATGATGTGACCCAGAAAATGAACCTCACATATCTAGAATTGACACTTTTATAGCTTGGTGTATAACTGATGCTCTCTTAGCGTACCCAAGACGATGTAAAGATGTTGGGCATGATCATCATGAGTTTTCGAGTACACTAATATATCATCAAGAAAGACAATAAAATACTGATCTAGATAGGGATGAAAGATTCAGTTCAGTAAATCCATAAACACCACTAGTGAATTTTTCAAGCTGAAAGGCATTACCACAAACTCAAACAACCCGTACCGAATCTGGAAAGATGTATGTGGTACGTCAGAAGACCTAACCCTCATCTGGTGATAACCTGAACTCAGATCAATCGTAGAAAACAATGATGCCCCCCCTCAACTAATCAATCAGATCATCAATTATATGAAGAGGGTACGGATTTTTCACCGTCATCTAATTCAACTTTCGATATTCAACACACAGCCTCAATGACCCATCGGCCTTCTTTGAAAAAAGCACGAGAGATCCCCAAGGAGACATACTAGGACAGATAAACCCCTTATGATCCAACTCCTCAAGCTAAACCATCAGTTTCTGGAGTTCTGGCGGTACCATTTGGTATGGCGGAATAGAAACATGTTCCACTCCCAACAGCAACTCGATCGTGAGCTCGACATACCTCACATGTGGTAACCCTGAGAAATCCTCAGGAAACACATCCTGAAACCGATCCACCAAGGTAGGAAAATTGGATTGTTCCCCTATCTCACCATAATCAAGAATGATACATGCCACTTGAGCCGTGATTCCACTCATCTGTCGAAAAAATGGCCGCGCACGCCCTGCTCGAGCATCCCATTCACCAAGGTGGACAGAAGCGTCACCCTTAAGAGACCTGAACAATACTCTGTGACTATAACAGTCTATGTGCGCCCGATACAGCACTTACCAATCCATTCCCATGATTAGGTGAAACCCTAACATCTTAATAATGAACAAGTCCCATAGAAAACGATACCCACCAGCTTCCAAGGAACATCACTTGCATTTCTTGATATCCACAACCTGCACCCCCAACAGTGTGTCAATTGACATAACTCCACACATCCCCTCCATAGGTAAACCCATCACTTATAAAAGATGAGAAGAAACAGAAGAGTATGTGTCACCTATGTCAAACAATGCACTAGGAAATGTATAAGCTACAAGGATCGTAGCTCGAACAGTTGACAGTTCGGCCTCGCCATCACCAGGCGCAAACTGAACTTCCTGAGGCTGACCTACCACTCTACACTGGGCTCCAGCCTGAGCACCCTACACCGCACTACCCTATTTACATGAGAGATCTTTCCCTATAGTTCCACATCCACCTCCCCTGCATGTACAGGCCATGGAGCTCCAACTACCTGCCTGATACAGGGCAACTGGTCCTCCTACCGTACCCGGTACCTGTTTTTCATCATCATGCTCACCCATCTGCCGAGGGTTCTTGCAGAACCTCTACACATGACCCATCCTACCGCACAAAGGACACTCAACTGGAGGACGAGGACACTGACCATGCATATGCCCCGGCATACCGCACTGATAACAGAACACCTGGTTCCCACTCTGAGAGGCTGACCCTCTCTTTCGACCACCTTGCTGGAAACTTTCCAAATGGTGCTTCTGACCTTAGGAAGATGCACCACTTATCCGCCCATTTGGAACAAAAATCCCACCACCCGAAGCTCCCTTCATGTTCCCTTTAGAGATTAGTGCTTGATACATCACCTCTGCAATCCTCTTCAAGTAGAAGATATTTACTTGAGACTTGATCTCATGTCTCAACCCATCCTGGAAAGGCTTTGCTACCACAACCTCATCCCATGTTAACACTAGGAAAAAGTGTGTCAGGTCAGTGAAGAGACTAGCATAGTACATCACCCATAGCGATCCCTTAGTTAGGATCATAAACACTGCAGCCCGCTCTTGCCTCAAAGTCTCTGGGTAGAAATACTCCAGAAACTTCTCCTGGAAAACCTCCCATGACATCCCCTCATCCTCCTCGGTCTGAGCCTGGATGTCCCACCAACACCTTTCTTGGCCCCGCAACATATAAACGGCCAGCTTTAGTTGCTTTTCAATAGGGGTATCCATATTATCCAGTATCATCTGGATAGACTCTAACCAGAACTCCGCTACCTCTGGCCCACCCTCTCTGGTGAATGTTGGAGTGTGCTGCAGCTTGAACTCCCTAGTCAGCTCAAACATACTCGGTGCATCCCACCCTGGGTCCCGATCCATCATCTGCATAAGGTGAGCCACGTTCTCCCAGAACTGGTCTTCTCTACCTTCATTGATCACCAAATTTTCTTGCTCTTTTACCGGAGGAGTGTCCTCAGCAACATCCTCTCATTTCCCTACTGGTAACCAACGTTGTGGTGGCATCTCTCTACAATACCAAGCAATAGATTTAGCATGCATACCATAAAACATTCATGACTTCATCAAAATCTCTACAATATCTACAACAACCCATTTTCATATATTAATTCAATGACATTAACACCTAAAATTCATCGCCCCGACCATCCCAACTGTGGGCCATGTTCCACATGGGGTAAACAACCTTGCACTACCACCAAACTCACACAAAATTTTACAAAAACATTTTACACTTCATTTGAAACCCTTATATTTCATTAAACATCATTTCCCCACTTGTTTTATTTCATTCTTCTCATTATTTCTCTTGTTTCATGCAATACATGATGCACTCTACTTTCCTGCCTCACACACCTAGCCCATGCATGATAATAGCATAATGCATACCACCTATCTCCCTGGGTGCCCACACTAATGCATGAATGGAAATTCTTGGGCAGTTAAGGCCACAATCCAAATATCATAAAACAGTCACATCAAACCACATGTGCATCACCCAATGGGGAAATATCATCAACTGTATTAACACACAACCAACAACAACATTTCCCACCCAGGGTGACTTGGGTTTTCCCTCATACATGGGTTAGCTACTCCCAAGCCCGAGCTCATTTACTAAGGCCTGAAAACTCTTAAACCTTGGCAACATATCCAAAAAAACAAGACCTCAGAGAAGGAGAAGAAAGAACTCCTCTGATACTAATTTGTAAAGTTCCTGACCCGGAAGACTCTAAATCGGTGTTCCGGGCCGGGTAGTTATATAACCATAAGCATGCCACCCCATACGCCAAAGGCTGCCGACTAGTAGCGGGGGTCTTTGTGGTCATATGGGGAGACTATACCCCCTTTTTATTAGAGTAATCCCCAACAGAAATAAACAAATACTGGAAACAATAATCAATAAACAAGGATCATGTATAAAAACCATTTCCAATAATAAATAAGCCATGTCCTACTACAAGTGAAAAAGTGAACAAAAAGCCCAAAATAACGACAATGGACAAACCACCAAAATGGTATCAACTCTAAGTCCGGATCCTCCACCATGTGATACCCATGTCCACTCCAATATCTAGAAAAGACCATTTCCCTTCTCCTATCTTTCAAATATGAAGTCTTCTCGGGTAACCAATGGCAGCCCGAGTAGGGTGTGAGTACAAATCAGTAGGCCACCACCAATAGTGTCTACAAAATATCTAGTATGAACAGGTAGTGCATGAAAAAAGAATATGAAAGATAATTTCTGAGTAATTATTTAAGGTTCCATTAACCAGTTCAGAGCCAAAGCCATTGCCACTTCAATTACCCTTCATTTCACACCAATTATCATCACTAACCATTTCATCACATTTCCATGGTTTAATCACATACAGTATGTTACATGGGTCTAAGTCCTCCAATAACATGCAAGAGGCTAAACACATCATTATCATATCTCAATAGGAATAACCCCCACATAACAATCATATCCAAACCTCGAAGACTCAGTTCGGGAGGATGCAACTGTTAGGAGAATAGATCATCAATCCCCATTCATAACCCATGCATTTAGGGTGGAGTTCAGAGTATCAGTCTTCACTCGACCCATGGGATTAGATCCTCAAGTCATACCCCACTCTACCAGGCCATTTTCACATGATTATATATACAAGTAACCATCAATGCATCACACCATTTCCCTTTTACAAACACCATTCACAAAAAACCACATGGGAATTCACATTATAACTTAACCCATTCACACTTTACCATTTCACATCATTTAACCATTCACCCAATTCCCATGTGTTATGCCTATCTCACTAAGCATTCATCACTAAACCCATAAACTATCCCATTATGGTCTTTAATCAGTTTACACATTAACCCATTTAACCCATTCATCATTTCAATAAAGCAACCGTTCAACCCATTCCATATAACCCTTAAGTTATTGTCATGTCTAGGTGTATCACCTAACTTCTATTCCAAGTTCAACCAATCATGCCAACATATTCGTCAAGGGATCAACAATTTATTAAAACAAGTTCACTTGTTTAATAACAATCCCTTTTCCCGGGAAAAGACGGCACACCCCATGGATGGCCCCAATTAAGTCAAGTTATTCTCAACGCATCCCATGTGGATAGTGAGGGTTCCTATTTACAATTTTAAGCATCATTTATACCAAACGTATACAGGTTGATCAAATATAATCCAAAGGAAACCATGAGGAAAGCCACACATGCATAAATCAACCATAAAACTATGGGATAACATTTTTAGACCACCTACCTCGAAATCGCAATTGAATTCACTCTAAATCGAGTCCTTAGACATCAATCCGACTAGCCTTTGGTGATTCAACCTAGAACTCACCCAAAAGATAAGGTTTTAGAGCTTTATAACAAGAGGTAGATAATATAAATTCCATAAACCAAAAAGAGAAACAAAGATGGGATTAGACTTACCCGGAGCATCGATCTGCATCCAACGTCCCCAAAAATGCCTTAGAAATGAGGGAGATCGACCTCTTGGAGCTCTTAGGCGATTTGGTTTGCTCCTAGGGTGATGATTGAGGAATGGAGAGGAAATTCCAAGTGGGTTCTTAAAATCCCGGGGTGTCAATTTTGTATCTTTTTCCAACATTAAGAGTCCACATGGTTTGGCTGCACGGTTTGACAAACCGTGGGAAAACCGTGTGCATTCTATTGTCTCGAGGAGGAGGAGTTGCACGGTTTACCTGGGCAGGGTGCACGGTTTTCCCTGGCCATGACCAGGCCGTCCGTCCAGGCTTTTATTGCCCAGCATTCCTTTCTTTCATTCCGTGAGCCCCCGAAACAAACCCAAGTCCTCTCATACTTTCAAAAGACATCCCTTGAAGCCTGAAACAAGAGATTCAACCCAAACATAATGAAAACAAACCCTTCCAGAAACCGGGATCATACATTGAGAATTGTCTTGGTTTTTTCAAATCCCCTCTGCAAGTATCTTCCCCATTCCCAAGACATTCTTGTTTTACCAAAAGGCCAAACCCAAAGTCCTTAAAAAGGATCTCAATGAGAAGTGATCAAGATGTAGGAATCCTCTTCCTTTTTCATATTTTTTATTTTCAATTATTTTATTTTATTATACTCTATTCCTCTCCCCTTATCCATGAGGTATGAAATATCAATAATATTATATATTTTATTTGTTATCATGTTCCTGTAAAAAAAATTCATCACCTTTTCCCCTCTCCTCTCCCTAATATTCTAAAAATAACAACATTGTCCGCGATGTTCCGATTTACAAAAATCATTGATGATGTGTTTTCAATTTCCATTAAATCCTTAAAATATAATCATAAAACCCATTTAATGGTGCAAAATAATTTAATGTGTATGATTTAGTATGATTTATGTTATGAACTGAACATATTTTCATGACATTAAATATACAATGAAACAAGATCATGATTATTGAGGAACTACTAAAATGATCTCAAAAAATGTCATTAATATTTTATCTAATGTTTCATAAAAATATATGATAACAAAATCATTTATGGTATAATTAAATATTTTGGAATCTTATTTATTCTATTTCATTTCACTTTTGTAATTTTATTTCCATACGATAAGAAAATCAAATACAAACCAGCCATGTAAATCATGTAAAGAAGTCTCCCAAAACAATGCGAAGAACCAAATAATATTAATTAATGGATGGAATGATTTCATCAAATGATCATATAATGTGTTATAAATATTAATATGTTTATGTAAGATATTAATAAAAATATTTTAGTTATTATACAAGAGTCATAAACTAATTAAATGTAAGAAAAACCTGAGGTAAGGGAGTTCATTATCAAATTCCCATTCTTTGAGTTTACCTTCTATTTCATTAATTATGTGGTATTAAATTTTTTTTCTGTTATGAATTTTGTTTATATAATTCTGAATTATATGTATTTATAGTATATATATATATATATTCCATCCACTCTATTAATTCTCATTTCAATTAAATCATATTTGTAAGGGGCTTCTCTTTTCAAATTCACTTTTTAATTCTGTTTTACAAAATTCAAAATACATTTTATCATGAAATTATTCATGTTTTATGATTTTGTTTTTATTCTTGAGAATTGTTTATGATGAATTTTATGACCAATATTTACCTCAAATTAATTGTTTATGATTATATTGGAGGCTAGCCGTATGGTTACTCCATGTGTAACTATGATGGTTATACGATAAAGTATCCATAATGGTTATATTGTAATGTGGTCGTGATAGTTACAAATCACATGGTATCCCTAGTGGTTAAAATTGTATGTAATTAATTCACCACGTTAACAACATGTTTTATTTATTTTCTATATGTTTTCACAAAGTATGTATACTATGATTTATAGATTAAAAATATCTTATGTGAATATGTTTCGATATGTTTAAAAGTATTTATGGACTAAAGATTCCTTTTTTTCTTTTTTATTTACCTTAGTGAGCTATTTTTCTCATCACATGTTTTTAAAACGTTTTTCATATGAATCCTAAGATGTTCAAGGGAGAGTTAAGGTGCTAATGATGATTAATCTAGTTGTTTATATTTTCTATTATTTGTTTATACTCTGATTCATTATATGTAAGTTGTTGTCTAATTCTACAGATCGTAGAACGACAAAGGTTCTTATTTGTATAATGTACTGTGTATTTTTTAGTTGTATATTATAAAAAAAATATATCATGTTTTAGTACTGAATATAAAAGTTTAGGTTTAAGGATTTACAGTTGGTATCAGAGAAATGATTTACATAACTTTGGAGAATAGATGTTGTCGTTTTTTATAAAATTAATGTAATTGTGTTTAAATTTAAATATCTTGTTAATTCTATACAAATAATAAAATAGTTTTTCATTATTATGGATATCTGCATTCAGAAGTATATGTAAAATCGAAGAATTGTGATGTAACAATTCATTTAGGGGGGTTAATGTAACATCCTTATATTTTTAAAAGAAATACTATGTGATTAAATGAACTACTTAATAGTATTTGACCTTTATAAACTATCTATTAAACATAATTTTGCTGCTTCTCTGCTTTGAATTTCATAAAATGGACATACACGCTTGTGATCAATATGTTTGTTGGTGTCTGATATAACAAACATAATTTTTGCTGAATATTAACCTACCCATATGAATAGTAATATACCCTTATGAATAGTAACAAGACCCTTGTGAATAGAAATGTACCCTTTTGAATAGTAACACAACCATTATTAATATTAATGTATCATTATGAATAATAACATGACCCTAATTAATAGTAATGTACACATATGAATAGTAACATGAACAATATGAATTGTAATGTACCCTTATGAATAGTAAATTCACCAATAAAATTTTAAATAAAATTTATCCATCTTAAAAGTGTCAATATGATATAATTATAAGTAAATAAATATTTTAAAATTTATTTATCAAGTGTTATTATTTCTGTAATTCATATATATTTAATTATAAAATTATGATTAATTTATTAATTTAATGAAAATTTATTTTCATAAAATGTATTCATAAATAATTATTTTTATGAATTATGATTATAAAATAATTTCAATACAACTTATGTAATTTTTTAAAGTGTTAGATTAGAAATTTTAATTTTAAAATTGTATTTTTCAAGTAAATTAATATTCTATTTAAAAATTAAATTTCTCATGTTTAGAAAATTATTTTCAAAAAATGGATTTCATTTTTTAATTCTACACGTCAAAAAATGGTTTGGGTGAATTATTGTGATATTTATAAGGCTCTTGATTTTGGGATGAATACTAAAACATGATAAATTATGATAAATTCTAAATAGTTGTTTTACTGCCTCATAGATGATGAATGTATGATTTAAGCCCACTTAGTTCAAACTCTCATGTAATTATTAAAATTTTGGGTCTCATGAATCAATACTATTCATAGTCTTGAGTAAAAATATTAAAATAATGTAAACTCCCTCCTCTCCTCCACTGTAAATACCACATAGATTTCCCTATTCCTCTCAAACCTCTCAAGCCTTTAGCATTGTCTATGTTCAAAAAAATACACTCCCCTTGGATCTTCGCAATGTCAAAGATCTTCTTGTCTCACCAAAAGGCCAAAACCAATGGCCTTATGGAGGAACTCAATGAGAATCGATCAAGAGGTAAGAATCTTCTTCCCTTTCCATGTGTTCTCTTTTCAATTCCATAATTTTCTTGTAATATCTTTCCTCCACTTATCCAAGAGGTATGAAATATCTAGAATATTATATATTTTGAATGTTACCATGTTCATTTAAATAAATTCATCATCTTTCTTCCCCACCTCTCCCTCTTATTCTAAAACTAAATACCCCGTCCGTGATGTGCGGATTTTCCAAAATCATGGATGATGTGTATTCAATTTCCCTTAATTCTTTCAAATATGATTACAAAACCCTTTTAGTGGTTGAAATAGAATGTAAATTGTATTATTTAACATATTTTTTTCTATAATTAACTTATATTAATGACATTAAATATATAAGTAAACAAGTTCATGATTATTGAGGAACCACCAAAAATGATCTAAACAAATATCATTTATGTTTTATCTAATGACTCATAATCATATAAGATAACAAATTGATTTATATAATCATTCAATATTATGAATCATTTGAATACCATTTCTGTCCACTTCAATAATTTCATTTCTATATGACAAGAAAATCAAATACAAACTGGTTGTGTATATGATGTAAAGAACTCACCCGAAACAATGTAAAGAACCAAATATTATTAGTTAATTGATGTAATAATGCAATAAAATGATCATATAATGTGTTATAAACATGAACATGCTTATATGAGATATTAATAACACTATTTTAACCATTATATAGGAGGTTTAAACAAATTTTAATTTAGAAGAACCCGAGGTACGGTAATTCTTAACCCAATTTTCATCCATTGGGTTAACCTTCAAATTCATTAATCTTGTGGTATTAAAATTGATTGTTTGATGAATTTTGTTAATATTATATTTAGTTATGTGTATTTATTATTAATATACATATTCTATCAACCCTATTAATTCTCTATTCAATTATATGATATTTTCAAGGGGCTTTTCCTTTAAAATCCTCGATTAAAATTTTATTTTTCCAAATTCAAAAGTGATGTTTTTATGAAATTATTCATGTTGTATTATTATGTTCTGTTTCATTGGAATTGTTTATGAAAAATGGTGAGACCTATATTTCCCTCCAATTCATTAGGTATGATTTTGTTGGAGGTCGGTCGTATGGTTACTCCATGTGTAATTATGATGGTTACACCATAAGGGAGCCGGGAGGGTTACAGTATAAAGTAGTCACAAGGGTAACATTATAAGGTAGCCATGAGGGATATAAATCACATGCTAGAAATGATGGATACAATTGTATTTAATTAATTCCCCATGTTACCTACCTGTTTTATTTATTTCTCTATGTTTTCACAATGTATGTATATGATACTTTATGGGTAAGAAGTATGTCTTGTGAAAGTGTTTCCAAATGTTTAAATGTATTTATGGACCAACGATTCATTTTCTTAATTTTATATCCCTTCGTGAGAAATGTTTCTCATCCAAAGATTACAAAATGTTTTTTCACAGGAACCCTCAGAAGTTTAATGGACAATAAAGGTTCTAATACAGATGAATCTAGTTATTTATATTAACAATTAATGTTTTTAAAATACGATTCATTATATGTAAGTTTTTGGCCAATTCTCCAGAACCTAGAATGAAAAAGGCCCTCATTTTTAAAATGTAACGCCTATTTTGGATATATATTATACAAAAAAATAAATATATTGTTTTATTACTAAATCCAAAAGTGCATGTTCAGGTCTTTACATTTCATGACTCTTATTAGGTGATGGGATCCCAATATTGACCATATTATAGATATAAATAAAGCCTTCATGATGAAGTGTATAAGCTGGAAATTTATGATTGATGAAAATAATCATGTAATTTGGTAATAGGATAGTATGTTCTTCAAATTCCACTAATAAATTTTTGAGGGCTTCAAGAAATATTGAACTGATTTGGGTGAGATCAGAGATTATATCTTCAATTTCCAATCATTTGTAGAGAGGCTTCTTTTTGGTGTCCTTATTGGGAGTGAATGTGGAAACTTACTAGGGATTGTGATTTTTATGTGTGGAATATTTCATGACCAGCTACCATGATGGTGTAGGAATTTTTTTACAGGCTTCTAGAAATTTGGAAGGGGATTATGTTTACCTTGAAGTGAACGTTGTAATAGGAAAATTAACTTATATTGGAAAATGTGTATGTTTGAGATCAAATTTTCCATACATCAGTGGGGGAGTTTTCCCCATGACCCTTCTGGATGGGAGTATAGTTGTGTTTGTCATCTTGAGTGATTTGTTTAAGGTTCATCCCATTTATGGGGAAGGAATTGTGTTCCCACCCCTATGTCACTACCATTTTTTCTATAATGATATATTTTTAGGTATGTACAATGCTAGAGTGGATTTTCATTTACCCCTTCACCATTGTCAAAATATACTCGAGGAATTTAGAAATTACAATGAGGATATATTACCATTATATTTAAAAAGCAGAGGTATGTACTTTTTATTTTCCTCCATTTCCTATCATAGGACAATCAAAGTACTCATACATGGGGGGAAAAGACTTGGCTCCATCCCTTCTTATCTTTGATACATTATTAGTAAATTATACAGATGATTCTATATGAGATGGCAGATAGACTTGATTAATTTATGTAAGTGTGTGATCATATTGGTAGTTTTCCATTATATTTAACTAATATACACCTTTAGACATCACCCATATAGGATGATGGACGGATTTATTGGTGTGGGATTATTTTTGTGCAAGATCATGTCTTGATACATAATTTTGATAGTGTAATTTCTTGGAAACTTCCTGATGATGCTGTTGGAGGGGTTGATTAAGGTGGGTAGGTGTTTGTGTCTTCTCATGGATTTCTACAAAATTTGAATTGAGAGATCCCTTGGGCATAGGCAGATGGGTATTTTAGATGGCCTTATTAGTTTGGGTAGGTTTATGTACTATCTCATTGGGTGAAACAATATTTTAATGGTTAATATTATTGGATGCTTCTAGGCGAGTCAACTGGACAACTGAATTAGTGTGTGTTGGTGTATGTTTCCTCCCATAGTTTTCCACCCATTTTGATTGGTGGTATTCTACTGAGGGGAGGAAGGTGTGGACCTACTCCCTGTTGACTATTTCTTACACCCGGTGGGACTTTTTCTATGCTCATGTATGGATGACCTTGGATGGATTGATGAAGAAACCACCTTCATCATGCAGACGGTTCACTATCGTGAGACATTGGTGGGGGATAAATCTGGTAGGATCCCCTTTGAAGTATAGATGTGTTTTATAGAAGAGGCAATTTATGGCCTCATAATCCACCTTTCTAAGATAATGGAGTGTCAGATTATTGCATTCTAGGGAGAAGATTCAAAAATTATTGAAGACAGTGATTGGTTTCATCTGCTTTTGGACCACAGGACTTCACTGTTTGAATGCTTGGTATGGATTTTCCTGATAGAGGGATTTCCAGGTGGCCTCCAGGGTTGGGATGGTACCAATTTTATGATACCAATTCATTCAAAACCCAGTGTTGATGATTATGACCTCTTATTGGAAGAGGAACCATCATGAATTGTATCCAGGTCCTACATATGGTAGAGTTTGAATGATTCCATTTATATTTAAAGGATATCCTATTTGAAGTTCCTGAAGTACTGGTTACAAAAAACAAATAGGAAAACCTCATCAATTTAGAATCCCATAAAACAAACACATGAATGATTGGTTATCTTGTTTGGCCCTCTTTAATTTTTTGAGATAAAGGATCCTGAAATGTTGGTGATTCTATCATCTTGGTTAAATATTCACCTAGGGTTCAACATTTTTATTTTCAAAGAATATTTGATCCCCTAATGATTTATACAAGGTGGTATAATTTGGTATAATCAATCATGTTGAGCCCACTATTTTTGAATGACTTTCAAAAGGTTTTGTTTTTGAAGACGGAATCAAAAAAACGATTCTATATATGTGGTCACTCATGGACCTATCCTCCAATGGCCTGAAGTCCTTCATTTTTTTATTGATTCTAATAATCCACCTTTCAAGGGGAGAGGTGGAACCCTTACAAGGCCCATAGCCGAAAGTATTACATGGCCCATATGCCTTAGAGGAATTCATTTCCCGTAGGCTTCAATCATTACATACAACCGAGACTAACTACTTGGAACTTCTCCTCCCCAGCATCTTTATCAGGAAATCAGCTCTCCACCTTCGCACGGTTGTTCGGATAGGCATTACCGTGCATGCACAGGCTTGTCCCGATGGCAGCTGCCATACCCTCTCCACTCATGGACCTACCATCTAAAGTCATGTGCTAATTAGGGAACTTGGAAACACTTATTAAGAACTCACATGGGTTAATAGGATGGGAGTTCAATATCATCACTCCCTTTCAGGGGGAATTTTTTCTTACCACGGGACACCTGTATAGATTTACTATATTTTGATGAATCCTTCATTAATTACCACATATCTTGGGGGTTATCCCTAAATGAACAATCAATTTTAAACAGGAATGGAATATAGAATCATATATATATATATATTAGGTTCTCCATAAATGGTACCCTATTATGTACTCATTAGAGATTCTTTTTATATGTTATTACGATTCTGGTGTTGAGTCACATAGATAGAGACTTTGGAGTGTATCATCAACTAGGTAAACAAGAGTTGTTTTGATGTTAGGATTATCCCCGTGAGATGGGATTTGTATGTATCCTTTTCAACAGAATTAGAACCCGCATTTATCAATGCCACATAACAAGTTACATCATACCATTTAAGGTCATCAGATAAGGACCAAACTATGCAGTTTAGCATCATACATCATGTAAATCTAAGTGAAAGGTGCCTAATCAATGATTTTTGTGGGAATTATATACAAGATGACTAAGGAACATGGGGGGATATGGATTCCTTGGATGAATACGACTCTACTAGGAATATGAACCAAAGAGAATTAAGATTGTATTGGGGTATAGGGTGTGGGCATCATGGAGGCTTCCTACATATCCCATTTGGATAGAAATAAAATCCCAAAAAGTTTGGTTGTTAAGAAACATGTCTATGGAGGCCCTATGATGGTTTTTCATATAGGGTATAAGTCCCTTTAAGAGGATTTATTTGAGGAATAACACTATGTAGAATTTCATTGAGGTTTGGTTTCAAGTATTACACCATATATGAGGATGTAGTGAGGTTTTATAGTGACATGGTTGGGAATTTCACCATGTATGAGGAGCATGTTTGGGTTGGGATTACATATGGAATGAATATTGAAGGTTTTTGATCAGGTTTATTTTATGATCATTACCAACCTCTAAACCGATGTGAGTCATGCTAAGTGTGGAAAAAAGAGGAAGCAATAGATCTAGATGGACACATAATCTAATTTTTCAGCTGGGGGATGAGGCCAAAACCTAAATAGAGATTGAAAGAGAGGGGGATATGGAACCTCTCTCCCTTCATTATACCCTGATTCCAAAGGGATATAGAAAGCTAATTTAAATGAATATCTCCCATATTATTTTGGTAACTGAGATAGTCACATATTATGATATCTCAGGCCATGTTCTATGAGTATGGATAAGGGGTAAGGAATGAATAAGGAGAGGTCCTAGAAGGATGCTTATGGGATTAATCTAGTAGGGATTCCCAAGTCATTGTTCCTGGGGTGAAGGCAAATACCTCATTCTATGTTGAAGCGAAAAGAAAAAAGATACTCACCCTATCCATTGGGAATTGGATGGCTTGGGTATTAGAGGATATAATTTAAGGACATGTTCATAGACCTTATATCCGAGATTGGGAGATCCATGACACATCTCTAAGGGTCGGGATCCTCAAGACCAAGTAAATGAACACCCACATGCACCCCAAAGACCAAACACATATGGAAGAAAATGTGTGGGACAACTCTGATAGACAAAATTTATATCCAAATGGGAGGCACATAGGTGTTCCTCTTTCCATGGTTTTGAAAGTCCAGAGGATTTCATGGAAATTTCAACATGACCCCCTAAGATGAGGGATCCAACGTAATAGGAGACCATCCATGGGTGGTTTGGAATAGGGCCCAAAAGGAGGTTCTCGTAGGTTCTATCTTGGTGAGAAAACCTACTTTTCACAAGTCATGTGAAGAGATAGAGGTGCTTTTCAAATGGGGTTAAGCTTGAATGATATGGAGATTCCTTGGAATATGGACCACCTAGGAAACAATACTTGGTAAAGTCCCTATTCAAGGCACTATAGGTATCCTTTAGTTTTCCTGGATGGATATTGAAGGGGTACCTATTTAAGAAATGGGCCTTCAAAAAGTGGTTGTCAACTAATAGAAATATGTTCTCACATAGTTGTATTATGTTGAAAAACCTTGAGGAAAATTATTCCAACTGTCCACATTAATTACCTCTGTTCTCGTGTTATAGTGGGCTACCTGAGAGGATTTACAGGACCTAGGTGAAGGGGCTACATGACTAGATCTTCAGTGCTTATTTAGATTTTTTAGTTAAGAAAATGAGGGTCCCTAGGGTCCTATTAATAAGAAAATATCTGTTCTTGGGTTGAGGGAGGTACCCCAGGAATGTCAAAGACATAGGTTTCTGTCATAAGTAACCCATGCAGGGGTGGACAATCATTTAGTGTCGTAGCGATGTTTTGAATAGGTTCCTTATACTATAGTGGTTGCGCATTCTATGATGCATAGGTTGGGGCCCCTCTATCCTCTTAGCACAATGTATTAGTGTGTATATGACCACCTGGGATAACCTTATAGTCTATACTGTGGATACATTTCCACCGCACCCCATCTCGAGGTCAGAGTCGGGTTGTAGTCTCAGCCCTTTGAGTTGGCCATTTCCCTTCCACCACTAACCCCCCTAAAAAATGGGCAGTCTCACCGCAAAAGTTTTAGGCTGGTTTGAGAAGATTTTGTGTTGGGACACATGGAAATACTATATTCTCCTTTATATTATGTAAAGAATCATTTATACTCAATCTCAACATATAATGTCTATTTGAGGATGATATTTTGAATTCTATGGTAAAGTGCATGGAAAACATTTTATAGTGTCAAAAATGAATTATTATCATAATGAAAAAGTAAAAGTTAAGAAATAAAAGTTTCAAAACATTGAGTTAGAAAACAACGTACATCGAACATGTGAAGATGAGTTGTTCCTTTTTATGGAAGAGAAAAAGAATGCTAGTGAGGAAGTATAATGGTTTAAGAAATATTTCTAGAAGTAAGTTTCCATGGAGGGAAATTTGTAAGGCCCCTACCATAAACATTACATAATCTTGAATTATGTTAATAATTTACATTGGAGATCATTTCTAGTTTAGCACTTTATAGAATTAAGTCACAAAATACCTAACAATTTGAATATTAATTGTAGACACTTCTACTCAGTATATATTTTTTATAAAATAAAAACTCTTAAAAGAAAAGAAATATGTTTAGTTCCATGTTTTTATCCTCATGACTTTTCCATGATCTTATCCTTGACCCTATTCCACTTTAAGTCCTGTGAAGAACATTTAAAAACATGGTACGAGCATAAAAATCTCATTAAAAGATACACAAAGAAGAAAAACTTTTAGGTGTTCAAAACAATAAGTAAACCAAGAATACATTAACATAAGTAATAATTTTCACCTTTAGAAAGTAATAAATAATCTTCACTGAATAAAATCTCATTACATACCCTTTTGTAATCAAAAGACAACCCTATAAATCACACATAACATATAATGGTAAATTGGGACATAAACACACATAAATGGAATAAACATACGGTCAACTTCCACACATATCACTAAATGGAATATCCATACTGCCAAAATCCTTACACAATGCATTGGATGTTATATTGTAACCAGACATCCTAGGTTTATCACTACACCACCCGTTGTTTGGTTTATCACCTAACTACCCCTCAAATGTCCAAGTACCATTACAAAATAATAACACAAAAAACATTTCAAAAATAAAATTTTATTTGCAATAAAAAGAAATCATTTTTAAATATAGAAATAATTAGTTCATTTCAAAAACCATTTTCAATATGAAAACACCCAAAAAGTGAATAAGGGATTTTTTTCCTTTTAAAACAATAAGGCTTATAGAGGAAGCCAAGTAAGGATTAAAACAGTGGAGTGGTCATTGTCACAAAAAAACATTAAAAACATTACTTTTTTCATTTTGTAAAAATATTCATAAAAAGGATTCCCATTGAATGAATGTAAATTTTAAATGGGTTTATTATAAACCGTGTAAAATAAGGAGTTGTATATTGCCACAACATGCCTCAGTGAATGGATATTGGGACAAAGTCCCTTGAAAATATTGTACAAATAGATTAAGGATAAATCAATGAGATAATTATGTGTGAAAAATATAAATACAACCAATAAAAGTGGATATTTAGTGTAAAAACATTAGAGGTAATTCAAACCTGTTCACAGCATGGCATAATCCATATGTATAAGTTTAACCCAATGAATTAAAATTTCGTTAAGAAGTTCCGTTACAAAAAATTCGACAGCCTAACGACATCACTTAAAAATTCATAAAATGATTTAATGAGAGTGAAAATGGTCTCTCATAACATAGTCATAAAAGGTACAACAATAAATATATAGAAGAAAATAACCCAAAATGTGAAATTTAAAATTTAATGACATAACATAAAATAAGTATTTGACTAAAAGAGTATGGTGAAAGGTTCCCTTACAGATTTGGTAACATACGAAACATACACCAAACAAAAGAAGGATCATACAATGAGGATGTAAATACACATAAATTAATTTTAATTACACAAATTATACAATAATAGAAAATAAATACACCACACAAAAGTAAATAGTAGAAACAATAGCATGAATATCATATGAATAAAAAGTGATATGAAAACCCCTTAACTCATGTCTGACTTGTCTTGTATGTTCCTTGTTTTTTCTGAATAACAAATATAAGATAATTTATACTTTATTAAGAAATTTTTTCTAAAGATTATTATTCCTTTTATATCACTTATTACCTTTCTATAAAAATCAGTTAATTATTTGAGTTCGTATTGGACAGTTTCTTGATGTTCAAAACTTGAGTCAAAAATGAAATTGTTATATTTACAAATTTTCCATGGGGTAAAAATTCTATAATCTCTAGAATGATTTTTATGAATTATATATCATATATATAATATATATCCATTATATATGTGTTTATTATATTTCATATAAATTGGATATATGAAAATGAAATGCACTGTTCATGGAAACGGTAAGTTGTATGTATATATGAACGTTACTTTTATTTCATTTTTTCATTATTAAACGAATAAAAACCAAATGATACATAGGTATATAATAAATACATTATAATATATATTTTATATATGTTACATATGTTATTTAATTACATCCTTTATAAGTTTCATGTATATCAGGAATGATTCATATCACATTGAGGGGGAGGGAGTCCACACTTCCTCAAATGAAATTAGCATATTTTCCCATTATGGAAACCATAATGAAATGATATTAATGAAAAACATAGAACAATAGAGACAATAAAAATATAACATATATCACATATAAATACATTTCTATCATAATTTCCACAGTGAGAGGTGGTAGGGGAAAATCGAACAATCATCGTTTCATCAGGCAGTAGTTCACCATACACAGAAACAGTATGGTCGCGTCCATTAGATAGAGGTGTGTGTAAGTGTAGTTTGAAGCCATCTTATAAAAACAACATATTATATTGATTATACAGGTGTTATTATAAAAACAATGAATAAGAAGCATATATGGAGTGGATAAAGAAAAATAATGGAAAGAAACAAGAGAGAAGGCATTACATTAAATCGGGTAACTTCATTTGAGTTGAGCCAAAGGGCTCTCTTGAATTGCATTCATCCTAGGGGAAGGATTATATGAGGAAAAGAGGGATGTTAGTAGCTTATTTGGGACGATTTTTGATGAGACAATGGTGAATTATAGGTGTGAGTAAGGGTTAAAGGTGGTGTCCTTTTAGTAGATGGAGGAGGGGAACTTTATGAATGCTTGAAAGTATTATTTTATTATTAACATAATTTCGATTTTTAAAAAGGTCAAAAAAATATAAAATTAGAATATAAGGTGATTATTGTTCGAAATAAGGTCAACCAATAGGTTTTATACTAGTCTATGTCACAAAATTAACCTTATCTTTTAGCTTTAACTGTTAGTTTTCTAATTTAACCTTTATCATGCCTTCTTATATATTCATCCTATATGGTTAATATATTTACAACAAAATTCCCATCAACCCAAAATGGGTGATTAATGAGATTTGATACATCATATATTTCATTTAGAAAAATATTATATTTTTATGACTGTTTTATGATTTATTAAAGTATTTTATATTTTATAATATGAATTATGACAATTTTGACACTATTCATATCAAGGATTTTTAAAAAATCGAAAACAACTTTATTATTTTGAAGAAGCATCATTAATTCAAAGATAAATAGTCATAAAAATCTATTAAATTCGTGTATGGACTATAATATTTCAAAATAAGTTTATTTTAATATTTATAATCTCATCAATTTAAAACATTCGTTAATGAGGTAATCATTACATCATCATTGTGTCATAAATAAATTTATTTATTTGATGTCTAAAAATTGTAAATAAAACAAAATGATGTAGGAATTTTTTTTATATTTATAATGAATATTTTTAGTTAATGATATCAACTATATAACCCAACATTAAAATTTTTTACCAAAATATACATTTTTATGATATATTTATTTTTTTCTTTAAATAAAACGTTAATAATGTAATTATCTTACCCAAGTAGATTCCAAAGGAAAAATGTTCTAAACTATGATTTTATTAGTTATCCATGACTCATCCAATATGTTTATGAAAATTTTTAAATAATTTTATAATATTATAATTTTATTTTTATTTCGAATTACCCTATTCTCCTTTTTCCACGGTAAATAAAAACCAAAAGTTACCATCAACCAAAAATTAATTTTGCCGCATTGAATAAAATTTTACTTACTAATAACAACCATTTATGTCAAAATTTTGAAATTCACTTCATTGAAGTCGTAAAATTTTACTTAAACGAAAAAGTATGTTTTTTACTACTTTGTTGTGTTTTTCATTATTCCTAGAAAATTGAACATTTTCAGAAAAATACAAACAAATTACGAAAATATAATTTTGATATTACAAATAAAATAATGATTTTAATTTCACCAAATTCAAAGCATAGATGTTTCATTAAATAATTTAAAGTTAATTTCCATTGTCAAAAATATAAATCGTGTTTTTAAGGAGTTAAAACTACCAAAATATTGACATGTGTTTATGTTTAATTTCAAAGTGAAATTACTTCCAATGACCAAAATTGGATTAAATGGTAAAAATATAATACAATTAAACTTTAAAACCTTTTAAAAATATAATCTAACCATATAAATAAATCATATTAATAGATAGTTTTGACTTAAAATGCAATATTTTTCACTATTCATTAAAAAAATGAACTTTATCAAAAAAACTACCAAAATATTACTAAAATTAAATTTTGATATCCATCTTATAAATAAGAATTTTATTTTGTAAAATGGATCATATTAAAGATAAAAAAATTGATTTAAAATGGTTTTTCCATCAAAAGTCGGTAAAACTACATTTTAAAAATGTTATAGCATTAATGCTTAAAATTGGTCTCATTCTCATTTTAATCCACTAATTTTTTTTTGGATAAATGTAAAAAATTAAAAAAAAACAGGTTTAATCATGTTATGGTTAGTTCTATTCATTCCTTCTAATAAAATGGATAGACATTAACTACAATTTA
The DNA here is from genome assembly GCA_963277665.1 of Viscum album. Lineage (NCBI taxonomy): Eukaryota > Viridiplantae > Streptophyta > Magnoliopsida > Santalales > Viscaceae > Viscum > Viscum album. The sequence goes on from OY728132.1 coordinate 1,890,721,845, forward strand.
AATTAAAAACAATATTATATTATTTCTCGGTATAACTCAATGTTGTGAGCAATGTATTATTTCAAATAATTCTGTTGTTGCATGTTGAGTATTATATTGAGCATAGCATACCATTTAAAGTAAAATTGATATTTAATTCAAAAATATTACTAAATATGGAAATATCATATTCTTTATTTTCTGGGGATATTACACTCTTCCCCCCTTTTCGAAATTGTGTCCTCACAATTTTAAAATTGGTCTTGAAAACATCATTGAATATCCTAGGTCAAAAAAATATTCAACAAAACTATCCCTTTAAAATAATGAAAGAGATTTTAAAAGGTCACTCGAGATATCCCATAATAGTATTCCATGAAAACATGGATATGGAGGAGATACTAAATGTCATGTTCTGATAGAGAGTGATAGAAAACATGATTAGGAGAAAGTTAACCACCAGTCAATCACAAACTTATTATGGGCTAAACGGTAATTGATTCCACAGTAGGAAAATTAATCAGGCAAAGTTTTCAATTTAAGTTTCTTTTCATAAAGTTGAGGAATTTATTTAAGAGATTCAATAAGAATATATGGAAACATACATTCATTTCATGTAGACTTTCATATTTTACTAACTTTCTACCAAAAACTCATCTTTTCTCCAATTGATGAGTATTAATGTTTACATGGTCACACATCCATCACGATAATCATCTTATAGAAAATAAAATAATCCTAAAAAGATTAACCATATATTTCCCATGTCTTTAGACATTAACCAAAACTAAAATGGTTAGTACAATATCAGATAATCCACAAATTAGATAATCTTTTACACAAAGAATAACTACTCTTAATCTCTAAAATTGAATAAAAATACCAAAAGATCATAAAAGACCATTCAATAAACAATTATCCTTAAAACCCTTTAGTACAATCCAAACTAATATTGAAACCCAAAAACATAAAAGGATTTGATCACCTAGTCTTCCGCGATAAATCTTAATATTTATCTCCAAATAACATTGACTGCTCCTAACATCTCATACTATAGTGTAATTAACTGAATCACATATTATCTATGATTGGTTAATCATTTCAATAAATAACAAAAACCGCCATATGTACTCAATAAAAACATATATTCATCCAAATAAAATTTCTACCATTACTCCACAAATAAAATCACATAATATTCTTTTTTCCTTAGGCACATAGTGTTCCCTAAAAGAGAGAACGTCTTCCAAAATAACATTTATCAATTAATCACCAAATCATTTTCCGATAATAATGATATCCATTTGATAAATCATAAGTTCTAAAAATAAACTTATTCTTGATCCATAAAATCATTTAACTACAATTAATTAGTCATACTAACCAGGGACATCATGTAGTTCTGTGGTAGGAGATAAATCCCTATCGCACTTTGGTTGTGGGTTAGAATCTTCTTGTTTTTTCAAACGCGATAAGTTGTCACACGGTCTGTGTGTTTTCCATTTTATAAAATCATATCATTCTTAAAACATTCTAAAAAATAGGACAATTTTCCCAAAAATAACCATAACATATTTTACCCTCAAAGGTTATCAAATACCTTTCATTTTCCACCCTAAAGAATAATAACATGTAATTGCCTCCAATTTAAGAAACATATATACCCCAATAGTTCTTTATAACTATATCCACAAAAGAAAAGATAATTATTCCTTTAATAAAATTTTCACATATCAAAATTCAGGGTTACACATACTAGAAAAAGTCTTCCAAAGTAATCACATCATCAAAAGACACATAATACTATTAAGCATTTCATCCTCATAAAATGTACCAAAACTCTTGAATCCATTACATGTAGACTTCTTACTCATTCAATATTCTTCATGATCCATTAACTATTATTTTAAAAATTATTTTGTAATACATATTTCCTATAAAATCATGAACCATATTATAAGATTCAATAAATTCAAAACATCATACAAGAAGAAAAAATTAATACCTTTCATTAGATAATATCAATTTCCTCAACCTCAATTGGAATGGAATTAGTAATTGCTAAAAATACATTTCTATGATCCTGATGATACCATTACTAAATATTCTTCATAGGAAAAAAATTTTATAATGACCAGGCACACCACATTTAAACCATTCCATTGATCCCTTGGAAGGCACTTCTTTCCCTTTCTTGGATTCAACTGGATGCTTGTTTTTTACATGGTATTTTAATGCTTTATAACCTTTATTACCACATCTATAACATCTTCCCATACCATTGAATTGGTTTCCTAGGGGTTTCATTCCACACCATTGACACATAGGTTTTTGAATATATTTACCATTATGACTATTACCTAAACTTCTGTATGGATTTCTTTCTCTCATGTATGATGCGTTATAAAAAATGATGGTTCTGGTGGTCAATCATGACTCTAGATAGTTGGTTGAGAATAACAACAAGAGTTCTCATTGAATCTTCAATTTCATTTGGTTTCTTATTTATAAAACCAGCACAATTTCTTTCAAATCCCTTGTTACATTGGTTCCTGCTAAATCCATCCATTTACTAAAACCAAAAAGGCAAGTGTGTGTATATCAGAAAAATATTATATAAGATCTTATAAGGAGGGTAAAAAGTTAGATATACATATTCATGTTATCTTAAACTCCTTCAACTTGTCTAAAATAAATATGAACCTTTCTAATATGCTATCTATTATGGTAATTTCAGTTATGTTTTAAATTACAACCTGACCTCTAATGTTATCTAAACCAACCTCTGATTCCAACTGTAAGGACCCAACCGTAATCATTACATAATACTGAATTAAGGTAATAGTTAAAATTAATATAATTTTAAGGTTTAGTGCTTTAGATAATTAGGTCATAAAATATAAATATAAATTTGAATATTATATATTGACACTTCTACTCAGTATCCATTTTTTTCATAAAATATAAACTCTTAAAAGAGAAGAAACATCTTTAGTTCCATGTTTTAATCAAAATGAATTTCCATGAACCCATCCTTGACCATGTTCCACTGTATTCCATATTAAAAACATTTAAAAAACATGGGATGTACAAAAAAAGATCAGTAAAGGATACCAATAGAGGGAAAAATATTAGTTTTGAAAAAAAAACAAGTAAACTTTGAATGCATTATCTTAAGTAATAATTTTCACTTTTATGAATTATTAAAAAATCTTAACTGAATAAAATCCCATTGCCTACCCTTTTGTAACAAAAATATTAACTTACAACCCATATAAATTATATTGATAATATAATGGTAAATTTGGACATAAACATACTGAAATGGAATAAACATACGATCAACTTTCATAGATATCACTAAATGGAATTTCCATAAAGTCTAATTCGATACCAAATTCATTGGAGGTTATAATATAACCACCCAAACTCGATTTATCAGGGCACCACACTTCATTTGGATTATCACATAACCACCCGTCAAATGTCTAAGTACCATTATACAATCATAACACATAAAATATTACAAATATAAACATTTCACAAATAACATTTCACTTGCAATAACAATAAGTCATTAGAAGATATAGAAATAATCAGTCCATTTCAAAAACCATTTTGAATAAAAAATCACCAAAAAGGGAATAAGGGATTTATTTTAAATTTAAAAATGTTATGGTTTATAGGGGAATCCAAATAACGATTACAGTGGTGTAGAGGTCATTGTCACCACAAACCTTAAAAACATTCCTTTCTAATTTATTAAAAATCATCGAAAAAATGATTCCATTTAAATGAATGTAAAAGGGTTTTATTATACACTGTGTAAATGAAGGAGTTTTATATTGTCAAAACATTCCTCAATTAAAATAGATTTAGACAAAGTCCCTTACAAATATTGTACCATTAGATTATGAATAAATCTATGAGATAATTATATGTGAAAATTATAAATACACACAATATAAGTGGATATTATGTGTAAAACAATCAGAGGCCATTCACAAAAAATCACTAAATGAAAAAATCAATAAGTAAAAGTTTAACCCAAATAATTTAAATTGGGTTAAGAAATTCCCTTGCAAAAAATTCGGCAGCCTAACAACGTCACTTAAAAATTCAGAAAATGGGTTTATTAAAGATAAAAGGGTCTCTAATCACATGGACATAAAATGTAAAACAAAAAGGATATAGAATATCATATCCCAACATTTGAAAATTGAAATTAAGTTACAAAACATAAAATAAGTCTTTGACTAAAAGAGTACGGTGAAAGGTTGCCTTATAGATTTGGTAAATTATGAAACATACACCACACGAATGAAGGCTCATAAAATGAAGATATAAATGCTTATAAATTAATTTATATTATATAATTAATAATATCATGGGCAGAAAATACACTATACAAAAGAAATTAGTTTCAAATTTTGCATGAATCTCATGGGAAAAAAAGTGAGATGAAAACCCCTTACCCCAAGTCTGAATTGTCTTGTATATTCCTTATTTTTCCTGAATAATAAACATAAATTATTATATAAATTTTTAAGAACATTTTTCTTGTTTTATTATTCTTTTATATTAATTATTACCTTGCTATAAAAGTTATTTAATTATTTGAGTTCATATTGGACATTTTGTCAATGTATGGAACTTGAGTCAAAAATGAACTTATTATAATTACAGATTTTCCCTGTGGAAAAAATTAAAACATCTCCAGAATGATATTCATCATTTATCTGTCACATATATCATATATATTCAGTTCTTATGTATTTATAATAGTCCATATCATTTGGATATATGAAAATGAAATGCATCATTCATGGAGACAGTATGTTGTACGTACACATGAGCGCAACTTTCATTTATTTTTTCCATTTTAATAGAATGGAAGAAAAATGATACAATGGTAAATTATAAATAATGTATAATAATAATGTTATATATATTACATATTTACATTAATTCCTTACTTTATATCATCCATGTATTGTATGAACGAGTCATATCCCATTGAGGGGGCGGTAGTTCGCACTTTCTCAAATGAAATTATCTTAATTACCCATTATGAAAACCATAATGGCATGATATAAATGAAAAATTCATGAGAATAGAGACAATATATAAATAATATATATCACATGTAAATTAATATCCATCATAGTGTCCTTTATAATAGGTGGTAGGGGAATATCAAATAATTATCGTTTCGTGAGGCAGTAGTTTGTCGTACACAGAAACAGTATGTTCGTATCTATTAGATGGTGGTCTGTGTAAATGTAGTTAGAATACTTATCATAAAAAAACCTATTATATTGAGGAAATTGGTTTTGTTATATAAATGAAGAATAATAAGACCATTTGGTGTGGAGAATGAAAAATAATGGAAAAATATAATAGAAGACGTTACCACAAATCTGGTAATTTATTTTGATTTGAGCCAAAGGGAACTATTGAATTTACTTAATACTAGGAGATGGATACTAAAAGAAATAATGGTATGTTGGGAGATTATTTGGAAATAGTTTCTACGAGAAAAGGTGGAGTGACATGTGTGATTAATGGTTAGAGGTGGTGTCATTTTATATGAGGAAGGAGGGGCACTTTAGGAATGATTCAATGTATTATTTTATTATTTACATAATTTCGATTTTCAAAAGGTCAAAAACACAATAAATTATAATATATGGTTATTATTATTTTAAATAAGTTAAAAAAATATATTTTAGTAAAGTCTATGTCACAAAATTAACCTTATATTTTAGCTTAAACCCTTAGTTAACTAATTTAACTTTTACCATGTCTTCTTGAATATTCATACTATATGGTTAATATATTTACTATAAAATGAGAAGATACCCAAAATGGTTCGTTAATGTCATTTTTAACATCCTATATGTAATTTGGAAGAATAGTTTATTTTTAGGACTATTTTTTTATTTAATAAAATAATTTTATATTTTAAAATATAAATTATGTCAATTTTGACACGATTGATATCATGTATTTTTAAAAAATTAAAAACGCCTTGATTCATTCGAAATACAATCATTAATTCAAATATAATAAGTCATTCTAATTTCTAAAATTCTTGGATGGAATAAAAAGGTTAAAAATAATTATATTTTAATATTTATATTCTCATTTATTTAAGACATTCATTAATGAGTTAATCATTACATCATCATTTTGTATTAAGTAAATTTATTTATAAGATATCTAAAAATTATCAATAAAATACTATGATGTAGGATATATTTTTATATTTATAATTAATATTTATAGTATAAAATATCAATTACATAACCCCACATTAAAATTTATTTAGAAAAACAATACATGTTTATGATATTATTATTTTTATTTTAAATAAAAATTTATTACTGTAATTACCTCATCCAATTGGATTGAAAAGGCCAAAAGTTCTGCCAAATTTTTTATTGGTCATCCATGGCTCATAAAATAAGGTTTGGACAAGTGTTAAGGTAATTTTATATTATTATAATATTATTTTCACCTTGAATTACCGTATTAACCGCTGTAAATATAAATCCAAAGTTATTATTCACCAAAAAAATCTTCTCATTGAACCAAATTTTACTTATTTATGACAATCATGTATGTTGTATTTTTGAAATTCATTTCATAGAAGCATGGTAATTTCATTTAAATGAAAAAATCAGTTTTTAACTACTATGTAGTGTTTTTCATTATTCATAAAAAGTTGAACGTTTTCAGAATAATACCAAACATTTACCCAAATATAATTTGGATATTAAAAATTAAAAAATGATATTAATTTTACCAAATTCATAACCTAGAGGTATCATTAATGAATTGAAAATTAATTTCTGTTGTTAATACTAGAAATCATGTATTGAAAAAGTAAAAACTACAAAAAGATTGACATGTGTTTTTGTCCAATTTCAAAGTTATATTACTTCCAATTAAAAAATTGTATTAAATGTTAAAAATATAATCCAATTAAACTTTAAAACCAGTTAAAATGATAATATATACATATATATAAATCAGATGAAAATGAAATTTTGACATAAAATGTGGTATATTTTACAATTCATTAAAAAATGAAGTTTATAAAAAAAATTCCAAAAATTTACCCAAAGTAAATTTTGATATACCTCTTATAAGAAGAAGTTTATTTTGTCAAATGAAACATATAAAAGTGAAAAAACTAGATTTAAATGCGGTTCTCCATTAAAAGGTGGTAAAACTGCATTTTAAAAATATAAGAGTATTTATGCTTAAAAATGGATTCATTCTCATTTTAAGCCTCTAAATTTAATTGGATAAATATAGAAACATTTAACCAACATGTATAATAATAATATGGTTAGTTTTTTTCAATATATACAATAAAATGACTAGGTGTTAACTACCATTTAAAATAATAATATTATTATTTTATTTCACAGTATAACTCTACGTTGTGTGGAATGAAAGATTTTAAGGAAACCCATTATTGTGTGTTGAGTATGCTATAAAAAATAGAATCCAATTGAAAGTAAAATTAATATTTAATTCTAAAACATTAATAAATATGAAATTTTCATATTCTTTATTTACCTAGGATATTAAAATAATATTTAGAAGCTTGAGTCTTCTATCAAAGATGCTTAGAAGTATCATAATAATGTTAAGAAGACGAAGGAAATTGTGAATTTGTTGTTAAATAAATAATTAAAATTTTAATCTGAACACATCATTCATTATTTTTTGAAACATTTTGTATGCATGTTGAATGTGAATAAATTCAATCTAGGTATTTTATTTCTAAATTACATCCAAATTTATTTGGAATTTATATTATTTCTTCAATATCATGGATAATTAGTTCATTCACATAAAATTGTTTTGTATATTATCCCTTTCTAATATTTTAAGTAACATAATTTCCATATTTTTTTAAAATAAGAAATAGGGACAAGTATAAAGGAAATTTATTTAAGGTGGGAAGTTATAAAAAAGAGGTGAAGCCTCTGTGATGTTGTGGGGGGGGGGATTTATTTAAATAAGATATTTTATTAAAATGGAGATTATTTAAATAGTAGAAATTTTTTCAAAGGGGATAATCTAAAGTATTAATAATTTCAATTATATTAGAAACAAGTTATAAACACGTATTGATTTATATCTTCACTGTTATTAAAACAAAAAATGGTTTTAGGTTTTTCAAATTTAATAGTTATTCATCATAAGTATTGTGCTTTTGGATTTCCTAAAAATGGGTAGATTGTTCTAAAAAAATCGTACATTCTAATTTACCTTTCTATATTTTTGGAAGTCCAAAACACATTCCTAAAAAACTTTTTTACTAAATTTATATATCCCATGTGTATTATTATCTTATTACATAAAAAATTATTTTATATTGAAATAAGAAATAGTTATTATATAAAATTAATATAAACATTCATTATTCAATTTGATATATCATATAGAAGTTGTGTTTGGTACATCATACTAGTTTTTTTTAAGGTAGTGGTTAGAATTATTTCATATCTATAATAATAGAATAATTCATGACCGTTGGACTCAAAATTCTAATGAAACATCGAAATGAATATTTTTCATTTTATCTGGTTTACAAATAATATTTAAATCCATCATATTATTGATGTGTATAATCGAAGGATATATATTTTTTATATCAGATAGAATCCAAAATAGAATTGGGATTATGAGAAACTAAACTACATTGGATAATGAACTAATTTGATATCATGTTCAAGATCAATATCATTATGTTCTTTGGAAGGTAATGATATCTAATTATTTTGTAACCAACCCATAAATATGAAATTTGTGGGACTCCATATATATTGAATGTAAATTGAAGAGCTGGGGTCCTATGAATTTGAAACTCAAGTGTTCTAAATATTTCTCTCCACAAATATATTATTTATATGATTTATAATATTTCAAATAATTGAATTTATAAGGAACCATTGTGAGTATTGTAAACTCCATTGATTTATTTTCTTATTTTGTGAAACTGATCATGTAAATAATTAAGGGATTTATTTGGTAGAAAGATATTGAATCCAATCCATCAGATATAGGGATTCAAAACCTGGAATACAGTGACTGATCATCTTATAGAGTGATTTATTATTTTATAAATACCAGGCGGAATCCAATCATCATAATGATGAATTTCTTGGTAATGAATTATAGACCATTATAATAGGTACTAAAATTATAGATACATTATGGTGGGTTGTTTAACTAACATAACTCTTAATATTAAAGAGTAAAAGATTTTATAAATATTATAATTTATCCCAATTAATTTAATCTTTTGTATTTCTTGTTTATATAGGTTTTACTTTATTCTTTTCATTAATATTAAAAAGATTGTTCTTACTAACCTTTATGATAAATTGTTTTGTTGGAGTAACTATGAGGCTAATAATACTTTGATATATCATATAATTTCTAATTCTGATTCTATTACTCTGATCATCGAATGGTCTGTGATTATGATTTCTTTTACATAAGAGGAATTATGTTTTGAATTAGTTTTTATTTTTTAACTATAGTTAACACCAAATTTTATCAATTATAACTCTTAGGATCAAACATGATCCATTTTGGATTCTTATTTCATGTGACAAACCCGAGTATAAATTTATCTTTTCAAAAATTACAATTGTGTTTTCTCTCCCACTTATAAAAGTCCACCTACTCTTCTCTCTTCCCAAAACATTTAATGACCCTTTAATCAAAAGAAATTCCTACCAAAAATCCTTCTCTAAATCCATCACTACATCTAAGTGGCCTTATATTTATTTTTAAATCCATAATATGTATGCTCTAAGTATAATCTGAAAGTGGTCCTCCAAAGGGGAGGTAAAATTCCTATCCCTATATCTTTTATTTATTTATTCTACAATGTACATAAATTATTATTAAACTGTGATGATATAATAAAAATTGTTTTTAAAATATATTAACTTTATTTTATTTTAGTATCTTAACATATATATATATACACTTCTATCAAATGGAAATAATACCATAGATCGTGAGTTCGACAGACTATCACCTCACAAACCAATGTAATATGTTATCCATAAATGCTTTCCATGGATGAATATAATGATTTATTTAACATATATTGAGGATATTTAAGACATATTTATACTTTATGAATTATAATGTCACATATTCCAACTTACAATTTATTGCATGGGAATATGATTACATCACTAGTGTTTGGGGAGGACTACCGCTTCCCAAAATGATGTGAATCACTTTTCATTTAACCATTACATGTAAGATCAGAAGGATAAATAGAGTAAAAGTATGAGATATTGATGAAATAATAAGGAATGTAGAAAAATGATATATTATTTACCATATTTTTGTTTCATCCTTCATGAAAATGGAAACAATGTTCATCCGTATGTGTATCCCACTGTCTCATTGAATCGTATAATTCATTTTTTGTCTCGAATGTTAATAGTTTATAGTAAATAAATTTTTAATGATTTTCTAGTATATATATATATATATGATGTCTAAAATTATATATAATATATAATCACAATCAATGTTAAAGGACCAAAAATAATGAACCATTATATACAAAATAATAATAATTTTTTAAATGAAACATGATTTTGACACGGAATTCTGAACAAACAAGTAGTAAAAGGTCTTACGTAAATCATATATGATATGATATATATTATTATTAATCTATAAAGTCTTTATAATAGATATTTTTTATTTTATAGGTTGTTCTAACATGTGTTATGGATGGTGAGATATAAGTTATTATATTTCTAGTATCTCTTTCATTTTTGGGAGACATTACATACACATAAGATTTTTCTTTCGGGTTGTATATATACTAAACCTTGGATAGGAATATCCTAAATATTTTTATTTTAATTTAAATTATTTATTGATTTAATTTTATTCTTTAATGGATATTATTATTTATAATTTTGAAATATACTAATTTATTTTTGCTAAACTTTTATTTCTGTGGGACACATGCCATATACAATACCTCTTACCTTTTTGTGGGGTATATATATCCCATGAATTATTTTTTTGCCTTTATCAATATAAATATAAAAAATATGTATATAAATAGACACACATATTATTTTCTATCACGGGGATTTCTATTAAAAATAAACAAAAGTGGTGAAGGTTTATTGTTATAATCTATTTGTTTACTTGGCTTGATTATTACTAAGTAACAATGGTATAAAATTGGCCTTTTTCAATGGGAGGATTCACGAGACTTCCTTTTGGTGGTCTATGTTGACCTTATTAGAAACTTCCATTTAGATGTCACTATACTTTTTACACTCCCAACCTTAATTTCCACGCATCTGCTCTCATTCAACCAACTACCCCAGGGACCTCGCTTCCCCTACCCACATCCTACACGAAGCTCCATCCACCATCCCACCATCATTAAACCCTTCTACCCCATCACTCCCTTCATCAGGACCTACCACCCCATCGAGCCCTACCTCCCCTATACAGCCTGAAAATCATGCCCTCCTGATCCCATCGAGCCCTCCCACCCCTTTCATCGAACCCACCATCGATCCCTATCATCAAGCCCCAAATTATGATCCATTTATGACCCCCTTTTCCAATATTTGAGCTCCCCACATGTGAGTGTTGAATTGAATTATTATTTTACATTTTAAATCATATAAAAAAATGGTAATTGTTTTTCCAATATCTATGCATCTCAAAAGAATCATTTATCATTTTTAATTTATAATGTCAAATTTCATTCTATGAGAAAGTTAATTTTCTTTAAAATCTAGTTTTTGATCATGATTGACATAGATTTTCAATGACGAATCATGTAAAAAAATATATATTTTTCTTTTATTATTTCCTTGCTGATTATCATCAACTTTTAAATGTTATTTTTACATCATAATGCTCTTTATTGAGAGAGTTGTTTCTGGTTCTGAGTCAGTCAAATTAATATCATCATTTGTTCCTTTGTCATATTATATCCCCCCTCATTTCATAATTATTAATTAATAAACATATATTAGAAATATATGGTCAGTTGATATAATAATATTTTGAAATATAATAAAATCAGTCCCCTTAAAGAGGGGAACTTACTTGGCGAAGTTTCATATTACTATAGGATTCCATGTCTCACCACAGGACACTAATAATATTTATTTATATTATGTTTTTTCTACTATTCTTATGAGTTTCCATATTTATATTGTTTCAATTTTTTGATAATTTTTTATAATTGAAAATTTTAGTAGCCAAATAGGGTCCAACCAATGTATTTTGTGCTATAATGAAGCCAAGTCCCAACTCTACTATTTGAAATAAGACAAGGAATGATGATTGAATAATTAGTTTGGGTTTGAATTCCTATCCAATTTTAGTTAAAAATTATAGTGATTTAAGGTTTAGTGAACCAGTTTTCATTTAAAATACATCATATCTAAAATAATTTTAAAATCATGTTATTGGAATAAAATATGATTTGTTTTCTGAATTTTATAATGTATTATTTGGTTTTATTCCTGTGAAGCCATCAAATTTATTTATTTTAATAAGTTTCACCCCTTTTCTGGTGTAAATCAATTATTTACAAATTTTATATGTGTGTACGTGAATTCACACACATGAACAATTGTCCCATATAAGATATTGTATTATAATCTATATTTTAAAATTATTTGATCAATATAATTTTCAAGATATACATCATACTCTTCGATGAGGTACTCACAATTTTGGTTTTAATTTCATTATTATTCTAAAAGTTTTTAATATATTAATTACTCCATATTTTATAACATTCCCAAATCATTTGGTTTCTTTGAGTATTTTTTCAGCTCCACCAAATTTTCCACAAACTGTAGATACATTGGATTCTAAGTTATTATTATATAGGGTCCTATATAATTTAAATATTATACTTTAATTATTTTCATTATATTAAATTCAAATACTAATAAGTGATTTATTTATATGCTAGATAAATTTTTTTTTGTCTATTATGCGGGGATTAGTTGATTTAGGTATTTTTCCAGTGGATTTCAATGTGATTTGGTTTATTGTCCATGAATAAAATTTTAATATATATACCACTCTTAAAAAAATTTAGTGTTAGAGAACATGTGTTTTTGAATTGGTTTTTTTTAAAAACTATAAGACATGTACATGTCATGAAGAAGAGATTTTTTCATGTCACTAATAATAAATTTTTATATGGATGTTTATTCAGGAATAGTTGATCTGATGAACTTAATTATCAATGATATGATGTTTTAGTTTCAACCTAAAGACAGAAATTTATTAAATGATGATGTTGAAAGGAGTAATCCTTATTGTTCTGTATACAGATAACCATTAAAATTATTTGAATTTTATGATGAAGCACGTAATAAATGATATCATGGTTCGCTAAATTTACTAAATTTCAATTCTTCATAGAATTGTTACACCTGAAGGACATGAATAAATATACATAAAACTCATTCGACATGTTTTTGGTATTGGTGATGATGGTTCTCCCTTATGGAGAGATGATTCCAGACTTATTCATTGAAGCTTGAAAGTTGACAGATGATCTTGGACTTTGATATGAGACCATTTATACCTTCCATACTAACTTTCTGTTGTTTCAGAAATAGAATGTAAAATTCAATGAATTAAATATTTTATATTCATATATGTCGATGGCCAATGATATTAATCAAGGTGGTAAGATTCTTCCCAATATGGTCTTTCATCATTGGTAATAATTTTCTTCTAGGAAAATGTTGGATTCCACACAAAATCTAAGGCTGAAGATATTTTTTCTGTTTTCTAAAATTTCTAAACTGATGAATTTAAATTTAAATATAAATATATGGGTAATATATTTACTCACTGGACATATTAATTAGCATGGAATGAGATTGAAAAAAAACACAATGACTTTTCCAAAGATGGTGGTAATGTTTGACAATGTATGGAAGTAAATGTCTTTAATTTATTTAGGCCTGTGGTTGGTGTGGTTCATAGTACATGTCATGTGGTGTTTTTTTATATGACCTTCCCCCATGGTTATGTATGAGTCAAAAAAATTTAAATATCAACTCAAATTTAAGGACAAATAAGAACTAGTGACAAATTCTATATTTATATGAAATCTTTGAGTGATAAGATGCAATAATTTTAGGAAGATGGTGTAATGAATTTTTACATGGTTTCTAATGAAATTTTTAGAATCTGGTCATCTTTATTTTTGACAATTAATTACTTAGAAACATATTTTAACATTTTAGGTTTGAGTATAAAATGATAATTCACTGACACTTGTTGTAATAAAAGAACTAAATTTTTATGAATTAATAACTATTGAATGTGGAAATTTATAGGTCAGAAAAATTTTATTTGCCTATAGAACATATTCAAGAAACACATAGTTTAGTTTGATGGGAATAAATAGAATGAACCATCACCCCAAATATTGTATGGGGTTCAAATTATAGTGCAACTTGTTTAAAAACACACACACACACACAATATAATATTTTTTTGGATTTATTGGCTCATGAATTTCTTTTTATTACTGCTAAAAATAGAAGGTGAAATCATAATTAGAAAAAGGGAATTATTTTCTTCGAATCAAATTATTGAAAAGTTAAAATTTTGCGAAAAATTTTGATTTGATACACATTAAAAAATGAGTGTGATAATATATTGTGCACTAGTTTTGGAATCACGGGGAAATTGAAAGATAGTTTTAAAACTCAATTTAATTTTTATGAAATGGGGTTCATAAACCATTTATGTTGATAGATGGGTGATAATAATCGATCATACATTCCTTCTGTATAGTACACGATGAGTTAAAAAGAGAAATATACAATTCTATCAATTTTCAAGACCATCATGGTGCATGATTTTTATTTTTCTAATATTTATGTGCATGTTAATATGATTAAAATGAAATTTAAGTGGGTGAAATGTCATGATAATAAAATTCCTCTTAAATATTTAATCCCAATTTCAATTTTTATTTTCTTACC
The DNA here is from genome assembly GCA_963277665.1 of Viscum album. Taxonomy (NCBI): domain Eukaryota; kingdom Viridiplantae; phylum Streptophyta; class Magnoliopsida; order Santalales; family Viscaceae; genus Viscum; species Viscum album. The sequence goes on from OY728132.1 coordinate 1,890,736,883, forward strand.
CACCCAGGTTTTTGAGATGTCGATTGATGTTTCTAATATTTTAAAACAATTATATTAGAGGAAGCATCCTACGAGTGATTTGAATGGAAATAAATAAATGAGTGTGCATTCACTATGTCACAATTAAAAACTATTTACACCATTTTTTAATGTCATTGTCCACTTTAATCTGAGTTTACAGGTGAAGTCACTATTTGTGGTCCCATAAAATTCGTGTGGATGTATAAAATAGAGTATTAAGTAAATACATTGAAATGATGTGTTTGTGAAAAGGGATTCCAAAATATTTATCTTAAAAATGGTTATTTGATGGATGATTGAACTAATTTTTTTCTTCATATATTAACGAGGTTGAAATTTTTTTATATAAAGCCTCTCAAATTGATGAGGGTCTAATTTGATAAGTGATAACATTTGATATAAACAATAAGAAGTGGGTTCAAGACCATCAACAATTGTTTTTGAACACTCTATTAGTAATTGCATTAATATAATAAGTTGCATAGTTGATCTATTTCGCCTTATGATTCTATATTTAATTTTTTAATTAACATTTATTGTATTTTAATTTAGGATTCATGTCATTGAGTTTAAATGGAAAATACCCCATGAATTTGACTATAAAATCCTAAAACATCATTTTAATACATTTCAATAGTGTTTAAAGACCCATGTATGTATAAATAATTTATTTAATATTATTATAGTAAACTGTGTTGTATTATAAAAATCCATTATCCATTGAATTATGTGAAATTTACAATTTCACAAGATTCTTGATTTATATACTCATACTATGAGTTATTAACTCAACCAACTTGCTAATTACGCATTTATTATAACTCATCACTACAATTATTTAGATGTTAACAAATTTTCATTCTGTATTATTGATGATTATGTGAACAAAGAAGTGTATAACATTGGAGTTTTTTGTTAATTTTTTGATGTAGACTTTTATTATTGATTTATGAGTTATATTATTGAGTTTTTTTATGGTCTTGGATTAATGGATATATTGTTAAGGTGTGATTGGGTCGATCCAATTTGCCGAAAAAATGTTGATCATTTCCAATTTACATTGGTAAAATTTAACAGTATGCCATATAAATATGACCAAGCATGAGATGATACCCTCATACTGACATCAGAGGTTGGAAAATTTTACTTTGTCATCATTGATTCGAATTGGAATGTTGTTGTGAAAATTTCTAAAACCGTTGTTTTTCGGATTGACCAATACGAACTAGATGTAGTCTCATTTCCAAATCAAACACTTGATTAAACAACCAAAGATGTATGAAAATATGATGTAAAATTTGGGAGATAGAAAACAAAATTAGATACAATAGACTTACATGATTAATGAAAGATTATAATTCTTTACAGTTAATGTTTGTAAAAATATTTTATAATTATATGTATAAATAATTACTTATTTAAATGTATAATTTATAATTAATGTAGTTATGCAATATGGATTTTATAGTAGGTCATCTATTGTTTTCGATATAGATGTTTTCATTTTTTAAATTTAATTTATTTTAATTTTCATTATGGATATCCAATTAAATGGTTCAAATATTTAATTACAAATTTATTAATTGATAATTTCAATTTGAATTTAGGTTTATTAGGATCATATGCATATTTAAATGGATGAAGGGGTCTATACATCGGGGTTTGAGCCAAGAACATTGGATCCTAATTTTATGTGTTATTTAATGACACCATCCATCATTTTGGAGAAGCTGTGAGTGTATTGATTCATCACTTGGGGGTATATGATAGGAGGCCACATAGATTCCCTTTGAGAAATCATGATTGGACTTTTTTTAAAAGAGGATATTTGTGAAGGATTGTTGATGGATGTTCAAGAATAATTAATGTTTAATATTTTTTGACATTTTATTATTTTTATCTAATTTACTGAATCTTTTTTTAACAGGATAATTTGACATATATTTCGGATGAGTTTTGGGATGTTTGAATCGCCAAATGCCAAAAATTATGGATGGATATATGGTATTCGTGCTAATATATTTCTAGATACTATTTGAGGGGGTGCCAGACATTCTACACCGAGTCCCTCTAGGCATTTTACCAATGCAGTGGCATGATTTGGTTACATTTTGGTCGAGTGAGGTAAAATTGGTAAAATTTATTTATTTTAATATATAAAAGACTATAAAATTTCATATGTACATTAACATAATTATTTGAATGTATAATGATTCTTCACGGCATTCATGTAGTCAAGAGATACATGGAATGCCTTCTAAACTTGGTACTCGACACATGTCATAGCTCGTACATGATGTATGTTTATAATTCAATATTCATTCATATATTAAAAATATTATATTAAAACATGAATAAAAATAATTATTTAGTGGAAACCTTTATTATTGTTACACACGTGTTGTCAGTTGAATAATCATATGTCGATATGGGTGAGAAATAATTGGGCGTGTGATCCCTATGTTTTTGACATTAGAGTAATCAAATTATTTAGTAGCAAATGTAATTTTATTTCATAAAAATTATTCCCATTTTTTGATTAATAAATTATGTATATTCTATAGGATTAGTTGGGTGTTGAGTCAGTAGAGATACCAAAGGAGAAACATTGTAGTATTTTGTACAGAGATGTGATATTTCACTATGTAATGTGGGTGTGATGGGAATGGTTATTCATTGACATATACAATTGGTGTCCCAACATGTTTTGTTTTTAGATATGAGGTAATGGGTAAATGCATATATGGAGGTATGTACACACAGATTTTGATAGATTCTGGCATGAAGTATGTGTATCATAGTATGGATGAGTGGTTTAAATAGTTATGTGAAGAGTATCATGTTATATTATCACATATGTCAGCACATATCAATGAAGTGACAACCCAATGTTCTACTGATGGTACAAAAGTGGTTCCATAAATAAAATAATAAAATAGACCATACTATTATATAATTTTAATGATATAATCAAGATACATAATATTTATATATGTCGCATTCTTTAGATATAACTGGGGGACATCACCGTGAGTTTATTGTCTATCTAGGTGAGGATGAACCTCATACGTATGGTTATTTATAATACCATTTCAATATTTAACATTTCCTTTCATATATATAATTTAAACGTGTTATTTTATTTCCTAAGATACCATATATAAAACCTTTAAATTTTCATTTAGTGAACTTATGGTCAGCCAAAATTGTATCTAATTTACTACTACCTGAACAACTAGAAAACACATTTATACCTTTAGGTTTAATAATCTCATCATTAGAAAAAAAGGTGGTTGATTATTTATACCATAAAAATAAACTTTTATAGAACCACATTTTATACATAACTTTAGAATTAATGAATTGGGTCTGGAAATCATGAAAGAGATTTTGAATGTCATTGATTGAGAAATGAGCTGATCTTGAGGGGGTGATAGGGGGATTGTCATCCTTACTAAAAATTTTCATTCTAGAAAAATTGTTTTCTTATCTTCCTTTATAAAAGATTATGGAATGTCAAGTCCTCTTTGTATTTATAAAAATGTATACATGGATATTATCATCCAAGAAAGTTATGAGTGTCTCTTTTAAAATATAATTACCAAGAAGATATGTTCGTATGACTAAATTTCCACATGGAGTGATCACTTATAACATATACACTCCCATAGAGGCCACACTAAAGAGGTGGAATTATCTTTCCTCCCATACCAATTCATTCCTCAACCCAGATCATCATCATTGATCAATCCTTCATTATACAGTTTTTCTAACCATAACTATCCATCCAAACAACAATGAACAACATGTCGATAATTCCACAGTTAATCTTTGAGAGATGTTTCAATATTTTCTTGAAACTATTTTGTTCTCAAGTGGTTGAAATCATATACCAAGGGACAAGATCCAAATCCAAAAAATAATTATGAAGTTAAATATAGTTTAATAAATTAAGTTACATAGAATAGTGAGGTATTCCGATAAAAATCAAAGTTAATATGTAGAGTAAATTTTAATGAATTGGAGTAGACTATTATTGGATTCAAAAACCATTGGAAATAAAATAACTATAATAAATTTTACCTATTATTTCTATGTGTAAAAAAATTAACTAGATATATATTAAATTGATATACCTAATTGGTGATTGAGATCAATGGATTTATACTTATCATTATATTATTGTTATTATTGTTAATATTGGATATATAGTCAATAAATTGATAAAGGATTTACCCATATTGAATAAAGATCAATGATATTGGAAATATTATATTAAAAAATCAATGATAGTGATGGATTATAGATGTTAAGGGTTATTTTTAAATATAAATCAATAAGGGATAGTAAATAATTAATTTATTAATATCATATATGTTGGTGGAATTACTTCTTTAGATGATGAGAGAAAATTATACTGTGGTTTTTCAAATTATAGATATAAAAATTAAAAAATGTATATCCATAGATAAATTAAATACATAACTACTCCATATTTTTATTATATGGAAGATTCTTCTATGAGGGAGGCATAATGTTTATGAAATAAATAACTATATGAAAGAGTTAGGAAGGCAAGTACTCTTTTATGAATTTTTCGCTAGTTGCCTTTCTGACATATAAATCTTTTAAAACTATTAACTAATTTTTTTACTATATAAACACATCAAAGAGACTTAACTTAATAAAAATAATATCTAGTAATTTTTTTTACCTTTATGATTGTCTCATTCCCAAATCCATTATATACTAATCCTAGTCATCCACCTCTTAATGTTCAAAAAACATTAGGGAGTGTAAATATCAAAATGATAAAGCAAAAGATATAAATTAGGGGTATGAATAAATATATCTGGAAGAACCACATTATTATGTAGATAAAATAAAATTATCTTATTCAGTATATAATATCTTTCACAATGGTAATCATGTTAACCCACATTAGCATATTATTATCCAACCAATACTATCAAAATTTTCCTGATATCAAATATTTTTTTAGGTAACAATTTTAATCATTCATTGGAGATATCATATATATTAGAATATTCACATTTATCAATCTATTGGTTTTAACTATTTGGATGGGGATTTGTGATATTTCTATCCTCTTATTGACTCATTATTCAGACATGTTTTGTCTCAATTGATCATTATATTTGGGACTAAATGAATCAGATGATACCCAAAAATATTCTTATCTTATCTTATTAAAATGAAAATCATGACACCATAATTATAACATATTGAGATAGAAAATCCCCACAATTTTTTATCAAGAAACATCAAACTCCCTGTCCATAATTAATCATTACAACAAATTAAAAAGAATTTAATGAGTAGGAGAATCCCTTAGATAGCCCCATTGTGATCCCTCATTATTATAGTTATAATATTATAATAAATTACGACATTAATGTGTATAAATTCCTTATTTATTAATGAATTAGGTATTTCTCCCTAAATCCCAGTCTCTATAAATCTTTTTTTGTTCTGATATCAAAAACTCCCTCATCTTGAGCTGTGAATAGGGAGTCAATATCACAACTATAATCATATTCCAGTACTCCACTTCACAATCCTGGTTGAAAATAAATAAATCACCTAGGAATTGTTGTGATTATTCATTATCCACTATTTGAGGACCCATAATCATTTCAATTATTTGTTCAGAAATAACCCTTGAAACAAAAATAGTATTATAAGAAATAATGATGAAAACATCACCTAGTAATTTTTTCTAATTCACTTCTTCCATTTTTTGGATTGCATGTATTTCAATTAATCATTTTCTTTTTTCTAGAATGGAATATATGTGTTTGATCATGAGTAATAATTTTGACATCTCAATAATTTCATTCTATTATAATTTCTAAAATTATCTTTTCCTCTTATATTTAATCCCATTTTGAAACATTTTGGTTTCGTATTCCTTATACAACATACACCTGCAGCACCATGAGATTTTGGTGAATTGTTTTTCGAATTAATTTAATCATTTTATATTTTTCACTTCACATGGTAATAAAATAGATTTTAAATATTTCAAAGATTACATTCACAATAAACCAACATTCCATACAATACATGCAACACCGAGTAGGCGCACAATTCACAGAACACTGAGTTGGCATACAGTGCACGCAACACTGTGTTTCTTTGAAACATCTCTTTTTTATTATTTTTATTATTGAAATAATATAACTTATCACCAAGATGTTAATCATACTTTCGAATAGTAATAAATATATTCTGAATATTTTTTAAAATTGTTTTATATAAATAAATCTTATTGATAATTAAAGATATAATTCTTGGTAAAATCCTTCTATGTTTAAAAATACCATTTTCTTGAACGAACTGATTTTAATTTACTTTTAATAAAAATAATGTTAGAAACTCATGGCAATTTTTTTTGTAAAATAGGATTATTTTTTAAAAGTAAGAATAAAAAATTTATCTTACAGTGAATTTTTGGTATTTTATGAAAACATTCAATTTTTGATGAATAGTGGAATACAATACATTATTGTCAAAAAACTAACATTTTCATTTAAAGAAATATTTTACATTAAATTTAATTTAATGTCAAAATATATAAATAATATATATAGAAACCTAATTTAGGTCATTTTAGTCATTCTTATAATAGAATTTTATATAAACATTTATTGATCCTTTTTAAACGTCTTGTTACCCTCCTTCTAGCCATATTTGCAGATTATCATTTAAAATAATTCTACCTCTTAAATGAATTGAATTTCATAAAAAATACATACATGGATGTAATAAGTATGAAAAATGTTGTTCAAAAGGATGAAAATAATATTTGGCGAATAGTAACTTATGACTTATTTTTTCCACAATTAGAGTTAAATAGTGTAATTATAGGTACAAATAATATTATAATATAAAATTACCCTAATACTTGTCCTAATTTCATTGTATAATTATGTTTTGGGACCAATATACCTTATTTAAAAAATATGATCCTCTTTTAGCCACTTTTTTTAGATTATGACATTTATTATCTTTTATTTAAAAAAGAGTTAAAAGAGTCATATTCAAAATTTAATAAATAAATCATTTTTTATACAGGTTTATACCTAAAATAAATTCTACTATAATTATTCATTTTAAATATAAGAATCATTTCATCATAAATATTTTTTATTATTAATTTTTTGAGAAAAAATCAATTATTTTATTTCTTATACAATAATGATGCAGTAATTGTTCAATTAATTGAGATATCAAATAAATGATATTACAAACATTAAAATAAATATAATTTTACTTAATTAATGTCATACAAGAATTTTATAGATAAATTAGATATTTTAGTGATATATTTAATGTTTTTTTCTTAGTTATCTTTTTTTTAATATTTTTTAAAATGAAAATATTGAATAGTATCAAAATTTACAAAAATAATACTTTAAAATAAATATTTTTTTAATTAAATGTTATACAATGAATAAAAATCTAATGTCTGACCCACTAAATTTTATAGTGTTTAATATTTGATAAATGATTCAATTGGTGTTATTTTGTCATTTTATTGCAAATATATTAACCCAATACTATAAAAAAATAATTTTTAATTGTAGGAGTTAAATTGTTCAACTAAAGGTTAAATATAAAGGATATGGTTAATGATATGACCGAAAAATGTCTAAAATTAATTTTTTCAAAAGATTTAGGCCAATCATAATTTTTAATTCAAAATAACTTACTTTCCAAATATTTTAAAACAAAAAACAATTTGTAATTAATTAATGTTTTTAGATTTTGATAAAGTGCCCATCCTCCCCCTTATAAAGAGAACCTATCATTCTATTTTATTCTCACCACTAAATCCATTTACATTAGACAAAACATGACCATTTATCTTCCCAAAATCCCTCCCTTTCTCCTATAGTCATTCCCATGAGAATAAGGAAACTTAAGGAAGCATTTTGGCATTAATTTAAAGGAGTAACCCGATTAAGAGGTAATGTCTTCTCTCAAGATCATTTCCTTTATTTTCCTTTTCCACCCTCCTCCAATATATTTTTTTCATTATGGTATGATAACACCAGAATCATAAATATAATAGGATTTTTTTCTTCTCAGGTTTACATCTATACTTACAAACACACCCATCTAATGGATATTGAGCTTAATGTTTATATATATAGTGAAATACTACCATAGAAAATAATGATTGTTTATTTTTCTTTTCCCACCAATCAGGGTGAAATTTATAATAAAATAACTATTTATATATATGATATTTGATGTTTATTATGTCATTATTATTCTATATTCATTTTTACAACACATAACATTTTAATTTCTATTTGGTGCTAATACGATAATCTTGTTTGAGAAAGTGTGGACTATCGCCCCTCAAAGTGACGTGATTCGATCACAAACTACATAAAATGTTCTAATGATGGGTTTAGTGAAATTTCATGATATAAAAAAGTAACTAGAATAATTATATATATATATATAGATATATATATATATATAGATACATATGACATTTACACATATTCTTTCAATGTCACTATTAAAAAATAGAAACATCATTCATGCATACATACATCGTACCGCCTCTATGAACAATGTATTCCATTTCATACTCCTTTATGATATATGTTATTACAATATAAATATACTAGATATTCATTATATTTATATAAATATATACATTATAGAGTCACGATATATGTATATGTACCAATGATATAACAAATTAAGACACATGCGAAGAACAAAGGGAATATTACCCGAAGTAAAACCGTAACATAGGATCCCAAGCAAGTTGGTAATATAAGGTCATAATGAAATGATATATGTTATTATATATTATTATATTATTTTGTAAAAGTTTAAAAGTAAAATTGTATTTATTGTATTGGAATCTAGTCCGTGTACAAAGAGTGTCAAACCATGAGGTAAGGGATAAGTTCAAAATATCATTATTATTCGAGATTATTTATATGTTAATATTTACTTACCAATTTTATTATACCCATTCATGTTTTCTAAAAGAGTTGTCATAAAATATTTAACATTATAATGTTATTTTATAATGTCATTTTACTCATTTTTTACTTTTAATACATTTTTTAAAAGTAATATTTCTTCTGTTTTCCCAACGGAGTACTTTTTGACTTTTCGGAATAGTATGAGAAGAATGTTTTTCTTTAACTTATACGACATGAATGATTTTTTATGCTTTCACAACTTATTATTTATTTTTATCATACCTTATATGTTTTCATGGTTATTTTCAAATAAAATTTTTATTTTTAAAATTTTATTTCATTTTAATAAATTAATGAATTTTTAAGGAGGAAATGATATTTTCCACAAGAATAATTTAAAGTCTTTTATGAAAATAATTATCCAAATAAGATACTATCTATTTGTGTTACTAATGACTTTATTGTAAAATTATTCAATGTTTCCATTCATTTTGTTTTTATTAATGGGTTATGTTTTGATGTAATGATGTTTCTAAAGCTCGTTTCCCTTTCACGGGTAATATGCTTTTGAAAACCACATCTTTTTACAATTATGTTTATGATGAAATGATTATGAAACCTATATATTTTCATAGGTTATGATATGTTTACATATTAATGACACCCATTTAATTTCATTTATTATGTTATGATTATTAATTGTCTTGTTGAACATGTATGTATGATTTAATTATGAGATGGGTGACACCTATATCTCCCTCCAATGCATTGGGTAATGATTTATATCTCTTGATATAATTGAAGATGGTCTTGGAAGTAAAAATTGACTACTATTATATCTAAGGGAATGAACCATGAATAATAAGGTGTTATGATTAGTGAACTCAGTCTATAATAATGGTTTGGTAAGTGAACCGATAATGTGAAGATGATCGAGCCAATGATGCATTGGATACTACGGAAATCATTATATTCTTCTGTTTTTTCTAAAATTCCATGTCTTTTTACTTTTTTATTCCTTCAAGGAATGTGATCTTTATTTTATAGGATTCATGTCTTATAGAATACTAATATTAATTCCATTATTTTCATTAAGATCTTTAATATGTAGGGTATGATATACTATTTATAGGATCATGATCTCATACCCTTATACTCATTCTTATGCTTACATGTCTCCCTTGTTTACACTTACTGTGAATTTGAGATCACCACTTTAATGATTCCTTTTCCCCAGGTTATGAGGACTTGTATTATGTCAAATTTTTCTAAGAACGATTGTTGTTAAGAAGAGCCTAGTGGGAGATGATGTAGCTCACATATTCACCAGTGTTTATGATTCCATGTTCCCAATGGAACTATGCAGGTACAGTCTTTGGGAATTTATTTGTATAATGTTTATGTAACCATCATAATTTTATATAATTTTAATGTTTTAAAAATCATGGGTCACTATAGTTGGTATCAGATCAATGGTATAGTAAATTATTCGAAACTAGGATGAGAAAACCTTAGTGATATCCATATGTTTATTTCAAAGGACATGTTTTTGGTATTCGTTAAGGATAATTATAAGGATGAGTCACTATTTAGGAAAATTTTATCAAAATTTTGGTAAAGGATTGATTTAGTGGTTTCCAAGTAATAAATCCCTATCTATTTTTTATAGAAGTATGTCACAGAGGAATAGATGTACCTAGGGGTAACAACTCCGACAATATCTTCTGATCCAGACTCGAGGTAATATGGTACATGACAATGAGCCTTAATGTAAACCTTGTTTGACACTCCGGGGGGATATGCTTTGGGAATTTACAAACTCTTCACAAATCGTCATGATGGAATTAGATATAATTTTTCTATTAATAACGTAGGTTAAACCTAAGGTGTCATTTAATATGCAATATTTCATGATTTTGAAATTCGGTAAGTAATTATTTTCATGATGAATAGGTTTTATGCTATGATAAGTAAGGATCAGAATATGCTTCAGGTTTTTGTAAATAGAGTTAATCAGAAGAACTGGATTAATGTTGAATGTGATGGATGATTTGTTGATGATCAGTCATCTGTGATGATCACTATAGTGAAAAATATTGTGATTGTGACTAATAAATTTTCAAGGAACATGATTAATAATGTTTACCTTAACCAACTATCATATTCAGAAAGGGAGATAAAGAAGGAGTTTTCTGAGAGTCAGGGTAATGGATACCATAAAAGAAAGAAGATTCAATTTTCCTTGTGTGATGAATTTGGAAATAATCACCTAATTTATTGTCTTATAGGAACAAGAAGGTGTATTTATTGTGGAAAAGAATCATGCATTGTAAGTAACTGTAATGGAAAATATAAATAGTTCAATAAATGAAATTGATGTGAATTTTCCCTCCCTATGTCGTCATCAATGGTTTTGTGTTTTTAGTGTAGAAAAAATGGTCATTATGGAACCCAACATCCCAAGAGGAATGTTCTTGAAGATAATCAACAAGGTGGTACTAGTCAATGTTATATTTTGGATGATGATGAGTCTACAAATAAAATTTTAAAGGAAATGTGTATTTTGTTAATGTGTTAATGATGAATTAGTTGATGTATTTATGTATTTGGATTAAAAAGTTATGAATGACAAAATATAGAGGTATTTTTATATAAATGTTTATTTCACTCAGTATTTACAAGTTTATATTGGAATAGAGAAGTGATTTAATGAAAATGTTATATTTGGACTAAGGGAAGGTAACCCTTGATATTTTCTTTATGTTAAGACAATGTTGTAAGGATAATGATATTTGGGATATGAATATATAAATCGGATAGTATTGAAATCCTTAAACATATGTAAGGACTTGTGGATAGGTGGTTTATTCTATCATTGATGAAGTTCACAGTATTTTTTGATTTAAGGAATAGATCAAAAATACATTAGAATCAGGAAGCATTCATGTTTTCCAAAAGTATTTATGGTAATTCAGGTTGTTACCACGTTTCAAGAGAATATACAGTAAATTTATTCACATGTATGTAATATTAAAACCGAGATCTACTTTGTGATATATAAGGGAATTAATGATATGCCAATTTCATGAATCTGTATCAAATGATTTGTATTTTAACCATTGAGAAGGGTAATAAGTTTAACTATTCACGAAAAGTTTAAGTTAAACAACAGAGGAAGTATTTTTACCTTCAGTTTGTGTTTAATATCTTGGTTAGAAGGGTAATTAGTGATTAACTTTATTTTAAGGATTTATATCTTATATATTATATTAGTTTGTTTTAAGAAAAAGTACAAAATGTATGTAGGGTGACAAATAATCATGTCCAGTAAGGTCACAGGTCATAAAACCCTGAATGAAGAATTAAAAGGGATTCTCACCTACCACTAGCCTACGCGATTTCCTGGTTAACATATAATTATTTTGGTTGAAAATATTTTTATAATGAACTAGTAGTATAGGGTTTTTATTTTCATAGACTAATTCATGTTGATTTGTTAAGGAAAATATATTTATACTTTTTATTTTTTTTATGGAACTTAAGATTCATTAAATGCGTATTTTAGTGCATTATTCTTTATAGTTAATTTCTCGACATTCAATCCATGAAGAAATGGATGTATTATAAAATTTTCGAAGCACAACTCAAAAAATAAAATTATTTATATAAATTTATCAAGAATTAGTCAATGTTATGGAAGTGATCAATTTTGTTATCCTAATACCTCAATTTTTATTGAGATAATATAATTTTTAATCACCAAAATTTTTTGACTTTGAGGCCCACAACTTTCATTTGATCATTCATTTTTTTGTGATTGATGACCTCAAGCACTCCCTATAAATATTTCCACTTTTCCTCAATGTCCAGTATTCACTCCAAACCTATGTTCTCTGATGTGGAAACCTAGTTATATATTACTTTGGGTAAACATTATGCTTCCAAATTTCCTTTTTAATGGAGTATATAGTATCCATTTTTACGATGTGGGTTTATATGAATGAAACTTTCAAGTTTTAAACCCTTAATAACTAAGACGAATTTTGACCCTGAAAAAATTTTTAAGGGGGTTGAATGTAACACCCTGATATTTTGTTGAACTTTTTTTGAATTAATATAATCTAATGAAATTTTTTCATTCAAAAAACATTGAAAATATATTATAACTAATTCAAATATTTCTTCCACACAAAACTGACATGTGGTACGTTACACGCTAAACAGAGTTGGTGTGTGATGCACACAACTTTGATTTGGCGTATGATGCATGCATCATAGAGTTTCTATGAAACATCTATTTTTATTGTTTTAATTAATTAAATAAGATAATTATAATTGAGCCATTAAACTTAATTATATTAATATATATAAAAAATTTCACATATTTTTTATAATAGTTTTATATAAAAAAACATATTGATAATAAATGATATGTGTTGGTAAAATCCATCTTTATTTAAAAATACTATTTTCTCAAATAAACAACTAATAAAGTCCTTTAAATAATGATAATTTTATACACTCATGGAAAATGATTTTGGTAAAATATAATTCACTTTTGAAATTGGAATATCAAAATTTTATTTGCGTGAATTTTCAGTATTTTTCTAAAAAAACTAATTTATTGGTGAATAGTGAAAAGCACTGCATTATTGTTAACAACCTAATTTTTCTTTTAAATAATTTTATTATATTAAATTTATTTTAATATTTCAATAGATAAATGATAAATATATTAACTCAATTTATTTTATCATAATAATTTTTAATATAATTAGGTACAAAAGTTCATTGAACTTTTTTTAACATCTCTTTACCCACCTTCTAGCCATATATGTGTATTAGCATTAAACATAATTTTACCGCTTATTTGAATTGAATTTTGGAAAATAGACATACATGTATTTAATCAGTATGAAGATTGGGGTTCAATAAGGCGAACATAATTTTTTGTGAATTATATATTTTGAATTTTATTTTCCGTGGTTAAAGGTAAATAAGGTAATTACTTGTAAAAATAATATTATAATATAAAATTATGTTAATAAATGTCCTAATTTAATTGGATAAGTTTTTTTATACCAAAATAAAACTTTGGTAAAAATTTGATCCTCTTTATGCATCTTGTGTTATATTAAGACATTCGGTATACTTTATTTAAACTAGAGTTAAAAGAGTTATATTCAAAATTTAATGACAACATCATTTTTATATAGAATTAAACATATGATAAATTAGAGTATAATTAATCCATCAAAAGATAATAAAATTATATTCATCATGATAATTTATTTTTTGTTTTTTGAAATGAAATAACTTAATTATAGACATGTAGAGTAATGATACAAACATTGTTTAATTAATTGAGATATCAAATAAATGATATTGAAAATATAAAAGTGTCTATAATTTTAAATAATTAATGAGATAAAAAATTTAAAGGTAAATTTGAAATATTAGTTACATATTTGAAGTATTGGTTCAAAATTATCCTGTTTTTTTATATCAATAAAAATGCAAAGAACGAACAGTTTCAAAATTGACATAAATTATACTTCAAAATAAATAATATTTTATTAAATGTTATAAAATTAATAAAAATATAAGGTCCATGAAACTAACATGGATAGTGTTAAATGTTCCATGAATGATCCAATTTGGGTGTTTTTGGAATATTATAGTAACAATATGAACCATATTGTGTATAAATATAAGTTGTCACGACAAGAGTTAAATTGTTTAACTAAAGGTTAATGCAAAAAAGATAAGGATATTTATATGACCTATACAGGTCTATAATTAATATGTTGATAGTATTTAGACCACATAACATCTCAATTTCTTAATAAATAACTTTTTAGATATTTTAAATTGAAATTAAATTTATAATAATTTAATATTTTTGGAGTTTCCAAAAGTGCCCCTACCCCTTTATAAAAAGGATTTTTTCCATCTCTTTTTTCACACCTACAAAGCTATTTTTCATGAAAAAAACATACCATTTCTCCTCCAACAAAATCCATAAGTTCCTCCTATAAAAAATACATTGAGAATAAGTAAAATAAAGGATTAATTTTGGCACAAACCATAAGGACTTAGATGATTAAGTGGTAATATCTTCTCTCAAGCTCATTTCCATTATTTTCCTTATCCACCCCCACTGTCTTTATTATGTAATGGTAATAAAACAAAAGTATCAAAAATACACTAGGTTTTTTCAATTATCATGTTTTTACCTACACTTAGAAAAACCAAAATATAATGGATATTGAGCATATTGTTTCTATGTATGACGAACCACTTCCTCACAAAACCATGATTGTTCATTTTTATTTTAACACCATTCACAGTGGCCATAAGGATGTACAATATGTTTATATATATCATATTTTATACATATTATATATTTAATACTACTTAGACCTTTTAAAAACTCATTCCATATTACTTTCCAATTGGTGTTAATATAATAATCTCGTTTAAGGAAGTATGGACTACCGCCCCCACAAATTGATGTGATTCATTCACACAACAGATGAAATGTTTTAATGATGGGTTCGGTGAAAATATATGATATAAAATTGATACTTGAATAATTATATACATATAAATACATATATATACATATGACATTTACACACATTATTTCAACATGAATATTAACAATGGAAACAATGTTCATGCATACGCACGACTTACTGTCTCTATGAATAGTGTCTTCCATTTTGTACTACTTTACGCTATAGATTATTACAATATAAATATATAAGATATACATCATATTTATATAATTATAAAAATTCATGATTCATTATATAAGTAAAATTAGCAACGATATAACAAATTAAGACACATACGAAGAACAATGCAAATATTCCCCGAAGTAAACCCTTAACATATGATCGTTATCAAGTTTGTAAAATAAGGTAATAATAAAACCATAAATTGTATTATTTATAAAAATATTCTAACAAAAAATATGTATAATAAACTTATATTTATTATACATGGTTCTTGTGTGAGTATAAATAGGTTCAATACATGAGGTAAGGGATAATTTCACAAACTCATTATTATTCTAGATTGTTCATATGTAAATATTTATTGAGGTATTTTATCATCAACATCCTTGTTTTCTAAAAAAATATTCATAACATGATTACTATTATAATATTATTTTTTATTTTCATTGTTAACTATTTTCATATCTTACTACATTATTTGAAAAGAATATTTCATTCGCTTTAAAAATATAGTACTTTTTTAATTTTTCATTAAAGGTATCAGGAAAATGTATTCTTTTAAATTATATGGCATGAATGAATTTTTTATATTTCACAACACCTTATTTCCTTGAATCTAATTTTACATGTTTTCAAGGTGATTTTAAAATATTTTTTTTACTTTTAGTATTTAATATAATTTTATAAAAATAAAATATTTTTTAGGGAGAAAAGATATTTTCCTCAGGGATTAGTTCCAAGTGTTTTATCCAAATTACTTTCCATATATTATAACATCCATTGATGTTAATCATTCCTTATATATGAAAACTATTATTATTTTTAAATTGATATTATTTATTTTAATGGATTATGATTTGATTCCATGATTCTTATAAATCCATATCCCCTTTCACATGTTATTTTCATTCAAAACCCACTTCTTTTAACAAGTTATGTTTTTGATGAAATGATTATGAAACCTATATTTTTTCATTGGTTATGATATGTTTACATGTTTTTTCTACTAATATAATTTAATTAGGAATGTTATTATTTTTAATAATCTTGTGATGCATGTATGAATGATTTCATTATGAGACAAGTGGGACCTTTATCTCTCTCCAATGCATTGGTTAAATAATTACATATCATAAGATAAAATAATATAGTCTTTGGAGTGAATCTTGACTACTATGATGGACATGGTAATGAATGTTGAATACTAACATGGTGTGAGGAGTGACCTCATGATACTATGATGGTATGCAATAAGTACCCATACAACAAAGATGGTCTCAGTAGATATGAATTGGCTACTATGGAAATCATTATATTATTATGTTTTTTCCACAATTTCTTGTCGTATTTATATTTTACACTTTCATTTATTGTGATATTTGTTTTATATGATTCATTTATTATGAACTACCAATATTTATCCAATGATTTCCATTATGATAGTTCATATGTTGGGTATGATATTTTCTTTATAACATCATGTTTTCATACCCTTATACTCAGGTTTATTCTTACATATCTCCCTTGTTTACCATTCCTGAGCATTTGATCTCACCCCTTTAATGATTCATTTCCCCCAGATTATGGGGATATGTACTTTATTTGATATGTCTATGATGAATTCTAGTCATTAATAACATAGTGGGAGATCTGTAGCTCACATATATACAAGTGTTTGTGTTTCAATGTTTCCAAAGTCATTATAACTACTATTGTATTTAAGAATTTATTTTTAGAATGTTAATGCATTATAGAAAATTTTATGTAATGTTAATGTTTTTAAAAGATAGGATATCACTAAAACCAATCATATTTTATTATCAATATTCATTTTCTTGATCCAAATGAAAAGAAAATATTTCTGTGGAAACCTTGTTCTCATAATTACCATTCTCTACTATTTCTTCTACTGAGTGTTTATAGTCTCTTATATGAGAGGATGAAATTTTCTACTATTCAGACCCATAAATTTTAATTTCATATCTAGGTGGATCAAGGATTCGAAATGAAATGACTAGAATATATTAAAATGTTCTTTAGGTTAAGAATAAATTATTTTAAATCTCTATATATAAATGGTATATGAAACTCATGACCTGTAGGATTTATATTTATCAGCTTCATTCAGAAATTAAAAATATTGAACATGCTATGTAGGTATCAAGGGATGTAAATATTTTCAAATTCATGTCTTTTAAACAAATGGAATTATATGTTTATCTTCATCAATAAGAATTTAAATTATGGTGATGGAATGGGTTTATTACCCATGGTGGGAGATCAGAAATAAGTTCATTTTTATCCATGTGTTGAGGGAAAATTATTTTTTTTGTTTTATTAACATGAAATGAAAATAAGGGCATGTCATGAATAAAATTTATGAGTTGGGAACATTTTAAGAAGATTATATAAATTATCTCCTAAATTTTTTACATTGAGGCACCTCTTGTTCATAATGATAATTTGATGGTGGCTATGAAAACATTATTTTTTTTATAACATTCCATACCTTGTTTCCAATAACTAAATAAAACCACATTTCCTTATAAAATGAAAACCAAAATATATATATTCATTCAAAAATGATTAGTTATATCACCCTTAGACAACTGGCTTATTATTATTTGTGAAATATACTAGGAGACGATACATCAATCAGATGTTCGGTCTAACTGGAATGACCTAATATATGGGTTTTAATGGTTTGAATCCCATTAAAAACACATGTGTTAGAATCCAAATGAATGAACTTTTAATGTAGAAGAATCATTTATAAATATAATTATAGGTAATTTTGAAATTTTTGATCATACAATACGTTAATAAAAGGTTATATTTGCATGAGATGATGTTAAACATACTATTAGTGTTATAAAACACTATAATGTGTGTTTAATAGTCAGATATATATCAAATTATCTGGTAATGAATTGAAAAAATTATTAAATAAATATTATTAATATTCTTGATGTCTACAAGAAGACAAAACACCGATATAATGAGAGGTCATCCTGGAATAACTAGATATGGAGTTTTTAACATATTGACTCCCTTTAAAGAGGTGTATTTTGGGGTCAAAACCAAATGAAATATATAAAAATGTCATGAAATCATACCATAAAATAGTATATTTAATTATAAAATGGTAGAGTATATGGAATGTCAATTCGTGCTAGTGTTTTCATGGGAGGTCTGAAAATTCACATTTAGTGTCCTAAAACACCAAAACACATGTTTAATGGTAAAACCCATTGAAAATGAACAAAAAATGACTTGAAATCATAAAAACCCATTATTATTATTATTTATGAAATTTATAAGGATAATTCATGTCAATAAAATGTGTGGTCTTCCAAAAACAAAAAAATATGTGGTTTCAAAAGGGTTTACACCCACTAAAAGAATGCTCGACATCAAAACTAGCTGAATAAAATCCGAATGCCATGAAATCATTATAAAAGAACCATGAAGTGAATTGTGAAATGTATGAATAGATGGTGCATCAATCAGGGGTGATGTTTTCCAAGAAGATGAAAACCACACTATTAGAATCATAAAACACCAAAATGTATCTAAATGTTTGCTATATAGAAAACATTCTCACAATGACTTGAAATCATAGGAAATACAACTTATTCTTATTATTGATGTGAAAAAGTAAAAAAATGTCAATATGATGTGTGATATAATTGGAATAACCAAATAATATGTTTTTAATTTGTCGAAGCCACTTATAATTGTGTGTTCAAGGGGTCAAAACCAACCACCAATAATCCAACTGTGGTGAAATAAAAAAAAGTATCATGAATTGTGAAATTTTTATATAGAAAGAACATAAATAGTTGTTGTATTTTTCTACGGAGGAATGAAAAAACACTTTTAAGTTTCACAAAACATCGAACCACCCATTGGAAAAATCATATCCATTGAAAAATTCCATGAATGACTTGAAATCAGAAGAAAAATGAATTATAATTATTTTTTATGTGTATTAGGAGACAACATGTCAATCAGATGTGTAGTATACCCATAACGACTGAATATGCATTTTTTGAAGTTTTAACTCCCATTAAAAACATATAGGGGGAAAACCAGCCAAAAAACCACTAAATTCTAGGAAATAAGAAGAAAAAACCAACATTGGAATGAATTTTGAAATGGTGCAGTAGATGATACATCAATCAGAGGCTCTCTTTGTTCCAGAAGGATAAAAACACACTTTTATTATCAAAAAACAGGAAAATGATTATTTAATGACCATATATATATATAAAATAACCTTATAATTACTTTTAATCACCAAATAATCATTTTATTATAATTATTGATGTTTACATTTAGAGAAAATTCCAATAGGATGTGTAGTCTACTCAGAACGATATCATACACAATTTTAAATGTTTAATAACCTACAAAAGGTGTATCCATGGCTCAAAACCAAACAAATGACATCTGAATGATGTGAAATCATATGTAAACAAGCATATATAAAATTTTAAAACTATTAAGCACATATAACCTCAAACCGAGATGGATTTTTTCTAGGAGGAATGAAAGCACACATTTAATGTCATAAAACACCAAAACTCACATTAAATGGTCTAATCCTTATCAAACGACATCTAAATGAATGTAAATCATAGTTAAACCATATTATTATTATTATTATTTATGTGCACAAGGAAACATCATGTCAATGAGAGGTGATAGCTTTTCAGGATGAACAAATATATAGTTTTTAAATATTTGACACCCTTTAAAAACTTGTGGGGGGTCTAAACAGACCAATCAACAAACGAACTCCATGAAATCAAATAAAAAACAATGGAGTGATTTCTTAAATGGTTTATTATATGCTAAATAAATTAGATGACCTTTTGCACAAGATGTTTTAAAATGCACTCTTAGTGACATAAAATAGAAAAATGTGCTTTAATGGTTAGATATATAAAAAACAACCACATAATGATTTGAAATCATTGGAAAAAAATAATTTTTTTTCATGATGTGTATGAGTTTACAAAACTTTAATTAGATATGTATTTTTCATGGAATGACAAAATATACAGTTTTTTTAAGGTTTAATACCCTTTTAATGTACGTATCTAGGGGTCAAAACCAACGAAATGACTTCCAAATGGTACAAAATCTTGAAAAATGAAAAATAGAACAAAATATAATATAGTCAAGTATAAAAAACATCAATTCGAGTTGGATTTGTTCTAAGAGGACCAAAAAAAACTTTTAGTGTCATAAAACCCCAAAACATGTGTTTAATAGTCAAAATCATCGAAAAATACCTCATAATGACATAAAATCATATTAAAATCACCTTTTTTACTTTTGATGATGTGCATGAAGATATGAAACATAAATCATGCTTATTTTCTTCCCAAAATGACTTATTATTTCGTTTTGAAAAGTTTGACGACATTTAAAAACACACAGGGGGTCAAAACCAATCATTCAACCATTTAATATTCTAAAATATTAATACAACTACTGTAGAGTGAATTTTGAATTGGTAGAATAGATTATATATTAATCAAATGAACCATTTTTTTTGAGATGATGGAAAATTCCCTTTTAGTGTCATTAAACACCAAAACGAGCATTTGAATATTAGAGATGTAGAGAAAGTATTCAAAATAACTTTAAATCACATGTAACTGTATTAGTATTATTCATGACATGTATGAGTAGAAAACACATAAAGAAGATGAGTGGTCTACCCATAATTACTAATTCAGTAATTCTTAATGGTTTGAAGCCCGTTCAAAAGGTGCACCAAAGGATCAAAACCACCCGAGCTTCCTTTGAATGATATGAAATCATAAGACAACAACCCTATCGTGAATTTGTAAATTTTTGAGTTGAAATAACATCATTTTGAGCTGAACGTTTCCTTGGAGGGATGAAAATACACTTCTAGTGTCACAAAACACCCAAAAAAATGTTTAACAGCCATATTTATAAAAAAACAACACAATTCTTTGAAACCATAGAAACCCTACCTTATTGTTGATTCTAATGTGTTCTAGGATATAACATACCAATCAGATGTGTTTTCTAGCTAGAACGGCCAAATATGTGGTTTTCAAAAGTTTAATGACCATTAAAAACACACAAGGGATCAAAACCAACTAAATTACTCCTGAATGTAGTTAAATAATATGAAAAAAATAGAATAGGGAATTGTAAAATGGTACAGTATACAATACATGGATCAAATGTTTTGTTTGTTGGGGATGACCATTAAAGCATTATTTGTGGAAGAAAACACCAACACGGGAATTTAACGGTCAAATATATTGAAAATGAACTCTTAATGAGTTGAAATCACAATAAAACCACAATATTATTATTATTTATTTTCATGAGTAGATTACATGTCAATCAGATGTGCGGGCTTTCTAGAAAACCATAATATGATGTTTTTAAGGGATTGGTGGCCTTTAAAAAGGTGTGTCTGTGTGGTCAAAACAATCCAAACTTCATCTAAATTCCAAAAACAAGAAATATAAGAACTGTATAGAAAATTAGAAAATATTTGAGTAGTAAAAACCTAAATTCAAGTAATATTTTTACTGGGAGGATTGAAAAAAAAATAAGGGTCAAAAAACTCCAAAACGTCTTTGTAACGGTCATATCCATAAACAAAATTCTAAAAATTACATAAAAACATAATTTTTTAGTATTTTTATTGATATTTTAGAGGTTAAATAACATCAATCATATTTGTTTTCTTTCCATAATGAAATAATATTCTATTTTAAATGTTTGGTGGCCATAAAAAACACGGGGGGAGGTGGGGTCAAAACCAATTGAATAACCTATGAATTCAGTGAAATTAGGAAAAAAATACTTTGATGGAATTTAGAAATGTTCAAGGATTTGATACATTAATTCAAGGTTATATTTTTGGGGGACTACAGAAAACAAACTTATATTATCATAAAACACTAAAATGGCTGTTTAATTGTTAAATATATAAAATATGATCTCAGAAAAAATTAAGATCATAGAAAAAAGGTCTAGTTAATATTTGGAATGTGTTTGGGTACAATATACATTAATAAGATGCATGATATTGTAGGAAGAATATAATAAGTTGTTTTATGTTTTAAAAGAATGATTAGAAATCATTAATATGTATTATAAATAAAAAAACATTGGTATGTTGAACCAATCATTAATTGAAATATTTTATTTCCTTTAAATTTTTGTATAGTATATTTTTTACAATACACATTATTTTATTAAATTTTTTCTTCTGTTTTTATTTGAAGATAATTGTGGAGAATTTTAAATGATGATGAAAAGAGAATTATGAGCTCGTGGTTTTAGATATATTAGTAATAATTTTTTTTGAAATATTGTAATTTTTCTAATGCATCTTCGATTTTTTTTTAAAAAATGGTGTAGTATCCACAAGTTAAACCAAATTAAGTTATAATTACCACTATATGGTAGCCACTATATGGCTGTCCGAGTTGGGAAATATTGACCACCATATGGCAGTGGCTATAAACAATCCTTCTCAAAGCTATAACTACTGCCAAACGTCGATCTATATAGATGATCATGAGTTGAGCCAAAAGGGAATGCCATTTGTAGGACTTTATTAGTCACCCTAATATCTATTCTATAGAGTCCTCCCAATTTAGGATGATATAGGAAATATTTATCTGCCTAGTTCATTGGTCATTTAGAAACAATATGTGGACACTATAGGCTGTTAATAATAGATTTTGGTGCTATCTAAAGGCTTTCTTTCTACTTTTTTCCGGTATTAAAATCATATGATCTCCTTATGAAGAAACAAAAAAGATTTATTATCCTCTTTTTATTTCCCTATAATACTTGTTTTTATTTCATTTTCCTCTATTTATAAAATAAATAAACTAAATGATTGTTTTTATGAGAACATGATTTATTTTTCTATTCAGTCAAAAATCATTTCTCATCAGCGACTATGTATTGGAAAAATGATTAAATTAAATTATTAAATATTATCTAATGACAATTTAATGAAATTTTTTTACCCATATTTTATTTATTAATAAATATTTTAATAGGAATATTTAAATCAAATTCTAAAGAAGTCCCTTCTTGATTTTTCTAAAAATGTGAATGAAATATTTGTTTCAAAGTGTATGACATGAATGGAATTTTCCACCATCATGAGAACTAAATGATTTAATGAATCCTTCATATTTTTTAGTATAAAATTAAAATTAAAATTAAATTATTTTAACAATACATTGTAATTTTTCATAATAAAATTATTTTCATGGTGGAAAAGTTAATTTCCCAGATAACGTCATTAATTATATTTTGATGCTACTTTTATTCATCAAAAACAAATTTCATTATTTCTTATTCCTTAGTATAGATCTGATAATTGTTACCTTTGTCTATATAGTCTATATTTATTGTATAAATATGATTATGAAACCAATTTATTTAATATGGGTTACGTTATGATGAAATGATTATTTTTTTATTGAACTCATTTGAATTCCATGGGTTATACTATTATGAAATGGTTAGAAAACCTATTTTGTTAAATAGGTTATGATAGGAGCATTTTTTAGTGATATTATGGCACATATATGTGTGGTTTTCATTATATGAAATTGGTTATGTTATAACCAACTACGATGGTTACGATATAACCAATGATTTTGGTTATTTTGTAACTAAGGATTATGGTTACATTACAACTAAGGATAATGGTCACATTATAAGTAACGAAGGGTACAACTTATATCTCCTTCCAATGAATTGGTTAATGATTGACATCCCATTAGATAAAAAGACTACAATATGGATTAATCCTTGTTCTGCAAGGTACATTTCCCCCTATGATAGTCTTGGGTGTTAACCATGACTACAATGATGGTTTGGGGACTGAACCCAATCCACTATGAAATCATTGGAAAGGAACCTTGACCACTAAGGAACCGATTTTCTATTTTTTTTTTGCATGCCAAAAATTGATGTCCTATACCAATGGTATGTTAAAAAATATTATGTTATATGATTCTATTATGATTTATGTTTTATAATCAACAATTATCTATTCTTTAAATTATTATTATGATTTTTAAAATTCCATGTATGGTTTTGTAATTTTAATCTCATATTCTCATACCACTATTCTATTATTAGCAATATTTGATCATTGATATTTGCCATGTTTAAAATTACAAATCATATGAGATCACCCTTTTTTATGTTTCCATCCCCTAGGTTATGACAATATGTTTTATAATTTATATGCGGAAGAAGGGTTTACGCATGAAGAACTATGTGGGAAATGATATAAAACTCTTATGAACCAATTGTTTATATTTCACTAATTTAGGTAAAATTGTACTAAATGATTCTATAATGGATCATTATGTTATTTAATGTGTATTCGTCCAAAAATGAAATATATACAGTTGAAAACCACTAATCTCTATAGTTTGTGTTGGAGAAATATTTAGTTAACCAATGGAAACTTGAATGAGAAAAAATTAGTGAAGAAGCCATATGATGATTCTATGTATATGATAGCATCATAATGTTTTTTAATGGAGTAGATTGCACTTATTTTCTGTAGATATATATATGTTCTAATATTTAAAGTTAATATGGGTTTATATATGTTCACTTAGGGTCTATTACCCTAATAAGTGTTGGTTGAGTGTATCTCAACCATCATTTGTGTGTGTGGCTAGGGTTCCCTTACTATGCGCCTAGTTTGAAACACCTAGAGAATGTAATTTTGATAATTCAAATTTTCATTACAAAAAAATAATGAATGATTTTAATATATGATGATCTGTAATGGCCCATGTTAAACATATGATGTCATAGATTGAATATTTGGTTTCATGATTAACATATCCAATAAATTCTTCTCATTATTATTTGGTTCCCCACTATGATTATTGTTTCTCTTGAAATGATTTTTAGTTTTAGACAATGGATGCAATGAGAAGGAACTATGCTAATGTTCAATAAAATATAAAATTTATTGATGAAAAAATGGGATGATGCCTAGAGTGGAGTATATTGTGACTATAGAAAATAAGTTATCATGATATATTATTAAAACATAGCACCATAACCAAATCTTCAATGTACCAAATAATTGACAGATAGAGATAACTAAGAGCTCAGGTTGTGTATACCATGTTGAAAATTAGATTCTATTTCCTATATATAAATGATGTTGGAATACTCACTCAAGGGAATGACTCATAGGATCAAAAAGTAGTATTATGTGTGGTGAAAAAATGGAATGAAGTATACAATGTACATGGAGAAATGAAAAGTTAGGTTAACCTAATAGATGAGAATAATTGTTTTCCAAATGAATCATTAATGGTAGAATGTTTTTAATGTATAATATAGAGAATTTTTAAAATAAATTTCCCTAGTGGAATTTAAAAAAGTGGATTCAAATGGTTGTATGTGTAATTTTTTTTGTTTTTTAAGAATATACTACAAATGATATATGAGAGAAATAATGTTTTGATAAATATGATTATGGATATTAGATAATGGATTAAGAAGTAAGTTGAATGATTTTATTAATTATGTAATTGAATATAAAAATTATTTTATATCAATCATGATATATGTATAAGGATTATTCTATTGATGTTTTTTAAGGATTTTGATGATAAAGTAGAACGGTATTGATTTAATATAAAATTAATTTAATGTATAGTGGGATTTTTTAGAGAGAACATTATTAATGGTTTATAACCCTTAATTTGTTATTTATGTTTATATTATGGTGTTCATTTTTGATTGAGTGATGTTTTTTAGTGAATAAAATATATTAGACAATATTGATGAAAATGGTACTGATTAAGGATTTGTGAAAAATAATTTTATGGTATCATTGATAGTGTTTATTTTTTTGGATATATAGTATATTAAATAATATATGGCTTTATTTAGTTAATGATGAATCTTGTATGTTTTCATTGAGGTTCTATTGTGATTGCTAGTTTTCAAGAGAATATTTAACCAATGTATTATTATAATTTTTATATCTCAATTTAGAGTTACATTTAATTTTTTTGGTATTAAGTATGGGTTTATTTTTAAAAATTTATTTACCTTATTTATAAATTATTATTTTTTCACAGTCTTAAGGTTAATGAATTATTAAATGTTTTATGCTAAACTTGAGATGAGGATTTTTAGATCAATATATTATTTACACATATTGAAATTTATCCCTCTTAGATAACTTGTATTAACCATTTGTTACATGAGAATAACTAGAGGAAAAAGTTATTTATCATCATTGTTTTATGAATCATATTATCTATCAGTTCTTTAGGATTGGAAATTGTTCATCTCTATTAATTGGAGTACTATATTATGTCGATGTTGATTGAAGGAATATAAATGGATGAAACTGTTCTTTTGAAATGATAGGAAATAATGTATGTATATATTCTAGAGAAAAAAACTAATCTTTATTCAGGGATCTTGAAATTAAAAGGTTATGAATATACATTCTATTTTAATGTGAGAATTGCATTTTGACCCATCATAGATTTATCGATTTCTGGTCATAATCATTCTCCTCCCTATGTTCTCGAGATCTCTCTATTATAATATGGATATTATTTTACTATTAGACATTAATATTTTCACTTTTACCAAATTTCACATATTCTGAAACATGTTTATGTATTATTCTATATGACCATCAAAAAACTGCCTTGTTTCCGAGAATAATTTTTTTTAACCCTTTTACGATGTGGGTTTTCGATGAAGGAATTTTAAATGTCAAATACACATAAAAAATTTATAATTGTGAGTTCACAATTTATATATTGGGGGGATGTAAGAACCCAATATTTTATCGATTTTCTTCAAATAATATTAATTTATTCGATATATTTCATTAAATGCTACACTGAGTTATAGGGAACTACAATATACTTTTAATTTTATTATTTAACATTTACCATTATAACCTAAACATTAAAATGGTAGGTATGGATATATGTATCTATATAATGAAAATCATTGGATTTACAAATGAAAAGAATAAATTCATTTTATTTTAATTGATTAGAAATTAAAATGAAAATCATTTCAGTATAAAAGAATTATTTTCTGGAAAACAATGTATATGAGCAAGAAATAAATTTGTCATTATAAAAAAATTTAATAACTAATTATTTCCAACATCAATGAAATTTAAAAATTATATATTTATATAATTTTTTCCATTCATATAGTATTTTCCCATTCACATGGTATAATAAACAATCAAGGTTTATGTGTATACAAATTATTTCTTCAAAAAGTGGTTTCATCTGGTATTATATAATTTTCTAAATTAATATTTTCCATATTTAGAAAATTAATTTAAAAAATAATTTTGTTTTGAAATATTTATAAAAAAAATTAATAATGGTGAATTTTTTTTATTTTTCAAAAAATAATAAATTTTCAGTGAATAGTGAAAATTATGTTATTTGTAAAATTCTAATTTAATTACAATAAATTAAATGATTTTAAATTAACATTACGATTTTATTTCTTTTATCATGAAAAATTAGTATTATTTAGTTATATTTCATCAAATTAATTACTTTTTATTCATATTTATACCTTATTTTATAATAGTTATATTTTATCCTTAAATAACACATGGTTCTGAACACATTTTTAAAGTGCATAATGTTTCTCAGTTTATTTAACTAAAATCACCTCTAATAATAAAATTATAAATTATATATATATATATTAATTTAAATTCATATAATTATTATTTCAAATTGTAACATCCCCATATTTTTTGAATTATTATTATTTTTGAATTAATTTAATTTTTGTGATATTTTTCATTTCCCATAACACTAAAAGTTGATTATTTTATACCGAGGTATTATGTTTGTATTATGTTATATGCAACCCCAAGTTAATTATATACTACACTCAATATAAATGTTATCATTATCTACATAGAACAACAAGTAAAGTTGTGACATGGAATATGAAACACACAACATGCAATTAGTGTACGTTACAAGTAACATTGATGTTTTTATGAAACATCATTTTACTTTTATAATTATTAAATTGAGATAATTATAACCTACCCGTTAAAATTAGTAATATGAATAGTAATAAAAAATTTTCTTATATTGTTTATAATGGTTATATATAAATAAAAAACATTGATAATGAAAGATACAATTTTTTGTAAAGACCATATATGATTAAAAATATTATTTTTTCAGATAAACTACAATTCCTGAACTTCTATGAAAAAAATAATTTTAGACACATATAAAAATAGAAATTTAAAAAATAAATTACATTTTTAATTTATAATTCCAACATTAGCTTAGGGTTAACTTTTTTGATTTTTTTGAGGACATAATTTTTTGATGAAGAGTGAAGACTACTGCATTTTAGTTAAGAGTTTATTTTTAGTTTAAAAAATTATTAAGGTAAAATTATAAATAATATTTATTAAAAGGTAAAATTATAAAAATTATAAATATATAATAACATTCAGTTCATTATTGTAATGACCCAAACATTCATGAATGAAAATTCGTCTTGATCTAATTAAATTTCTTATAATGTAAAATGGTTTTAAAACATATTCAATACTTTTGTTTTATGTTAATATATTTTAAAATAATGTTACGTATTGTGATCGTTGAAAATATAGTTATTGAACAGTGATCATATGATTAGTACAAATATAGGGCTTTAACAAATACAATTTACTCAGACAAAGGAAGTGATGGCCTCACCCAGTAGACTTGCCCCATATGAAGCCAATTTGTCAGAGTTGGGAAAGGAGGTAGAATCATTGGGCTTCTCTCTTGAACAATCCCATATCAAGATTCAATATGTTATCGTCTAACGGAACCGCCTATGAGTGAAGTGGAAGTTGATAGAGATTACCACCCGAGAAATGTTTACTTAGCCACCCCAAGAGTCTATAACCATCGCACACCATACCCTTCATGATTATGCTGGTGTTATAAGGGGTTATGTTACAAGACCTTATCACTATGATTATATTCATTATTCTTGTATATATTAGTGAATATACATTCATTTTGAGTCTTATTTCATTGTAAATAGTTTTTAATGTGCAAATAGTATTTTAGTAAATTTTCAACTAAGTAATCGATTTTGATGAATTAAATGATTTCTGAATAAATATTATTTTAATAAAATATTATTATTATTAAATTAATTTTTTTAATATAAGTTATCATATAACATTATGAATGCAATTGTAATTTTGGTAAAGGTTTGAAAAACGTTTTCTGTCAAAACCTATGATTTTTTTATAAATGTCAGTTTTTATTTTAAAATAAAAAATTCAAATATTTAAGAAAATTATTTAAATAAAATTAATATTATTTTTGGAATTAGGATTTTTAAATTATCCAACGGTAAATTTTTCATAATTTTCTGAGATAGTGAAATTTTTAGGTAAATAAATAAATATTATTTAAATATATATTGTGTTTTATGACATCATAACAACCCAATAGTGATGTAATAAAATACAATAAATGATATGTTCTACCAATATATGTTTTAAAATTAAAATAATTTTATTTTATGTTGGTTTGATTTATTTTTTGAAACTTTAGTGGGCCTTCCAAAAGTTATAAAACATTTTTTCTTTTTATATGAATTTCCTTAAGAGTGTGACTGACCTCCACGTGAGCAACCCAATTATATTATGAAGTTAGGTCATTGGAATTATAAAATATTGTTTTCTAGTCCCCTTTGGAAAGAACCATGTGCAAAAACCAGGGGCTGGTTTGTAGTATTGATTAGTTTAGTGTGTGGTGACCCAAACCTAAATAATAAAGAATTCCCTCTCCTTTCTTAAATACACCCACCCAAACTCCCACTTCCACTTAACTAAAAGCCTTTGGATTTCGTCCAACCTATGACATACACTCTATATAATCCTCCCAAGGTTTCCCATGCTCCCAAGAATCCTATCACAAGCTTCTTCCAAGCCTTTGGGATCACACTTCTACGTAAGAGATTTCTTCCGTTCTAATTTTTTTCCAATTTTCTTTAAGTTGTTCTGCACCTTTTTTTCAATTACGAATGTTGTGGTATGATTTTTAACATCCCATATACATCCCTTTTTATTTATGGATTATGAGAGACCCCTTTGTCTCTCACTAATTCCTCCCATGTACAACCATTACCATGCCGAAATTCTATGAGGGATTTCTCTCTCCTCTTTTACATCCAAGTAATTCATTTGTATTATGCATCTAAATTCCATTAATATTGTTGGGAAATGTATCTATATGACCCATTTATTATCTATTTCATGTATATATGATGATAAACCAATTTATCTCTCATTAACCACTTTCTTCAATCCTTATGTCACGCTGTTATGCTGCTGAAATTGCACCACATTTTTTCAAGCTATGGTCATTGTGTAGTGAATACCATACCCATGTCCATATCAAGGGTATTCACCTTTATTCACATATACATATTTAATGTTACTTTAATTTATTTATTTAACATTACTTAATCATGGAATAACTTATGATGTTGATTGATTCCATGTTATATGATTCATGTGGCACACTTATGAATGAAATGAAATGTTTAATAAGGGTGTGCCCTGATAGCACTCCAATGCATTTGGTAAAGTAGAGTATCATTAAAAGTCACGTGCAATGGTTATTTTCCCATGATAATTCATGTTCAAATAGTGTTTAGTAATGATCCATGTGCATTGAGCCTTGGCTTATTCTAATTCCATGTTTAGTTTTGTTTCCATATTTCCATGTTATGATTTTCATGCTTTATCATGCCTTTATGTTCATGTTTCTCTTGTACTCCATTGATAAGACTATTTATAAACATGTATTGTAATCTTTATTTTTTCCTTGTCTACTTCCCTACTAGGCTTTATAGATCACCCTTTTCTTATGCATGTCCTCAGGTCATCCGGTACAATGCTATGTATTATGGAATGTAAGTGTCATGTAATGGATGTTTTCAATAACGATATTGTGTTTCATGTTTTAAGTTTTTATGTAATGATCCTAATCCTCAAACACACTAGGCATGTCAATATTCTATATGTTATCAAGTAAATTTTTTGTAATAAATCTTGTTTTAGTGTGTAATAAAGAGAAGGGTTGTCATAGTTGGTATCAAAGTATATGTTTAGTTATTTATGGGATTAGGATTAGAAAACCAATGCGAATCCATTGATTCAGGACTAAGTATTATAAAAAAACTCTAATTTTGGTGGGTTTTGAATTAGTGGTTTATCAATAAAATACATCCATATCAGGATACGAGCAGGTGAGGTGGCTCTGGCACAGATGTACCTAGGGGTGAAAACCCTGACAAGGAGTTTCGGGCTTAACCCGGGGTATTTGGGTACACAGAAATGGGCTTTGATGCACTTTTGGTTTTGACACTACCAGGGGATATGAATTAGTAAATTCATAGGTATAGTATGCACCATTATTAAGGAAATTAAAAAAACCTCCAAAAAATATATGTTGGATAACATAGATTGAAGCCTATAGATTCATATGTTAAGGAAATAAATGATATTTATAAGTAATCTATTTTGTCCTTGGATTACCTTTAATGTGTTACACCTAAATTTCCCTTTTATTCCAGCCAATGGATGATTATAGGAGTAATTGGGCTAAAAACCAATGTTATGATCAATTTGATGACTATGCTAATGATATTCCCTTTTCCAGTTGGAGCAGGAATCATGAACACTGTCATGATATTCTCTCAATTAACACATTATTTGAATAGAAACATTGGTCAAGAGGAACGATAAACCCCCCACACCCAAGAAATAACAAGTTAGTGTCAAAAGATACATGAGACAAATGCCTACTACTTTTAATGAATCATCTAATCCCTCAATCGCTGAAAAATGGATCCACTCTGTTGAAAAGATCTTCCCCATCCTTCAATGTTCTGAACAAGAAAAGGTTCTCCTGGATGATAATCGTATGGAGGTGAAGCCGATCAATAGTGTACATTGATAAAAAAAATATGAATCCTGAGGAGGAGATCGAGGCATTCGAATGGAAGGATTTTCAGAAGATGTTTTTATATAAATATTTTCCACATACCCTTTGGTTTAAGATGGAAAAAATTTTCTAGCTCTCAAGAAAGAAGGCGATGAATCCATCAGAGTGTATGAGGAAAACTTAACAAGGCATTCATGATATGCCTTTGGCTTTTTCATTACCCCTGAATGCAAGGTTAACCGCTTTTTTAGTGGGCTGAAACCTAGCATACAGAAAGCCCTTCTGATCTGTGACTTCAACAACTATGAATAAATTGTCTGATGTGCTTACAAGGTAGAAATTAAGATTAGCGACCCTCAATGGTATCATGGGGATAAGAAGAACAAGGTGGAATTCAATTCTAGAAGTTCGATGGTTAAATCCAATAGTGCTATGAAAATATGGTACCCCACTTTCCAATGGTGCAAAAAGAAGCACCCTGGAAATTGTCTGAAGGGGGTGAGAAAATGCTTTGGGTGTGGAAGAGAAGAGAACCTGTCTATTAACTGTCATCAAGAAAAAATCACAACTACGACAGAGGCGAGGAACGCTCCATTCGAATCTCAATACGTTGTTCATTTCATTAACTACAATGAACCTGTCAACCATGAAAATTAGATCCATATGCCATGGGTTTTTGGAGGCAACCAACAACCTCCAATACAGCAAGGGAATGCTTTTTTACATCACTACTACTGAAGTGATCCCCCGAAAAGGAAGTGGTGACAGGTACGCCAGTTATTCATTCAAGAATAGTGAACATAATTTTTTTATTGAGGTCCCACACATTCTTTTATTTCGAAAATGTATTATAAGATAATCCCAACACCACCACAAATCATGGAATTAGAGATATCGATGATTACGACAAACAAGGAAACCATTACATCCCATGAATATAACTCCTCCCCTGTTATAATTGTAGGATTTAACTTCCCAGTGAACCTCATCATACTCCCTCTGGTATAAATTGATGAAATTCATGGCATGGATTTGATTTCCCTATATAGAGCCAACATAAATTTATGTAAGATGGAAATCACTCTCCATGTTTAGAATTAACCGCTGATTCTGTACAAGTCTAAGGAAGATGATGAATCTCAATTCGCTCCACCATATCAAGCACAGATATTACTTCCCTATGATCATGTGTATCTAGCTCAGATGATTGAGTCCAAGGAAGCAACAATATTTGAATACAAGCCTATTTTGACGGAATTCTCTGAAGTGTTTCACAAGGAATTTTATGGTCTTCCTCCTATAAGAGATGTTTAATTCTCAATTGACCTTATACCCGGGGAATTTACAATATCCATGACCCTTGATAGAATGGATATTGTAAAGCATGATGTGGAAAAGAAACAACCACATGAGAATCTGGATAAAGGATTTATACACCCAAGTGCTTCACCATAGGGTGCACCAATCCTCTTTGTCAAGAAGAAGGATGGGTCAATGCGCCTTTGCATCGATTATCATGAGATTACCAAAATCATGATAATGAACAAGTATCCTCTCCCATGAATTGTTGAATTGTTCGATCAACTATATCGGGAACAATACTTCTCTAAGGTGGATTTTTGGTCATGATGTTTTCAAGTAATGGTGAAGGAGGAATGTGTCCCCAAGACTGCTTTTTCATACATGATATGGGAACTATGAATTCCTAGTAATGCCTTTCAGACTCACTAATGCTCTAACAATCATCATGGACTTGATGAATTGAGTCCTTAGAGATTACCTCAAAAAATTTGTGGTAGTCTTTATAGATAATATTCTATTATACTCCATAACCAAGGAGGATAATGAGGAGCATCCAAGAACTATAATAGAGACCCTAAACAAGGATATGATCTATGTAAAGTACATCAAGTGTGAGATCTGGTCAAATGAGGTCTCATTCTTGGGCCATATCATCAAAAGCAATGGGTTATCTGTAGATCCCTCCAAGGTATCTGCAATCTAGGGGTGTCTGAGGACATCATTGGTAATGGATATCCATAACTTATTGGGGTTAGCTGGATATTATTGATGATTTGTGAGAAATTTCCCACTATTGTCCAACACTCATATGAAGCTAAATCAGAAGGGATTGAGGTTTTCATAGAGTGATGAATGTGAAGAAATCTTCAAGGAGTTGAAAAGGAGGCTTATCACTGCACCTATGCTCACATTACCAGCAAGGGGATAACATTTAGTAGTGTTTAGTGATGCTTCTATTAAGGGACATGGATATATGTTGATGAAAAATGACAATTTCATTGCCTATGCTATAAGGAAATTGAATGTTCATGAGTAGAATTATTGAACACATCATCTAGACTTTTCTTCAGTGATCTTCACCTTAAAAATTTGGTGGTATTATCTCTATGATGAGAAGTGTAAAATATATATAGACCATAAAAGCCTCAAGTATATATTCCCACAGAAATAGTTGAACATGCACCAATGAAGAAGGTTAGAGCTGATCAAAGACTATTACTGATAAATCAATTACCACCCTAAGAAAGCAAACAATGTCGCAGATGCTCTATGTAGAAAGGACTCAACGATTCTATCACTAATGAGAATTGAGAAGGATCCAATATTTTTAAATATCATGAAGATGGAAATGGGAATCATAACAAAGGGAACATCATCAAACCTTTCAGAAATTATTACTCAACCTTCTCTTTTGGAAAGGTTAATGGATGCTAAAAATAATGATGTAGGACTTCAAAAGAATGTGTAAGATATCAGAAAAGGTAAATCCTAGGTTTTCATTATTAATGAAGAAGGAATTGTGAGATTTGGGAAAAGACTATGTGTTACATCAAGTCCAGAGCTAAAGAAGGAACTTTTGGATGATGTACATAGTTCAAATTTCTCAATTCACCTAGGAAACACAAAGATGTATCGAGATATTTTAGGGCATTATTTGTGGGATAATATGAAGAAATAGATTGATGAGTATAAATCAGTGTTCTTGGTGTGTGAGAAAGTGAAGGAAGAGAGGTAAAAGTCTAAGGGGATGATGAAACCATTTCCCATACCAGCATGGAAATGGGATAACATCACCACGTACATTGTCACCAGACATCTAAAAAAATCTAAAGGAAACAGTGGAATCTAGGTTGTTGTGGATCATCTTACAAAGTTTTCACAATTCATTGCAATTTGGGATGATTTCCCAATGGGCCAACTTGCACAAATATATATCAGGGTTGTGGTAAGGCTTCATGGAGTACCACTATTTATTGTATCCGATCAAGATCCTAGATTGACCTCTATGTTTTGGATGTGTCTTAATGATGCTCTGGATACTGAACTAAACTTTAGTATATCCTATCATCCTCAAACTATTGGCCAAACTGAGTGAACTATTCAGACATTGGAAGATATGTTGAGATAATGTTCTATGGACTTTAAGGGATAATGGGATCAACATCTTCTTCCCGTTTAATTATCCTATAATAATAGTTTCCTCTCAAGCATCTGAATGGCACCTTATGAGGCCTTGTATGGGAAGAGGTGTAGAAAACCCACATGTTGGAATGAAGTTAGTGTGCGTAAGCTTCTAGGACCAGAAATGGTCGAAGAAATGGTTGAAAGGTGAAAACCATTCATCATCATATCAAGGTAGCCTAGAGTTGACAGAAGAGTAATACTGATAACCGTCGATGAGACCAAGAGTTTAAAGATGGAGACATGGTATTTATATGCATATCTCCTTGGAAGAAGGTCATGAGGTTTGGAAAGAAAGGGAATTTAATTCCTATATATATTTTCCCCTTCAAGATTCTTGAACGAGTTAGGGTTGTGTCTTATCGACTAGCACTCCCACATACCATTCCAATGTACATGATGTCTTTCTTGTATCTTTCATAAGTAAGTACATACCAAACCCTTCACACACACTCTCTTTTTAGTTAGTAAAATTATAGGATGATCTTTCTTACGATGAGAAAGCTATGAAGATCTTAGATCATAAAGAAAAAGTCCTAAAAGATAAGACAATGCCCCTCATGAATTTGTTGTGGTGAAACCACATGTTTGATGAAGCGATGTGAGAATTGGAGGAATAGATGAAGCAGAGTTACCATTTTCTTTTTTTTAGTCTGGGAAAGGGAAAATTCGAGGGAAAAATTTCTAAAGGGTGGAAGATTATAATGACCCAAACATTCATTAATGAAAATTACTCTTGATCTAATTAAATTATTTATTATGTAAAATGGTTATATAACATAAGCACTTATTTTATTTTATGTTTCTAGATTTTAAAATACCATTATGATTTGTGACCATTGCTAATATATTCATTGAACAATGATCACATGATTAGTATAAATATAAGTCTTTAACAAATCCAATTTACTCAGACAAAGGAAGCGATGGCCTCATCCAGTAGACTTGCCCCGTATGAAGCCCATTTGTCGGATCTCAGAAAGGAGGTCGAATCATTGGGGATTACTGTTGAACAATCCCAAGATGAGCATCAACATGTTAAGCTAGAAAGGAACAACCTACGAGAGAAGTGGATGTTGTTAGCGATTAACACCCGAGCAATGTTATCCAAGCCACCCCAAATGTCTGTCACCATCGCACACCATACCCTTTGGTCTTATGCGGGTGTTATAAGGGGTTATGTAAAAATACCTTATCACTATTATTATGTTCATTATTTTTTAATATAATAGTGAATATAGATTCATTTAATTATTGTTACTTTGTAAATAGTTTTTTATGCACAAATAGTTTTTTAGTTAGTATTCAACTAAGATATATATTGATGAATTAAAGGATTTCTTAATTGAATAAAATTTTAATAAAATATAATTATTATTAAATTAATTTTTATTAAATATAAATGTTCATATACTTTATGAATGCAATTGTAATTTTTGTTAATGTTTGAAAGCTGTTTTTGTCAAAACCCATGATTTTTATTGATAAATTTCAGTTTTTATTTTAAAAGTAAAAATTTACATATATAGAAAATTATTTAGATAAAATGAATATTATTTTTTAACTCAGGATGTCAAAATTATCCACCAGTGTTTTTTTCATAATTTTCTGGGACGGATGATTTTTTGGGTAAAAAAATAAATACTGTTTAAATATATAATGTGTTTTATGACATCATAAAGACCCAATATTGATGTAATTAAATACTATAATTGAAATTACCAGCCAACATATGTTTAACCATTAATATAATTTGATTTTAGGTTTGTTTTATTTATTTTAAAAAACATTAGTGGACCCTCCATGAGTTATACAACATTTTCACCTTTTAATTGAATTTCCTTGAAAATGTGACCCACCTCCACATAAGCCACCCTATTATTTTAAGAAGTTAAGCCATTGAACATATAAAATATTATTTTTCACCACCCTTTGGGAAAAACCATGGGAAAAAACTAGGGTCTGGATTTTGTTATTGATTAGTTTAATATGTGGTGACCCAAACCTAAATAATAAAGAACTCCCTCTCCTTTTCTATATAAACCCACGCAATCTCCCACTTCCTCTTACCTCAATGCATTTTTATTTAATCCAACCTATGCCCTCATATATCTATAATCCACCCAAGGTGCCCCAATATTCCAAGAATCCCCACTCAAGCCTCTCCCAACCCTTTGGAATCACACTTCCAAGTAAAGGATTTATTCCTTTCTCATTTCCCCCAATTTTATTTAAGTTGGTATGCCCTTTTGTTTTCAATTAAAAATGTTGGAGAATGATTTCCTACCTCCCCCATACATCCCTAATTATGTTTGGATGATGAGATACCAATTTATCGCTCATTAATGCCTCTCATGTACACCTGTTACCATACAAATTCTTCGTGAGGGATTTCTCTCGTCTGTTTTACATCCAAGAATTTTTTTGTATTATGCATCTAAATTATATTACATTTGTTGGGACATGTATTTATATGAACCCCTTACTATGAATTTCATGTAAATATGATGAGACACCCATTTCTATCTCATAACCCATTTCCATGAATCCTTATGTCACACTGTTATGCTGCCGAAATTGAACCACATCTTTCCCAGCCAAAATCATTGTGATGTGAATACCATACCCATGTCTCTATCAAGGGTAATAAACTTTATGACCATATTAATATTGAATGGTACTTTAATTTATTTAATACACATCTCTTAATAGTTTAATAACTTATGATTTTGATTGATTCCATGTTATATGATCCATGGGGCACATTATGTGTGAAATGAAATTTTGAGATGGGTGCGCCCAGATAGCACTCCAACGCATTGGGTGAAGTATAATATTGTGATACATAATTTTAAATTGGTGTTGAATCATGATAATTCATGTGCAGTGAGGGTATACTCATGCTCCATGTTCAATGAGCCTTGGCTCATGCTAATTCCATGTTAAGTGTTATTTCCACTTTTCCATGTTATGATTATCATGCTTTATCATTCCTTTATGTTCATGTTTCTCTTGTTCTCCATTGATATTTTTATTTCCAAACTTGTATTGTAATCTTCATGTTATTATTTTTTTACTCCATTAAAATTCTATAAAGCTCACCCGTTTCTTTTACATGTCCTTAGGTTATCCTATACAATGCTAAGTACGAGGGAATGTAGTAGTCATGTAAAGGAAGTTTTCAATCATGATGTTGTATTTCATGTTTTTAGTTGTTATGTAATGATACCAATACCTAATGACACAAGACCTATAGATATTCTATGATGTAGTATCATGTGATGTTTTTGTAATAATTCATGTTTTAGTGTGTAATAAAGAGTAGGTTTTTCATAATTATAATAAATTCCAATTTTAAATTTAACATATAAACATAACAAACATTAGATTTTTTTAAGATTAAAACCTCGTTACTTCGTCCCATATGTGGGAGTAGCATTAATCTAATTTTTGACCCTTTTTTGAATTTAATTTTGAAAGAATGGATATGAAGCACTATAATTAGTGTATAATTTATATTCAAATTATATCTGGTTTATTTTTTAAAAAAATTAATAGTAAATTTTATTAAAATTTATCAAAGTGACTAAGGTCAAATTACGCTTAATTATGGACTAAAATTTAATATTAGGGGGCCAACTGACCTATATACTCATCCAAAACATATTTAATTGAAATATTAATTCAATAAAACTTTTATTTTGGATTTAGTTTGATTTTTTATTACTTTGTTTAGGTAATTACAAGTGCAAATCTAACTAGTATTAAAAAATTATTAGTCAGTACTTTTCCTTCCCTATAAAGGCCACCAATAATCCCACTTCTATAAACCTATAAAACCTCTCATATTCAGCCAATATATTCCCAATAAACACAAAAAATCTCTACCTTAGTTTTTAGAGTTTCAATTTGGGCAGAAATTTTTCCATGTAATCGTTTGGACACAAATCAAAAGAACTTACCTGATTAAGAGTTAACACCTCTCTCAAGGTCATTTCTTTTATTTTCCTTCTTCTCCCCTCCACACTCCTTATTCCTTTACTTTATTACAATAACAGTGTCTGAAATATAATAGGATTTTTTATGCTATGTTTTAATCATACACTTATACACACCTCCTTATAATGGGTAAAGAACATGTGGTTTATGAGTATAGAGGACTAAAACCTCACTAAACGATGATTGTTCAATTTTCTTTTACCGCCTGTCATAGTCAACATTTTGATGGAGGATATATTTATATATTTCATATTTTATATTTATTATATTTTTATGGATATTTATTACCTCTACAACCCATATCATGTTTAATTTCAAATTGGTATAATTATGATAATTTCATTTGGCGAAGTGTGGATTCTCACCCCCTCAAAGCAATGTGATTTATTCACACACTATGTGGAGTGTATTAAGGATTTGGTTAGTAAATATATATGATACATATGATATAATAAAGTTAATTTAAAAGTAATGATATATGTAATGATTTGTATTTTACATTCTTTATTTCACCATGATATTTAAACAGAAATAACATTCATGCATATGTACGACCTTCTGTATCGAAGAAAAGTGTATTCTGTTTTATAATTTTATATTTTATATTTTATTAAAATAAAAAAATTTCAATATAAATTATATTAATATTATTTATTATATTATAGAAATCATGATATAAAGTATAAGGACCAATGATATAACAAATTAAGACAAATGTGAAGAATAAAGTGAATATTTCGAGAAGCGAAACCTTAATATTGGATTGTTGACTAGTGGGTAATATAAGGTAATAATAAAAACATATATTGTATTATATAAAATAATATGGTTCTATAAAAGTTGAATAAAAAACTTATATTTTTTATATAGGTGGTTTGAACTTGTAAAACGTGATTAAAGAGATAAGTTAAGGGGATTTTATCTCACTTTTTTTATTTTTGGGAGATAAATGATTTGTTCTCCACTCTTTCCATTTTTATAGTGTATGCAATAAAAATGATTTTATTCAATGTATCCTATAATTAAAATTTTTTATATTAAAATATCTATTTTATGATCTTTATTACATGGGTTATAAGTTTAAAAATTTACTGTATTGGTGAAATAGTTTTGTCTTAATTTTCCTTCTTTGAGACTCATGATTTTTTATGAAACTAAATTATCTTTTGAGGTGTATATACTTCTATTTTCCCTTTTATATCTATAAATTAATTATTTTCATGATATTGTAAGCTTAATTTCATTTAAATTATGACATAGAGAATATGATCCCATGTTACCAAGTTAAATGACTTTTTGATACAATCTAATCTCATTTTAATATTGTTTATGTTTATGATTCCTTTAATGAAATATTATGAAACTTATATAATGAAATTTCATGTATTTTCAAATCCTATGGTTATTAATTATTTATTAAAAATATTGGTACCATTTACTATGCTATATGGAACATAATATATTTAAGAATGCTTTTTTACAAAATCCAGACATTACACTCTCTTTAGTTGGAAATCTATGTTTCTTTAAAATCATTTTTTACAAACGGGGCTTCCAGGAATATTATACAATTATTCCATGATCATAAAAATAAATGTTTTTCAACATTTTTACTTTTTCTAATGTTTTAAATGTAATATTCTTTTAACTTTTTTAATTCTTGATTTTTATAAAAAAAAATTTGTGAAAAAGGAATGTTCTAGTTACCTCATCTGACATGTATGAAGTTACCTTCAATCACTTAATAAATTCTTCCTCTACATTTTCAAACGGGTAATTTTTAACAAAAGTTTTCTAAAAAGTGATTTTGAAAGATATTTTTTCTCAAAATTTTTACATCTTTATTAGATACATTTTAAAGGAAATTTTTAGAATGTTTTCATTCCTTATTTAAAAATTTTCAAATTATTATTAAATAAATGGGTTTCAAAACATTTTCAAGAAATTTTAATATATTCTTCAATGTTTTTTCAAATAAAATGGTTTTAAAAAAGTTTTGAAGCATATTTTTTATGATTTCATAGAAAAATGTTTTCAAACTGATTTCATGTATTATTTATAAGTTTTTTAGGTATTATATATGAAAATAATTTTTAATTAGTTTTATAAATTAAAACCCATTTTTCGAAGAAGAAATGGTGTTTTTCTATAAGAATTTTTTTATTAAATATATTTGAAAACAAATTTTCATCCAAGATAACATCCATTAATTTTAATCATTCCATTCAACAAAATTATATAATTTTTCTATTCATATTCATTCTATGAATGGGTTGTGCTTATTTTCACGACCTTTATCAATCATTTTTCTCTTTCACAATGTATATGTTTATGAAATCCTTTATATTCCATGGGTATATATTTATGAAATATATTTATATTTCATGGTCTATATGATTAAGAAATACATTTTGCTTTCATAGGTTATATGTTTATAAAATCCAATTAACTTTAATAAGTTATGAATTAGATGAAATGGTAATGAAACCTGTATCATTTTTCCAATGGTTATGATATGTTTATATGTTCATGATACTAATTCCATTACATGGGTTATGATATGATTTTTATGATATTGTGGAAAATTATTGAATGATTTCTTTATGAGATGGGATGATCCTATATCTTTCTAAAATGAATTGGGTAAAGACTTATATTAAATGAGATAGGCATGGGTATAATTAGAAATGAACATGGGTCAGTATTTCTAGGTTGGAATGAGAAATTAACTCAGGTTAGTATTGGGGGACTAGAATGAGAAAAAACATGGTTTAATATTATAGGGCTAGAATTAGAGATAAAGTGAGTTCAATAATATAGGACTAAAATGGGGTGTGAACCTAGTTCATTAAATTACTTTTTCTACAAAGGTAGTCATGACAGTAATGCCTTGACTACAATATAAATAATTATATATCCTAATGTGTTTTCTATAAGTCCCTATTTTTTCCTATTTTAGGATTTTATGTAATATATTTTTTATTTATTTATGATTCGTGTCTTAGGAACTGCAAATCACTTTTATAATCTCTACTATGAATGGTATTATCTTCAAATGTTATTCTCAAGTTCAATACCCTTTTGATCAAGTTATTCTTACATATTTTCTTAATTTATCCTTAATAATAATCGGAGCACACCCATTTTTTATTATTCCTTTTCCAATTAATGAATAATGGTTTTCGGTAGAATTACTAAAGGTTGAGATCATAATGAGAGATGTGGAAGATCTTTCACTAGGATATAATATAATGTTTCTATATGTCCAGAGACACTAAACTATTATGGTACTCGGGCATGTATTTTTGTAATGTGAAGAATATTAATCTAAAATGATTTTTTATCCATGTATTTTAAGCATTGGTTACTATAATAATAATAATGGAATTAACATATAATCATATTATTATTGAAAAATAAATTTCAGAAAAAACCCATTGTAATTTGATTATGTTTGTTAAAATTAAATATGAAATTAATAACTTTTAGTTGATTGAATTTGATGAAATTGATTCCATATCTGGAATTATAATAATTTATAATATATAATAT
Organism: Viscum album; assembly: GCA_963277665.1. Lineage (NCBI taxonomy): Eukaryota > Viridiplantae > Streptophyta > Magnoliopsida > Santalales > Viscaceae > Viscum > Viscum album. The sequence goes on from OY728132.1 coordinate 1,890,780,713, forward strand.
GTTAAAATATTTTTTCCCATAAATAATGGAGAAAATATTATAAATATTTAAACCCAATTAAGGTAAAAATGGATTTATAAAGGGTTAAACAGATAAGATAAGGGTTAAAATGACCTGAAAAATGTCTGGTTTGTATTATATTCTCATATTTTTTCATTTTTACATATATGGTTTGTGAATTATTTATTTTGGATCCTTTTTTCTTAAAACAAATTTGGGTTCACTTTTTCTTAAAAAGTTTCATGTGTGTCCTCTCCACCACTTATTGAATGCCACTCTCTCTAATCTCCTCTTTACACTACAAATACCATTGGATCATGAAATAAATTACCAAATAACTTATTTATATCCATCCAAAATACCATATAGGAACTATTTTTAATATGAAACCCTCCTACAGCGGATTTATGTATAATACTAAATAGGTTCATTGAAGTGTAGGTAAAATTATTAACAATGTTTTTTAGTTTTATTTACCCTTATGAGTATTTAAAATATTAATAAAATATGATGAAATAATAACACTGGTGTTTATCATATAAAATTATGTTATTATGTTAATCAAATAAATTATGTCTATCTCTACTTCCATTAAATGGGAAACGAAACCATTGATTGTGTGTGTGACATACTACCTCCTTATGGACATATGTAATTTGTTTCCCATCACTGCCACTCTCTAATGAATATAGTGATTTAATTAAAATATTTAATTTTTATTTATGAAATTTTATAATTTTGGTATTATAATAGACTATAAAATTCCATACATTCAGTTACATGGGAATATGATAAATCCACTAATGTGTACAGAGGACTACCGCCTCACAAAGTGATGTTATTCATTTTTCACATACCATTTATATAAAGGTAATACGGAAAAAAAATTAATTTCAGTGATTTATATGAAATAATAATGACTCCATAATGGTAATATATTATTTTTCTTTCTAACAATCCATCTGCTGAGAAAATGGAATCAATGTTCAAGCGTACGCATAGCCTATAATCTTAATGAATGGTGTCATTGATTTCCTATCTATAACTAGAGTGGATTAACATAAATACATTTTAATGATTATATATGATATTTATATCATGTATTAAATTCTATATATGATTTAATCATGATTAATATAAAATAATATATAATAAAAAATCAAAAAAACAAGAAAAACAAATCAGTTATTAGCAAAAACCTGATTTTAAATGGAAATTTATAATAGACTAGTAATAAATGGTCAAATGGATATCATTTATATTATGATTTATATTATTAATGATTTTTATTAAATCAACATTTACTATATAGGAGGTTCTAATGTGTATTAAGGAATTAATGGAATTTGTTATGATATTTATAAAAAACATTTATTTTTAGGAGACATTTTCCATTACCACCATTCATTTCTTTTTTGTAGTGTATATACAAACCATTTGAAGTATTATATCATAGATATCCATATTTTCCTAATATTTAATGTTTCATATGATTTTATTATTTATGGTGGCCTATGATTCAATGGGATCCAAACTATTATGGGATTTTGGTCTCACATTTATTTAGTTGGGACACATGGATCATAGCCTTATTGTTTATTTTATTCGGGTGTATATACTACCATGAATTTATTTTATAATCCTTATCATGATAACTATTTTATATATATATATATATATATATATATATTGTTTTTTTCATAGGTATTATGATCCAAAATATTCTATAATGGGAATGGATTAATGTGATAATCACATTATCTACCGAGATTTTTTTTTGATTAAGTTTATGGTGAAAACAACTTATTATCTATATATCAAGAGTCTCCATTAGTTTATCATACTATTATTATTTTCTGATTACACATGGTTTACATTAATTTTAATCCCTTTTAGAACTAAATATACTAAAACTATGTTTTTTGGGAAAATATAATTTATTTCCCCCATCAATTGATATCCCCTTTTAATCTATATCCATGAAATATAAAAATGTTTTAATGTATATTTCAATATTCTCTCAAAATAGTTTAAATAAATTTTTTACCCCTATTAGATTTTTTAATTTTTTTAATAAAATTAATATTTATATTATTTTACAAACAATTAATATTTTTGATTTTACCAAAAATGTGATAGGAATCTTGGTTTTAACATATATAGTATAAATATAACTTCCTAAAATCATAACCACTCAATGTTTTAATTAATAATTTATAAGATAAAAATTTTATTTCCAAAGAACCTGATTTTATCATTATCTTTTAATTTTGAAATGCTATGAGTGATTTCCTTATTTTAAAGGTAATTTTCCCCATAATGATTTCAAAAATGTTTTAATAGGGTTTTTCATCATTGAAATAAACTTTTTATGTCTGTTATGATTTACTTGGGAAATGTTTCAATGATAGGAATCTCATCCTTTCTCTTGATGGTGTAGGTATATTGTTGAGTTTTATTTATGAAACCTGTCTCTTTTCCATGTTTATACTATGATTAAATGTTTATTAAACATGTTTCTTTTCTATGGGTTATGATATAATGTAATATTAATGAAAACCATTTATTTTCATGGGATACTATTTGATGAATTATTTATGATATATTGTCACACATATATATGTTTTTATTATGTGGGACTTGTCACATTATAAGTATGGATGGTGGTTACATTTTAAACGAGGGAGAAGGTGGCATTATTATAAGGACGATGCTCATGTTATAACCATAGATGGTTGATATGTATATCTACCTCCAATTTATTTGGTAATGATTAATATCTCATGTGATAAATATTATTTGAATAGGGAGTGAACCCAGTTCTATAAGGTCCTTTTCCCACTATGATTGTATTTTGAGTGAACCTTGACTATAATGATGGTTTGGGGAGTGAACCCAATCCACTCTGATATCATTAGAAATGATCCTTGAATATTAATATAATATTTTCAATGAATAGGTGTATTCCTGAAATAATTGTATTATTATAATGTTATGTTCTTATAGATCATCTTATTTAATTACATTATGATTAAAATATCTCAAACAAACATGACTTATTTCATGAATCTAGATTATGATATATGTTATGAGAGTTTTAGTTTTGAAATGTTAAACTTATGTGATCATTCCATAATGATCATGTTATTCATAAATGATCATTAACATATCTCTCAAATACCATTATTGGTAATCTGAGGTCACCCTTTCTTATGTATCATTTCTCCAGGTAATTAACTGAGGTTTTATGAATAATACATCTGGTAATGGAGATAACTATGAAGAGCTAAGTGGGAAATGGTGTAGACCTCTTATTAAGTAGGTGATTATATTTCTATCCATGAAAATGTATTAGATATGAAGGATTAGAGAATGGATCATTATGTTATGTAATGAAAATCTATATTAAAATATGGATTTTAAATATATGATATTGTGGGTCTCTATATATTGATATTATCCAATGTATCCACAATGTAAAATATGTATATTTAATATCCCATGATTTATAATAGTGATTGATTTTTCCTAATATCTCAAATAAAAAATTAAAATATTGAAAATATCATTTGATTCGTTATTATTGCATTACTCTTGATCAAGGTGATAAATATATATAGAATTCTTTTTATTCAAGATAGGTATGAATAGATCATTTGAGGTAAATATATTTCATTTTTATGAGTATTATGGATACATGAATTTTTAGATTAAGACACCTGGGATCATGAGAAGATTATTGAAGGGATATTTCATGAGATTTTATAATGAATAATTAATCTCTAACATTCCATGGATGAAATTACAAATGGTTGAGAGATTTTAGTATCCTTTTTTTGATATATTAATTTAATTTTTGATGTATTTATATTCTATGAATAGATATCTATGGGACATAAGAAAATATATAGTTATTTAGAGGTTTTAGAGATTATTGAAGGGTGAATAGTTTCTATATGGTTAGGGTAAACATTTTACAACTACTATATAACAGTGACTAGAGAAAAAGGTTGCCTTTAGGAAGAGAAATGAAAAGCTCAATGTTTTGGTAAACCATGATACAAACAAGTGTCTATGATGAATTTTTAGGAAATGATGTTTCCCATTGATGATGTATGGATTAAATATACATTTGGCTATACCATACATCCAAGTTTTAATGGTGAAAAATTCATATGGTGGGTAGATAGTTTCCCAAAATAGAAAATCAAGTGGTCTATGTAACTATAAGGTAAAAAAATTATATTTTTACCTATTTTCTTCCACCCCGAAAATAATAAATTCTACTAGGATGGATAATGTTGTGGAACTTTTATTTCATGGGAAATTTTACTAATTTTATTCATTTAATAGGTATATATCTTTGAATTAAGGGGTAGTTATCCAATGGATCATTGTATCGGCTTTAATCTCCCCCTATCATATCATGACTTCTCATTTTTAGGGGGGAGACACTATTTATGGTTATTTATGACCAAATATATTATTTAAGGTATGTTTTGATTAATATATTATTGTGAAATATCATATGAGTATTTTAGTAACCTTGATCTATGAAGGCCTATTGTAATTTCCTCATGGTTGAGATGAATAAGTTATGTGTATTTTTAATCGCTTTTTAAGTCATTATTTTTGTGGAATATGAGTTTTTTATTTTTATTTTCACATCATTTTAAAATCTCCAATCGTAATTTTTTTAGAGTACATTTTATTTTCAATTGGATATTAGAATAAAGATAATGCGTGACTCTAAGAATAGGTTTGATAAAATCTATTAGTAATTTTATAATTATAAAAATAATAAGTTTATGTTGGTGAATTTTTTTCCTTATACAATTTTATATGTGTTCATGAATGATATAATTAATAGCATGTTAGATCTATCATGGTTACTATTTCTAGTTAGTGGGGAAAATGGATTTTACATCCAAGTGACAATGTGGGTCAGGGGGAAAAAATAACAGTCCCATATTTAGATATTTAGATGACTTATCAGACATGTTATGTAAGGAGATACAAACATAGATGCAAGAGGGTAAGGGATGATTCATTTCAAAGGGGTTATATTTTATGGTTATGGTGTTTATTTTTTACTATGATTTATTTATAAAGGTCATTTTTTCAATTCTTTGATTTTTAACCTTCATTATATAATATTAAAGTTCATTTTTTTAAAAAAAATTAATATGTATCAAAATATTATGGGTAATTTCTTTTATGATTTATATACTCAGTCCATAACATTTCATTATAGTGTGTATATTTATCTTGTCTAATGTTATATAGGTATTGGTAGTATTACTTATATATTTAGAAATTCAAATTGATGATGTGATATTTATATTGTAAATTGATGTCATAGGTAGATATAATGTAAGATTTTGATAATTGAAATTATTTCAAACATATTTTCTCATTTATACTCTTTGAGTCTTTTCAAACTATTAATTTAAGTTTTATTATATATTTATTTTATTTAATTTTTCTATTATTTGAATTTTCTTGGGGTTTTCAACATTTATTATTAAATATTTCCAATAGTGCATGTCAACACCGTGTTATGAAATGTAACATCAAATCACCCCATAATGGTGTTTTTAAATATAATAATTTATAACAAAAAATTGGGGTTTGGTCGATGAATACAAGTTCAATGTAATAAAAATATTACATATGGTGTAATATTGGGGAGGGTATATAATATATCATAACGTCTAATTATTCATTAAAATGAAATCCTAAATTTTATGAGATTAATTACAAACTCATATCATCAATACATTATATAATCATTAAGCAATAATAAAAATGTATAATGAATATTAAAATAAAAGATACATTTATTATTATTAAAATATATTTAACAATTTTAATAATATTTATATTCCTCGACAAAATCATATATGATATAAAAGAACACTAGAGGTAATTTTTGTTTTATGTTCTTTTATGGTTTTGGTAATGTAAATACATATCTATATAATTCCATCCATATCTTTTAATGTCTATATGATAAAATTTAATCACTAATCTTCATTATTATGAAACCTATATGGGGATGAATACTTTTAATGACAGTTCAATTGAAATGATAATATTATTATTGAACTCCTAGATCATAGAATTAATACATCATTACATCAGAACACCCAATGTGGTGATGTAAACAACCAATTTTTTCTATAAATAAATATGATCATATTCATAACTATTATAATGAAATTTCATTATTAAATCATTTTTAAAATCATTTGGATAGAAAATTAAAATATAACACATTAAATTATTTTTTATTAATTATAAATTTTCCCTGTAAACAATTAGTACATAATTTATCATTCAGTTAGAATTAGTGTTTTAATATCACGACCAAACCCACCAAGACATTCTTGGTTTGTGGTAAGATGAGTAGGACATTTTAAATCTGGTCTCCAATATTTCTGGGGCTATAGAAAATAACAATGTTGGAATAAAACACACATTGTTCACCTTGTCCTAAAGTACCATTAAACACACACACCCATCTCTAAGACTATTCAATGAGGAAATTAAAGAAAAACTATTACTAAGTGCATTCATAAATCAATACCCCATGTTCTTAGTGCCTAAAATGTTCTAGAATTCATTAGGTCTAAATACAGAACCTCTTAAAATTGAAAACAATTCTATCCTACTCAAAATTAGGGGACTACTATAAAATTATCTAACTAGTATGAACCTCGGTATGTCTATCCAAACTATACACAACATAATCTGGTCATCCTAGGTTTCCTTCAAAACTCCTATTATATTCATAAGAAAAGAGATGTGGGGGAAGATCCCATTCATCGGATAGTATAAAAATTTCTAAAAGGAAACCTTGAATGTAAATAACATGAATCACCAAGAGTATCTAGCTCACCAATTAACCAGTATAGAAATCAATATATGAAAAATTATGATGATCAACCAAAATATACTTATCATTGACCACAAGTCTAAAATCGGTCTCATATAAAATATTAATCACTGAATTAGTCTATAGTAATGGATGTAATACTCATATGAGAGATTCAAATATATGAGATATGTTGTCAATAATGGCTCTCACCTGAGAGGTAGTACTTTATTAGCACCACCATAGAAGATACACACTAGAACACCTATGATATCGACCCCCAGATAATGGATCACACCAAAGACCATTGGAGGATACTATAAAACATAATGTAATAACTAACTGAGAAAGGGACAATATATATTATTATATTTAGAACACTAGAAGATTAACTTTATAAATAAGGGATTGTAACCCAATGCATGGAAGTCATGTCGATACCAAAAACCCTACGAAGCGTGTAAAAATTAATTTTACTTGATCACACCCTAGGTCATATAGAGGGACCCCATGATATCTATACAAGACTAATCCCTTATAGGAGATCACGATACTATGTTGGGGACATAATTTCACACTGTACCCATGTAGGTATAGATCAGGGAAACACACTTGTCAAATTCTTGAATAATCTACAAGAATCCAAGATAAATCACCCACTATTATACCTGAGCTAATCATAGATGAATGATGTCTCCCTCCCGCCCTTGAAGGATTACATGGAATGTACCATAATGGTACATCAAGTGTCTCACTTTTCATGGAAATTATTTTCAATCTATCTCTCTCTAACAAGAAATGAATTTCACCAAAATACATGTCATCCCATGTGGGGTACATAGTGTGATGAGGTCAGTTAGAAACTTAGAGTTCTGCCTACCTAAAATCGTGTATATCAAGTCATTCCCCTGTATACCTTGTCTTTCCATGTACTATTTCTATGAAAATGTACATGTCCATTCCAATGTACCATTTCATGTCCAATTACACTATCTTTGAACTATTGAATATCCTTTTTATATTTACATATACCATATAAATTATATATATGGATACCAACACTAACAATAGACTCATATCACGATCCATCCAAGATGTTCACCTATTATTGACTGGATTTCAAGAACAATCCTCTCAGAAAAACACCAACATCAAATCACATCATTTCAACATCCCCAAAAGAAAACTAAGGAAATAATAATATTGTATTTCTCTACCTTCTATTACTTTCATTCATTGTATCACATTGATCACTCCATCAATTATGAACATGACCCATGGTATCAAACTATTGCAATAAATAATTTTCATTCAATGATCGATTAATGAGTATACATTGAATAACTATCCAAATAAAATTCATTTGATATTCATGAAAGAAAAAATTAGTTAAAAAACTAAACATGAAACAGTAATAAACCTAGATCATTATTTAGGCCTGACTCAATTCAATGTTTTTTAGGACAATGAACAATTATTAACATAAACAACGAATAATAATTCCCAAATTCCAGATAAATAATCCCACTTTCACAACAACATGTTCGACCCATTAATCATACAATTATAATAATTAATTAGAATTCAATATGGGGGTAAATGTAGAAATTAAAAAATGAAAATCAAATTCCCCACCTGAGGTTAGATTCGATCATAGATGAATAAAAAATCTTTATTTTCATGACTACTAAGATCCTTGATCTCTAATGTTGTTGGAGATACTTGTAGTACTGTAAACTTAATTTCATGATCCAAAAATTTCTTGATGCTCTCTTACACACTTTTATTTAATATCCATAGTTTTTTGGATGACCCTGTAATTTTTCACAAATGAGTTTCCTTGGTGGAGGCATCAAAGAAAGGAAACTAAAATACTAATAAATTAATTAATAATTTATTACGTAATATTTCTCCCATGATTGTACTTTAACCAACCACACAATGAAAAAAATGATTATGCCACTCCTAGTTTAAAGACCACATTTTGGATTCAATGGTGGTATCTGCTTTCCAATAAGAGTATTCTTTTGGGTTCCATTTCGCTATTTCAAAAAAAAATCCATCCATGAGTGATATAATATATTTAATAATTTTATAATATTAAAACAAGCCTCTCCAAGACTTGTAATCTCTGTCCGTCTCATTACATGGCTTGATAATTATTCTTTAATAATTACAAATTTATTAAAAGGAAAAAATAGTGATGTTAAATCACCTGATTAAAAAAATACGAAAAAAAGAACAAAAATACCCACAATTTGGGATATTGATTTGTAAATATGACTTTCCTCTCCCATGATATCTTCTGATGTATCCCCTTATATCAATATAAACAAACCAATGGGAAAAAATTTACAATGAAGATACTTCATTGGTTGGTATTGAAATAATAATGGGATCCCCAAACTACACAAAAAATTTAATCCCAAACTCAATGTTATTCTCATCGGGGATAACATCATGCAGTTAGTTGTGAACATGTTTCCTCTATTATGACATGTGGAAAACACCAATCACCATATTAAAGTATGGGAATATGTTATATAGGTATACCTCATTTCCCTCATAATTAATTAATTGTAAAGGGGGTCTAGAACCTATGATATAGCCTATAGTCTTATCTAAATCCCTTAAATCCTCTATCAGGGAAGATCAGTTGGAACAAATGTTATATTGGTCAAACCCAAATATCATTGTTATCTATATAATTTTTTTAAATATTATTGATCTGTACTTGTCCACCTATGGATGATATGAAAACCATTATAATAATAACATGATCCAACTCTAGGCCAAAATGTTCCATCTCCCACTAGTTTCAACCAATACAGTAGTTAACTACAGGGTCTCTAGTACATGACCTAAAATGGTGCTACACCAATGAATGAATGATAAATTTTATGATATGAAAACTATACTATTTTTATAGGATACTACCACTTAGGGCCCCAATAATACCATTATTTCCAAATCATTATCTATAGTACCTAAATTGTCTACATCACTCGAAAAGTTGTCGAGGGTAAAATAATGTATTTAACAACAAAAATTCAGTCTCTAATACTCAAAAATACTATCAAAAATCATGATGTGACGTTAGAATAATAGACTAAAATAATCATTGAGGTAATCCCTAGAATATAGACTGCCTCCTTCACACACAAAAATTCCTAACTGTCCAGTAAGCTCTACTATTGGATGGTAAAAATGTGGGCCAATATGGTGAGACAGCCGATGATCACTCAGATATCATCATGAACATTAATTGATCCTACATTTACAACATGATTACCATAAGGATACCATATGATTTTATATTCTATCATGGAACCTTAGTGTTCACCTCTTTATAGGTGAGACATCAAGGGATAAAATCACAAAAAAGATACAACATCCTTGGACAGAGAACCTAATTCCAAAGGACCATGGTACATTCTCATCTATCATTGATGTATTTATATGTGAATTAAAAATCTTAATAACATCCTCTTGGAATGTGACTAGCATCATAGTTCATCCTTGAATAGATTATGTACTCCCCGCCTTCATAAGATCAATCAATAACATGTCTAGTATATATCCTAACATATAATAACTCACAATAAATATCCCCAAGTTGTGCCTCCATGAATTTCCAAAAAAGCTGTGGGGAAACAACCATTGTTAAGAGATATGTTCTATCATCCTTATCATAAATAGTCAACTATTATCGGGATAACAGTTCGATCACCTTTATTAGCATCAACTAATGAAAACCACATTCTTATAATCTTCTGCTATTGTCATGCCCTTGGATGGATATCATGACCGAAATTCATCAACTCATATACGGTACATTATAACTCCCATTTTTAGGAAGATATATTCAATGAATTTGATATCCTAAATCTATAATAAATAATTCAAGATACACCTATAATTATAGTTATCTCAGAGAATGTAAAGAACCATCCTAATGTATATCATGTGTCACACTACTCATGTTGAATATAAGTGTATTTCTCTGATGAATACTACCCCAATCACATTCATAAATGGTTAAGTATCCATTTAAAATGACTGAAAAACTATTATGGGATGTTCAACATAACTAATCGTATCACCATGAACTCAAAGAAACCAAAATAGATTTGGAAGGAATCTTTTCATGTATTTTACACCAAAACCGAGAGATGGTGATTACATGTTCTGATTGTAAGAATCAAGTACCAATTCATCCCTAACAAAAATATGAAGAAGTCACCAATTATAGAGGGTTAAAACTCTCCTAGGTATTTCTCTTGATCTAGTGATATCAATCCACACTTACCCTATAGATCATATCAAAATCTTAGGAGAAAAAAATGGGATACCCAAGAAAATGCATATTGTCTAAAAATACCCCTCATTTTCATATTTATCCAACCATTAAATATAAAATTATATCTATAATTGGTCATCAATATGATATATCAAATATCCTAACTTCCTTGGGTGAATGTTTATGAAGGAAAAAATACTTCGATGTGGAGTTCATTCACGAACATCCTGAGGTAAGACTTCATCATACCTCTCTATTATCACAATTAATAAAATTTGAAATTATCCTCTCCACCAAGGGTCCTTTCAACCAACTCATTAAAAGTAATTTGAAACCTCTTACACATGATAACATCCTGAAATTCATTTGATTAATCCTTACCAAAGGAGGAAAACAAATTCCAATAACTCATATTCACAATAACCCTAACAGGTAACAGTCAACATAAAATGGTTCATAGACAATTTTTCCATACTGAGGAAAACATGGTAGGGTCCCACTGCCACAATAGAAAGGTAAAAATCAAGGATATCTCTCATTATACACCATTGAGTTTGGTTAGACAGCATAAAAGTGTTTGTTCACTAATCCTATCTACATGAGAGTAAAAAAATGTTTGGGTGTAGGGAATATTAATAAAACATAAGACTCAAACTAGTGATATAGAATCAAAGTTGTGTCTCATGACTGTTTCTATCATAATAGTAGCTACTTTAGGAATCATATAGAATGTACTTGAAAAACTCTTAGAAGAATTCGGTAATAAGTGTATAGTTACTATAGATTTCCATTTTTTTGGATACTAGAACCCTAAACAAGGATTGGACCTCATGGAGTACTGGGGGTTATAGCATATCAAAGAACCATACACCACCTAATACCCTCCATGTAACATTTGTAAACCTATAACCCTATAAACCTAACTAGTCTTGTTTCTGCCACTTCCTATACATTCCAATGACATTCTCTCTGAAGGCATTATGATGTGTATGACAGCCCCACATGACATTTCATCATTCATCATCGAAAAAACAACGCCTACACCTTATCATACTGTGATTTTACTGTGGAATTCATGAATGATGAAACCTCATGATTCATGAACTATGTAACACAACAAAAATCAACAAATTATGCTCACCAAGGATCCTAAGTGATCACTGATATCAATGCTGAAATTGTTCATTTAATACCTACACTTCATCACCTACAACCAAAAGTGCCAACCCTAACACAACCGAACTTGATACTTTATCCTAAACCACATGTGTAGGGTATATGAACTAGTCATCAGGAATATATCGAAGTAGAAATCTCCCTCTAAGGAAGACCATCTCATGAAAAAACCCCTTTATAGGGGCCTTATCACCCATCATGTCACACTATTGACTCATCTATAGAACCGCCATTGGAATTTATAGTGGAAACATCTAGAATAAAGATAATACAAGAGATATTAAATTAGTATATGTAGGAAGCTGAATCATGAAGGATATAAAAACCAAAACCAATTACTATAAGTTTCATATTCAAAAAAGTCTCCCTACATCTAGTCCCTATATGTACCGAGTGAATACACATGCTATTAGGGTCATATTAAATAAATATGTTGGATGTCTCACCAACATTGTGGTCCCTATCCTAATAGGTGGACACAAAAAAAAATTAATTTTCTTCCATAAATACCATATCAAAACTCAAAAGAAGATAAAAAATTACAACACCGGTCCTCAGATGAATTCTTCATCTGATTGTACACAATCACAACCTGACCTATCGGTACCTTCCAGTACATCTATAAGTTGAGAGTATCATAAAAAAGCCTGTATTGAATAGTTGAAGGGGTGGAGACAATAATCAATTAGGTTTATCAGAGACATGGTTGTCCATATTCAAAGTTTCTAGTCATCTTAGAATGTGGTGACTTTTATCAAATGCAACACACTATGTGATCCTCGGTATGTCAATTGAGAACAATTCTCCAACCACTCCTGGTTCTCTTAGGACTCCATTAAATGAATTATAATCAACAGAAGGCATGAATTGTGTTAGTATTCCCCATTCATGGAGGATTAAAAAAATACCCAATAGGACTTGCCTGAATCACCAATCACAAAGAATCAAGAGTAGTCATCTCATAAATACATAGGTTTTACAATCATTATATGATACATAACAATAACCTACCCAAATATACTCATGATTGAATCCATGAGTCGATGAGGTATCAAAAATATTTCCATCCAAAAGTTTCATTGGGAGGACTCAAAGAACAAGGATCTAAGAGGTTCCATTATACCAACTATGATATCATAGATGGTGCTCACCTAAGATGTTGTTCTCATTTAGCATCACTGTAGAAGATAAACATTATAAATCAAGAATATATTGAAACCTAGATAAGGGTCCATGCAAAGGGACAATGGGGGAATCATGAACCTTATATGAATAACCCAATTTGTATCGAATCATGGGTATAATTATACAACAAACCCTATGATATTAACCTTCAAGATAGTGGATTGATTCCATGTGAATTCAAGACACAATGATACCCTTAACCCAAATTAGGGTATATGATGGAATGATTAAGGATCATTCCCAAGGTTAAACAGAGGGAAACTAAGAACTCTATACCATAATCGTGACATTTATGTGTTTAAAATACACGGTTTGAGGAACCATGTATATGTTAGCCATGGCTATAGGCCTTGACCTATTTCCACATTTCAAACAATTTTTATACACCTAACGCCAAGGTTTGAAACTGTTGAAGTAGCTTAAGGAACATAAGGCCATAGCCAAAGATTAAAACTTTGGCAATAGGGTTATAACCATGGTCTAAAACCATGGCTATAGGGTTTCCTATTTTATAAAAACACCAACTAGATCCTGAAAAGACCCCCCTCCCCAGGATAGACCCTGGACCCCGCCCTAAACCCTTGACACCACCTTGGACAGACCCTGGACACCCCCCAAAAAGACCCTCCCCCTAACCCTGGACACCCCCCAGACAGACCACCACCCAAACCATGGACACCCCCCAAACAGAACCCCAGACCCTGGATAGACCTCCCAGATAGATCATTGACACCCCTCCCACAAACCCTGGACAACCCCCTCCCTCTTGGACCCCACCCCCTGCATCAACCCTTATCCCATGAAAAGCCCCCCCCCCCCCCCCCCGACAGTCCCCCCTAGACCCCCCTATACACCCCTCCCCCTACCTTGTACACCCCTCTTCCCCAGCACACCCCGTTTCCCCAACACCTTCAAATCCTGGATAGCCCCCCCCCATGAAAGTCCCAAATAGACCCTGGATAGAACCCCCATACCCAAGACACCCCCCACATGGACATACCCCCAGACCATGGACAACCCCCCCCCCTTCCCAGGACAAACCCTGAACACCCCACAAGATAGACCCCCGAGACCCTGTACCCCCCTAGACCTTGGACATACCCCCCTGGACAGATCCAGGACACCCCTCCCCCAGACCCTAGACACCACCCTCCCTCCTGGAGCCCACCCCCTACAACACCCCTTCCCCCTTGCAACAACCCCCTCATATAAATTGTGGTTTTAATCAATTCATACTAAGAATTAATACAACTTCCAATATGTTAGTGATCCATGCATCCAATGACAAAGGTAAACATAACAAAAAAAACTGAGAATGACATTTTTTTAGAAAAATTGTGTAAGGAAGAATGAAACAAAATGGAGATAAAACCATAGAGGATAAATATGAATACCTATAAGAAGAGAAGGATTTATAACATGCTAGGTATAGTTCTAATAAGAAGTTAGAGTTGGAAGGGGAATTTTCACTGTTGAGAAGAGAAGTGAAGATCTCTTTTCAAGAGTTTTATAAACATAATTTTTTATATCTTATTTTATTTTTTAACATTTTTGTATCATATGGTATTTTTTATATATAAATATAAAATTTATTTTAGATAATATAATTTGGTTACCCAACTATTGAATTTTCTTACTGCCATGCAGACCCCTTGCCCCCTCCCCCCTGCACCCTCCCCCACCAGTTTTCCCTCACCCCACTACCCCTTACACCACTAGCCTGAAAAAACCTATAGAGACCTCCACCCTCTCCCCCTTGCATCACACTTGATCCTTCCCCCATATCACCTACCCCGAAGACCCCCATGCAGACCAACCCCCTACCCTGAAGACCTCCCCACTCCGCACTGCCCCTCCACCAACTTCCATCCCCAAGCCCCTTGCCATGTAGACTTCCCCCTACCCACTCCCCCTACAACCTACCCCCTGCCCCCCTCCACTCTCCACCCTTCCAGTCCCCCCACCACCACCCCATTATAGTTGAGGCCCAATGATAATAATCCCTTTTATGTTGAAGGATAATGAATTCATCTATTTTTCATAAATTTTTTTTCCGAAAATTTACTTCCATACCATTTTGTTTGACTACACTAGGATGGTAATGATCCTTGTATCACATGCCAAATTTTTTATGGCAATCATCATGTCAACACAAGAGTGATGATGATGGAAGATTTCATTGAAATGGGTGGATCAGAGTTTAAATAATATCTTTATTGTTCTCATTTCCCAGTTCATATTTCTCTTATATAATTAACACATTCCCATGAATATTGTTCGTGATTCCATATCCATGTGGACATCAGTTAATATGGTCACTTGTTTCTTTATCAAGGTGAAATCCTAATGATAAATTTCGACTATAATTTCAATTACATTGTATATTTAGGCAATCCCATAAATTTCTTTCCCATTTATGGATGTGAGGGAATCTATGCTTGGCACGTATAAGTAAAGATGGATCTTTGGTTATGATATGGGCAGGAAGTCTATTATATCTTCTTAGATTAAGAAATATAGACATATTTGGATCATAATCTAAGGAATACTATTCTCAACACCTATATAATCATAGCTTCATCACCAGACTCATTATAGGATAGTCACCTGAGGTATTTTAGGCTCATCACCTAATGAGCTCTATGCTCTTCACCTATAAAATTCCATGTTCATCACATAAGGAAGGATGTGATTATGATGAATTATGAATGTTGAATCCTTCTAATCTTATCACATAATAATTCTTATACTCTTCATATATGGAAATGTAGGTTCCTCTTATGCACATAATATAATTTTAGTCATTATTTTAGTTTTAGTGGGGATTAGCCCTATTATTCTCATTGCATAAGTCTGGTCACATTTTAAATCCCAGTGGGGACTAATCCTCTTATACTCCTCACATAAGATATGTAATGGTTTAATGATTAGTGTTGACTACTATTAGGTTTAGAGTACTATTGGAAGATGGTTAGGAATTAGATAAATTTCCTCAAAAGTGGTTAATGTGTTGTTGATGATATTGGGATGTTGTGAATGATCCTTATAGAGTAGTACTATTTATTCTATTAGAACAAGAATCAAAACCCTCATTGTTTAATTTACATAATTTATGTTCATATAATAGGATCATCGATATTGTTTAACAACATGCGGTAAAGATTCTTTTTTTGTGAAATAAGTGGCAATATGTGATGTATTAAGGCTACACATTAGTGTTTCCAAGTCTAGTTCAACGTGGTATATGGATCAGGTGTAGGAAGATTGTGGGATGCACACCTTGTATGATTCCCACTTGGAGGTATGGATCATCCATATCCCTATATAATTTATGTATTTTTCTTGTTTGGGGACTTTAGTGACTCATGTGATTAAGGATGTACTCTATATTTAAATAAAAAAACAATTAAGATATAAAAATTATGCAGCTAGCAAGAATTTATATGATAATAAATCTAAGGACTCTGTAGAATGGTTATACACCTTGTATTTCCTGAGAGTATCACATTCTTTTATGTATATAGGAAAAAATATAGAGTAAACCAATAAATAAATAATGGAAAAAAGTTTTTAAACAATCAAGAAATTATAGAATTCAAATTAAAGGTTTCGGAAGACAGACCTACCTCAACCTCAAGACACATTGCTTTTGACGACGGCAATAAGAATATTCATTTTTTCACATGCACGCATACACAACAATCACCATTTCAAACTCTCTTGATATTTGAAAGAAATATGTGAATAATTAACATTTTAAGATTTATAAGAAAGAAAATATGTCTATGATAAACTAACTGTGTCAATGAAAAATGATTAACATATTGACACCATGTCATTGGCTATACTGCAGTCATGATTTCAATGAAGTACATGCCACTAAAATGCCTTCAGATGTGGAGGATTTTTTTCTAGTAGAGTAATATTTTCTTTTAACGTCTTCAAGAAGCAATGCTGCAAATATAAGGATACAATGTAGAAAGTATGGTAGATAATTAATGTTATGGAAATGAAGTCATGATCCATTCATGCAAACATTGTGTATACATCACAACATCTACCAAACACTAACATCATTATATGGTAGAATTCAATGTATAAAACAAGAATAAAATTTACTTCTAAAATGTACCTCAATATCAGTATCACCACAACAATCAAGAACCTAATTATCTCCTTTAGAAACACCAACATCATTATCTCCACCTCTTAGACCACCATCATCATCAACATCTACATTATCATATGCACAAAAATAAATGGAAGAATCAGGAGAATCTTTATAAACAGAACAAAAATAAATGAGAACGCATTTAATTAATGATAACATAAAAAGGTTATCACTAAAATAAAAAAATCAATCTATATTTATTTTAAAAATATAAAATCATAAAAAATGTGTAAATATAGAAATTATAGGGATTTTAATGGAATTTGTGAGAATAAAACAATGAATTCCATATAAAAATTTATAAAATTTATAGTTCGATCACTCCCCCCTAGTTTTCTAAAACCATTTATTGAAGGAGTAACATATATAGGAAAATAATGATGTCTATGGGAGTTAGCCTTGGAGGGTGATGTCTGGAAAGGAAACATGGTTTGATTAGAGAACAAAGATAGATAATTTTTCGACATTACTAATGATGAAAAGATGAGGAGGATATGTAACACCATGGGTTAGGTTAAAATGATTTTTTATGATGTGATAAGATAATTGTTCATCTGAAGTGGTTTATGTGTAACAGATTTAAATTAAACAAATAATATAAAAATTATAGGCTATTGTTGTTAAAGATGGAATAAAATGAACAATATTCTAGGAAAGGTAAGAAAACATCACCAAATGAAAAATCAAAATTACAACATGAAAACACACAGAGAAAAATAAACGAAACTACTAACCTAAATCCAAGCATAAATGGGCTCTAAAATAGAATTTTTTGAAATCATCACCAATCAAATGTTGAAGCTTCTCCATATAATATAAATTTCTAGGACAACTGAAAATTGATATATTCATGATAACTTCTAACAATTTTTTTTTACATAGCATAACATTATCTCCATAAACACACAATTAAATGCTATTAAGAACTTACAAAATTCATAATCAACCATGAAGTTGTGACAAGATAAAAATATTACCTTTGTAAAGGAAATGATAGTATTGATATGACTATCCTTGACCATAAAAGTGAATCTAAAACTCTTACGATCACAGATTAAAATTTCCATGATATTTACTAAATTGTTATTTTCCATAAATTCTATGTGATGAAAACCATAATATTTCAATTTCATAGGGTCTTTGAATCCACCTTGATCATTTGATCAAAACTCAATCTAGTGACCAAATGAAATTATAACAGTAACAAATTAATGATTTTTTTAGACTATAATTTAGTTCCAATGTTTCATTCATTGGTATCTAGAAATTATGTCTTTAACCACAAACCATTAGTCTTTGTTTAGAACATAAGAAATTCATCACATTAACCATATTTGAGAATGAAATAATAAAGTTATTCAATAATTTCATTTACATCCATTTTGAAAAATATGGTAACAAAATCAATTAAGCTTATACTGACATAGTTTATACAGCGTATGTTGTAGCAGTGTATACTATATGTAATAGTAATGAATTAATGATAGTCATTGGAGATTAATAATTCATATGAAAATGTGGTAGATAATAGAAGACCATATTAATTATATGTCTTATAAAAATGCATTCATACTAAAAATGTTTAGGATATGTATATTGAAAATTAAGAGTCTATATTGTGCATTGAAATGTAGGCATGTTGCCCATTGCATAGGTAGTATATGCATAAAAATTATATCCCTAGGGAATCGGTACATATTGTATGATTATGAATTAAATATTTTTTCTAGGGGGGTACTAATTTTTATATTTGTTTCAATAATATTCTAGAGAGAGCTTGATTGTGAGTTCAAAATTTATGATCGAGCGGTAGAGAAAATTATTGGAGAAGGATGGGAAGCGGTCAATGGAGATGAATGGATGGGCGTGAAAAGGAGAAGCATAGTACATAATGGATAATTTGACCAGGAGTTTCCATAACAATCTCTGAACAACAAAAGGTTGAGCCCGTGATGTGGGATGTATATTGTGATCGGTGAAGGTTCAATCATAATTTCGAACACAATTCGTCGATGAGGGTGGGTAGGGAGGATAGGGTTCGTGCGATCAAAAATGAAGGTGGGGAGTGAAATTAGGAGCTGCGATGAAATGTGATATCAGCTAAATAATTCAGGGAAGGATGAATGTGTTGGTGCTCATAGGCGATCAAGTGTCGATGGTTGAGGGCTGAGGGAATCAAGAGGTGATAAAAATTAACTACTATTGGGGTAGGGTGTCACAAGAGAGACGGTGGTTGGGGATGGGAGAGATGGATGCAGAAGAGTTGAGGCCAGAGATAGGGTTGTAGGTGGAGGCTGGATAGAGGATGGGAGGAAAATGAAGGGAGAGGGATGCAGAAGAGCCAGAGATAGGTATGGAGACCTCATGGGGGGATTCCAATATGATTTTGAGGGAAGAGATTTGGGAGTTCAAGAAAGGACATTAGGAGGGGGTGCAGGGAGGTTGGGGAGATGGTTACACGTAAGGGAGAATCACTCTGGATTAGACACATTGAGGAATGGGGGAAACATTTTAGTATATATAATCGAAATTCATGTTTTACCAAAATTGGGAATGTTTCATGGTTAGGTTGTATAGTTTGGTAAATCATGCACTAATTGTGAAGTTTCAAGTTAACACCCATAGAGGAATCACATGGTTTGGTTGTATGGTTACTCCCCACTAAATTCCAATAATTCAGGTAACCCTCTTGAAGAAAATGATCCACACACATTTTTGGAAAGTACTACCTGGTTTAATGAATCAAGTTCCCACCATGTAAAACCACTTTATCAAAACTGAAACAGTACTCTCATGGTTTCCATAGAGTTACTACCAACTGTAAGAAAACAATGAAACCTAAAAAAGATCAAAATTCATAAATCAAAGTAATTTTTTTTATAAAATATCATGATAAATAAAAATAATTTAATATAAATAACTACATTTACATGAGGTGTTATAATCTTCCCACCTTTCCATTTTATTCATTAGAAAAGTATCTAGTTGAAGTGGAATTACTTAAATAAATGCCACAATAATACCCTACAAAATAGGTTTGTTGGGTGTCGAATAGATTAGATATGCTCTTAAATAAGAAAATCATAACATATAACCAAACACTCCAAATTTATTAGTTAAATTAACACGATCATGTGAAGTCCTCAAGAATAATTTAGTAACAATTATGAAGGGACAAACCTATGGAGATTGAATTTTGGCCTATTTCTCCTAAAAATTTATATTATTATAAAATGGCATAAAATATGATACACACATCTCAATGAAATAAATCATCATGAAGCACAATATCAACCAAAAACCTATAATACTCATAGTAATCCAGGAAACCAATCTATAACACCACAAAGAGAAAAAATTCATAAGAACACCATATTCCTAAGATGAGAACCATCATAAGGATTTTCTAAAAGAAATAGAAGAAATAGAACAATACAAGGCTCGGTGTAAAAAATATAGGCTTTAGATGTTTTGTCACTACACCCACCTGGTAAACAGGGACCTTATACCTTGAACATCACCACATAGTGAACTAACAAACCAAAATGACCAATAATAATTGCTTAACTTTTCTTAGTCTGTATTGGTCCTAGTTAGTGAAGCATTGGTCCAATGGTATCTCATATTCAAACCATCATGAAACCAAACATAAATAAACTGGTTTACAAATGTACACCCACACCTAAACATAAAGAATCATAAATCAAAATAGACTGCACAGATACTAAATTCACTACAATCCACAAAATAATTCTAATAAACTTAAAACACACCTCATAAAAATCCCAAAACACACGAATCACCCAAAACCAATTTAACCCCAATACGTCTCTTTATGATAATTTAACTAAAAAAACATATGAATATTGGTACAATCTACCCATCAAAGAAAATACTGTAGTTATTTCTTGCAAGATGACATGAAATTCCAAGGAACTCAATAGAAAAAAAACACAATCTATCTATAATTAATCTTTTTAAGAGACAAACCATGATTGTTCTAACCATCTAGTTTTGGATGTGGAGATACATATGCAGAATGTGGGAGGTGGGTAGATGGGATGGCGGGGAGGCCAAAAGATGGAGACAGATGTAGTGACTGAGTGAGGTGAGGAGGAGGCGGGGATGATGATGTAGGAAGGGGAGGCTCAGAAGAGGCCTGAAGGTGGAGAAGGTGGAGAAGAGGATTGGGAGACTATGACAGGATGCAAAATGGGTTTATGTGGATGTTGATTTGTTTAATAAAATTAACATATAAACCTGATGGAGGGGTTTTATAACAAAAACATGACTTGTTTATCAAACAAAATAGTTATCTTAACACTTATTCAAGAATTGAAATTTAATATAAAAAGGAATAACTAAGAAGGCCGCTAAATGAAATTTAAAACATCCTTGAATTAAAGTGGCTGCGAGAGGGACCCTACATCATAGGAGCCAATCCACACTCAGTGCTTGACAATTTTTATCAGTGACAACTCTATGCTGCTCCATACTTTCACTAGACATATGAACCATTTCTTATACATAAGGATTCCCTAACCCCTATGTATGTGTTTTCATGGCCTTGAGCATGCACAAGAGGATCCTTAGATATATACTCACATGCATAAGACCATTATCACCCATACACATATGTAATTTCCATATATATACATAATCCCACCTAGCCCCATATATGTAATAGTTCTTCCATTGGAGGACATACATATGATGAGAGAACGTATTATATATATTCTTACCTATGCATATGCTGTGAGTTTCCTTCGACAAGCGGCTCGAATCCACCTCAACGAGATCCAAAACACACTACAAAAATATAGGAAACCGAAAAATAACAAAATCCATATTTAAAATTAGGCCAAAGAATAAAAACATAATAATCCTTAACCGAATATGATGTCGAAGTCACTGCCTTTGATGGTGGTGGATAGAACAGACATGATCATAAGAAACCACCTATAAAAAAATAATTGGAAAAGAAGTAAGATATATTGACTTCTTAAATATATGTGATCGATTTTTAAACTATACATGATAAATGATACATGACTCCAATACCAACATGATTACAAGGATAATATTAATGATTACTCAAACATAATATAATCCAAATGATAAAGATAAATAGTAATATAAAGGGAACCTACCTCAAACAATAAACCATAAATTGATATTAGGCTTGTACCAACCACTAATGATCCTTAAATCCCTTGTATCATCCACTGATATATATGAATAAAAAAACAAAACATTTTAAAATTAGAACTACAATCGGTATAATTGATGCTAAACTCATCGGGTAATATACTGCACTCAGGCAAAAATCCAAGTGTGGGGTCCAGTATAGAAACCCATCCAAACCAAAGAAACACAAAAAATCAAATTTATCAACCCAAACAACGTAAAATTTCATCAAAACATCATGAAAAACCATAAATAAATCCATTGAGTTGTACTCTTAAACTCAAATGCCATGTAATAATGAGATTTTAAGATTTCTAAGTCTCCAATATATGCCACACATGAAATCTATATCATATAGAAGTGATCCCACCACGGGTTAAAACAACAATACAACTACATTTATAATTAAACCCATGGCTGTAAACTAAGCTATAGCTACAACCCTATCTTTGGTTTGGTTTATTTTAGTTGTATAGGGAGACATGAGTTGTCTTTCCTTGATTATGGGGGTGAGTTTTCATTCAACATGGAAATGATACCTATGGGATCAGGGGAGATTGGGTATTTTTTAGTATACACCTAACAGATCATCCAAAAATTAAAGAGTATTTCTTTTAGTTTGAAGGTTTGAAAATCGAAATAATATAAGTCTTACCCCACCCCATCTGTACCCCCCACTGACAACTTCACTAACCACTACACACCACCCCCAACTGCACTCCCACCTACACCCCCACTCCCCCATGTAAACTCAAATGACATGTAATAATGAGATTTCATGAATTCTATGTATCCTCTATATACCGAACCTGAAATCCCCATCATATAGAAGTGATCCCACCATGGTTTTAAACAACAACACAACCACGATTTTAATTAAACACTTGACTATAAACTAAGCTATAGCCACGGTCCTATCTTGGGTTTGGTTCCTTTTAGTGGTATAGGGAGACATGATTTGTCTTTATTTGATTATGGTAGTGAGTTGTCTTTCATCATGGAAATGATACCTATGTGATCATGGGTGATTATGTATTTTTTTAGTATAAACATAACGAATCATCCAAAATGCACAGAGTATGTCCTTTAGGATTAAGGTTGGAATGTGGAAATAATGTAAGGCTCACCCCCCAACTCTACCCCCACTACCCCCTACAAGCCAATGCCCCCTGCACCCCCCCCCACCTACAACCCCACTGCACACACCCCTTCTGAACACCCCCCACCTACACCCCCACTCCCCCACATGCACCCCCACTGCCCACATCACCCCATTAATAAGGATAGATAGTCTTGCACTTTTAAGAATAGCGTTGATTAAGTAGATAAAGGAACAATAAAAAAATACCTTCTACGAATTCCAGAAATAAAACTCCATCTTATGGTATCAAAAGACCTTTTGATTATAATATTTTGTTAAATGTTCACATTCCTACCTTTGTTCGTCATTATGTCGATACATTTTGAGGAAGTGAATAGGTAATTTTTTATTCCTCATCCTATTATAAATACAAATTGATTTTATTATATGATTCCTCAAGAAACAGATCATAGCCTCAAAGCAATGACTTTGCTAATAATTTTTTGAATTGTGTTCCCAATGGAAATAGGATTGAATTCTTTAATATCCACTACATTATCCTTTTTTTGAATCAATTTAATAAAATTTAAATTGATTCAATAAAGCATAAAAGCGTGATTAAATTATTCTATCATGTAGTTATGTAAATAAACATTCACAATAACCATGTAAACCCTAAAAAAGTTGTTTTTGAACCCATCAGGCCCGACCACACTCTCAATATTTACGGAGAAGAGATAAGTATTTACCTCCTTATCATCACAAGATTTAGTTAAATGATTTTTTTATTATTATCAAAACCACAAGTAATTTTATCCATCATATGGAAGGTAAATTCTTCTTCGTTATTTGAGAACAGTCTGCCAAAATAGTCAAACATAACATTAGAAAATTTATTTTATGTGTTCTATAAAGACTCATCGATTCTATAGGTAGTGACTACTCTTCCAATTCACTTTCCCTTGTGTAGATAATGAAAAATTATAGTTTTTCTATCTCCCTACTACATCCATATTATATTATACTACTTTTAGACTAGCCTTTCTTTCAAAAATGGGTTTTCATAAAGTTGAGATAGTGTTCTAATCTCATCGTTTGAAGGATCATTCTCGTACTGATTAATATTATGAAATTTTAGTAAGGATTTCTCAGGCTATTCGATATAATTACCCATATTATTGAAATATACCTTGTTCAAGAAATGAATCATCCTTTTAACATTCTTCAAGTTTTTTTCTTCAACTGAAGAGGGCTTCAATAAATTTCCATATTCAAAGTAATTAAGATAATCTCTCTACAACCAGGAACAGAAATCTATGCATTGTTTAATTCAAATGGAAGGGGATATGATGTCAATTTATTTGTGAAATATATACCATAAAAGGATTGTGATTATAATGACATTTTTGGGAGAGCCAAACCCGATACATCAGTAACATTATAATTGGCATAAATATGAATAAAAAATATATCCAATTTGCAAGATTGTAATACATTGATGGTGTATCTATAGCAGGTTTAGTAACCACCCACAATTGAAACTTCAACCATGCTACATTTATCACAATACGATTAAAATTTAGAATCCTCCACCATATTGATTTGTGGAATAGTTTTTCCTCATGCCTTAGAATAGTGTTAAAACCCCTCCGAATCACCCAACAATATCAACACTACGAAATTACCCCTTCATGATTATCCCAAATAACTATTGTTTTCGTGTAAGAGTTATAGGAATAAATAAAATATAGGGAGATTACAATTCCTTGGATACCAATATCAAATAAAAATTCTTTCTGATTTTCTATACATGAATACGGGCTGATACTGTTATACATTAAAATAAAAATATTCTCAGAGTCATTCTCACTTTCTTTTTCTGATACATACGAATATCCAAGGGTGGACCATTTAAATTTACAATATTTTTCAAAATCAATATTAGGTTTAACTAAACTAATAATCATGGGTTTTTTGGCCGTAATAAAGTATCCTGGGGATGTGATTGTGGGAGAGTTCCCAAGACCATGAAAATTAAAAAAGATAATCTTCATTTATGAAGGGATTTCATAGCTCATGTTTTGAAAATAATAAGGAAAAAAGAGAAATCAAATAAATTTCAAAACCTTTTAACAATGCATAGAACCAATGGAGCAAGATGATTCAGCTCTTCCAGGGCACTCCTATTCAAAATTTCTCCTAAACTCTAAATATTATCATTTAAATACATTACAAATTTCTGGAAAATTTCACATATTCGTGAGAAACTAAGTGGACATGCATGGAAGAAAGGAAAATCCCAATGAACTTACATGATAGAATCTGTGACCATTCGGTCTCGAGAGGAATGGTGAATGTGGAAGAAAAACGAGTAAGAAGTAGTATTCATTGGGGTAGATAGTCTAGAGTGGGAGGATAATATTGATCGTGGGGTTGGGGAGGCTTCTGTGAAACACCGATGGCCGAGAAGTGTAGCAATGACGTCAGGGAGAAGTGTGTGGAGAGTAGGTCCGGGTTGAGGGTTTGAGGAGTCACGGACGGTGGGGAGGAAGAGCTCGTGGATTGGGGGATGATAGGAGGATATTGTCATAGAGAGTTTCAAAGAGAGTTTCATAGATATCATCAAATACAGTGGGGAGGAGGATCTCACAGATCGATGGAGGAGAGAAGATCGTCGTGTACTGGGGAGGAGGAGCCGGATAGATACTAAAAAAAGCTACATATTTTTTTAATACGTGGCTAGGAATTATGATATAGCCACCATTTTTATAGAACTTTGGTTATAAACTAATCTATAGCCACATACTTAAAAAATAGTGGCTATAGGTCCGTGGATATAGCTCTTTTTTCTAGTAGTGTAAGGTATTCCCCCTTTACACTTTGATACTTTAGTGTATTATAGTCATGAATGTGTTCTTTTTCATTCTTGTGTACTTGGATAAGTCTGATTACTAGGTTTTACTGATACACTCTACTCATTCATGTGGGCCTAGCCATATTTTTTCAGATGTAAAATTATGGGTATGCACCAATCCACCATCACTAGGTCACACGGTGTCTGTAAAGTGTCACATGATATTTGATATTTTTCTCTACACATAAACCCTATAATCATTGAATGGGAGAAACACTCCATGTAGTTGGTAATATTAATGAAATTCTAGGAAGATTATGTATTTCCTTTGATATCACTACTACCACAAAAACAACATCCAAACATGATGATAGATTTTTTTTTCCGATAAGTCTTAGCCTCCCCATTATCATCAGTTGGATTTTGCAAATCAATCCAACTAGAAAACCACCACTACCTCGTATCACCATATCCACACACCCAAAATAGAATCAATGAATCATTTATTTGGTCTCAATATATGAGTGATCATTCACCGCCATCATCACACCTTGACCATTATGCTTATCATGAACCTAAACTTGTTGAATCGATCAATTTCACCAAATGATGGAGACACAATGATCAATTACTAGGTATTTTTCAAACCCAAACCCATTAAAACATTCATCGATGGTTGTGTGAGGAAATAGAAAAAGAAAAGAACATAGAAAAATGTGAAATTAACGTCGACCATCAGTCAAGTTGGAATCTATTCATTACCATTATATAAATTAATTAATATCTACATAAAAAATGATTAATAATTACCCAAATCTAGGTGAATATTCATCCACCAATAACAACATGATATACTAGTGATTCATAATTTTAGAAGAATTGAATCATTTGCATCATGGGTAACAATACAGAAATAAAAAATTAAAATCAAAATCCCAACATCATGTTATAATCGATCTCTTATGATGAAATAATTTCAATTTCCCTCATTGGTTAAATATTCAATCTATAATGTAGTTGGAAATAATTAAAATACATTTTTTATAGTTCCATGATCCTAATGTCTAAAAATTATCTCCTCCATTCTCATTTCTAAGCTCATAGGATATGATGCTAACCCTGATATTTCCCCACAAAGGGATTAAAATAGACGAGGGGTTATGTCATGGAATATAAAATAATTAAAATAAATAAATAAATTATTATTTAATATTTCTCCCATTACCTCGATTAAACAAACCCATAGAATATGAAAATGTTTGTGTCATGCCAAGGTTAATACATGAAATTTGGATTCTAGAGTATTTTTAAATTTCAAATCCAAGAATCTTTTTTGATGTTATTGAACTATTTCTAGAAAATTATCTACATATTGTATAATATATTTAATAATTTTATTATATCAACACTATTCCACTTTGAGCCTTATAATCTTATCTCGTCTCTGCTCCGGCATCCAATAATATATCTTAATATTTTTTATAGTCTTACAAGGAAATAATAGGTTTTTATTTTTAAAATTATATAGTTTTTATAATTTAAATCTCTTTATTTCCATAGATTGTCCCATAAACCATTAAAATAATATTTATCATGTAAAATATATTTTAAAATAAAAATATATTAAAAATATTTCACTAATTTACTATTGTATGAATAAAAAAATGAAAAATAAATAATAAAAATTCATATATCGGGTTCTATTTTTGTGCGGAAATTATATAAAAAAGGGTTTTATTCATAAAAATATTACATTGAATAGTCATGTGATATTCTTCATTTTAATTCTAAAATATATCTATAATAATTAGTAATATCCATCATAATATATTTTATCTTTATTATCTTTTATAAATAATATACAAATATTAAATTATAAACATTAGGTGCCAAATTTATCACCTTATATAGTAAATATATTTTACAAAAAAATATATTATCCCATATGGGGGAAATGTGATGAAATATATAAATCAAAAATAAAAACTATAAACTCTCAAAATTATATTTTTCCTAATGAAACCACCAAGATATTATAGAAATCCTTTTATTCAGCAATAAACTCAATTCATAATACAAATGTTTCAACCTTTCATAACATATAATCATTATAAACATAATCCTAAAAATTTTAAGGTTCATTAATTTTAATATATACTTATTATTTTTTTGAATTAATAATATTATTTTTTTCAGGTATATTATTTCTTAGGAATAATTTCATGAAATTAAAAGGAATTCATGAATTTTTATTTATTATATCTTATATGTTTTCTTAAAAATTATAATATTTTCATTTAAATAAGGCCAATGTTGATGAATTTCCTATCAGAATAGTACTTTTTTTGTAATAAGGTGTCAATTTTTATATGATAATGAATAATATAGAAAAGGTAATGATATTTAAAATAAGGAAATCATATTAAAAGTAAGGGATATTCAATAAATAAATAATTCATCCCATTAACTTCCCATGGTTGGTGGATAGCCAATGATGGGATGATCTAAGAAAACATAGAAGACTATAAGTGTGTAAGAGTGGATACCCATAGTAAATATCTAGGTCCATGGATACATATAAATGGAATATTGAACTAGTGACTGGGTTTCCTTGAAGAATAATGGGCATTGCATGGGATGAAAAAAATTTAATGCTAATGAAATCAAATACCTCACTTTACTCACACATTGATCTTATGCCACATGTTATAGAGATGATGAATAAGTTCTTGATCCCATTTCAAAATTGATGTGGGACTATAACATTCTATCACATTGAAAAATAATGGAATTACATGAGATATTATCTATTGGATTGACTCTCGAAACTATCAAATACATTCATCATGCATCTACATTATTGGATTCATTTTAAAAAATTAATATGTAATTATTTTAAATTTATCATCACCAAAAAAATTCATTAAAAACCAATGGGGTCTTAATAAAAAAACTCATATTCATTTAATTTAGCTCATAACAACAACTATATCACTAATTTAAATAGAGGAATTGACATTATATTCTTGCTTACCAAGATAAATTTTTATTATTTGATGCTTTCTACTATTACAAAAAACCTGGAGGACAATGATGACATGTCAATTAAATTTTTATCCATGATCTAATAATATATGATTATTAAAGAGAATCTATAATGATATACTGTAAATAAATCCATTTGGAAATAAAAAACAATTTCCAAAAGAACATGAAATGAATTACTATATCTTTAAATAAAAATAATAATAATAACACTATTTTGGATGAGTAACTATATTATCCTAGTGATATATATGTTCTTCATCTTATGAAAAACAAGAATTTATTGATTGAATAATAAATAAAAGTCGTATTTTATTATCTCACTTTAATTATAAGTGATGAATAGGCCATGGGAGAGATTATTTTGTAAAAGGTTTCCTGCCCAAATCAGGTAACATATTGTAAACATTATACTTGGATTTATTTAAGGTAATGTGATTGGAAATAAAAACTCACAATACACCGTACCTAAGAATTAGGATGTATAGAAACTCTAGGAACAATTTCAATGTTATAGAGGTCATGCCTTTTGGGATTTTCATGAGAATTAATGGATTTTTTTAAAGAACATTGTGATCCTATAATTCTTAATTTATTGAAATAAATTTTCATACATAATCCCCACTCGTTATTCCAATACCTTTATAAACCCAATTATATATGATATATTCATACACATAGTAGGATAATTTTATCATTTAATTAGTATCCTTCCCATACTCTAATTCACCTAATTCACTTCTTTATTAATCCATATAGTGTAATGTAATAGCAAGCTATAGTGATGATATTATTAAGGATAGACATTCTAGAGTGCCTATTTCACTCTATTTGATTCATTATACATTTTTATTCCATTATATGAAAATAATTGATGGATCATGTGGGTGTTATTCATTATCGGGTTCCATTATTATTCAAAACCTATATTTACTATAGTACGAATATTTATCAACTAAAATTGAAATGGAATGGAAATTATGATTGAAAATCTTTTGAAATGTTCTAAAAATATCAGTGAATAATGATATAAATGAGTGGATAATTACCACAACCAAAATTCACATCTAAAACACTAAAATATATTTATCATATTTAATCCCAGGAGCATTATAACCATTGTAAAATATAATTTCTTGTATCGAAAACATTGAATCTTGTATTATGAATATTATTATGAAATATATTAATGGAAATGAACAAATGATTCTCATCATGGATGCATTTGAAATTTTAGATTATTCCATGGAAATCACTAAATTAATTCACATGAATGACATGGAGAAACAACCATAAGAACCTATTACTAGGTTTCTAAATGTGTAATAATTAGTTGAAAATTTGGAAAACTTATCAACCAAATGAAACCAATATATAAGAATTAAATGAAATAATAAAAATTCAAAAAGTAGCAAGTGTCTTGTGAAATTTTAAATATTATTGTAGACTATTTATGATATTTTTTTAAAACACATAAACGATTCTTTCAATAGGATAATGGATTAATAATTTTATTTTGATTACAGTAATTGGTGATGAATACCATATTTATATCTCAACAAGAAGAAGTGAAATTTGAGTAAAATTTCATTCATGTGTTTTAAAATCCTAGGATTATAAAACATTAACAATATATTGAATTTAAATATCAGAACATGTGGTGTAAAATAGTTATATTTGGTGTCAAGTATTGGTTATCACACAATATTGTTGAATTAGATCATTAAAATGATGATATGTACTCCAAAAAAAATTAACATAATTTTTATTAGAAATTTATTCACTATAGATATAAAATATTTGCAATCATTAGTAGTATAAGATGAATACATTTTTTTGGATCCAAATATATTTCATCATATGATATTGAATATACGTAATGAATGTGGTTGAAAATAAATTGGAAAAGGGAAGCCTAATTTTTTTTAAAAGAATTTATCTGGGGGAAAACATAAGTAATGTTTTATTCATTTTATGCATTATTTATTGTTTTTAAATGAAATTCAAGTTCCATCTTAATGATTATATCTGGTTTATAAGATAGAATTAGTGAGTAACTCTATAAAAAGATAAATTCTTAATCCAAATGCCACATGAATTTCAATGATGTGAATAAAAATTAAAGGGGAGTGTTTTATCATCCTTTAAATATCAACTCTATAGGGAGGGAATTCATAAATATAATTATAATAGGATACCCCCAACTAGATAATTTAATTACTAGAAAAATAAATAATAATATTTTGGTAGAAATGTGTGAAGTGATGTTTCTTCAATGAATTAACAAACATTACTAAAACAATTCCACTAAACTAAAGGATAAAACCTCACCTTCAAATATTTCAATCTATATTTCATTAAAATATTCTTTTTATATTTAAAAATAATCAATTTATTTGATTTATGAAATTTCATTCAGGAATTGGAGTGATGAACTCTGAATGAGTGATATACGTTTTTAAATAGTAGTGGAACATTAATGGATGAAACTAATATATAATTATATATTTAAATTTACTATTATCAGTATGATTAGTGTTTATCTAAACTACATTACTATGAATTATTATTAAATATGGGAGTGGATGTTAATAATAAAAATAAATTAATACGAGTACTATAATCTTATAGATTATTATCTAATCCTTTATTAAAGCCCAAAATTTTTCAATTAGTGACATGGGAACACACTTTTATAGATTTCTTATTTGAAAATTATTTATAATTTGTTTAATAAGTTCAATTAAAATACCACATATAAAATGTTGTATGATCTTTTTACTGATCATATGGATGGAGTTGATAGAGAATGTAGAATATATACGAGAATGAGGTGGATACTTTTATCTTCTTAGTACAAAGTAAAACAACATTATTTGGATAAATTGGGGAATAAAAATAAAATAAATAGTGATTGGAATAAGAAAATATGATTAATATAAAATAGGTTTCAAATAAATCCATCAAAATTATCATTTAATGAATGAGGTTCAAGAAAGGGTAGAGGTGAATTTCTATAGATGTTCGTTATTAAGAAAAATTACTTGAGTACCTACAATGCTCAAATGCAGGATTATTGATTAGTGAATACATGTTTTTTTATAATCGTTTTCAATAACAATTGTTATTTTATTTTCTACATTTTTTGAAAAATTATTTAGATTCATCACATGTTTTTTAGTTAATAATAATAATATTTTCTAAAAAATACAATAAAAATATTTTAATAAATTATTTGATAAACAGATAATTTTTAGATATATAGTTAAATACTCTTATGGGTTAATTTTTTATAAAGTAAAAAGGAAATGATGGAAAGGCTCCTAAACTGAATTGAAATGAAATATGAAGAAATTTAATGAAAATTTATATCCAATACTTGTCACTATAACTATAAAATGCATGAAACAAAAAAAATATATGATAAAATGATATATTACTCATTGATCGAACACATGATATGTATGATCTGGAATGTATCATTATTCTCAAAGGGAAGTAAATGTGATCACCATGTTTTGTAATATTTCATATAGACCATGGGATTTAGATTTGTGAAATTAATTTCCTAGTCTGATTATGTGGTATTGAGAATATTCCATTAGGATTGGCCAATTTATTTCATTTATTATTGATGAAAAAGAATTTAAAGAAAGTAAAACCCATTTTATAGGGTCTTATTGGAATTTTGTGCCATCAATGGAAATATAATACTCGTGAACACAAAATATAGTTCATTATTTCTCTTTAGAATAACTGATTAGACTACTCATGGAGTCTATAAATATAATTAGATAATTCTTTTGATGATATATATATTTTTGAAAGTTTATAATTTTTCACCCATCTCAATGAATCTGAGACCAAATTTCCAAATTATAGAATCTATTTCAATATTTCCAAATATGGGAACCCAATTATAAGAACCTAGTTTTTTATTCATGATCTACATTCACATTTCCATGTAACTAGGACTATATGAAAATTTATAAACACAATTTTCATCTAAATAATTCAAATACGCAATAATTATGTAATCATTGGTCCCCTACAGGAGGTTCCATTCCTAGTCCTATATGTTATATAATTTAATTTTTCTATATTTTAATAATTTATTTATGTATGATGAAACATGGTATAATAATAATTCTCTCAATGTCTTTTATATCCCCTTAAAAAGTCTATATGTGATATAGTCACCATTGAGATAATAAAGTATGTTAAAAAAAATCGTATTTATCCCCATGTATTTATATAAGATCTTGAATTCTCCATATTTTCCTATCTCAATTAAACATCAAACATGTCTCTCACATAAAAAAATTAACAATGATATGTATCCTGAGTGTGATATCATTGTGGAACACCTATTTGGGAAATAGTTCATTAAGGAATAACATGGAGAAACGTTTCCTAGGTTTAAAAAGAGGATCATACTTATCCCAGGGCTCATATGTGATAGAAACATCTCCCAAAAATCCATCAAAAGGTGATCCTTTACATATTCCTAGAATACTTGAGTGATAAATTAACGATAACAATATGGTTGGGATAACCTTCATCAAGGCTCGTGATGGGGCACCAAATTCTAAACTAATGCTCTGTATCATGGATAATCTAAACCCAAATCCTAGATGGAATCTTTGATTGTATATAGTCACTGACATTGTATTTTATCTCTATCATTCAATCACTAAACTGTTAAAAATTAAGTATTTATAATGTCATTTTGTTTGATAAATTAGAAGAGGACTTGGGTCATGATACTTATGATCCCCACCATCACCTAAGATAATCCTTTTAAATATCTCACATACCTTGATTTGACACACTCTTCATGGATTCTAATAAGTCCTAATGTTTATATACTTCTTTTAACACACATATATCATATACCGCACTCACATTATAGATTAAATCTAATATGTGACCATTAATAAGTATAAGCCCCGACCCTTCCAATATTCACATAAGTCATTGGACATGTTAGGTATCTTAGAGAATCCGATTTCTTAATCTATTCACAATCTATTATGTTTGACCCCTATAGGAAATAAAATTTATCTCTATGAATCATATATAGTTGTTTGTCTAAATACAGTTAGTATTACATCTTTGTGAAGATACAAAATCATAGGTGGTAATATACTACATATGGGACTCTTATATTTTATAACCTTTAATTAGATATTATCATTCATAATTAATAAGAAAATGTATTATAATGGTATCTTAATTTATAATCCTCCCTTCATATCAATATCTATTACTTTTCAAAATATTTTCATCTTTTCTACATGAAATTAAACAATTTTTATCAGTCCCATCACATGAAATTCAATATTAAAACAAGAACTCTATGGGATTTAGTTTCTATTAATAATTATATGTTGGAATCATTTTGAGTATCATACCCATAATCACATTATTCTTGGTTTTAAGACATAAAATGGAATCCCAATTTTCTTTTTTAGAGAATTTTAAAAGGTATGTTGTTTCGTGATATGTGACAAAATAATTTGAGGGTTATAATATACTAAACTGGGATATGAATGAAGCTAAATTCATGTGAATTATACCAATTCAATAAAAAATACCATGCCCATTAATAGAAATAAATTCTCGAATCCCTTGTTATCTAGATATATGACACACCATCTTTATCCAATAGTGAAGAATTGGGAAAATAAAAAATTAACATATGTTCGCATAAATATATGGTATAAATTGATAAGATATATGATAGTCACAAGTTCCACACTAGGATATTGAAAATATTAAAAAATATCATAATCAAATAAAAATATTAGGGTAAATGGTTTATTTTCTTGAAAATCATAGTTGAGATGTATCAGAATAATAATAATGTAAAGAAATGTCATTATGCAATGACTCTAAACATTGTGAAACACCATCGTAGTTATAAGATAGTAAACCAAATGACATGTTTTCAATAAATTACTAGCATAAACTATATGGTATGTAGACTAACCCATATTATCATTATACATATGGAATGTCTTTTCACATATGAACCTAAAATTAATTATCATATTTTTCAGTTTATACTACGAATGAATTCGATACCCAGTTCTATTTTAATTCCTTGACCTATTTTATTTATGTTTTAATCAATAATATAATTAAATATGGGTCTTTTATTTTTTACCGAATTACTTTTCTAACAGTACATGGTGAAACCATATATTATTGTAGAACCTTATTTAAAACTTTTAAAAAACATGACATACTTCATATATATGGTGTATTAGTCATAATATCTAAAATCAAAGGGATTAGATCATCCCATATATTTTCTAATCTATGGTAATTGGTAATATAGACTATAAATGATCATAATTTCACCCTAAAAATTTTGAACTAATGAGTTTTCATTAAATCACTATGTACATTCGATAATATATTTTTCTCTAAAGGAAAAGTCCCCCTAACCCCAGGAATAATTACATAATTATGAAACCTTAGTTTCATCACTACTATTGATAAACCTAGAACCACCATTTATCATGTCATCATCCCAAATTAAGAGATTTGATGAAATGATTAATATTAAACATATTGATTATGTGAAAATGGATTATAAATATCTCTATGTTTATGGAAATATACAATAAAGATGATATTTTTCCAGCATCACATCACATTGTAATAAACTATATGAATCCTTAGACATCAATTTAAAAATATTATATATAAGTATTCTATATTCCTAGAAACATACCTATAAAAATCATATCACTTAGTCCTTCTCAAATGGAATTAAATTTCGTTATATTGATTTCATGAATCATGAAAATAAAATACTTTGAAGGGTTTCATGCATATATTCTAGATAAAAAATACTCATCAAAAAAATAGTGGATCAAACTATATAAGAGTCTATTTTTATTCATCATGGATTTAGGTGTTAAGGATATTACATCCAACCATAGTGTCATAATTCCCCTATAATATTACTAAAATTTTCATTTTCTTACCATTATATTTGTCTTCATACCTACTAATCTTGGTCATATTGTATTCCATGTGTCACGACCCGTCCTCATGGCACGTGGCATGACTACCCCAAGCCCGCCTTTCATAGGCCATACCGAAATCTGAAGGTCATCTTCTGCATTTCCTCATCCCGAACTCTAAGATGATGATAGCCTGACCTGAGGTCTATCTTCGAGAACCACTGTGCTCCCTTGAGATGATCGAAGAGGTCATCAATCCTCGGTAGTGGATACTAGTTCCTCACTGTCACCTGGTTCAGGCGACGATAGTCGACACAAAGTCACAAGCTCCCATCCACCTTCTTGGTGAACAATATCGGGGAAGCCGAGGGTGAAACACTGGGTCGTATGAATCCCTTGCCCTGCAAGTCCTCCAACTGTACCCGTAGCTCTCATAGCTTAGCGGTGGCCATCCGATATGCTGGGGTGGATATCGGGGCTGTCCCGGGGTACAGATAAATATAAAAGTCTACCTCTCTGTGAGGAGGTAGTCCTGGAACGTCGTCGGGAAAAATGTCCGCATATTGATCCACCACTGTAGGAAAACCAGGACTCCGCATGTCAACTGCTCCTAGGATGAGGCTAGCCAACTAATGAGTGATGGGTTGTCCTCTCCTCTGTGAGAGTACATCCTATGCTTCGAAGGCTCGCTTATCACCAGTAGAGGTGAACCTTCTCCCATCGGTGCATACACACTGCACCTTGTGCCTAATATAGTCAATCTGAACATGGACTGTAGATATCCAATCCATGCCCAAGATGACGTCATAAGGCCTCGATGCTGCTACAAGAAGATCCCAACTGAAGCTCTCACCTCCTAGTGTAAGCTCACACTACTGGCAGCAGTGCGTAATCATCGAGTTTGCTCCCGTAGGAGTCTCTAGCCGTAAGGATTGAGCCAACGGCTCTGTCGGAATCTCCGAGCTCCGAATAAGGGTAGCGGCTATGAAAGAATGACTTGCTCTTGTGTCTATAAGAACTGCAGTATGGGTGGAATAGACACAGATAGTACCTCGAATCATCTTGGGAGCGTCGTGGTCATAGGCCTCAGCTGCCTGAAGCTATGCATGTCTCTTCACTCCATCTCTCTATGGTCGAGGTGGACCTCCTGGTGGTGGTGGTGGTAGAGCCTCAAATCGTTACCCACCACCTGCTGCTTTTCCAGCTCCTCTACCTGGTCCGTCTACTCGCTTCGGACTGCCACGGTCGACCCTCTACCTATTCCTAGGTGGTCCCTCAACTGTCTGTTTCTCCTCGGTATGGCGGGTCGGGCAGTAACGAGCCATGTGGCCCTGCCCGCCGCATGTGTAGCACTGTCTGCCTCTCGAAAGACTAGATCCGCGCTGTGTGCCCCGCACCACTGAGCCAGTGTCCTGAGGTCGTCCGGCTGATGGTCTGGTCTACCTGGACCCATGAGTCGTTTGTCGACTGCCTGCTGCAGATGACTCTGCTACGTGCCGCCCTGCGGTAGGTCTCGCTGCTGATGTAGGCTCAGCAAGGAAGCTCTCGATGAGAAGGGCTCACTCCATTACCCCTTCCTGTGTCAGAATGATGAGGGATATCAGCGATGCCCTGATCTCCTACATCAATCCCTGCTCGAAGGTCCGGGCCCGGAAGAATGGCTCTCATACCATGTTTGTCGAATAGCGTGAGAGATCTGTAAATCTCACCGATTACTGGGCAACCGTCAATCTGCCCTACCGCAGTTGTAGGAGCTCCTAGATGAGCACCGCACGGAGGGTGGCTGGGAGGAACTCTGAGTGTAGGAGGCTCTCAAAGTCCGTCCAGGGAGAGATGCCTCGTCATGCACCTGGAGCATCATGCTCCACCATCTGCATGTTGCTACGTGCAAGAGGATAGCTGCGAGGATCACCATGAGGTCAGCTGGTGTCCTCACTAACATGAAAACTCGTATAACTACCACCAGCTAATCCTCGGCTGCCTGAGGGTCTGTCTCCCCGTGGAACCTGGGCGGTCGCTGACGCTGAAACTCGTGCAGTGCAGTAAGGCGACGTGCATCATCAGCAGGTGGGGCTGGTAGCATCGGTGTCTCGGTGGGTATAGGTACCACCACTGCCTCTGCTGTCAAAGGGACCTGTATCGAGGCCTCGTTGCTCGGTGGGCTATCGTCCTACACAACGCTCGGAACCCTAGCTGGCTACCATCGTGGGGCCATCCTGAAAACAAACAGGTGTTCCACGGTCAAACAGTATACTTGGTGAGATGACACAAAGTAATCACAAAGAAAACTTGAAACACACATGCAATCAATGTTTTCATGCATTAAGTCGGAAATCAGTAGTCAGGGTCCTGGTGTAGGGATAAGTCGGCCGCTGCACCAACACTGGAATCCCTGGACTGATAACCACACTCAGTACTCTTAACACTATTGATTCACATAGAAAAAGATCAAAGTCCTAAGTTCTGCGGTAGAACTGAGCTCCTCTGATACCAATTTGTCAAGGCCCAACCTCGGGGCCCATTCCGTGACTACCCCCAGCCCACCTTCCATAGGCCAGGGGCTGACAACTAGCACCAAGGTGTAATTATCGATAAATGTGAAGGCATTTCCTTTGTAAAGTAAACAAACACTCAGAGTAAGAAAGAAGAAGTAAACACTAAGTAATAACTGGGTACAATAGTAATTACGGAAAATTAAGTGGGCCAGTATAAAAACCCAAACTGAAAGTAAAGTACTACTAGAAAGGGAAAACAAAAACTGAAAGTAAAGCTGCAACGTCGAGCCGTCCACCGGAAGTCCCACCTGAAGGGTGGGTACAGATAGTCTCCACAGCTCCACGGGTCCATCCATCCATTCCATGTACATCCCGCCCAGTGGTCCACCTCCAGGTATCAACTCACTCCACAAGCCTCAACCACGTTCAGTGTTGTTCGTCGTCTGCAACCAACATAACGTAGTGCGGGCATAGCCTATGTAGGGGTGAGTATAAGCTACTCAGTAGGGACCTCGAGACCCCGGAAGGTCTCCTAGAATCCACAAAGGATAATCTACAAATGAAAGATACAATCACGAAGTAGCATCTGACACTACTTAGGTATATGATCATACATATACCTAAGTCATCAATCCCAGTTCGGCTCCAACATCCGAGCCCAAGTTTGATCACATCCACATAGGATAGCACAACACAATCCACACATGAATGCAAGTCAATCATATCCAAGATAATGACGGAAAGTCAAGATTCAACTCACATAGGTATACTTCATTGTAAGACGATAGAGATGATCAGATGTAGCCACTGATTCATCTAAGCCATCGGACCCACACCGGATTGATAGGTACTAACCCACGCAATGACCCACAAAGGATCGATAGGTAACTAACCCCCACAATGAACCACACTGGATCTGTAGGCGCTGTCCCACACAAGACCGTTGAGCGCTGATTGACACAGGATCTGACCCACATAGGATCAGTAGCACTGATCCACGTAGGATCACTGAGTGCTGTAGTCGTCTCCGTCGAATCCATGGAGGATTTCTGAACAGTGGTCATTAACATCACAGTCGCAGCCAGCTCTAGGGTTACCATACACAGCATGCTCGTTCGGGAGGTTCCGCTCCACGAGTCAAGGGGCTGATACATCAACTGACACATAGTCCAGAGTTGATGTATCCAAAAGTTCTGTATCGTCAACAGGAACTCAACGACAGAGACGACGCATCAATTGGACGCCCAGTCTGAGAGTTATTGGCTTTTTCGTCCTAGGGGCCTAATTGGTTTTTAAGTCAAAACCAACCCGACCGTACTCCAACTGCATCCAAACCTAGAGATGAGTAAGCCAAAAGGTCTATCTCACTAAGAGGAATCCATCAAAGTTGACGACACATCAATCAGACGTCCGGATATCAGGTTATAAGTGTTTCCGCTCCTAGGGCCTGGTTGGTTTCATGCTCGAACCAACCCTGCCGAACCCAGAGTACTCTGAAACCTTGAGCGTAATATATAGAAATGACTGTCTTGATCCAAGGATCGCATCACCACTGAGGGGGCGTTGGTCGGAGCTTCGTAGCCCATTTATGGGCAAAAGACAGAAAGAGGTCCGGAAGTGGGGGTTTCGGCCTCAGACCGATCCGGCCCGAGACCCCCTGGGTCGGCCCAAACCGGGACGACTTGACCCAGGTCCGGGTCCGGCCCGCTTGGGTGCGGCCCGGCCTAGCTAGCACGGCCCGACCCAACCTGGGCGCGGCCCGTCCCGGCGCGCTGGCGCTGGCCAGGTGGCTTGGCCGAAACGGTCGAGTGTTTGGGGTGCGGGGGGGCGCGCTGCCCCCCGCCTGTTCATAATCGTGGACCCCATGTGGGGGGCCGCTCTTGTCTGGCCAGCCGGGGGTCAAAACCGCCGACTCCTCCTCTGACCCGCTGCAGTATTGGAGGAGTGACTGTGAGTGACTGAAGAAAGGTTGCTCCATCTCTATCCACGAAGTATATCTGCAAAGCGGCTAGATGCTCTGTCGCCTCTCCAAGTAGCTGAATGCCCGTCCTCCTGCTGAGAGCATCGGCTACTACCTTCCCCATTCCATGAGTATTGACCATCTCAAAGTCATAGTCCTGGAGGAACTCGAGCCATAGCCGCTGTCTTAGGTTTAGGTCCTTCTATGAGAAGATGTACCTGAGACTCTGGTGGTCAGAATAGACTGTAAAGCGCTCGCCCATCAGATAGTGTCGCCGCATCTTCAGAGCGAAGACCACTACTACTAACTCCATTTCATGGGTAGCGTAGTTCTACTCATGCTGCCTCAACTGACGTGATCCATAGGTGATCACGTCCCGCTCCTGCATCAGGACACATCCGAGTCCGGTCTCTGATGCATCACAGTAAACTACGTACCCAACTCCCTCCTCCGGTAGCCTCAAGATAG
This sequence comes from Viscum album, assembly GCA_963277665.1. Classification (NCBI taxonomy): domain Eukaryota; kingdom Viridiplantae; phylum Streptophyta; class Magnoliopsida; order Santalales; family Viscaceae; genus Viscum; species Viscum album. The sequence goes on from OY728132.1 coordinate 1,890,822,489, forward strand.
GCACACTGGTCAATCTCTGTCTCAGATCCTGGAAGCTCTGCTGACATCTGTCTGTCCACACAATGGGTTTTCCCTTCTTCATCAAAGATGAAAGCAGTGCCACAACTCTAGAGAAGTCTAGCACGATTCTCCGGTAGTACCCACCTAGTCCCAAGAAACTCTGCACCTCTGTCACGCTCCTGGGTGGCTCCCAATCTAGCACTGCCTCGATCTTCGTAGGGTCCACCGCAACTCCCGCCTCAGAGATGATGTGTCCCAAGAAGTAGACCTCTCGTATCCATTACTGACACTACGAGAGCATACCATAAAGCTCGTTCTCTTTGAGGGTGTCTAGTATAACCCGTAAGTGGTAGGCGTGCTCCTCCTCTGCCGTCGAGTATATCAAAATGTCGTTGATGAAGTCCATGAAAAATCAATCGAGGTAAGGCTGAAGATTCTGTTCATGAGGCCCATGAACACTGCTGGAGCATTGGTTACGCCAAATGGCATATCCAAGAACTCATAGTGGCCATGGGAGTCATGAATATAATCCTTCAGCCTTACCTCGATTGATTTTTCGTGGTATTCATCGATGACATTTTGATATACTCGACGGCAAAGGAGGAGCACGCCTACCACTTACAGGTTGTACTATACATACTCCGAGACCACCAGCTTTATGGTAATCTCTCGAAGTGTCAGTTCTGGATACGCGAGGTCCACTTCTTGGGACACATCATCTCTGATGCGGGAGTTGCGGTGGTCCCTACGAAGATCGAGGAAGTGCTATCTTGGGAGCCACCCAAGAGCATGATGGAGGTGCGGAGTTTCTTGGGACTAGCTGGGTACTACCGGAGATTCATGCCAAACTTATCCAGATTTTCGGTACCGCTTTCAGCTTTGACGAAGAAGGGGAAACCCTTCATGTGGACAGACAGATGTCATCATAGCTTCCAGAAGCTGAGACAGAGATTGACCAGCGTTCCTATATTGAGGCTACCAGAGGAGGGAGTTGGGTACGTAGTTTACTGCGATGCATCAGGGACTGGACTCGGATGTGTCCTGATGCAGGAGTGGGCCGTGATCGCCTATGGATCACATCAGTTGAGGGAGAATGAGCAGAACAACGCTTCCCATGACCTGGAGTTAGTAGTAGTGGTCTTCGCTCGGAAGATGTGGCGACACTATCTGATGGGCGAGCGCTTTACAGTCTATTCTGACCACTAGAGTCTCAGGTACATCTTCTCGCAGAAGGAACTGAACCTGAGACAGTGGCGATGGCTCGAGCTCCTCTAGGACTATGACTTTGAGGTAGTCTATACTCTTGGAAAGGGGAACGTAGTAGCTGATGCTCTCAGCAGGAGGACAGGCATTCAACTACTTGGGGAGGCGACAATGCAGCTATCCGCTTTGCAGATATCCTTCGTGGATAGAGATGGAGCAGCCTTTCTTCAGTCACTCATAGTCACTCCTCCACTACTGCAGCGGGTCAGAGGAAGAGCCGAGGGTTATGACCCCCGACTGGCCAGACAAGAGTGGCCCCCACATGCGGGCCATGGTTACGAACAGGAGGGGGGCAACGTGCCCCCCCGCACCCCAAACGCTCGATTGTTTCGGCCGAGCCACCTGGCTAGCGTCAACGTGCCGGGCCGAGCTTCCTGGCCGGACTGCCATGCCGGGCCACGCCCAGGCCGCGCCAGTCGGGCCGAGCCGCGCCCAAGCGGGCCGGACCCAGACCCAGGTCAGGTTGACCCAGTCCGGGCTGACCCAGGGGGTCTTGGGCCGGATCGGTCTGGGCCCGAAATCCCCACTTCAGGACCTCTTTCAGTCTTTTGCCCATAACTTAGGCTACAGACCTCCGATCGACACACTGTCAGTGGCGATGCGATCCTTGGATCGAGATGGTCATTTCGATATATTATGCTCAAGGTTTCGGAGTACTTTGGGTTTTGTCGGGTTGGTTCGAGCATGAAACCAACAGGGCCCTCGGAGCGGAAACGTTTATAACATGAGCTCCGGACGTCCGATTGACATGTCGTCGACTTTGATGGATTCCTATTAGTGAGACATACCTTTTGGATTACATCGATTGATGTTTGGACACAGTTGGAGTATGGTCGGGTTGGATTTAACTTAAAAACCAATCGGGCCCCTGGGATGAAAAAGCCAATAACACTCAGACCGGGCGTCCGATTGACGCGACGTCTGTGTCGTTGAGTTTCTATTGACGATACAGAAATTTTGGATACATCAACTCTGGACTATGTGTCAGTTGATGTATTAGCCCCTTGGCTCGTGGAGCGAACCCTCCCGAACGAGCTTACTGTGTGCGGGAACCCTAGAGTTGGCTGCGACTGTGACGACGATGATGACTGTACAAAAATCCTTCATGGATTCGACGACGACGACTACAACATTCAGCGATCCTACGTGGATCAGTGATACCGATTCTATGTGGGTCAGATCTTGTTTGGGTCAGTGCTCAGCGGTCCTGTGTGGCCAAGCGCCTACAGATCCTATGTGGGTCTGATCCAGTGTGGGGAATTACCGGGGTTGGTTACCTATCGATCCTTTGTGGGTCATTGTGGGGGTTAGTACCTATCGATCCTGTGTGGGTCTGACGGCTTAGATGAATCAGTGGCTACATTTGATCATCTCTATCTTCTTACGAAGAAGTATACCTGTGTGAGCTGAATCATGACTTTCAATCATTATCTTCGATAGGATTGACTTGCTTTCCTATGTGGATTGTGTTGTGTTATCCTATGTGGACGTGATCGAACATGGTCTCGGATGTTGGAGCCGAACTGGGATTGATGACTTAGGTATATGTATGGGAATATACCTAAGTAGTTTCGGATGTTACTTTGTTATTTTATCTTTCCTTTGTGGATTATCCTTGGTGGATTCTGGGAGACCTTTCGGGGTCTCAGGGTCCCTACTTAGTAGCTTATACTCACCCCTGCACGGGCTATGCCCGCACTACGTTGTGTTGGTTGCAGATGACGAACAACGCTGATCGTGGTTGAGGCTTTGTGGAGCGAGTCAGTACCTAGAGGTGGACCACTGGGAGGGATGTACATGGAATGGACGGCTGGACCCTTGGAGCTGTGGAGACTATATGTACCCACCCTTCAGGTGGGACTTTCCGTGGACGGCTCGACGTTGCGGATTGACTTTTAGTTTTTGTTTTCCCTTTCCATTTGTACTTTACTTTCAGTTTGGGTTTGTATACTGGCCCACTTAAATTTCTGCAGTTACTATTATACCAAGTTGTTACTTAGTGTTTACTTCTGGTTGCTTACTCTGAGTGTTTGTTTACATTATAAAGGCACTGCCTTCCCTTTTATTGGGAATTATGCCTTTGTGCTAGTCTCCATCCCCTGGCCTATGGAAGGCGGGCTTGGGGTAGTCACGACACGGGCCCGAGGATGGGTCGTGACACCATGTGTCACTTATATGGAGCCCCATAATGACTATCAATCAGAACCTTATTTCAAATTTTTACATATAACTAAGGTTACGATTCCCACTACTAGTTCAACACTAAGGAAAATTCATATTTTTCTAGACTTGATTTAGATCTATGAAAATCACTTTACATAAAGGAACCCTTAATATAAATCCAAAATATATGGAATATGAGTTCTTATTTCACAATGATAATATATATGTTTTATAATTGACTAATATTGATTGTATGATAGAAATAATGGATTTAAAATATAAAAAACATCATTTCATGAGATCCAATACCATTTAAGGGTACTTGGAATATGATTCAAAATAATAATCTAGTTCTATGGTAAATTCAAATTTTTATTTACCTAAGATTAATATTTGTTTTGGGTATTTATTATAAACTATGTTTGACTTGATTATTTCTTTGTTATAGTATTTAGTGATTTATAGATGTCTTATATTAATAAAATCCACAATCATATAACTATTTATTTTATTTAAGTTTCGTTACACTAATCCATAAAGTCCTCTACATGAGGTAGGAAATACCAGTAGTAGGTCCTTCATTCACATTGGGATATTCCATTTATATGTTTGGAATTAAATATCTCAAACAGATTAAGGAAAGAAAACTTAAAAACAGATAATTATTCAATAACATATATATAATCTTGAACTCTATGATTTCATTGCGTATAATATAGGACTATATATAGAAAATATAATGAGTAACCAAATCATCAAAAAATTAAAATCTATAAAGGGTTTAGATTCCATTTTGATACTATCTGATCACTATGTTACTCTATTTTAATGAATTATAAATTTTTTTCATTATAAATGAAATTTGAAAATATATTATTGGGGAACCAAGTGGCCCTATAATATGGCATGATATGGTTTCTAGACTATACTAGTTTGAGAAAATTCATATTATCTCTAATATTCCACCTCCATGAGGTCACATTACCATAAACTTAAAAATAATGAATCATTTTAGATGAATATTCAATAAATTTTAAAAAAATACATTCCAAATGATAATAAAGGTCCAAATTCATTTGAAATTAGATACATAATCATGTTATTATGTTAATGATATTTTATATATTTCACAATGTCAATCTCACGTAGTATAATTCACAATCATAATATACTTAAAACCATTATTTACATCCCTAGTAATAAAATCTTATGAATTGGTGAGATCATTTGCTCAAAAAGGAAAAATCTAGTAGATATTATGATGATATATTATGTGAGAAAAAAATAATCATAATTTTTTGAGGTCATGAGCTTAGCATTTTAAAATCATAGATAATTATTCATAGGTTATAAATATGAATCAAATAATAATTCTTTGGAAGTTAATAATACATGATTTAAAAAGGAATAAACAATCATGATCCCTGAATTCAAATCGTATGAATAAGAACTTGTCGTAGAGAATTTTATAAAAACATTTATAACCCTAATCATATAAAACATTTTTTAATGATATATATGATGACATTCATATCAATTTGTACTTGGGTTAACCACATGTGCACCCTCATTGGGAAAATGATAACCTCCTATCATCCATATTTCACACATAAGATAACCACCTATATAGTATAGATCTGGAATATAATAACCCTCCAAATACCTTTTTAACTCATAAACTATATAAATTACACAATCTGAAGGAGTCATATAATGGACCTACCAATCACATAATAATAATCCATTCACATATATTCCATATGATCTTGAAAGCATTAATCATTGTTACGGCATAACATATGTAAAGAAATGAGTTTTATTAGGATTTCAAATTCATAATCAATAATAATATATATAAATAAGAAGGATATTAACATTGGATTATATCCATAGTAATATTTATGTAACAATAATGGATTTTTGCATAATTTAAAATATCTTTAAAATATCACTAGAACATTTCATGTTGAAAATATATTTTCATTTTTAAAGGTTATATTTAATAAATAATTTTTTATGTAATAGAATGAAATATATATTATTCAATAAGAAACTAGGAATCACATAATGTAAAATTAATTGACAAGAATATTCATGACCACGCTAAAATACATTCTGGGGGTAAGCATTATAACAATGATTACATTCAATGTTTTGGAAAAAATAACCAAATTCAGATAAAAATAAGGGGAATATTATTAATAAATTTCATATAACTAGAGAAAATCGAAAAAAAGGAATTATAGTATCTTTGGATAATATTGGAAACACTCATAAAATTTTTTAATGTAATTATTGTCATAGATTAAAAATATTCCTACCAAAATAGAAAAATAATACTGGTTTTCCATAAAATAAATTTTCATAATTTTTAGTACATTAATAGAGTTAAATGAAAGTAAAAAAATTTTATTTTGATATATAAGTTAAGGATAACAAAATAGAATTTTTCTGGGAGACCAGTTAGAAATATTCATTATCATAAATTTATGTGTGAAAATTCTATCAAAAAGATAGACTGAACATAATACCCTTACTACATTTGTAGAATTTTGAATAATCAATAATAAATAATAAAATAACATAAAATGATAATTAAAACCACGAATAATAAACTATTCATGATATAAGATATTAAATGTCACATATACATACCACTTTAAAGAAAAAAAGGAGTGAATATTACATACACCTTATAGAAAAAAATTACATTTAGAAACATGTACATCTAACCAAATATTTTATTCCAAATCCAAAAAATAGATGAAATGATATAGAAATATTTAAACAAAAATTATAAAAATTAAAGAAAAAAATATTTGCAGATTAATATATTTGGATCATGTAATTGTCTAAAAGTATATATGAACCTAAACAGCCCCAAACTAAAATTAGTTTTTAATAGAAATCTCATACTTCAATTGTAATTTTCTTGGTAACCATTCTATCTTCTTTTATAATAAATTTATATTTATTATATGTATATATCAGAATCATATACATAATTATAATAACATACATGGTTTACTTATAACATATTATCTGCAACTTATTTATAATAATTCATTATCATCATCCTAAAATGTGTTAAAAGATTCCATGTTATGTATGTTTTGTTTGGGTAGTTATGGCCCTCTAGCATTAATAATGGTTCCATATGGAATATTATTCATGATATATATATAATATATATTTATTATATTCTCATTTGGAACCAAATGTAGGATGAAGAGATAGAATAGCGAGTTACTCATTTCCTAGAGATGGTCCCCCATATATACCTATAAACGATGATTTCATTTTGAATAAAAAATAAGCAATGAATGATAAATAATAAATTATTAATAAAAAATAATAATTATATATATAATTTAATATAAATTCATCTTATAAATCCTTACTACCATACATGTAAATAGTAAATAGTAAATGATTCATATCTCTTCATAGAGCTAGTAGTCCATAAGTACATATGAGGGACATTATCATTATTCATCATATGAAAATTTAAGATGGTTTGGGAGGTATTATAAATAAATAATTATCACTATGTAAAAAATATATTATTTTAATATTTAATCAATATTAATAAGAAATAATTAAATATGTTGATTGTAAATGAATCATATTAGTATGTGGTGGTAGTATTCTACACTTACACATTATAAATACATTCATTTTAATTTTTATTGAATGAATGTGAAAAAAGGATTAAATAATTTTTATAAACAAACTATTATATTTTTGATACTGTATTAATTATGTTATAATTGATTAAACTAATTTATAGGATGTACAATAATATATAAAAATTTAATGATTATGAAATGATGATTAGTTATTCTTTTGGAGACATCTTTATCTTACAACATTAGAATTATTAGAATATTATTAGGGTCATAATAGAATCACAATAGGAATGGAAAGGAAGATAAGATATTTTTTGGTTTGATCATGCCTGATCTAGTAGTTTTAATACATTGGAACAATAGTGGAGAATATGTTCCCATTTATATGTGTGTCGAGGGACATACATGGAATTACTGAATTAATTTATATAATATTAGGTCGCATTCATGTCACAATGAAATTTTTTCTAATAAAAAAAATTATGGTAGTATAATGTCTATATCTAAAAAAATTATGACTTAGAAAAAATATATGCTACACTTTAACCCCTACATATTTTGTAAACACACAAAATAAACCCTTTTAAACCATAATAGTGGTTACAAATTTTTACTATTCATTAGGTCCAAAAATAAAAGTGTGTCTATTAACAAGTTATGAATCACTAGATACAACTATATAATACATTTGGTACAAATAAATTCATAAAATTGTAATAAATTCATCTTAAAAAGAAATTTATAAATTTTATTTGAAAACCAATTTTGGAAAAATCTATTTTAGGGAAAAGATAACATTTATTTTAATTTCATTCATTGAAAAAACTATTATATGAATGTGTAAATACTTTATTGAATATATATTATATAAATTTAATGGAAATAATTAATAATTAATGTTTCATATAATTTATAAATATAAAATCAAATGATGCATAAATAATTTTTTTTAAACTAAAATCAATTATATCCTTCATAAAATTTTATATTCATTCCAATCCATTATATATGTAATATAAAAAAATTTATTCAAACAATAGAAACATGATTACTTAAAATTATATTTTATTAATGATCAATATAGTTTTCATAAAAAAATATTTATTACACCTTAATAAATGAATTTAATTAGAAGAATATTCCTATTAATCATGAATTTTTTTATTGAAATTTGATTATTTGGTAATTGGTATAGATTGATTCATTAAAACTATAATATATATATATATCTCTGAAAAGGTGGAAAGTTCCATTCATAACCTCCATTCTAATAGCTAGGTTATAAATTAAATAAAATATCATATCTTATTTAGACATGTGGTTGAGTGTACTGCATGATATTATATAATTAAAACTTCTTATAATAAAATGCATATAGTTATCATAGGTTTTATATTCTACACCAAATGAAATTAATTTATCCTTCCCAATTATATCACTATAATTTAAACAAATTGAGGCTGATTCTTCTTCATCACAACCTCATTTTCCCATAGAGTTTCACTAAATGTTTTATTTGACCACTGAACAATAATTAGATGAGTAATTTAGATCAATATTATTTTATCGATATGTTCCAATATTTATTATTGTTATTTTTCATAAAACATATCATGCTCCATTGGTAAAACCAATGATGTTACTACATGTTAATGATTAGTATTTACATTATAGAAAAATGTATATATAACACATCATCTGTTAGAGAGAGGTTGAGTGGATAAATAATGAAATATGCTATAATCCCTAACTTATTTAGAATCATATAGGATCCAATACACATAGGTATCCACATTCACTTATTTTCAAAAATCATTAAATTATTTTCATGAAAAAATGAAAGAAATACCTTCTTAACATTTTTGAAATATATATTATTTCAATTATTGTCAGCAAAATTTATTTATTCATTATCATCTATATTGATTTGTTCCAAAATGTGTCTGATAATATTTACCATTTTCTCAACATTAAATGGTCCTTGAAATTGTTTTCCTTTAATTTCAACCTATAATGTTGAGTTTTTTCACTTATTTTGATAGAGGGATTCATATGGATCAATTTGAATTCGCGGGTGATATTTATTTAGAGAAGAGAATTAAAAAATTGTACGATTTTGATCCAAACACTATTATAATTGATATAACTTTGTATATTATATCATATAAGGTTTAAATAGTACTATTATATTGACCATCTGTTAGAGGATGATAGGTAGCACTAAAACACAGCCCATATCTTGATTAGAATGAAGACTTCTCATGATTTTTAGGTGAACCAAAAATCTCCAAATAATATAATATAATGTGGTAGTCTAATTTTTTTTAATAATCTGATAATATATATCAAGGAAATATAATAAAGAGATAAACAATCAATAATATCAAATAAAGTTACTAAATTAGTTTAGTCAATGATAAAAAAATTCATTTTCCACTTTATAAATATTGGGGAGTCTTATAGAGATTTCTACAGCAATAGTTCCCCATTTACAAACATGTATGTGTAATGGTAGTTACATCACATTATAATTTTATCACTCATAATTTACTTGTTGGCATACTAAACACTGAGATTTATATCCCACAATATATCCACTAATATATTCCTATAATAAATTCATAATAAGTTAATGTTTCATCTTTATACATGAAATATGGATAGAAGATGATGAGCTTAGTGATTCATCCATCACATCCTTCAAAACATTATCCATAAAAAGAACACAAACATTATTCATGAATAATTTGATTTCGTTTCAATCGATGTTGAACTGTGGATAATTTATAACCATATTTTGTTTCTCGATATCATCCTTCTATTCATCTTTAATCATCCCATGAACATACGGTCATACACTCATGGGTGTAATATAATATTTCTTCCCTTCAAATATAATTTCTTCATCCAACCATTTCAATCCAATACATATTAGATATTTTGTGATCCACATCATAGATACTTGGAATCATCCCCCAGACTCAGTGCCTCTGCCTCCAGGTTCATTATCACATAGTAGAAATGTATTTAAAAATCATAATAATTAATAAAAAAACCATATTATCTTGTGAATATTGATATATATATATATACATTAATGATTAATAATCAGTTTAAAATTTACAACTATCTATATTTATAATTATTCTATATCATCAATCAAAAAAAATAGTTTTTGTAAATCAATGTCATGAATCATTTAATTATACTCATTACCCATAAATTGTTGTGAGACTAGGATATCACCATTTAATTCATCAATAGATAATATCATAATACCTTGATTGTTGAATTACTATATATCACAAACCCTTCCCCGCTATAGGGTAATGTGTGCCAAGGTATATAAAAGAAACTTCTCATGAGCTCATTGAAATTTGAAGCACATTCATCAATCCAAATGAATATGAATCTATTCCATATTTACTAGGAGTGTAAATTAGAATGATATGATATATTCCTCAAAAAAATTTAGTATGATCTATCCAATCCATCAAATCTATTTATCCAGGTCACACAATGTTCAATGAATTATTCCTTAGAATGTACTTCTTATATAACCTCACTTGTTATCATGTGCCCTAGGAATAAAACCTTCTACAATGAGGATTCAAACATACTAAATTTAAAATACTTTTTATCCTTACATTGGTACTTCTATATAATTATCATGTTATATTCGTTCTCTTTCATCGTATTGTATTATATTAAAATAATGTCTATAATTAAAAAAGTAAATTGATAAGGGTAATCACAAAAGCCTATATTCATTAAATCCATACAGATAGCGGGGTAATTATTTTTTCCAAATGATTTAATTATGAACTCAGGTTTTTACACATCATATGGATGACTATCATAGTCATGACATAAATTTTAACCATCAATTGATAGTATCCATAGTGAAGTATAAACATTTACAAGTATTGATCTCTTTATAATTTATCAATCAAAACAACATAGGGAAGAATGTATATAATATTAATCAGGATCTAGTTATATTCATGGTAATCAATACAATGGGTAATTGAACTATATTTATTATAACCAAAATGAATATGTGAAACCTGTGGTGGCATTCTTGGATGAATGGATAATATATCATTATTCTTTTTTTGATTGTCCATCATTACCAAAAACATTATAAGGTAAATTATAAATTGTGTCATTGAAATTTTTGTATCACTATGAATGAGTTCTATATAAAAATGATATCCATGATTTAGATTAATAATAGGAAGATATTTTGAAAATATATAAAAACAGACATAAAAATAGTAATATAATTGATGTTGAGTTTATTCCCAACCATAAATGATAAATAACCCATTAGAACTGGAATTATGACCCTTTATTTTTTTAATATCCAATGGAATCTCATATTCTTTCTTAGATTGATAAATGATAACTGGGCCATTCAAAATATTAAATGAAACATTCCATTCTTAGAAATTGATTTGGGTTCTATAAAGATAATGATAATCAATTTCTGAAGTCACATAACATTTTAGTAGTTGTAGAATTTAAATATTTTTAGAAATTAAATTCTAAAAATCATTAATCAGGTAAAAATGGTAGATTTATTTTTGATCATCATATGATAAAAATATAACACATTTATTTCAATATATAATCATAGAGGATATGAATTAATATTTATATATACCTTTCATGATATTATAGAAATCTTATGAATATGATAATATAAGGTACATCAATATTTATGTGTACCTATAAACACCTATACATCATTGTTATATATTTAATCCATTTCTAAAAACAAAATGGTTAGCATGAACATCATGCTTTATTAATAAGATTTATAAATCAGAAAAATTCATTCACAGGATGTCTAAAGCATGACACTTTATTTTTTCTACACAGAACCTTATGTTTAATATAGGTCATCCATGGTTACAAAAATTCAAATCCATCATAATTTTTTATAATTTAAATTTTTATTAACCATATCACATCCTCTATAAGTGTCCATATTGGTGTGTAGACTTAGTTTATCACATCATTCAGTAGTGAAGATCAAGGAAATAACCAATACCCCTTTTTACAGTTTTTACCTCTAGTTTCATCTATAACATATCCATATACACAATATACTATATATATTGGGATGTATTTTATAATAAATCCACACTGATTTCATTATCATAACATTGGATTCTCTCTTATATTAAGAATTTTTTATAGTTCACTAGAAATTTTTTCATAACCTAAAATATAAAAGTAACTAAACTTCAATCATATGCAAATTGAGAAGAATCATGAATAACAAATAAATAACTATTTTATAAAAATATTCAACATATTTGACAATAATTCATGCCCAATAACAATAATGATTCAATTTCCTTAAAAACTAGAAGAATAATATTCATTATTTTGTAATATCTTCAATATATCCCAATTTTTTATTCCCATATCATAAAATTTATAGTCATTATATAAATAAAATATTAGATCATAACATGGGGAATGAAATCAAAAGAAATACAGAGATATGATGTAGTTTAATGAGAAAATGGGAAATATCATTCAATTATTATAAGTGAACATAAGATAATAATGAGGGTATGAAGAAATGAGCTTGGAGTTGTTAAATCAATAATGAAAATTAATAAATCTTAATCATGAACCATGAGATAAATATATTCTATATCATAATAAATTAAACATATTATAATTAATGATCATAATAAATTATTTGATATAATAAGAATAATAATGTTTCAATTATAGATGAATAAAGTGTGGAATAATCAAAATAATATAAATAATATTTCGATTTCATCTATTAAGAAATTGATCATAGGACGGTTCTGGGATAACTGGCTATGTGCCCTATTTAGGATTGAGATAACCTCTTATATACCCAAAATTGATATTGGGATAACTTCTCATGTACATTTTTTATGGATTTGGATAAACATACATATACACATTGGGGTCATTAACATTAAAAATTACTAAATTTATTATTATGATATAATGAATCCATTTATTACAAAATCATATTCCATTTATAGGTTCTTCATAACACAATGAAATATTTTATAATTTTATCTCAACAAAACCCATTGTAATTCAAATGGATTTCATTAATATTTTATCATCATAACTAGTAAAAATAATTTAAATGAATATGTAAGTTATGATCGTTTCATTTTCCCACTAAATCATAATTGATATTAATGATTGTTATCATAAAGTATAATACCCTCAAAATATGATTGATACATTTCATAATGAAAATACCAATTTCTTTTGGAAAAATCTTATATAAATTATATCAATATCATTGATATATTGGAAAAAAAATTCTTCTTACTAAACAATGGAAAATAGTGAGGGAATCTTCTTAGAAAATAATAATCACGAAAGAGGTAAAATATGTATTGAAATAACTTTTTAAATAAATAGTCATTTCAATGAATTGGTTATATATACCTCCTTTTAAAAACAAAATGTTTTTACCATATAATTCTTTTATAGTAATGAAAAAGTTTTTCAAATTAAAATTTATTCATCCTTGGATAGTCATAAAATAATTCATGAAATTATTTTGAATAAATATAAAGATGGTAGATAAAGATTTTATTACTAATATTAAGATAATTTATATTTTATATACAATAAATCTATCAGAATTTTGAGTAATTACAGAGATGAAATCAAAATATAAATATGTATTTTATTTAAATAAATAATTCATATGAAAATAAAAAATATTTGTGTGGAATATATCATATAATTTAATAATATGAATTTTACGAGTAATTAATGACTGTACAAATTAATGTTGTAACATAATACCCTTTATTATTGGGAAAATATTTCATTATAACCCCATTGAAATATGTAAATTTAAAATGAAACTTTAAATAAACATTATCTAAATACATTAATGATATAAAATATACGAGGGGAAGTATATACAACTCTTGAGTAGAACAAGTTGGGAATATAGCATATATCTCATAAACAAATGAGATATGAAAGTTTTACATGTATCAAACATATTAATTCTTTATCCATTATGATATTAATTGGTAAATAAACATATATCCTACATATAGATATATAGAGGATAATTAAATAGATGGTATTTTTGATTTTATTATGATATTTTCCCCCAAATAAATATGAACATAAAAAGTTTTGAAGTAAAACAGGATTGTATCCTAATTCCATTACCAAATGTTTGAAATTATTTATAGGTCATATAACCTCCAATATAATAAATGTAAATATATTATTAATAATTAATATAAAATTTTATTATATATAATTTGATATGTGACTTACCTATATCTTATTTTCACAATTTCAATAATAATCAATATTTATCGTCATCATTTCAATTATTAACAACATTTCTTTTCATGTCTGATTTAGTTCAAAGGCTATAATCAATATTAGAAAATGTAATTTTAATAATGAATTTATAATATCGGTTCTACATAATTGACTCTATAATGGTGAAAATTTATATATCATCGTCGGTAATTAGAAAAAATGATGCTGAAAAATATATAGTTACATTTTTTCTGTCAGTTATTAAAAAAAAGATAACAAAAAATAGGCAATCGTTATCGGTTTTCCTACAAACTAATTTCAAGAATGATTTGTTGACGTTGTTTTTATAAAAAAAATAGATGCTGATATTTTTTTTTCAATTTTTAATAATAGTTTTAGTTAAAAATGATGTTACAACTATTTTAAAGAAACCCTAATATAGAACCATTATTTTATATATTGCTGATTCATTTTCCCCTTGACCTATGATGCTCTAAATGGTGACTGACACCCTAGAAACATGTCTTTTGGTTTATTTGTTACGATTTGTAACATATTTTAATAATTCTTGACCATTAATAATTAATCCATTCATGATCCTATTATTTATTTCATGTCCATAAATCTGTTAGAATCTCTTTGTACTAGGAATGTTAGTTTTTTTTATTTTTCCTTCTTCACATTTGTTTATTTTAATATGTTTTTATTATTGATACTAGTGTTCTTCCTATTAAAAAAATCAATAGAGTTTATCTATATTCGAGATCAATATTTTAGTGCACAACTAAAAATTTTGTATGTGGTTTATAATAATTTTTAAGATCAGTTCCTTATCAATTATTTAGAAATTTTATTCACTCCTTCATTTTCTTGTATGAATTTTACTTTTAATTGTAATTTTTTTAAAGTTTACTTAATTATATAAATTATTATTTTAAAGTTATAAAAATTTGGTCTTGTTCTAGGATATAACTTAGAGGTATATTGATATCAATTTTAAAAAATATAGGTATAATAGAAGTAGTATTGTCTGATAGTCATTTAAAAAAATCTATCTAAACATGAGATAATTATATGTATTCTATTACTATTAATAGAAAGCATTATTTATAATAACTTGTTTAAATAAAACAAAATACCTAGAGTAAGTTATTTTTTTTCATTACTAATAATTGTTTATATCTCTCACCAAATCATTTTTTTTGGTTTAAAATTAATTAATTTATATATATATATATTTAAATATTTAAATATTATATATATATGTCTATATATATGTGTGTGTATATCAGGTGAAATTAGTTGTGATATTTTTATTTACTAATTCTAATCAAATCATATACTTTGGGATCAACATGACAGATCACACAATTTAAATACCTAGAGTAGACTAGTTTTTTATTTTATTCCTACGAATTGTAAATATTTCATGTATAACTACCAATCTTTTTTATTTTATGTTTTTATGTTTTTATGTTTAAACATTATATAAATATATTTATATTTGAATATTTATATGGTTCGATATATTCACTAATTATATTATGATCTCATGCATTTAATAGATCGTAATTGGATAAATTTATGATGAACCACTTGTGAATATGAAAAATGAGTTGATAAATTATTTGAATTTTCTAAACAAAAGCATAAAAATATTGATTTTATTTTCATTCCTTGTATGAATTGTTAAAATATGAGAAATTTTTACTCCATTGAAATCAAGGATCATCTCATTTTATATGGTTTTAACCTTAATTATACACATTAGACCTGGCATAGTGAATGAACTGAACATTCAACAACCAATATTGATGATAATATTTATAATGAGGAAGAGGATCATATTGAAGAATAATTCATGATTTAGGTGTTGAAACCATCAAAAAATGAAATTATAGAATGATTGTATGGAGATTTTGAGAAACCATTATTCCCATGTTGTAGTCAATATACAACGTTTTTAGTAGTTTTGAGATTAGTTGTCTTGAAATAAAGAAATGGGTTGTGTGAAAAATGTATCAACAAATTAAATAAACTCTTAAATGAGATACTTCTAGGACGCAATGGGCATCCATATTCCAATTATGATACAAATAAAATATTATTCCTAATAGTATTTGGGTATAAAAAGATATATGTTTGACCCAATGATTGTGTGTTGTATAGGAAATAATATGAATATTAATCAAGTTTTCCAACATGAGGACATAACACTATATGATGGACGAAAAGGTCAACCCAAATTCATTATCAGGTACTAACATCTAACTTCATGAAGAATCTAATTTTTAGTTCATCATTATATTATCCAACAATACATTCATAAAATTGTGATAATTCAAATTCAATTCATTCTTAGGTAGCTGAATCAAAGATCCTACTAATGAAATTTGGTACCTTCCAATAAATCCTCATTTGAAGAATCTATTTGAAAATTCAATTGATGCAAAAAAACTTTAGTGGAATTCATATGAGCGCATATTTTATGGTAATATACATCACCATATTGATTCACTATAGTGGTAGTGATTTGATAAACCATATCTCTATTTTTGATTTGAAGATCTAGTTAGCATAATTGGATTTTGTATTAAGAAATGAATCAATATTAGAGCCTATGTAACCAAAATAGTTCATAGCAACTTTTTTGGGTAGTTTATAACTTTTCCACATATTTATGTATAAAGTAAAAAAATATTATGACCAGATTTCTGAATTCATGACCAAAAAATTTTGGATATAATATTAATGTGTATCTTTCACCATTGATTGATAATTGGACACTCTTATGAGGGCTAGGTGAAAAAATTATTCGATGCATACAGGATAGAGCATTTTATTTTTCATGCTATGATAATGTTAATTATAAATGACTTTACCACATATGGAATGTTATCTAGATACAATATTGATTTTAATAAATCGTGTCTCATTTTTTTAAGAAGACACATCATATTATCTATTGAGGAAGGAAATAAAGTTAGTGTACATGGGACATTGATTTTTTTGCAAATTGACCAACTTTATCATAGATCAAAAAAATAATTCAAATGGTTTACAGAAATACTATCCCCCACTCAACCATTTTTAGTTTAATAATATTACGAGAGGGTGAAAAATATTGATTTTATATTTCAAAAGAAAAAAAAGATATGGTCATCAAAAAAAAAATATAGAACAAATAGTAAATCATTTTTGAACTAGCTTGTTGGAGATTTTTAGAGATAAAACATAACAAAAATGTTATTCATGTTGAGAAAAACATATGTGAAATTTTCCATGGAACTATTTTAGACATGAAATGAAATACAAAATATGGATTGCATGATATGTTGAACATCATATCAATGGTAATATGTTTGGAGTTAGCTCCCACTATATAAATAAACATAACATATTTACCTCTGGATTATCACCAATTAACCAGGATTGAGAAGATTATTATTTTTTTGTTTCTTCATGGTCTTAACGTACCCAGTGTTTATTCTTCAAATGTGAAAATTTTGGTGTCATTTAGTGATTTTAAATTAATTGGTGTGAAATCTCAATATTTTCATTTATTGATTGAACAAATTCTACCAGTGACACCACGTTGTATAATGTCAACAATTGTTATAAACACTATCATCAGGTTATGTAATATTATCAAATACATTTTTAGATAATTCATTGATCCAAAATTGTTATATGTGTTAGAGAATGAAGCATATATTATTATTTTTCACTAAAAAATGTATTTTCTACCTACATTTTTTGATAAAATGGTTCATCTAATGATTCATTTGGTGCATGAGATAAGAATATGTAGGCTAGTTTATTTATGATTGATGTATCCTTTTGAAAGATATATGAAAATTTTGAAGGAATGTATTGAAAACCCTTATCGACCAGAGGCCTATCTTGGTCAAAAATATGTTTCAAAAGAGGTTATTTAGTTCTATAATAATTATCTCTATGATGTGGAACATATTTGTCTCCCTATATATCAATATATTATAGTTGATAATAAAGGTATATGGATTCGAGGAATAAAGGTATTGATCTGACCACATAATAAAGTGATGTAGTAACATTTATACATGTTGAACAACACAAATGAGGTTTAATCGTGTATATAATTATACATAGAATAATTAATGTTATGATATCATAAAATAAATGAATATTGAAAAATTATTGAGCATAAAATGGAATTTTTTTCATGGCTTAATGAGAAAGTAATCATTGATATATATACATCTGAAATAATGAAATTCCTAGAAGGGATACCATCTTTAAAAGTTATCACATTGTCTGGTTTTGATATTGATGGGCGCACATTTTACATAAAAAAGTTGGATGATAAGAGTACCATTCCAAATAGAGGTGTAATGGTCATCGTTGAAGTGATGTATTATTTTGAGTTTGAAAGATAAAAACTCAATTTCTTTATTAACATTATATTGTGGAGTTCATGATTTCATATAGAAAATTTATAATTTCAAATTTTTAGTCACTGTGTTTTAGTGTAATTTGTTTTCAAGGAATAGTGGTTTGAAACATTATGAATATGGTTTTAAACTGGTTGATGTGAAATTATTTAGTTGCAATTAAAAACCATTTATCATGGACACAGATTCAAAGAAAATATTTTTTGCCATCAATTCATCTAATGACTTGTGGTCCATCATTTTACAAGGGAAAATAATCAATTAGGATGATGAGGATGATGATGATGTCATTGATTTATATTAAGCTTCATTATATATTACACAATTTCTAGACAATAATGACTATAATTCTTACATAGTGCCTGCAATACAAAATGATCATGAAAAAGAGATATGGAAAAATATAAAATACACTCCTAATTAAAATGTAAATTTTTTACAATACGTTTCTTTTTTAAAATTTTAATGTTTAAAAAATATATTATTTAATAACTATTGGATATTTAATTATTCATAATTTATTATTTGATTTATTTTTGTGTAGAATTTTGAAAATATGTGGTTATGGTTAAACATTTTTTAAATGAAATACCTGATGTAAATAATTATATTTTGGTTTAATTTATACATTTGAGAACACATTTTCAATCATGGATATCTAAATTTTTAAATGTTTATATATTTTTAAAAGTAATTTTTATTTTAAATAGTTCACATTGCATGTTTTTTTGGTTAAGAATCAGTACATAATTTTTTTTAACTTGCTCATGCATGACACTTTTTTTACAAAAAAAAATTCTATTTTATTATTTTCTAATTATGGTCATGTCTTGTAAAATTTTGGTACACAATAATTTCGTTACATTTTACCATTACAACGATACATATAGAGATATAGATAGAGGAAAATCCAATGAGGTATTTTTCATTTTCTATAATATTAAATATCCAGTAATATACTAAGTTATTGAAATAATACATTTATTTTTAAAAAAAAAATTGTATGACAACTGAAGAAACTTCAGTAGGGGTGTCTTCTACTTTTAGTTAGAAATTAAATTCTCATGTTTGTAAACATGGAATTACACATTTACAAAAACTATCACTTTCACGTGGAGAGGGGATATTACATATTCGTTCTGGTGATAAAAATAATGCAACTCGACCAAATGTAATTCAATTTATCAGCTATATCATCATTTATACCATTGTAGGATTGGGATTTTAAATCATTATAAGAAGAATGTAAAAAATATGATGATAGATTAGCTTTGGGAGTACGTGAAGGTAAAATATATCAGATTATTTATTTAATCTATTTTTATCAAATATGAAATTTTATAAAAGACTAATATTTATGTTATGGAAGTACAGATGGCATTCAATTGTAAAGAATCAAAAGTAGTTATGAAAAGATATATTACTTTAGACGTGGTTTGATTAAGGGATTTAAAAATAAATTTAACACAAAATTATGTTTATATAAAGAGAAAAAATGAAATCATATTCATCAAGTATCTTTTTTTGTGTGAAGATACATGGATTAAATTTGTTTCCACCTGAAATGATGTAACAATTATGGTATGATAATTATATTATATTGTATTTTAGAATTTATTATATATGTACCTAATTACTTATTAGATTAATGTGTATATAACATGCCATTCATAAATCCCATCAATACATCTGGTTGTAGAATTTTTTCCCTCATACCATATCACATGTAAGGTATCATTTATTTTAACACAAAATAATTGAGGAAACGTTTGAATAACTAAGGGCTCACTCCCCTAGTGGTTCAAATGTGTTTCAATTTCGTCTAGCATATCCATCCACCCAACATGAGAAATGTAAAAGTTTATTAATAAGAATAAAATAAAATTTATTATATAGATAAATCTAAAAAATATCTAGAATAACTGTATGTAAATAAATATTATTTTAATGATTTTTAATTTACAAAGTAATAAAAATAATATACCAACTTCATTTTTCATTTCTGGATGAACTTATAGAGAAATTGACATAGGGAACTTTTATCCCATAGGTATGATTGAAATCTTAGCTACAAAATTAGGAATTCAGTACCCCCCATCAACATAAGAGGATATGAGGCAGGTGTTATTATTCGAATTGTTTTTTGGTTATCAAAGTAAAAAAATAAAGAGATCTAGAAATAGAATTCCCAAAATATCAGTTGAATGATATGAAACAATCCATGGGTGGTCAAATTCAAGAAGTTGTGTAGTAGGATCTATTAGAAAAAATGATGAGACTGCCAGAGGTTGCGTAACCTTCCTATCCCGCCCAACCATCTGATCAAACATACTCAGATCCACCATCTCCTCGATCAGATCCAACCATATACATTAGATGTATATAAAAGTTCTTAATTTAAATATTATAGCATTTGGAGTCATTCATTTTTGGGGGGATTCTATACATTTCCATCCTATTCCGATGGGTTAGGTTATAGTATTGATA
The DNA here is from genome assembly GCA_963277665.1 of Viscum album. Taxonomy (NCBI): domain Eukaryota; kingdom Viridiplantae; phylum Streptophyta; class Magnoliopsida; order Santalales; family Viscaceae; genus Viscum; species Viscum album. The sequence continues at coordinate 1,890,843,775 of OY728132.1, forward strand.
CATGATTATTTAATCCCACTCCTCTAATACCATTACAAATCAAAGACCTTACCTATATTAGGGATTTTATGTATCATTTTTAACATTTTCAATATATCCATCCTTGTCATATTTCATATAGGGTATGTGTTTCCTAAATATCAATTAAATCTTATTGAATAAAACTTATAATGTTTTCTGAAAATTAACTTACATAGTAGTATCTAAAATAAAAATAAATGGCATAAGGGAAAAAATGGTTCCCAAACAAACAAGTGTAGCTACATTAGATATTTATGATGGGATAACAAGATTTTCTCAGGATTCTTATTATGTGGATAACATCGATGAGATTCATATTTCATTCGATATATATGGAATAGAATATCCATTGAAAATATTCTACAATGTTATCATGGATCTAATCAATTTTAATGAGCTTAGCGTGAATGTGTTGTACTTTTTTTTCATGTAAGTAAATTTACCTTTCAGTTTTTATTCTTGATAAGAAAAATGGTTTGAATTTACTTATGATATTAATTTTTTAATTAGGTATATACAAATGATATTTGTTTAAATTAAAAAAAAGGCATTTATGGGTTTTTGGATGCATATTTTATTCCAACGGATATAATATATGTGTCGAATAAAAATAATGTAGAATATATATGTTAGTGGTTTTCAAATACTAATATTGGGTGTTGGTTTACGCCAATTCTTGTTGGGTAAGAGAAGAAAGATAATTATAAACTATTGTTATTTATAATCTCCTTAAATATTAACTTTTTATATTGTAGGGAGAATTAGATGTTAGGTGTATTCTGCCTAAGTAAAACCCCATTATATTGGGTTTTCTCTTTTTTTGGGTGTGTTCATAGAAAATTTTCCTCCTTGATAGAAAATTAAGTTCTCTACTTTTTTATATGATCATTAGGTTTAATTATCATCATTTATAAATTTATTATTAGTTGATATAATGGAAAATTTAGGTCATGGATGTTTTTTACAAAGATCACTTGTTAATTCAAGAATCCAAATGAAATAAACCATTTTCAAGTAAAGGTAATTATTTTTTATATTTTATTTTATTTTCATATTTGGATATATATATATATGTATGTATGTATATATGTTAGTTTTTATTAGAAAATTAATGTTTTAGTAACTGTAGGGTCATTATCAATAAGGATATTTTGAATGTGGTTATTATGTTCTATGATTCATTTATGAGATAATCCAAACTCTATTAATGACTGATTATGTTGAGTTTAGTCATATTAATTATATTATATTTTCTATCCTAGTATTTTTTTATCTTATAACAATAAATTTCATTGTAGGAATTAAATGATATCAAAACATAAACTCAAAAAGAACCTAACCATCTTCAATCATTGTTTGCAAACAATTTATTAGTATGAATATGATTTAAGGTGGTTATATTATTATGTTTCTGATTATTAATACATTTTCCTTAGAAATTATGTTCAAAAAACTAATTTGTTTGTTATAATAGGTTTTTGAATGTAAGGATATTAAACGAATTCTTTATCGATAACCAGTAATGACAATGTTTTAAATTTTATGTATTTGTTTTTTAATTATACTTTATATTAATATATGTCAATAATTTTTTTAACTATATAAAATTATGCATGTTTTTATAGATTTTTAGTCAATGATACATATTGTTTGACTACTTTATAATGGTTTTCAATTTTATGGATTATGATTATTATGGGGACATAATATAGAAATATTTCTATTTTTTTGAAATTTGGAATCAATTTCTATATAAACCGGTGTAGAATAATTAAAATAAACTAGCTTGGGTGTCCTCACCATTTTTCATGAAAACCAAACCAAAATCGGTTTTCGACATCAGTTTATGTAATTAACTAACTCTAAAAACTAAGTATTCTATCATTTTCGGTGTCTGTTTTTGAAATATTGATGCCAAAAAACTTATTTTTTACATAAAATTTATGAGAATCTACTAAAATCTTAGCAAGGAAAAACTGTTTGGTATTGTAGCAGCACTGTAGCAGGGCACTGTAGTAGTACTGTAGAAGCGGCGGAACTGTAGCGGCAGTGACACTCTATCAATAGATGCACTGTAGCAGGGACTCTAGCAGTGGCAGTAATGTAGTCGGGACTGTAGTAGCCCAGGTAATATAGCATTACTATTCACCGAGGGGCTCTTTGAGCCAAAAAATGGGCTATCACGCCTAGTTTTTAGGCCACTTGGCCTTGGGCCTTTGGGAAATTTAATGGGTCTCCCTCAACCCAGTGTAAAGAGGTCTTTTCTTTAAATAATAAAATGAGGGTTCAGGCCCATCCTTTAAAAAATCATTATATTAATATCAATTTTCTTAATTATATAGTTATTTATAACAATTTATAAAAGGTATATATATATAAATGAAGTACATTATTGATGGATACAGTCATCCATATGTACAAATGAATGTTGTTTTGATTTTCAAACGAAAATATAAAAAGGAAGATAAATAATTTTCTTCATTAAATAATTATTATTTGACAATTTAAATCATATAAATTCATCAATTCAAATCTTATTTACGGACTTGTAATTGTGAATTAAAAAATAATTTTCGTCACATCATGGAAGTTTTATCCACATTTAAACATGAGCAACATTTTCGTTTAACAAAAGGGATAAGTGTGAAGGTAGATAATATATTATATTTAATTAAGTATAATTATGTCAGAAATATCAATTATAAATTTTAATGACATCATAATAACTATACCCAAATGAATGTACATGGAAATGAATCATATATCTACGTTTATGTGGTATTCTACACATATGCACACGAGATACATTCTATTTCCATTTTGAGGAATAGAAGCAGAATATGGTTGTACCAGAATCATAATAGCATATATTTATAAAAATATGTATTATTTTATCCACTATGTTAGGGTATAAATAATATATATATATATATATGAATATAAAGATGAAATAATCTTTTAAAGTGTCGGGTAAGATTAATAAATCTTATTTTAGATACCTCCTTTGGCATACACCTTATTCCGTTTTGGGATTGTTTAAGGTAATGAACAAAAGCTCATGAATTATGGTTATTAATCTAACATTATTTTTGGATATATCATGGATATTCATGAATTTTAAATATATTTAATTAAGACATATAATTGGTTCCCTATTATAATAAAGGGGAAGTAAACACATATAATTACATAAAATATTTAAATAAAACAACATCACTTTCATGTGCATGCAGTAAAAATGGGGAGGAAATAGAAGGTAAGATAAATTTTATTTAACATTAATAAAAAATATTTTAACATGATTATGTGAAATTTTTATCCTTATCTCATACTTTATGCCTTCAGTAAACCCGTTTTAACAATGACCATGTTTATAAATATTCAATCATTATAATATACTTTATAAAATATATGAAATGGGAACATTATTAAATTATTAAATGATAATTATATATATCTATCTTTTATGAAGTTAAATTCATTTATATATTAATAATTCAATTGAAAATACAAAATATAAATTAAATGAAAATTAGAATTCATAAAAATTAATTTTAATGAAAAAGAAATTATTTTCATTGCATTTGTAGTAATATAATTGATTAATATAAAAATGATTTTTTGGTAATATGCATTCTATAAATTTCATTAAATTCATTGAAAAAATATTTATTTTTTATTAATAAAAATAAAAATATATTGATCATATAATAACATTTTTGTATAATAAGAATATCTACTTTCAAATGATATTATCATCATTCCTAACCATTAGATCAATAATTTAAGAATGGTTATTCATAAAATCACAATACAATTAATGGCAATAAGATTTTAAAAATTATCAATATATTATTCTATATAAATGATTATATCAACTGCTGAAATATATTTCTTTAGGAAAATAGTTCATTTGACAAAGACATGATATTATTAAAAATTCATGATTATTAATTAGGAAATAATGAATATATTTCATTATGTGAATAAGAATTATATATATTTTTCATAATTAGGTTAATATTATTAGTTCCCATATATCTTTAAATAACAAATTTATTTCAATAAAATATCATTGTTCATTTAATCTCAAGGTTATGAAAAATTATAGCAATCAAATTCATCAATTTTATTTTGAATTAATACATCTAAAATAACTGGTTGTTATACTTCTAGTAGGCATATGTTATTGTGTGTGTTTATTATTATTATTAAAAACACAACCACATCACACATAGTAAACCATCCATTTACATGATTATGAACTTATAAAAATATGGTTTTATCCCATCACAAATAGGATTTTTTTCAAAAAAAATGGTGTATGCTTTTGGACACTACAAACCCTACCAAAAAATTTATTCTCCATGAACATATATCATATCATTGATTCTCGAATCATCATCAATATAACACCATTATTCAAGGTAATATTCATTGAATTCAATAAAAATGAGTTGACTATTCATCTAAGTCCCCCCTTTCATAGATATATGAGTAAAATTAATTTATTAATCAAAAAGAATTCCTCGATGAAATGACTATAAAATAATTATCACAATGAGACACTGTATAAACCTTTTGTTATTTTATTCCATATTAAATGCTCATCCTTAATCATTTTTGCTACTGCCAAATAGTTCTTCACCAGTTTCTCTTTTACTAATGGATATCATACCCCAACCCACTTCTTTTTCTTACTTAAAAAGACATTAGTGGGTTATGAATTACCCATTTTTATAAACTAACTATGCCTGTTGATTTAAATACCTTATGTGTTAAAAATTTTGGAATAAAATCCACATTCCAATAAATACCATGAAATATTATTATTATATATCTTTTAATATCATGTTGTGAATCTCATTTGAACATGAATATTCATCAAGTAAGTATTTCATAATGGAAATCTGAAATCATGATGTTATGATCATCATTTTCAAAAATTATTCATATGTATCTTTTCTGGATCAGATGACCCAAATAATTCTATGAAATTGGTTTGATAATTAGTATTTTAATATAAAAATTTATTCATTGATGTTAGTTATGTTTTTACCACATAATATGACTACATGTATTCTTCCTTATCTTAATGTCAAGTCAATTTGATTATAAACTTCTATTATATTTTTCTGTCATATATTACATTAATATACCATTGGGGAAAAATATTTTATTAATAAGGTTGAAAACCCACCATGGGAATAATGAGAAATGGTTGAGTCTATACTCTCTAGAAATCACATCCCATAGCACATAAAAAATAACAATAAATAAAAAATATATAATGTATAAAATATGTAAACTTATAAACTAAAAAATTATATCCAAAGAAAGGCAATTATTTTCTATTATTTAAAAAGATTTATCAATTTACAAATAAAAATATATAAAAAAATAATAAATTATAATCAGTAAATCTAGTAGCCCTAAGAATCAACGGATATATGGCCCATAATGGGAGACCATTAAAATTTTATAATTCTCTAATTCATATTAGAAAATTCACTTACATATGAGACATATCCGCGTAAATGTTGTATGAATATGAATTTATTAGTTCCATTTGGGCCTCCCCCCCTAGAAACTGATCTCAGAAAAAAAAAATCTATTGCGCAGGATCTTGGTGTAAATATAAACCCATTATTGATGAACTATATGTTCCATGATTCCAATTATCATAGTATACATAGTAACATCCAGATTATCTAGCTCACGTATAGTTAAGAACTCAAATTTTATTCAGCTATGCCTACTATACTAGAATTTTGTCCTACGAGTTATAGATGTTTTTCCTCTAGTAACCCTATTCTATAATTTCCTCATACATAAGTCTATTTTTCTACGTTATGATAATAACATCAAGTGTTGATATTTTCCCCTTGGTACCAACATTACCTTTACATTTTAAGCACCTCAAGGTGAAAATCCTTACACTCATTAGAGAGATTCCAATGTAAAAAAATGTTAATGTGATGAAATATTGTACAATGAGTTACATTTATTATTTTTATTTATATATATATATATATATGAATCTAATTCATTGGGTAAAAAATTATTACATTTGATAAATTTTTTCTATACAATTTTCCAATTTTTTTATGATATAGTCCTCATTTATATAAAAAATTATCATGTGGGAATGAATGTGTCTCTGATTATGACATTGATGAAAATGGAATGATCATACACCACATGATTTCTTACTGAATAGGGGATATGGATTCCTAAAATATTTTTATTAGTCCCCTAACAAGGTGGTGAGAACATGCAATTGGGAGTAGTCCATCTATTAGACATGTTGAATATTAAATGGGATAGTGTCACCAAGTAACCCCTTTAATTATTTAGGACTCTTTAAAAAAATGGCATAAAAAAGTGAAAAATCTCATATACTTATATATTTCAATTGAATTGAATACAAATTTGGACTAAAAAATTCACAAATTATATTTTTTTGGCATTATTCTAATTGGAGATGTTAAGGAAAAAAATAAAATTTCATACCAAAATCATGGCAGTTACGTTAATGGACCCAAATCCCAGCTTCCTATTCCATGTGAATAGATTTTAGTTTCTTAGTCAGCACATCCAAGTCCATGTTCTAATGTTTTAATTCCCCAGTCCTTGTGCCTAGGTCTACATGTCTAGGTCTACACCACCAGCTCTATGTTCCGAGGTTCATGTGCCCATATTTCCTAGAGGAAATTTGTCAACATTATCCATTATATCCTTGTAAAACATGTTTTATAAATATATCCTCATACTTATAATTTTTAAAAATTTACATCTAAAATTTAGGAAAATTATTTTCCCATATTGGTTATTCTAGATCCCACATACCTGTGAATATTCCACCTTTTTCTTCTAAGAGAATGTATACTAGGTCACAAAAGTCCATATCATCATCTGAAATTTCTACCAGAATGAAACTATTCCCAAGTATCTTACTTGAGCAAGATGTCACTCAAATATACCACTTGGGTGAAATATATATTAAAACTCAGATCAAATAATTTCATCACCAAGGTACCCGCACTAGGGAGAATTTTTTTTGAAGTTCCTCAACTGGGGGACTGTAACACCCCTAGGTATAAAAATAAATTTAAATTCATGAAACCCTAAGTCTATATATAATGAAACATTTATTTATGTTTATCATTTTAAACTAGTCATTAAATATTATTTCGCCGCTTCTATGATTTGAACTTCAAAAAATGGACATACACTGTTATGATCAGTATGTTTTTTGGACTTTAATTGGACAAATTTAATATTTGGTGAATATTAATTTTCCCTTATGAATAGTAATTCTACTCTTATGAATAGCATTATGAAAAAATGAATAGTAACCTCACCAATGAATTTATTTCGTATATTTTTATGAGACCCTGATTAATTTTTCAAGGTGTTATGAAATCAGTTTCTGTTTTTTATAGTCTTTTTGAAATAAATTATGATTTTATATATAAAGTATAATTATCATATTAATAAAATTATTTTCATAAAATTGAGTTTATTTTTAAATTTAACATATAGGAAAAAGTTTAGGGCGAGTTTTTGGGTTTTTTATGAAATAATCAAATTATTTATGATTAGTAAAATATGGTAATTTCCTATATATATATATATACACATATATATTTTTTGATAAATACACTATTTCAAGAATCATGGATTATATATGAACCCAGGGAATGAACTCACATGCTCTCTTTAATATTTTGTGTCACCAAATCAATATTATTCATAGTATTGAGAAAACATATTAAACTAATGATTAAAATAATAGAAAACGCCTACTCTTCTACACTATAAATACCACCCCACCCCCTCTTCCTATATCACATATCATGCTTTGTGAATAGTCTAAATTATTCCTAAAACCCTTCCGAAGAATGTTCCCCATGTCCAAGACATTTTGGTCTCACCAAAAGGACAATACCAAAGGTCTTAAGGTGGATCTCAATGAGAAGATATCAAGAGGTAAAAAACCTTTCCCAGTTTGATTCATTTTCTTGTCAATTTATTATAATTTCTTATACTCTATAAACAAACCCTTATCCAAAAGTAATGAATGATAAGTTATCTTATATATTATTTAATTTATCATGGTTATGGAAAAATTCATCATTATACATCTTCTCCTCCCTCCTCTAATTCAAAAAATTAAAACAATGTATGTGATGTGTCTTCAGTTTACATTAGCTTTCTCAGAGATGCTTGTAAAACCATTTAAATGGTTGAAAAATATTTATAATTTTATTATATTTCATATATTAAGTTATTGTAATTAACTTATGTTCATTATATTAAAGGTATATAATGAAACAAGTTCATGATTATGGATGAACCACCAAAATGATCTCAATAAATATAATGGTTTATCTAATGATCCATCATCATATATGATAATTATTTTATGTAACCATTTAATATAATTGAAAAATATTAAGAAAAACTATTTCCAATTTATGATATTCACTTTATTATGACAAGAAAATTTGATATGAACTAACTATGTAAACCATGTTACTAATGAACCCAAACAATGTAAATAACAAAATATAATTAATTAATGGGTGGAATGATGTTATAAAATTATCATACAAGGTTTTATAAACCAGAATATGTTTTTATTAAATATTAATAAAACTCTTTTAACCATTATATTTTTTGTTTAAACCATTTGATGTAAGGCTAACCTGAGGTGATGGAATTCTTATCCCAATTTCCATTCTTTGGGTTAAACTTATACATCATTGATTTCAATGTAATAAGATATTTTGTTTAATTAATTTTGTTTATTTTCTATTTTAATTATGTTTATTTATAGTTTATTCACGTAATATTTTCATTATATTAACTCTCACATCAATTATATGATATTTGTAAAGGACATTCCATTAAAAATCTTCTTTTAAAATTCTTTTTTTATGAAATTCAAAAGAAAGGTTTTTATGAAATTATTCATGTTTTATGATAATTTTTTCTGGTTCAAGGGAATTTTTTTTGATGAAGGGTGGTACCTATATCTCCATGAAAAGCATTGGAATTGAGTATGTTGGAGGTCGGTCGTATGAATACTCCAAGTGTAACGATGTTGGTTACACCATAGGATAGTAACGCGGGTTACATTTTGAGGTAGTTGTGAGGGTTACAAATCCTAAGGTAGTCATGAGGGTTAAAAAATAATTAAGTAATTCCCAAATATACCTTTATGGTTTCATATATGTTCTATAATGTTTTATTTAAATTTCATGTTTCACAAAGTAAGTGTAAATGGGTGAGAAGTATGTCTTTGTGAAAATGATTTCACATGTTTATATGTATTCATGGACTAATAGCTTCTTTCCGTATTTTTATATCAATTAGTGAAATTTTGATGATCATGTAATGTTTTTAAAAGTTTTTCATAGTTTATAAGGATGTTTAATATAATTAAGGAAGTCTAGTTAATTTTTATGACGATTTGTGAATGAAATCATGTGTTTGTTTTCTGTAAAAAAAATTATGTTTTTGAAGAAATGGATTCTTTTTTAGTGGTACCCAAATTGAATGCTTGTGAGTTGATATGTATTAGTTAGGTCCTAAATTTATAAATATTTAAAATAAAAATATCATTGGGAATGTAAATAAGTGAAATATAGTTGAATTTTATAGATTATGTGATGTTTAAGGTCAGGTCTTTATTGTTTCTATTAGAGAAAAAGTTAGATAGATTTAAGAGTTTGGGTTCTCTTTATATAATATAATAAATGATTTCACCTTATTTTTATTATATATAATCTAAATAATACCATGTTTTCTTATATAAGATATGTATGTTTATTATAAGGCCCCAGCCTTAAACCTTACTTAATCTTGAGTTATTACAAGATTACACATTGAGGATTTTTTCAGGTTTAGAGTTTTAGAGAATTAGATCATGAAACTTGCATTACATTCCACATTTAAACAAAGTGGTTACATAAAAGACAGTATTCATTCTTCCCATCAGCGGAAACATATTTAAAATATAACACGGATTCTTTCTTAAAACATCCTTGACACTATCATCACATCATGTACCTTTCCCTTGACCTGTGAAAAACATTTCAAAAACTTGGGATGAGCATAAAAAGCCCAGTAAGAGTTATAAAAATATGCAAAGGAAACATGAGTTCATATATACATAAGAATGAAATCATACTTTACCCAAAAAACAAAGGCACTTTAACATACCTCATCAAACCATGAATAAATCATAGAAATCATAAGACATAAAGGTAACTTGAGGCATTCATAACATTCTTACGTAGGGAGTAACCCTCTTGGTTACGTTTTGAATACCCATCATAGTATATTCCCTAAATCTCTTCGGAGAAACCTTAACGTTTCACTCCTTCGCGTTACCCAATGCATTGGAGAGCTATATCGGGCTCACCCCCCCTTAGTTTATCACGGAACCACCCGTTCTTCATAACAATGCCCAAGAACCATAACATAATCGTATCACATAAAACATGAATAAAGGAAACATAACATTTCCACATTTCGATCACAATATAACATTTTAGGATATTGAAATAATGAATCCATTAAAAAAGAAACCATTTCCAAAACCATTTAAAACATTTAATAAAGTGATTTTTGAATCAAAGTGTCCCATACCACCTTGAAGCTTTTAACATTTTAAACCATTAATATCCATATAAATAAATCCTTAAAACCATTTTGAAAACATGGATATTAATAAGAACAAATAAATAAAACATTTAAAACGATATTTTGGTTAAAGGGGTTTTACCAAAATTAGAGACACTTGAATACAATAATCGAGGAATAACATTTAGTCAGAACTTTATAATATCATGAGAATAAAAGGATTCATGATATAATACTCCAAAGGACAGTATATACACCATATAAGAGTGAATTGGTGCATAACAACAATGAACCCTCAATAGAAATGTCAAATGTGATGAAATCCATTATAAAAAAGGTATCCTTAAATTAAGGACAAATAAATCTCAAAAATATGTGTGACAAATATATATACACCCAATATAAGTGGATATTAAGTGTAAAACAATAAAAGGTAAATCACACATATTCAATGGATGACATATTCAATGACTACAAGTTGAACCCAAAGAAATCGAAATTGGGTTAAAAAGTTCCCTTCACAGCCTAACGACATCACATCAAAATGAGTTGATGAGAGAAAAAAAGTGTATCTCATCACTTGGACCTAAAATTTACATCAATAAGGATGTATGAGAACATATCCCAACATAAAAATATGTAAATTAAAAGACCCAATAAAAGAAGTCTTTTAAAAAAGAGGAGGGTGAAAGGTTCCCTTACCGACTTGGGTATCTTTCAAAACATACACCCCATGAAAGAAGGACAATACATCATTGATGTAAATACTCATAAACGAATGTATATTACACAAAGAGTAGAATAATGGGTAGTACATACACCACTCAATGGAATTTGTGGCAAATGTAGCATAAATCTCACGGAAATAAAAGTGAGATGAAAATCCCTTACGAAAACTCAGCAGCCTAACGGCGCCACATAAAACTTCCAAAAGGATTGATGAGAGAGAATAGGGTCTCTCATCACGTGAAAATAAAAATTACAGTAGGAGTAATATAAAATAACATCCCAATCATAAGAAAGATGAGCTTAAAAGAAATTACATAAAAGAGTGTACTTAAAAAGAAAGAGAGTTGTAGGATCCCTTACCTCGGGTCCGACTTGACTCGATCATTCTTTAATCTCCTGAATAATAAACTTGAGTTAATTTCTAATTACTTAAGAACCTTCTTCAAGTTAATTATTACATTTATACCACTTATTACCATGTCACAAACATTATGTAATCATTTAAGTTAATAATATTTGTTTTGCCGATATTTGGTTCTTAAGTCGAAAGTGGTCTTCTTACAATTACATGTTGTTCATATGGACAAATGTTTATTATATCCAGAATTGTATTAATTATGTATATATCATATATGTCATATATATCCAGTACATGCATACATTTATAACATTACATAATCATTTAGAGGTAGGAAATGAAATGCACCGTTCATGGAGACGGTAAGCCGTACGTACGCATGAACGCTACTTTCATTTCTATTTCGTATTTTATAGAATGGAATAATAATGATATAAAGGTATATTATAATTCCAGTATAATATCATATATAATATCATATTTACTTCCTTTATACATCCCACATATGGTATTTAACGAATAAAATCACTTTGAGGGGGCGGTAGTCCGCACTTCCTTAAATGAAGATATCGCGTATACCCATAATGGAAGCCACAAAGGTAAGAAAAAAATGAAAAATACAGAAGCATAAATAAAACATAAACATATTATATATCATATAAAAAAATAGTGACATCATAATGGCCACCTTTGAAGGTGTTAAATGAGTATTGAACAATCATCGTTTCGGGAGGCATAATTTCACCATCCACGGAAACCGTATGTTCTTTAACCATTTGATGTAGTTGTGTGATAGTGTAGCATGAATAAATCTTATAACAACATCCTAGTATATTGAAGATACTGGTGTTGTTACAAAATAAGTAAATAAAAAGAGTTTAGGGGGTTGGAGAAGCAAAATAAAACAAATGAACATGAGAGAATGAATTACCTTTAAATGTGTAACTCCTTTTGATTTAAGACTAAAGGCTTACTTTGAAAGGATTCTGCCCAAAGGGAGTCCTATAGGATGAGGAGAGGGATGTGGAGAAAGCAAATGGGCAGGGTTTGGCCGAGCCAAAGGCTTTAAGAGTGTGTGAAATGAGGTAGAGGTGGGGGCCTTTTATAAGAGGAGAGGAGGGGCACTTTTGGAAAGTAAGAAATATTACTTTATTTGAAAATGTGTTTCGGTTTCAAAAGGTCCCACATTGATATACTTCTTGTATAAGTTGATAAGGCATCTAAATACATTCATACAATTGGTTTTGGACATGTGTAGTTCATAGAATTTACATTATCTTTCCATTTTATTTTAATCGTTAAATAATGATGTCATCACTGCATCATTATGATGTCATAAATACTTTAATTTATTTAATGTCTAAAAATTATAAAAAAATTACTATGATGTAGACAATCTTTTTAGCTTTCCAATGACTATTTATAATCAAAATTGGGACTTGTATAACCCCACTTAAAAATTGTTTTGGCAAAACATATTATGTTTGTGTCATTTTCACTTTAACATTAAATAAAAAGTAATTTATGTCATTTCCCAACAAAAGTGGATCCATGGGGTCCCCAAGTTGACCCATGGCTTGTCTTGGTCGGCCATGACACAACCAATAAGGTTGGGACATGTTTCTAGGTCATTTTATATTATTAAAGCATTATTTATACCTTAAACTACCCTAATTACCACTAATCGCGATTAAGAACTTAATGAGTTACTATTCACCAAAAAAATTATTATAATCTCATTGAACCACATTTTACTTCTTAATGACAACCATGTATGTCAGATTTTCAAAATTCAATACACATTAGTGGTAAACTTTCATTTAACTGAAAAATCAGTCTGCTTGATTACCACTTAGTGGTTTCACTATTCATCAAAAATTGAAGTTTTTCAGAAAATTACCAAAACTTCACCCTAAGCTATATTTGATATTCCGAATTCAAAAATGAAGTCTATTTTACAAAATTCAAATCATATAAGTCACATTAATTAATTTAATAATTAATTCCCGTTGTCATGACAAATAGCGTGTTTTTGTGAAACAATAAGTATCAAAAGATTGACACCAGTTTAAGTCCAATTTCAAAGTGAAATTGATTCCAATGACCACCATTGGATTAACTGGTAAAAATATTTTCTAATTTCACTTTAAAACCAATTAAAATAATAATCTAATCATATAATTAGATTAAAAAGAGGTTTTGAATTAAAATACAACATTTTACACTATTCATTAAAAAATGAACTTTATCAGAAAAATACCAAAAATTTACACAAAGTAAAATTTGATGTCCCGATTCTTAATAAGAGTTTTATTTGGTCCAAAAGAATGTATAAAAGTGATCAAAACTATATTTAATGACAGTTCTCCATTAAAAGGCGATAAGTGAACCTTTAGTGAAAACTAGGGCATATACGCCTAAAATTGAATTCTTTCTGTATTTTAAGCCTTTAGCTTTTATTGGATAAATGAAAAAACATTTAAAAACATATATAATCATATTTTAGTTATTTCTATCCATTCCCGCCATTACAACGGCTACATGTTAACTACCATTTAAAATAATATTATTTTATTATTAGAGTGCAACGTAAGATTCCCAAAAACTCGTTGTTGCGTGTTGGGTACGCCATCGAGCATAGCGTCCCCTTTAAAGTCATTTAAATATTTTATTCACAAATATGGATAAATATAAAATGTATTATTCTTTATTTACCTGGGATGTTACATCCTTCCCCCCTTTTGGGAATTGCGTCCTCGCAATTTTAAAATTGCGCTTGGAAACATCATTGAAAGTCCCACATCGGAACAAAAGTCGGTAAAACAAACACTTTAAAATAAGGAAAGATAAGTACAAAGGTCACCCGAGTTAACCCATACAAGGATTCCAAGTATGAAAATATGGACATGGAGGAAAAAACAAAGGGTCATGTTCTGATGGAGAGTGATAGAAAACATGTTTAGGAGAAAGTTAACCACGAGAAAATCACAAAATTGTGATGGGTTAAACGGTATTCGATTCCCTAGTAGGAAAAGTTAATAGACAACATTTTTGTTTTAAGTTACTTTTTATTGAGGAATTTATTCATAAGGAAACATAATCACTTATCATTTTGACATTCAACTTTTACTAGATTTCTTAATCAAACTCATATTTTTTCCAAAAGACGAGTATTTAGAGAGACTTGTTTGCATTAAGAGTACTATAATAAAATTCTAGAGAATCACCTAATCCACAAAAGAGAACTATATGCATCCCATGTCTTTAGACTTTAACCAAATCCAAAACCAAAAATTCTAGTACAAGATCAGATAATCTAGAAAAGGATAACCCCTTATAAAAAAGAAAATCTATTCTTAATCTCCAAAATTTGTCCAACAAAACCCAAAGTTCAACGAGGACCATCCGATAAATAATTTGTCCATAAAATTCTTCAAAGTAAATCAATATAAGATTGAAACCCAAATATTTGAAGGATTTAGTCACATAGTCTTCCAAGTTAAATCGTAACATTTATCTCCAAACAAAATCAGTTGCTCTTAAAGTCTCGCATTGAAAGTAATTAACCTAATCACATATCCTCCATGATAGGTTAATCATTTTCATAAATAACCCAAAATCAACTTACTCTTAATTCATAAAATCATATAACTGAAAAGAATCTGTCAAACTAACCAGGGACTTCACGTAGTCCAGTGGCAGACGATAAATAACAGTCGCACTTTGGTTGTGGGTTCGATTCCCGCAGCTTTTTCTGATGCGACGGGTAGTCACACGGTCTGCGTGTTGTCCTTTTTCCAAAATTATATAATTCTTAAAACAATCCCCAAAATGATATAAAATCTTCAAAGATGATCATAACATATTTTAACCTCAAGTTTATCTCATGCCTTTCATTTTCCATCATAACATATAATAACCCATAATTACCTCAAAAGTCAGGATCATATAAACCCTAATGGTTACCTTAATAATTATTACCTGAATTTCCACATCGAGTTGGCCATCTCGTAAATGATGCATTAGAGAACTCACCAAGGTTGCAGTGATTGATCATGACTCCTTGATAGTTGGTTTAGAACAACTATGAGATTCCTCATTGAATCCCCCATCTCATCTAGTATCTTAATCAGAGAACCACCACAGTTTCCTTCAAACCCATTGTCACTTTGGTGCCTGCTAGATCGATCCATTCACTAAAAACATAAATGTCAGTGTGAGTATATCAACAAAAACATCATGTACTAATGAGGAAGGCAGACTCCAATATATACATACTCATTCAATTTATCTAAAATTAGGACTCTTTCTGAAATTCTAACCATTATGGTAATGTCAGTTATGCTTAAAGAATACCCTAACCTCTAAAGTTATCTAAACCGAACTTTGATACCAACTATAAGGCCCCAGCCTTAAACCTTACTTAATCTTGAGTTATTACAAGATTACACATTGAGGATCTTTTCAGGTTTAGAGTTTTAGAGAATTAGATCATGAAACTTGCATTACATTCCACATTTAAACAAAGTGGTTACATAAAAGACAGTATTCATTCTTTCCATCAGCGGAAACATATTTAAAATATAACACGGATTCTTTCTCGAAACATCCTTGACACTATCATCACATCATGTACCTTTCCCTTGACCTGTGAAAAACATTTCAAAAACTTGGGATGAGCATAAAAAGCTCAGTAAGATTTATAAAAATATGGAAAGGAAACATGAGTTCATATATACATAATAATGAAATCATACTTTACCCATAAAACAAAGGCACTTTAACATACCTCATCAAACCATGAATAAATCATAGAAATCATAAGACATAAAGGTAACTTGAGGCATTCATAACATTCTTACATAGGGAGTAACCCTCTTGGTTACGTTTGGAATACCCATCACAGTATATTCCCTAAATCTCTTCGGAGAAACCTTAACGTTTCACTCCTTCGCGTTACCCAATGCATTGGAGAGCTATATCGGGCTCACCCGCCCTTAGTTTATCACGGAACCACCCGTTCTTCATAACAATGCCCAAGAACTATAACATAATCGTATCACATAAAACATGAATAAAGGAAACATAACATTTCCACATTTCTATCACAATATAACATTTTAGGATATTGAAATAATGAATCCATTAAAAAAGAAACCATTTCCAAAACCATTTAAAACATTTAATAAAGTGATTTTTGAATCAAAGTGTCCCATACCACCTTGAAGCTTTTAAAATTTTAAACCATTAATATCCATATAAATAAATCCTTAAAACCATTTTGAAAACATGGATATTAATAAGAACAAATAAATAAAACATTTAAAACGATATTTTGGTTAAAGGGGTTTTACCAAAATTAGAGACACTTGAATACAATAATCGAGGAATAACATTTAGTCAGAACTTTATAATATCATGAGAATAAAAGGATTCATGATATAATACTCCAAAGGACAGTATATAGACCATATAAGAGTGAATTGGTGCATAACAACAATGAACCCTCAATAGAAATGTCAAATGTGATGAAATCCATTATAAAAAAGGTATCCTTAAATTAAGGACAAATAAATCTCAAAAATATGTGTGACAAATATATATACACCCAATATAAGTGGATATTAAGTGTAAAACAATAAAAGGTAAATCACACATATTCAATGGATGACATATTCAATGACTACAAGTTGAACCCAAAGAAATCAAAATTGGGTTAAAAAGTTCCCTTCACAGCCTAACGGCATCACATCAAAATGAGTTGATGAGAGAAAAAAAGTGTATCTCATCACTTGGACCTAAAATTTACATCAATAAGGATGTATGAGAACATATCCCAACATAAAAATATGTAAATTAAAAGACCCAATAAAAGAAGTCTTTTAAAAAAGAGGAGGGCGAAAGGTTCCCTTACCGACTTGGGTATCTTTCAAAACATACACCCCATGAAAGAAGGACAATACATCATTGATGTAAATACTCATAAACGAATGTATATTACACAAAGAGTAGAATAATGGGTAGTACATACACCACTCAATGGAATTTGTGGCAAATGTAGCATAAATCTCACGGAAATAAAAGTGAGATGAAAATCCCTTACGAAAACTCAGCAGCCTAACGGCGCCACATAAAACTTCCAAAAGGATTGATGAGAGAGAATAGGGTCTCTCATCACATGAACATAAAAATTACAGTAGGAGTAATATAAAATAACATCCCAATCATAAGAAATATGAGCTTAAAAGAAATTACATAAAACAGTGTACTTAAAAAGAAAGAGAGTTGTAGGATCCCTTACCTCGGGTCCGACTTGACTCGATCGTTCTTTAATCTCCTGAATAATAAACTTGAGTTAATTTCTAATTCCTTAAGAACCTTTTTAAAGTTCATTATTACTTTTATAACACTTATTACC
Organism: Viscum album; assembly: GCA_963277665.1. NCBI lineage: Eukaryota > Viridiplantae > Streptophyta > Magnoliopsida > Santalales > Viscaceae > Viscum > Viscum album. The sequence continues at coordinate 1,890,861,954 of OY728132.1, forward strand.
ATGTCACAAACATTATGTAATCATTTAAGTTAATAATATTTGTATTGTCGATATTTGGTTCTTAAGTCGAAAGTGGTCTTCTTACAATTACATGTTGTTCATGTGGAAAAATGTTTATTATATCCAGAATTGTATTCATTATGTAGATATCATATATGTCATATATATCCAGTACATTCATGCATTTATAACATTACATAATCATTTAGAGGTAAGAAATGAAATGCACCATTCATGGAGACGGTAAGCCGTACGTACGCATGAACGCTACTTTCATTTCTATTTCTTATTTTATAGAATGGAATAATAATTATATAAAGGTATATTATAATTCCAGTATAATATCATATATAATATCATATTTCCATCCTTTATAAACCCCACATATGGTATTTAACGAATCAAATCACTTTGAGGGGGCGGTAGTTCGCACTTCCTTAAATGAAGATATCGCGTATACCCATAATGGAAGCCACAAAGGTAAGACAAAAATGAAAAATACAGAAGCATAAATAAAACATAAACATATTATATATCATATATAAAAATAGTGACATCATAATGGCCACCTTTGAAGGTGTTAAATGAGCATTGAACAATCATCGTTTCGGGAGGCATAATTTCACCATCCATGGAAACCGTATGTTCATTAACCATTTGATGTAGTTGTGTGATAGTGTAGCATGAATAAATCTTATAACAACATACTAGTATACTGAATATACTGGTTTTGTTACAAAATAAGTAAATAAAAAGAGTTTAGGGGGTTGGAGAAGCAAAATAAAACAAATGAACATGAGAGAATGAATTACCTTTAAAAGTGTAACTCCTTTTGATTTAAGCCTAAAGGCTTACTTTGAAGGTATTCTGCCCAAAGGGATTACTCTAGGATGAGGAGAGGGATGTGGAGAGAGCAAATGGGCAGGTGTTGGCCGAGTCAAAGGCTTGAAGAGTGTGTGAAATGAGGTAGAGGTGGGGGCCTTTTATAAGAGGAGAGGATGGGCACTTTTGGAAAGTAAGAAATATTACTTTATTTGAAAATGTGTTTCGGTTTCAAAAGGCCCCACATTGATATAATTCTTGGATAAGGTGATAAGGCATCTAAATCCATTCATCCAATTTGTTTTGGACATGTGTAGTTCATAGATTTTACATAATCATTCCATTTTATTTTAATCGTTAAATAATGATGTCATCACTGCATCATTATGATGTCATAAATAATTTAATTTATTTAATGTCTAAAAATTATAAAAAAATTACTATGATGTAGGAAATCTTTTTAGATTTCCAATGACTATTTATAATCAAAATTTGGACTTGTATAACCCCACCTAAAAATTGTTTTCGCAAAACATATTATGTTTGTGTCATTTTCACTTTAACATTAAATAAAAAGTAATTTATGTCATTTCCCAAAAAAAGTGGATCCATGGGGTCCCCAAGTTGACCCATGGCTCGTCTTGGTCGGCCATGATACAACCAATAAGGTTGGGACATGTGTCTAGGTCATTTTATATTATTAAAGCATTATTTATACCTTAAACTACCCTAATTACCACTAATCGCGATTAAGAACTTAATGAGTTACTATTCACCAAAAAATTATTATAATCTCATTGAACCACATTTTACTTCTTAATGACAACCATGTATGTCGGATTTTCAAAATTCAATACACATTAGTGGTAAACTTTCATTTAACTGAAAAATCAGTTTGCTTGATTACCACTTAGTGGTTTCACTATTCATCAAAAATTGAAGTTTTTCAGAAAATTACCAAAAATTCACCCTAAGCTATATTTGATATTCCTAATTCAAAAATGAAGTCTATTTTAAAAAATTCAAATCATATAAGTCACATTAATTAATTTAATAATTAATTCCCGCTGTCATGACAAATAGCGTGTTTTTGTGAAACAATAAGTATCAAAAGATTGACACCAGTTTAAGTCCAATTTCAAAGTGAAATTGATTCCAATGACCACCATTGGATTAACTGGTAAAAATATTTTCTAATTTCACTTTAAAACCAATTAAAATAATAAGCTAATCATATAATTAGATTAAAAAGAGGTTTTGAATTAAAATACAACATTTTACACTATTCATTAAAAAATGAACTTTATCAGAAAAATACCAAAAATTTACACAAAGTAAAATTTGATGTCCCGATTCTTGATAAGAGTTTTATTTGGTCCAATAGAATGTATAAGAGTGATCAAAACTATATTTAATGACAGTTCTCTATTAAAAGGCGATAAGTGAACCTTTAGTGAAAACTAGGGCAAATACGCCTAAAATTGAATTCTTTCTGTATTTTAAGCCTTTAGGTTTTATTGGATAAATGAAAAAACATTTAAAAACATATATAATCATATTTTAGTTATTTATATCCATTCCCTCCATTACAACGGCTACATGTTAACTACCATTTAAAATAATATTATTTTATTATTAGAGTGCAACGTAAGATTCCCAAAAACTCGTTGTTGCGTGTTGGGTACGCCATCGAGCATAGCGTCCCCTTTAAAGTCATTTAAATATTTTATTCACAAATATAGATAAATATAAAATGTCATATTCTTTATTTACCTGGTATGTTACATTTATAATTGATATCTACAAAATATATAGGAAATATAAAGGTTAAAGGAATCGAGAGAATGATATCTTTCCAAATCCTTAACTAGGAATTCTAGGGATTGGAATCATACAGTTTGTTATTATAATGGATCAGTAGAAATAGGTAATAGATGGTTGTATCACTCATTAAAGTGAACAACCAAGGATATCACAATTGAACATGATGATAGTATAACATTTTATGAGGAAACATTCTCCGTATTTCATTGCATCTTCTCACCCAGTGGCAGCTAACGGAGGGAATAAATCCATTGAAAATATTTTTTATGTCAAGGAGTTTTCAAATAATCAAAAGTTTAGTCTTTCAATTTATCATTTTTAAGGTGATGATGGTCAGTGGTAGTCAATGGAAACAAAATTCATAGATAGATAGGATATTGAAGACTTAAAGTGGGAAGAATTTAAAAGTATTTTCCTTGAAAAATATTTTCCAATGGTAGTTCAATATAGGATGGAGAAGAATTTCTTTTAATTGATGCAAAATGAGAAAGATTTGGTGGGTGTGTATGAATAAAACTTCACCCGACATGTGAGGTATGCACCAAATATTATTTGAGATCATGAAAGAAAAATCAACCATTTTTTAATTAATAATGAAGCCAATATATCAAAGGGAATTAGAATTTTGTGGGATCATAATTTATGAGAAACATGTATGATGTGATGAGAGGATAGAAATGGAATTTACAAATGATCATGTGTACATTGAGGGAAAAGATAAAAATAGATCCGGATGGAACGTGATATGTAAGAATCAATTAAAGAAATATTATTATAAGAATTTTAAATTTCCAGTGTGTGAAATGTGTGGTAAAAAACACCCTAGGTAATGCCTTAATAAAACTAGTAAGTGTTTTAGATGTAGTATGTTTGGACATATGGATTGATATTTTAATGAAAATGATATTAATATCAATTTAGATATGGAAACTATAATGTGTCTCAAATGCGGTGAGGTGTGTCATTATTCTAATGCCTAAACCAATAATGATCTGAGTGATGGAAATCATTAAAACTACAAATAGAAAGGTATAGTGAGATCCTTTACACCTATGTTAGTAGATGTCGGGCCATCCAATGAATTCGTATTAGGTGATGTTTTGTTTAATAATATTTTTATAAAGTCTTATTCGATATATGGTCACACATTCATTTATTTCTAATAAATTTTTTGGTAAATTAGAAATTTTGCATCAAAAAATAAGAACATAAATTATTGTTATGACAGATGGGAGAAATGTTATAGAAAAAAGGAATTTTAAGAATACTTCTATTGTTTTCTGTGGAAATTCATCACATAAAAAAACTAATTGTTTTCCCTTAGTATATTTTGATGTTATTATGGGTATGGATTAACTTTTTTATTTATCATCCTATGATTGATTGTAGAGCCAATGAATTGGTTTTTGATAAAGATATAAATTTTTAATACAATACTGAACCCATATAATTTATAACTTATCATGATGCTGAGAAACTAAAGAAATATGGAAATGAAATTTATCTTCATCGTATTTTTTAAAACAAGGGATCTATTCAGATTAATGATATGCCTATGTTAAATGAATATCATGATGTTTTCCCTCATTAGTTACCTGGGGTTATACTTGATCTGGAAGTTGAATTAATTATTTACATTATTTCAAAAGCTAAGCCAATTTCAATACCCCATATCGAATGGATAAAATGGAACATAATGAATTCAAAAATTAGTTACATGTGTTTCTTGATAAAGTCTGTATTTATCCTAGTACTTCACTATGGGGAGTTCCCATTTTGTTCCTTAAAAAGAAAGATGGCTTAATGGGACATTTCCATGATTATGGAGCATTGAATAACATTATTGTTAAGAATAATTATCATTTTCCTCATATCGATGAATTATTTCATCAACTCTAGGGAGCTCATAATTTTTTTTAGATTCACATGAGATCCATGTACAATCAACTGAAGGTAAAAGAAGATGACATTCTGGAAAAATCTTTTCAAGCTACATATGGTCATTATGAGTTTTTTCTCTTTGGTTTGAAAAATTCCCCTTAAGTATTCATGGATCATATGAATATAATATTCCATGAATATTTGGATATATTTTTTGTTTTATTTATCAATGATTTTTTTTTATTTTAAAAAAGGTATGAGGATCATGAAAACAATTTAATGATTTTCATAAAAAAAACATAAATATGGGAAGTTATATTGGAAATTTAGAAATTGTGATTTTTGGTTGCACCAGATGTCTTTAATTGGGAACATTCTAAATGAAAATGAAAGAACAGCTGATCATGCCAAAACAAAATTGGTTGAGGAATGGCCAAAAACTAAAAAAGTTATAAAGATCCATAGTTGTCATGGGTTAATAGGATATTAATGACTATTTCTTAAATACATTTGATGGTTATCTATCGGGATAAATTAGTTGATATGAAATGGTTGTAAATTTATTTGGATAGAATAATTCTTTTTCTGTTTTCCGGAATTGAAAAATAGATTGTTGAATGCTCTAGTTTTGGTCATTTCTTCTTGATATGGAAAGTTTTTTATCTACATTGAAAATTCATTGAAGGGTCTTAGTTGGGTTTTGATGAAGAATGATGATGTAATTTCTTATGCTTCACGAAAAGTGAATCCTCGTGAGTTAAATAATCCAAAAATGATTTGGATTTAGTAGCTATTTTTTATTGAAACCTTGGAGGTATCATTTATACAGATCCAAATGTGAAAAATATACTGACCATAAATTTCTGAAGTATATATTCACTCATAATGAATTAAACATGAGGCAGAGAATATAACATGAATTGATAAAGGATATTAATTGCATGATCAATTACTATCCTATAAAAGAATATAATGTGGAAGACGCCATGAGATGAAAACATCATCAATCATTAACCATGTTACATTTGGAACATGAGACATTGATTAATGATTTTATGAATTTTTTTGTGGATGTTGTTAGTGCAAGAAATTTCTCTATTTCATTTATTGTTTTTCTATGCAGTCATATTTGTCAGATAGAATTAAGAAAGTGTATATGGAAGATGAGGTGTAACTGATAAACGTAGAATTGTTTAAAAGTGATTAGTTTGCAGTATTTTACATTGATGAAGATTGTGTTTTCAGAATTTGATGAATTTATTTTTATGGATTATTATTCCTAGATGAAGAAATAATTGTTGTGTGAAGATCATTTTTCTTAATTTTTTACTTCATCCTATTAGTACTAAGATGTATAGAGACCTTCGGGAATAGTTTTGGATGGGTGGAAAAAAATAAATATTTTAGAGTTTACTGTGAAAGGTTTGACATGTCAATATGTTAAAGTAGTGTGATAATTAACAAGGTTGATGCTTCATCATTTACCATTTACAGAGTGGAAATGGGAACATATATCCATGTACTTTGTTTGTCCGACAACCAAATATTCTTGAGATAACAATGTGATTTTTGTTATTGTTTATCGTCTGATTAAAATTTCTCATTTCCATCCTATTTGAAAAATTATGTCTTTGGAATAGATTTCTCAACTATACCTCAAAGAAATTTTCATGTTACATTGAGTTCCTCTTTCTATTGTATCTGACCATGATCTCATGTTCACTTCTAATATTTTTAAAGTCCATTATAATTCTTTGGAAAAAGAATTAAATTTTAGTACCTCTTTTTATCCATAATCAAATAGACAATAATAATGGAAGATTCAGACATTAAAGCATTTGCTTTAAGCTTCTTAGATGGACTACCAGGGACATTGGTATCATCATCTTCCTTTAGTTTTTTTCTTATAAATATAGTTTTCTTTCAAGAATACAGATGACACCATTTTTGGAATTATATGGGATGATATGTGGAACTCAATATTTTTAGGATAAATTTAAGGAAATGAAGTTAATGGGACCAGAATTAGTATATAAAGTGGCTATAAAAGTGAAGAAGATGTAGTAACACATGAGGAAAACTAAGAGGAGGTAGAAACATTATATAGATTAAAGTAGGAAAGAAATTTCTTTTGAGGATGGTGATCATGATTTTCATAGAATCTCACCATGGAAAAGTGTTATGCATTTTGGTAAGAAAGTAAAGTTGAGTTTATTGTTCATTGGATCTTGTGAAATCATAGAGAAAGATGGATCGGTTTCCTACCATGTAGATTTTCCTCCGATTTTATATTAGGCAATAATTGATTTCCATGTTTCAATGTTGAGAAGGCATATTACAGATTCATCTCATGTTTTTATCCAAGAAGCAGTTCACATAGAAGAGAACCTTTCTTATGAAGAGAAACCTCTTTAAATTCTTAATCAAAGAAAACTAGTATTCATGAATAAGGTAATTTTCCAGGTATATGATTTTTGGAGAAACCAATTTGTTGAATAAACAAAATGGGAATCTAAAAATTCTATGAGGGAAATGAACCCTTACATCTTTAAAATGTTAATAAAATTGTGAGAACGTAATTTCTAAAATGTGGGGAGAATGTAACACCCTAATGTTTTGAAAATAAATTGAATTGATTGAAATATTGAGTCTCTACATAATGACACTTTTATTTGAGGATGTAGTTTTAAACTAGCCGATAAATATAATTTTTCAACTCCTAAGATTTAAATTTCAGAAAACAAACATACACAGTTGTGGTAAGTATGTTTTTTGGATTTTGATAAGACACACTTAATTTTGGGTGACTAATAACCTTCCATTATTAAAAGTAATGTTACGCTTATGATTAGTAATATGACCAAATTAATTGTAAAATCACCAATTAATGTATTTATAACACTTTTATGAGACCTGAATTAATTATTCGAGGTGTTATAAATCAGTTATAGTGTTTGAATTGTTTTTTTGAATAAATTACCAAATTAAGTAAAAAATAAATTTAGAAAATTTAGAAAATTATTTCCCAAAAATAGAGTAAAAATTTGAATTATACACATCAAAAAATGTTTCCGGTGAATTTATGGGATATTTTTGAAATAATCGAATTTTTAATGAATAGTGAAATACAGTAATATATCGTATATTTAAATTATATCATTCATTCAATATTCCTATCATCATTGTGGATGTAATAATCATTGCTCTTTACTATTATGGGTCACATGAATTAAGAATATTCATAGTATAGAGAAAAAATATTAACTAATTTTTATAATAATGGAAAACCCCTCCTCTCCTCCACTATAAATACCACATCACCCCTCTTCCTATTACACCTATAAAGCTTTTTCATTGTCTAAATTCTCCCCAAAAACCATTCAATGTATTTTCCCCATGTCTAGGACCTTCTGGTCTCACCAAAAAGAACAATATTAATGGCCTTAATAAGGATCTGAAAGAGAATAGATCAATAGGAAAACATCATCTTTCATTTTATTTTCAATTATTTTTATTTTATTATACTCTATTCCCATCCACCTATTCAAGAGGGATGAAAGCTCCATAATCATATGTATTTTTTATTTTATCATGTTTATGGAAAAATTCATCAACTTACTTTTACTTCTCTCCCACATAGTCTAAAAATAAAAACACTATCTGTGATTTTTTGATTTACCGACATCATGGACGATCTGTCTTCAATATCCTTTAATTTCTTCAGAGTTGGTTGTAAAAACATTTTAATTTCTGAAATATATTTTAATGTATATTATATAACAAATATTATGATCTTTAATTACTTTATATGAATAATATTAATGGTCTATGATGAAATAAGATCATGATTATCGAAGAACCGCCAAAATGATCTAAACATCATTAATGATTTATCTAATGATTCAACATAATATATGATTAAAAAATTATATATTGAATCATAATATTTTATGGAAACATATTAATAACAACCCATTCCACTCCTAAATATTTTCTTCTTTTCCACATGAATATATATGATGAACAAACCATGGAAACAGTATAAAGAACTCACCCAAAATAATGTAAATAACAAAATATTATTAATGAATGGGTGGAATGATGTTATAAAATGATCATATTAGGTGTTAAAAACATTAATATTGTTCTATAAAATATTAATAACACTCTTTTAACCATTATAATGTCTTTTTAATCAAATTCCAATTAATAATAACTTGAGGTAAGGGAATTATTGACCAATTTCTATTTTATGGGTTAACCTTCAACTTATTTGATTATGTGTCACTAAGAATATTTTTGTGATGAATTATTTTTATATTATGTTGTATGATATTTATTTATATTTAATACACATATTCCTTTAATTATGTTAATTCTCACATCTATTATGGGATATTTGTAAAGGACATTCCTTTAAAAATCCCCTTTTAAAATTCAATTTTACAAAATTCAAAGAAATTTTTTTATGAAATTATTCATCTTTTACGATTATGTTTTTGATCATGGAAATTTTTTATGATGATGGGTGGGACCCATATCTCCCTTAAATTTATTTGTTATGTGTATATTGTAGGTTGGCCGAATGGTTACTCCAAGTGTAACTGGGATTGTTAAACCATAAGGTAGTTGTGAGGGTTACATTTTAAGGTGGTTGTGAGGATTACAAATCATAAGGTATCCATAAGGGTTCCAATATATAAGTAATTCCCAAAGATACCATTATGGTAAAATATATGTTATCTAATTGTTTTTGGAAATATCATGTTTCAAAAATTATGTATATATGGGAGAGAATAATTTCTTTGTGAAAATGATTTCATATGTTTATAAGTATTTAAAAAAATGGATTCTTTCCTTTTTGTTATATCCATTATTATAATTTTTGTGCTCATCTAATATTTTTAAATGTTTCTTAGAGGTTATAAGGATGTGTAAGAGAAATATGGTAGTAAATTTAAATGAAATAAAATTGGTGAAATAAATCATGCTATTGTTTGTGTTAAATATTTTATGTTTTGGAAGAAGTGGATATTATATTAGTGGTACCCACACTATATTCGTTTTGGTTGATATGTATGAGTTATGTCCTATCATTGTAAATATATAAACATAAAATATCTTTGGAAATGTGAAGAAGTGAATTATAGTTTAATTATCTAGATTATGTAATGTTTAAGGAAGAGTCTTTATGGGCACAAAACTATACAACAAACACACTAATTCAGATCATGAGGTGATAGTCCTCCATACAAACTAGTGATGGTTTTGTTTTCCATTTTATTTAAAAATATATAGATAAATATTATTCTATGAAAATAAAAAATATAGGAATATATTTAAGAAACTTAAGTTTATATATCGTAATTTGTAGGACATAATTGAATTTGGAAAAGGAGAAAGTAAAATGAAAAAGCTTCACCTTGAGGATTACTACTCTCAAATATACCTCCAGTATATCTCCACATAAGTGCATTAGAATTGATATTTTTGGAATAAAAGAAATTTTGTAACCTGGATAATGATATTGGGGAGGGGTTTTGAAATGGATTGGTCAACATTGATGACTCAATAGAGTGTAATTAATAGATGGATGAGGTGTCTTTTTCTATGGGGGGTAGATGACACACATTCAATTTTCAAAAAGAATAAAATATATTAATGAATTACTCATGAAAAATGTTTCAAAATTGTGAATTTTATGAAGCGTAGATGCTATATGGTCCAAATATGGATAAAAATATAAGTTACACATGTTTTAAAGTCATTTAAACAATTATCTATTTTGTTTAACCCTTTGTAAAACAATTTAAACTATAAAAATATTGGAGAATATTTAATATCATTACTATTACTTATGGTAAAAAACTGTATGTGAATTGATTAATAATTTCTAGAATTATGATATAAAAAGATTAATAATTTTTATCAAATTCAAATCATATATATTGAATAATTTAATATAATGGTAAACTCATAAGATATAATGAAAAAAGTTTTAAGAAAAATATATTTTAAGAATAAAAATGTTTTTATATAAAATTCAAGTATGATATCAATTAAAAACACTATAATTATGTTATTAATAATATAAGTGAATATATTATTCAATAAAACCTTTTAAAAATTAAAATAATTGTTTTTTAATTAAGTAAATTAAACCCTAGTTTCTAATAATAATCATTATTTTTCACAGTTCATTGAAAAATCAATGTTTTCTGAAAAATTTAAAAAAGTCACCATATAAAAAATTTTATATTCTCATTTACAATGAGAAATTAATTTTGTAAAATTTATTTTACAAAATTAGGAAAATGAATAAATTATTTATCAAATAAAATGATTTTTTTGATGAAAATGTGTTTTGATGAATAAGATGGTATTACTAATAATTCGGTGTTTATATTATAAATATTATTCAACAAATTTTTATTAATTGTTACTATAATATATATTTTAATTTTATTACCCTTCATACCTTATAATTTAGTTTTAGGGTTATCGTATTCTTTTTTAGATAATAATATTTTTTTATTCATTTAACATTGATGTTTCTTTTTCTATATGTTATCAAATATAATATTCATTTAAATTATTGGGCTATTACATTTTATCGTTTTTATAAAAGTATAATGTTATAATATAAATTATTTTTAGTTGATTAATTATATTTTAAGGGATTTGGATAAATAATAAATTACTCGAGTGAATAACAGAATACATCACTTTTATAATGGAGGTATTCTGCACGTATGCACGAGAGACATATTCATTTTTCATTAAAATGAATGAATACTATGATTGTTTTACAATATTATAATTTTTTTAATTTTACAATTATAATATTAATATATTAAATATAATGATAAACCCATGACTGTTTTGTGGTGTTGAATAATCCAGCACACCATTCACATAAGATGTAGTGGGCACATACACATAATGATGATAACATTTTGAAAATTGTCTTAGAGGAAAGAAAGAAATTAGTATTCCATTTATATTATAATATCTCAAAATATTAAATAAAATTATCTAATAATATTTTCATTAAAATAATTATTTTTAAGGTTTTGAAGAAGAAATGTATAAAGATAGCACAATTGAGAACATTATATCCATATTTGGATTTTCCCATTGTGAAAAATCTTTTGTTTTCACATATTTGGGTTTTTTTTATTAACATTTATTTTATAAAATTATGATAGGGGTATTTTGGAAAAAAATTAATGGTATTTTTTTGTTCTTAGAATTTAAAATTATTTTAGAATGTAATGATATGTGAGATCCGTTTATATTTGAAGGTAATGATATTTATCAAAATACATCTTCATAATATTAAGAGATAACACGTTTCACATTAAATGTGGAGAAAACAATTAAAATAATGGAGTGGGGAATGAGGTATGGTCGATCATACCTCTACCATTCATTTGATCACATGTTTTGAACTAGTTTTTTAGTATTTGACTCTTAAATTTTTCATTAATGCCATTTTGGTTTTTTCAATGGGAATAAATTATCACAACAGTAATTTAATCTAATTTATAAAAATAGAATTCAAATTATTTAATATTTGTACATACGAATTTTTAATATTAAATGAATATTATAAAATTATAAATATAGTTATATTTAAAATATAAATTTTATTATTATTGTATAAAACACATAATAATATATTCTTAGAAAAAGGGAATTTATAAACCAAAATGTTCTATTTAATAGAAAATTATAAGAACTATTGATTATGATAAATTTAATTTCATTACTATTAAATAAATTTGGCTAAAGTGACTTTGAAATATTTTTAAATCATAATTTTATTGGATAAAAACCATGAAAACATAAAATACTATAAATGGGGTTTTAAACATTTCTTAAATTTAAAAATTATAATTATTTTTTTTAATTCAAAGTTGCATTTTTAAATGCATAATTTCACCCCATAAATCTATTATACATCATTAAGAAACATTTATTAGTATTTATGCAATACATTCTTTGTGATATAAACATAACTAATACGGTTTTAGAAAAAAGTTAATTTTTCATTATACAACTAAAAATCAATTATTTTAGAACAAATTAGAAAAAAATCGTAAAATAATTCAAAAAATATGAAATAAAAAATGAAATTCTTTTTATAAATATAAAATATTATAATTTATAAATGTATATTTTATATTAAATATAAAATATAATGAAAAAATATTATCATGGAAAAATTAAATTTTCAAAATTGGAATTTTTTTAATTTAACATAAAATTAAATGGGTGATAATATGATAATTCAAAAATATATATTCATAATCATTATTAAAAAGTGATTAATTAAATTTAGTATGTAAAACACAAAAACCCTTAAAAAATTGTTTGAAAAATATATTTTTTTTTGTTCAAAATATTTATTAAGATATTGATAATTATATATCTTCTGTGACTTATGTTTAACCAAAAATTATAAAATATATTTAAAATTAATTATGATTAAGTGATTTCAATATTTTACGTTATAGTGAAATAATTTATTAGCATATTTAATTACATGAGGCGTTGGTGCTGCTGTTATTTTCTTATCCATTGATCACTTCATGTTGTATTTTTTAAAAAATCATTATTACATCCTATTTTAGATTTATGATATTGGTGAATTAATGTATCAAATGCATTAGAATTATATAATAGAAATATATGTAGTAAAATACATGGGTGGTACAATTTGTTTATCCTTTTTTATATAAATGTATTTCTATATATCAATTATCATATTTAAAATTTTTAAAAATATTACCAACTTCAATATAATGTGTACCTAAAAGAGTAAATATAAGTCATTCCAATATTTAATTTACATACCAACTAAATGGAAACAAACTATATACCCAATGAGAACATCAAAATCACAATACACTCTTACATTTCAATATTAAATAAAACTATTTTATATAGGATCACTGATACCATTTGGTAATTTCATTCATATATAATTTATATATATATTTTATATTTTTCTCTTTCATTTCATTTTGATTCTAGTGGGGTTTATATATATATAAGACCAAAAACAAGAAAATTCATATTCTTTTGAATTTTTTTTCTTTATTTTTTTTCCATTTAAATATTTTATAGGTATGGTGAATATATAAATAAGATTTCATTGTTTATATAATGAAATCACACAAGGGGGGTTTTCTTATAATTTATTATACTAATAAAAATAAATAATTATCAAAAAAATAAAAAAATTAAATAACTCATATATAAAATAACATTTCATCAATGAGATAAACTTTTATTCGTTGTATAATGAAAATAGTTTTTGTAGTCAAAATCCATTAGAAACTATAAGAATATTCTTACCCTTATGTTAAAAAATTTCTGTGTAAATATATACCATGTAATATAACACATCTATCTTTATATAGATAGTTATTATGATTTAATAGTGAAATAATTCTGTTTGAAATCACAGGCTCGTGAGTAAGATAATTTTTTTCATGTTTCTTTAATTATTAAGAAGAAAATTTCATTACAAATTTTTTTTATTTTGAAACATCGTAAAACATTATTGACTGAATAAATATTACCAAAATCATATTCTATAAAATACGGTAATGTGATTTTTTAGTATTATACAACATCTTAATTTTTTCATAAATTTTTTCGTGTACCACTAGTCAAAATAAAAATAAAGAATTTTCCATTTCAATTTTGATTAGGTTTTATAATTAATAATTTCCACAATGAAACATCGATGATAATCATTATGAAAAACATAGTGATAATATTTTTATACATATATAATATTTAATTATTTTTAAATATAAAATTTATCAAATGTGTCTATATCTCATAAAAATCCCAATTGTTTATTCTAAATATCATTGAAGATAAACTTTAAAATTGAATTATTTCAACTTAATGACTATAGGAAAAGTAATCATTTTTATTTTTCCACATATAAAATATTATAATATATAATAGATATATTTGTATTTAATTTATAAAATTATTATATTATCATTAATTTTTTAAAAAAACATTAAAACAATTCAAGGTGGTATATTGAGTTGAATAAAAATATCAATTAAAATATACTGTTACTACTTTATTAACTATATCAGCTCAATTGGTTTCATTCATTATGGTACCATTGATTCAATGTGGTCTCTTGTTTGAGGAAGAATATAATAAAAGTCAGTTTTATCAATATAATTTCCCTTTATATGAAATAATTTTTTCATATTTAGAAATACAATACTATAAAATATAGAAAAACCACATGATAGAAATTTTTTATATGAATTTGAATATTATTTCATGAGAATAAATATATATATATGAATTGAATATAGTTAAATGGGATAAAAATAGAGGGAATGATAAATTGAAAATCAAAATTGGGATCTATTCAATTGATGATAATAATAACATTCATTAACAAAACTATTGAATGAAAATTAAATAAATGTAATTTAAAATTTATCATGAAAATGAAAATAAATTTTACATTGATTAAAAAACAGATGTAAATTAATAATTAATAAAATAATAAATATTTTTATAGTATTTGGAAGGTATATACATTCTACAATTCTTACCAGTAGAATAATAATGTAGCCATTGAAATAGGAATCTAACTGATAAAATAATAATCATATCATTATAAATAGTAACCTAACTATTAAAAAGGGTCCACATTTATGGATATTTAAAATACTATTTACTTATCTAATAAAATTTAGATATGAAATATTTATATCATCATACAAGAAAACAAATGTTTTAAAAATGATTAAATAAGAGTTTTTATTTTTTTTAAATATACATTTTCTGAATTTTTATAATGAATATAATTATTTTAAATAAAATTGGATTTCATAAAATTGTAATATAAAATATATTATATTTAATTATATTGAGTTAAGTATTTTAGAAGATCGTAAATAATTTTTTAAAAGGTTAGAAAATTGATTATAATATTAATTAATTTTTTTTTCTAGTAAATTATGATTTAATTTAAAAATAAAATATATCATTTTTATAAAATTATTTACATAAAATAAATTTCATTTCTATAGTAATTGTGAAGAGAAATAATTATTCTGATTTTTTTTATTGAAAATATTTGAATTTTTAGTGAATATTTAAATATTACAAAATACAATATTTAACATTATATGTATCCTATAAATATACCTAGATTATTCTCCCTTTTAACTATTGTTTTCATACATTCATTATGTTGATTTCTCAAAATACATCTTTAAAAGCAATACAAATTATGTTTAAATTTTCTACCCCACAATCCATTTGCTTAACATTAACTTGAAGAACATAATTTCTTTATTGGTTTTATTAAACAATTGAAAAAAAATATTTATTTATATTTAATTTTACTCTTATTTTCAAAGATAACCGAATGTAATTTCATTAATCAAATACCGAAAATTTATTCCTTAAAATGATGTTAGGAATTTTCATTTCAATACCAAATTCTCTACTATTTCACCTGATTATTTTAAAAATGAAAAAATTTAGAGCTCTAATATTAATTATTTTGATATTAACATCCAAAAAATTAATTAATTATTCATATTAAATTTATTTGTAAATATTATTAGATTGTGATTAGAGTCAATATTATTCAACCACTATCATTCCATGTTTAATTCTTATGTTTATGACTAAGGATTTATTTCTATTTGTTACTAAAAAATTTCTATAAAATTAGTCATGGGTGAACCCAAAAAGAACTTCAATGAATTTAGTAACATTGATCTATATTTAGATTATATTTATTTGATTAGTGTGTCATCACAATCCATGATGGGACATTATCAACCATATGATGTTGTCATGGATGTTTCCATCACTTATGATTAAGTCATGTTTCATATTGTAGCTGTATGCATATTTTTCCATGATTTAGTGATTCCAAAAATTTTATATTATGCTACCATATTATTATTAATGCACATTTTCTTTTTTTATTACATTACACTTATGACACTTATTTTATGCTTCATTATCATGTTCAATCCTTAAATTGGATTTTGGATCACCCATATTTTATGTATTTATAATGGTTATCATATGTATTTTTTGGATGTAAGTATAATTTATGACGATATTATAGTGATATAATTAAATAATTTTTAGTTTATTTTATTCTAGATTCTTTAAATGTAGTGTATTCTAAATACACTTGTCCTTATGATAAATAATATACGATTATTGGGTACTTATTATAAAAGTTATATAATGATATGTGTAAATGGCTTGGGTTACTAGTGAAATGGTTATTCAAATAGGTGTAGCTATTTTGAAAAAAGAAATTAAAATAATGTCTTTATATTTCTTTAATTATATCTTGGATGTTGTAGTGGATAAAATAATTTAATTGTAAATTGGAATTGAAAAAAAAAGATAAAAATAAATCATTATATTTCACAGCGTTACTTAAGAAAGGCAAATGGGAGGATAATTTTGATATATTAATGTTGATAAATAATCAAAGGGGTGATTGTAATATATATATATATATATATACACCTGTTTTTTATAATATTAATGGAGTTTTAAATGGATATTAAAAAAAGGAAACATTATTTTAAAATGAAGAAGGTGAAATAGTGACTATTATATGACTTGATATTCATAACCCAGACTAAAATCATTGATCTAAAAAATATACATTATTATATAAAGATCTATAATATATCTTACTTTAGATATATATATATATAGGGATATTTTATTTTATGTTGGACAAATGAGAATACGGGTTGGCATTTATAGGTTTGGTGAGTTTAATTTCATGAAATTTTGTGATGAATTCTTCATTTTCCATTATATTATCTCATAAAATACATATATAGTGAAATATTACCTACTACAGGGATACAATAAAACATTTTGATCAGTTTTTCCCAAATAACACTATTTATACATTGTTCATTCACTATAACTTACAGAAGATTATATATTTATCATTTATCACCATATCTCATAATTGTTTTTACAGTGTATTATTTTACATAAGAAAAAATAAAAATTTTACCCATTTTTCAATTTCAATAAATTAATTCAAAATATAAAACCAATTTTATAAAATAAAACTGTTATTTTTAATAATTTATCTTTAGAATAATGGTGTCACATCAAAAAAGGAGGTATCATAGCATAACACTATTTCGTTTTTAAAACAATTTCAACATTAATAGATAATGTCCAATAAAAACATATTTATATCTCAGAGTGGTATAATACCTATTTTTATTTTGTAGAATGATTTAACATTCATGGAGTAGTATGGAAAAAATTACCATGTAGTGATTTTTTCACACCTCAACCTCTTGTAACTCAATTAAATTATTATTATGTTTTCTTATTTTTTTCTCTTTCCGAGTTATTTTTCATTTAAATATTATGTTTTATAAAGGAGAAACCTATGAAACATTGTTATTAAAAAATTATTTTCTAACCATGTAGTAAAAATGTTATTGGAATTTAGTTTTTAACTAAGGGAAAACAATGGTTTGATGAAACTTTTTCCTAATTATGTTGTCTCCATGTGCATAGCTCTATATGTTCCTAGTAAGGGGTTAATGGTTGGTGAAAAATTATCCAAATATATATATGGACCATTTATAGTTCCTATATTCATCTAAATCATCAATTTACTAATGTATTACACTTTTTAACCCAAATCTCACCCTTCATTCTACCGTTCAATCGCATACATACCAGGGGTCACTACTATAATTTTCAACCCCCTCTAATTTAAATTTCATATGGAATATTTATGTTTTAAAATGATTCGACATGTTATATCACTATTTTCCCATTCTTATTTAATTATTAATCCTTTCCACACTTTTTGTGCCCAAAATTTGTTTAAATACATATATTTCTATGATTAAATATTTTAATCAAGTGATTCAACAGTTTTAGTGATCATAGATATACCTATTAATAATTTGATACTATAGTGACCATGTAATGATGGAATAATACTATCATTATTAAAAGGGAATAAAATAATAATATTTGGTTATTTTTATTGATCATTAATATTAGAAATATTAATTTCTATTGTTGTTAATTATTTGCATAGGTGTCTGAAAAAATAGTAAATATTATTAATTGATTTTTCATAAAATTTCATTCCATTTTTTTTTCATTAAATTCAGAGGTGATATAATTTTTCCTTGAATATATAAATATTATTTTATGAATACATACTTGATATGTGTTTTTATAAATTTTTAGTTTGATCCTTGATATTGAACAATGAATAATAAATAGTGTCTTATATTTAGAAGTATTTCATGTTACTCTGTTTTGCAACACAATTTCATGATGATCGATTAGGAATTTATAAATTTCAATTTAAATTTGATAACACTATTAATCATTATTCGTTATGATGATAAATGAATAATTAAAATCTATAGATGAGTTAGAACACAGTGAATGAGCTTTTATTTTTTATATATTCTTTATGGAATTTTGGATATTTATTATGAGTGAATCAAAGGTGTGATTTTAAAACTCATATGAATATTATTATATATTCTAATTTAATATTTGTTATTCTCACCTCCATTTTTTATTCATGGTAATCAAAAGGTTTCATGGATGGAGTTTTACTTATACATGTAGTACTTTTTTGTGATCACTCTTGAAATAGTATAACTAAGATTGAATTTATTATTCCAAATGTATATTACCCTCAGTTATTCTAGTGAAAGAATCATCAGGTATAATGAAAGGATTATTTTATATTATGCTGGACCAATTCAGTTGATTAATGTATGCAAAATTATTTTCTGGGTAGATTAAAAAATATACTGATTTGATTATTATAGGTAATTATAATTAATTATAGAAATATAATAAGTGAATATATATATTTCTTACTAAATAATGATTTATTGTTCATATATATATATTGAATGAAATAATATTAACATAAAATAATTATTAATTATTAATATTTAGAATTTGATAAGTGTAATTTTTCATCAGTATTCTTTTTAAAATGAAAAACTACATTATATATTTATTTATTTTTTTAAAACTATCATAAAATAGTGCAAATTTTAACTTTTATATAGGGATTTATGTGTTACATGGATGTTTAGATACTGTATAACATTATTATAGATTATCAAGTTCATCATGGATGTGTCAATTAATATTTGACTCCCAGTTGTTTTCAGTTTTAGTGTATAGGTGGATAATGGAGACATGTTGTAGTCTGACACATAAAAATATAATTGGTTAGTGTGTTTTTTATGAACTCTCTTAATTTACTTCAGTTTTTATAATTTTTCATTCTATTCAGCATTATCTCTTACTCTATATACGATGATTATAATTTGTCATTCAATTTTAGATCCATATTTGTATTTTATTGTCTATTATCAGGTTTAATGGATTTTAAACTTATTATTCTGGATTTTTATGATTCATACTATTTTTAGTCCAGTGTGATTTCATTTTAACCCTACTTATTTCTGTGATATTTCACTCTGAGCAATAGAGCGGTCCAGCTTGATTTCTATGGTGATTTCCTTTTTTAATTAGTTATTATTCTAGAGAAATATTTATGATTTTTCTGATTTGTATTCCATTTAAAATTGTTTCTAGATTTGGTAGATTTAAATTAATCTCATGTATGTCAAGGGTCGGATGGATATCCTACTGAAGGCGTAGACCGAGTGCTGGTTATGAAAAATGGTAATAGATCCTAGCTTCATATGAAGCACTAGGTTATTGATTTTCTCTTGATACAATTATGTTAATATTAAATTGATGATATTATTATTCTAATTAGAGTTTTAGGTTATATGAATGATATTTATAACCAACTACATATGATAGTGTTTGTGTTACTATTTTTATCTTTGGTGATTATGCTGTGAATATGATTTCATTTATTAGAATTTTTAGATGTTTTTAATTATTTATAAATTTTTTCTCAGTATATATATCATATGGTTTATTTTTTGTGAATCTCCATGGATTATAGATTAATTTGGTAGTAATTAAAATAAAATATGGTTGGTTATAATAGATTGGATAATAGTTCATAGAATAGTCAAACCACACTAGATGGAATCCAATGTGATATGCATAATCCACACATGTTCAGCCAAACAAAGCGGAAAAACTACGATTTTGTTTTCTAATCATTATTTAAAATTTTCATTATTTATGTATTGTGTTACCTTTTTTCATCCTTTATCTTATTTTAAGAAATTTCTTATGCTTATGTTTCATAAAATTATGTTTTGTATTCCTATGAATGATTTTTGAAATTATTAAAAAACATAGAGGGTTTTATAAATCCCATTGTAAAGTAAAATGGAATAGATTTTTTTAAATTTTTTAATTTGAAAAATGGTGAAATTTTAAATTGGTTAATATATTTTAGGATTTTTATTTTTACCATTTTCTGTAAAATCACTCTTGTTATTGTTTTTATAAATAAAAATGTTGAATTTTTTTAAGAAAATGATATAAATTTACTTTTTAAAAAATCTGTGAATTTTCATATGAATTTAGGTATTTATATATTAAAATTTTTTATTACCCAATCAATTTATTAGGATTACTATTAATTTATGTGTTTATTTTCATTTTTTTTGGGTTTTATGGATGCTAATATAGATATTTTGGGATAGTACTATTAAATTATATTCAGTTTTATGATTTTTGTAACTATTTTGGGTTTTTAATATGTTTTGTGTTTCTTATATCTAATTTTGACACACTTTAAGAGTTAATAAATTGAGAAGATATGGAAATGTTTGGATAATTATACATAATATCTATACTTGATTATAATCCATCTGATATATTTTTCCCATCAACCTTATGTATTAAATTTGGTACTCTGACTCTACTATCATAGAATCAATAATTCATTCCAGATATATGAAATATAAATTCTCCATGAATTATTGGTAAAAAATTATTTCTATATATTGGAAAATAATTTTATAGTATCAAGTGGATAATGTTCAATAAATAATTTGTTAGGTCTCTCATTGTCATGTTTTATACCTTCTATCTAAGGAAAGATGATCAGAGTTATTGAATTATGTAGTCTAAAAAACCATATAAGGACCATTCATGGGAATGTATCATAATTTTATTCATATAGTTTTACATTCCATAATAGGTACAAAAATGAATGAAAAGGTTATTTATTGTTTATATCATGGTGATTGTTTAATTATTGAATTTGAAAATCAATTTTCTAAAATAGTCTCATGCCTTACAGAACTATAAATTGATGAATCATGAAAGGATAATTAATATAAAATAGGAACTCAATAATGTATTAGTTTACGAGTCTTTTTTATAATACATATAACTAATATATGTGTATTGATTTAGGAAATGAGGATTTATGTTTCCTTATAATGGTTTCTAAATGAATTTTAAGATTCAATTATCTTTTAGATAGTATAAATTCTCTCGTGAATGGAAGGGGGAGAGACATGTTTAGGATTTTGAATCAAGACTTCAAATGAACAACTTGTTTCATCATGCATGGCCCTTTTAAAAAAAATTATTGGTTTTACATCGGTCTAAGATGGTCAGATATCAAAAGATTTCATGGTATGATTATCCAAAAACCTATCAATGCTTTAACTGTTTGGGACATATGGAAACATTCCCTGGAATATATTCTTAAATGAAAGCAGGATATAAACTTTACTTTTTTTAAACTCTCCTAATGTTACCCATAAAACCCAAAATTAAAGAAACATACTTTTTTTGTTTTTTTATTTATTTTCTTATCTTATTTCCTATAGTCACTTCCTAGATGAACATAATAGAATATTTTTTCTTTAAGTGAAATTTTTCAACTGAGGGATCTCATAATTTGGATGGAATTTAATTATAATTAAAATGAAATGTGTTGTAACTGTTTATTAAGTTCGATGTATAGTGGTTTTTGATTTATTTCCCTAATTTATTTGTTTTCTCAAATACATGGGATGTTATGGTTGTATTTTGGAATAAAATTTTGGTGGTGTAGTTATATTTCACAATATTGTGGGTAGATAACC
Source organism: Viscum album (assembly GCA_963277665.1). Classification (NCBI taxonomy): domain Eukaryota; kingdom Viridiplantae; phylum Streptophyta; class Magnoliopsida; order Santalales; family Viscaceae; genus Viscum; species Viscum album. The sequence continues at coordinate 1,890,884,576 of OY728132.1, forward strand.
ATTGTGGTTATTTTTATCCTGAAATGTGAGAATTTATTTATGTATCTTCCTTTTAATCTTTGGATTATAGGTTTTTGGAAGAATCCAACATTTTAACCCTGTTTTTATCCATTTTCATAGTTTTGAGATCATAAATTATGTTATGAATACTCATTGAGGGTGGTTGATGTTGTAATAGATAGCATATGTTAATTAATGATCATTCTATGGTGCTACATGAATTTTTTTCGACCAACTTTGATTGAGTTAGTTATTTTCTCCATTTACATATAGATTTTCATATTTTGAAAAAAATATATATGATTCCTCTTTTTATCTCCAGTCTCTCAAGTTTACATCAATGTGGGAAAATCAGTCGAATTGGTACATTCAATTCAATATTGGTGTCTAAATTTGTACATTGATGATAGTATCTTGAGATTTATATATCATTGTATCATGAATTTATCCACGATATCTGGGAGTTAAACCTCATATCCTTATACTAAATAGAAAAACATTTCATCACATCTTGGGTGAATAATGGGTCATGGTGAGGAAAACTTCACATCAAAACATCTATACACAATATTTTTTTATTTGTGAATGTAATATGTATCTATATCCTTTAAAATAATTTTCATTTTATAATTGGAATTATTAGGGGATGAGGTAAATGTAATGAGGATATGGAGAAGTTTTTTCATTATATTGTAAATATGTTAAAAAATACTACACTTTTTAATAGAGTCTTGTGATATTGTTAGATAACATTTTTTCTAACCATTCGGCTTACCGTTGCGTAGTGGTCCAGGTTCCAAGGTTGTCGTGCAGATCAGGTGTATGGTCTATCGAACCATGAATCTAAGATATGTGATGTAATTTGGTTCATTTAAATATTTATATTATGAGTTTCACACTATTTTATAACTGCAAACCCATCCCTCCCTTTTCAACTCAACCATACACACACTACTGGACCCTATCATTATTTTCCAGTCCCCCCGTGGAAAATTTGTTTTAGGGACATAATTTTTTCAATTATATTATTTAAGGTAAATAACTAATTGATTATTATATATTCATTATTATTCCTTTTCCTATATTTTTTTACTTCCCATACATTTTTACAGAGACCAATGGTTCCATGTGGATAAATTTTAATGGAAGTATTTTGTGATTTTATGTTCCATATGAATTCTTCTTGATCTCTTCTGAATTCACTAACAGTGATATGTTGTATTAACAAGATAATTGTTAAATGATAAATGATTATATGTATGTTTTAATTTTTATGAACCCTCAATTATAGAATAATGATTAAATGTTATTAAATTAATTTCTTATGTGTTATAAAAAACTAGTAAATATAATTAGTGGATGTCCTTATGGGATTACAGTCCTCTTTGCATTTTTATCAAATTTAAATTGTATTTTTTATCAAAAAATATATTTTATTTTTAGAATCTATTCTTAATAAATGTGTGCATAAAATTTTATTTAGATCTGTGAGACTAATGGTAAATTTATAAAGTGGGATTTTTATTTGGAATCATTACCTCTTACTCAGTTTTTTTTTGAGAATGAGTCCTGAGACCCAATTTTATCTTTCCAAATGTATTTCTAAAAAAAGAAGATTTTGAAATATTCCCAATTTTTTTGAGAAATTTTTTTTTTTTTGATGTTTTTTATAATATTGTTCTTAGATATGTGGATTATAAAAACATATATTATGGAATGGCTGCTAGTCATTTTGATGGTGTTAAATTTAATCATGCGTAATTCTAATAAATCGTATTACATATATTTATATAATAATAGATAGTCATTCCAAAATTTTGGACTAATATATAACTATAGTTATCTAGGTGAGAAGACTAGGTATATATGTTTTACTAGATTATAATCGTACTCCAACTAGTAAACCACACATGGACTTTATTTTAAATAAAGGATACCCCTCAATCTGACTAGTGAGGGAAAAATTAATGGTTAGGATTGTTAAAAATTATCAATAATTAGTCAAACTTAGTTGTTTTATAGAATTTTAATATATTGAAATAGAATATTTTATATTCCCATTATGTGAGGTTTTCACATTTTTTTAGTGGAACCTTTAATTAGTGTAAATTAAAAAATTTCTTTCTAAAATAAAATTTTTTTATTCAGTATAATTTTTACAAAAGGAATTCATATTGTATTTCACTAGTATTCAATTAATGAAATATTTATATTTAAAATTATAATGTATCATATATATAAGTTTAAAAACTAAATTAAAATATATATGTTTATATATTTATTTTCAAACATGCATGAAATAATTTTACTTTTACAAGGAATGCTTGGAATGTAGGTTTCAAGCCAATAAATAAATTAACAAAAAGTAGGTGGTAATTTTTAAGAATGACATTAAATATAATGAATAAAATCTTTAATGACTTGATATTTTCGTTTTTTTAAGCATTCTATATAACTGAATCACACTTTTATTGGAAAACATAAAAACATCATAGTATTATCATTGAGAACATCAATATTCTCTCTAGACTATCATTGAATATCAATCATAGTACACTTTACAACATCCTAGGGAAAGGATATCAAAGGAAGTGTGATCTAATATTATTATTAATGTTTATGTACAACATATTTTAAAGATAAATAAAACAAAACAATCAACATGTGAATGTGTGTAACTGAAAATATATTCCCATTATTCAATAAAATTAGAACAAGAGTTATTTTTTTAATAATAAATTACCACCAAATAATTTAATATAACATAATATCATGAAAATGAAAATTATACATGGATATAATAACTATTCAAATAATCACATGGGCATTGAAACCAAATATCATAATCATAGAATTTATGAAGTTGGACATCATACATTTATAATCAAGGCATCATGTTAAGATATCATACTTAAATGGGTAAGGCCTTGGAAGAAATACCAAATCCTGTAGGTATAATGAGACATAAATATGTATCAGGTGTTTATATTAGACACCTCTATCCACTTAATATGTCCAATTCATTTATCATATGAATAGGGATAAAATAATTAAACAAATAACCCAATTAACAATTCACATTTTAGAAAATGAACATGATATTTAAATATTTCTTTAGTGAGACTGATTATAAAAAATTCATTGGAAGAATTAGAATTATGTCAATATAATATATCACTATCAAATCATAATAAAAATTAAGAGAGTTTTAATTGATGAATATATATAGAAAGAAAAATATCATTAAAAACATTCTTGATTAAATGTTCATTTTCAATTAGAAATCCAATTTTAATAAATAAAAATATCATTAATATTTGAATTTTTTTTAACTCAAAATAATTATTGAAACATTTAAAAAGAATATTCCATGAAATTAGTTTCCATCGTGGTAAGAAAATTTTGTTCATGCTATGTATGTTTGAACAAAAAATCCTTTCAAATTTTGGGTAACCTGTTAAAATGTGCCCTGTTTGGAAAATGGAAACACAATTATTTTTAGAACATTTTTTAAAAATATTATCATTGTTAAAAATGAAATTAAAATTACATATGATAATATTTAATACATTAATGAAATTTTTTTAAGGAAACATTTATTTTTATGAAAAGTATTTTCAATAGAAGAGAGAAATAACATTGATTTTATTCAAAATAATTTGTCAATAATTCTAAGTACCAAAGAGTGGAAAATGGTAATATTAGAATAAAACTTCATGAATGTCCATAGAAGATTAAAATATATATTTTTTATTTTATAAATACCAAATAATTTCTCTGATGGATTTTTAAAAATACACAATCCTGAGAAACGATGAGATTGTAAAATAAAAACATACCACTTGGGTAGCATTTAAATCATTAAAACCATCAAATAAATAACTTAAAATGAAACATTAAATACCATAGATGTATATATATTAATTATATAACAAATAAAATGTATATTAGATTCTCCTCATAAAATAAGACAAGTTTAAAAAAAATATACCCAAAACAAGACAATTTGAGACAAAGAATCATCCCAATGACAATAACGTTGATGTGAAAATTTACCAAAGAAGTTATTCGATGAATAAAAAATAAATTTGAGAAAAAGGTTAAAAAATTAATAATAAAATTTGATATCGTTAACCACATAATCATTTAATATTTAACTCAATTAAGAAATAATATTACCTAATAAAATTAAATGAGTTAAAAACCCATTACAAAATGGTAATTATCATGTCAAATTACCATTGGTGGAAATAAATTTAATAGAAACATTATAATAAAATGAAGTTAAATTTATTCATGATATAAAATGAAAATTTTATGTATATTCACCATATAAAATATATTAGGTGAGTAATAATAAAATATGCATCAATTAAGGAAAAAGAGATGAAATCTATTACCTTAGGTTGAAATCTTCAATAATTTTTTATCTTATTTAATAATAAAAATATGTCATTTATATTCATTATTATGAAAAAATTTCATGTGTATTATTCCTTTTTTTATTTAACACAATTTTATTTTTTATTAGTTAATTAATTAATATGATGTTAGTTATTTTGATGATATTAAGGTCCTATATTAAAAATGATTTTTGTAGTTTAATTATGGAGAAGGAGGTAATTATCCCATAATATATAGAATATAAATCAAGAAATAAATTTCATTTTTATACATCATTTATATTTTTTAATCACACCATGATGTATTGTTTTTAATAATGTACTATGTTAAAATGATGAAGCCATTATCTTGTAAGTACGGATGAGTAATAGTTACATTATTCTAGGATCATGATGGAAATAAGTTAAGATTTATTTCATACATCCAAAAAGATAAGTATATAATTAATATCATATTTTTTTGAATACTCTTATAAACACCTCCCATATGATGCGATAATAATAAATGAATCACATCTCTTCATTAAGGTGGTAATCTACACGTATATAAGAATGATGATATCATCTTTCAATGGATTGAATGTTATTAAAATTAATTTTTCAAAAAGAAGTTTTTTTTCATGAATATTATATATATATTATTTATCCTTTTTACCAGTCATGTAGATATAAAATTAAAAATTAACCACAACACTTCATGGAGTCGGTAGTTCATACGTACGCTTGGGTGGTGTCAATATTTTCCAATCTATTAGATTGTAAAAAGGTAGATGTGATAGTGTTATCTAGATTTACAATATTTTCATTAATATGATATTCATACCATAAATCCATCGTTATATCCAGTAATGAGGGGTGGTGTTGGAAAACGAATTACATCAGTTTTCGAGGCTATTGTTTTCCATTCACATTATCAATTGTTCCATTTCCCAATTTATAGGGGAGGATGTGGATATTGTTAATATAATTGACATTGAAATATCTCATTATATGGATAATTATATTTATATTATTATTTTTGGATCAAAACGTTTATTTAGATTCTAATATAAAATAGGGGGCTGAATTGTAGGTTTAAAAACATTCATTTTTATCTATAAGGAAATATTTGTTTAACTTTGATGAAAAAATTTGATTAAAAAACCTCCTTAGTTATATACTTGGAAACTATCTTTCTTTGGATCAGATAATATGATTCCAATAAAAAACATAATATATTTTTTCTTAGTGAATTTTTGTACCTAAAAACGTATAGAATCTTATTTATATCAGAGTACACAATATTTGTAGAGTATAAAAAAGTTACACATCATATATTTAACAAAATGCATGTGAATTAAAACTTGTAACAAAACAAGAAAGGTATAAGAACTCTTTTAATCCAATGAGATGGGTATCCAACAATCTTGGATATGGTCCATTGATTTATAATTTCAATAAATTATGTCATAACAACACTAGGGTAAGCCCTCGATACTAATATCAGTATCTTTAATGATATCCCTACAAGCCCTCGATCTCTAAGGTGACCAGAACCATTGTCTTCTTATACTAGGAAGCCCACGATTGATCAACAACAATTGTAATCTCACTAAATAGGTTGAACAAGATATTCACATCTTGAAAAAGTTGTTCACGACATTCACACTAGGTAGGTTAAGATGATCATTGAATGCTTGAACACAGATCTCCAAGAAATAAACTGTTGATTCACAACTTGCAGCAAGAACTCTAGCTTAGAGATTGATCAAATGGATGAGAATTTATAGGAAAAAATACCAATGGTCGAATTCTATATCCAATGTCTATGTATGTCCTTAAATTTAAGTGAGACATGTACACATGTCACTAATACAAGAGTCAATTAATAATATAATGGAATACATCCTTTAGTATAAAAAACCATCAGAAACATTAACACGCTTATGGAACATTATTATGTTTATGAAACTTATGCATAATATAATCTGATATACATAGAACAATATGTTAAGGAATAAATGTAACATAAAAAAATAATTATATTTTAAGAAAACTCAGGATTAGGTTCTGGGATCTGATGAATTTATAATCATATTTTTGAAGAAATTAGAGTCCAAATTTATGAGAATTCAGAGTCTAATATTATGAGAAATAAGAGAATGGTTTTAGGAGAAATCAGAGTTTTATTTCAAACGAAATCAGAGTCTTATTTCTAAAGATATCAGAATATTATTTCAGAAGAAATCAGAGTCATGTTTCAAATGAAAAGAAATCGGAGAATGATTTTAGGTGATATCAGAGTCTAATTTTAAGAGAAATTATAGTATTATTTTAGGATAAATCGGAGTCTAATTTTTGAATAAATCCAAGTCTGATTTCAAGAGAAATTAGATTCCCAATTCTAGGGAAATCCAATTCTGAGCTCTTGAGAAATCAGAGTACGTGGAACTGTAATGTTTTAAATTTGATAAGGATATGATTTTTTCATTATGAAATCATGGTATTGTTTCACTTGAAAAAGAATTAGATACGACATTGAAAACAATGGTTATGGTAAAATATTTTCTTAGAGAGAAAATTTCCATAAAAATTTATTTCTTATAGAATGATAAGTTTCCTTAAAAAATATCATTGTGATTCTCAAAATATAATGGAACAAAAAAGTCATAAGGACACTTTTTGACTCAATCATCTCCCCCTTTTTGGAAAACAAAAAGATCATTTCGTAAAAGAATATAATGAATATGGTTTTCATTTTTAAACTGTAAATGAAATACTTATCTCCATTTGTTTATGGATCATGGTGAAAACTACTAACTCCCATTAGGCTATGAAATCACTAAGGATCATATTATAGTCTTTCTTAGAGAAATTAATCTTTCTTAAATAAGAATTTATTCTTTACGTAATCTACTCCTTAATATGACATTCATTTGAAATATTCTTTTCTCCACCTTTTTGATTTTCAAAAATGAATGAGGGATTTTATTTTTTTACATTAATGGTTAGGAAATATGCCTACTATATGAAACTAGTGTAAACAAATTACAATAGGTATGAATAAAGTGGTTTTGGTATAGCAAAATATTGGATTAAATAATATCATCCATCCTTTTTCTAATCCGGTGGAATTTTCTTCAGAATGGATTTCTGCTACTTTATCTTCCTATTATCATCTTGGTACATTTTGATTAAGTCTTCATGATCTTGGTTCTTATTTTAAAGGGTCTAAATAATCTCTTCTTGTATTTTGATCACCTATTCTTGATAAATAACTATTTCTTCATACTATTATCGAGTTTTTCATTCTTTCTTTAGGGTAAGAGTAACAAAATTGATATTTTCATTATGATTTATATCCTCTTTGATTCGGGTTGCTGGTTCTTGATTCGACTTCTTTGGAGGATTCATCAAACACTCATCGAATTTGTTAAAAGCATATTTAACTTAGTCAATATAATCATCATCAATTTTTTGATCATTAATAACTAACATCAAATAACTTGTTATCTTTATGTAGGACTTCATTTGGGCGTCATAATTGATTATGAACATTTTGATGTCAACTTCTTTCTTGAAGAGATTCTCCATCATAATATCTTGAGATCCTGATTTCCAATTAATTGACTGCTTAATCAACTAGCATCGTGATTCAATGTTTGGGAAAAACAAAAGTGAATCTACAAGGTTTTCTAAAGACTGTTAAGCAAAATCAGGTCCCATAGACATGGAAGATTCTGTGTATGGGGAAAATTTCCCGTGGGAACAACATTTTGATTCTTGAGCATTATTCTACATAGATGTTCCAACTAGAGTTTTTGGAGGAGTATAAAGAATGACCATGTTTCCTTTTTCATCAACTTTTACCACAGCATTGGCCACCCCAAGTTCTTGTTATCCAAAATTCACTTCATCTTCTCCATCTAGAACAATGTCATCATTTTATTTGCTTTATTCATTGGATTATCTTTTGTTAAATTCATGTTCTCTATAATTTTATTTCTTCTTTTCTGAAGCTATTTTTTTGGGTGATAATTGGGAATTTCTTATTGAAAGTTTTACGGACTGAAAAATAAATTTTTTATAAGCATAATCCCCTTTTAATGGGTAAGCGGTAAAACCAACAAGTCTTCAACTACTTAAGGACATAAAACTGCGACCTAACATCCCAAAAACCGTCAACACCCATAACAAGCAACCCATATCAGCTCCTCTCCAGCATCATAATCATTACGTCTAGCTTCAACTTGCTCATCACTGCTTGGCTAGCTATCCCATGCAGAGCTACATGGGCCGGGAATAGATGACAAAAGTCAAACCCTCTCAAACATCCAAATACAGATAGCAATTGGTTGGTGAGAAATTCTTGCTTGGAACCTCATCTGAAGCATCCCCTTGAAGAAGGTCAGGATGCAAGGCCATTAAATGCAGGCCACAGGGCAAGATGAACCACCACGAAAAACATTCACAAATCCAAAGACAATATTAAGAACAACTACAATGCCACCAACTCGGATGCCATAATCGTTGTCAAAAAACAACCCTATTGCAACAACCCTCAAGGCTTCCAACAAAACCACATCCATATATGAGCCACCAAAATAAGCGAGACACTCCAAGATGCCAGAGGCCAAGTAAATGCCACCCAGGGCTAGAAGACCCAGCAACCACGATAAAAGAACGTCACCGAAGAGGGGAACCATGCGGATTTGGACCAGAAGCGCCACTTTGGGCATGAATCCGGGCTGATCAGAGCCTAGAAAGAACCTGTAGAAGAGGCCAAAAGAAGAAAATACGCAAGAAGCGGGGGGAGCCCGCAAAGGTTGAGACTAGGCCACCCCGACAACTTCAATGACAGAAAAAATCTCAAATCCCATTGCCGCCATCAGGGCCGCACGTAAGGACCACTACCCACAAACCCAAGCACTCACCCCTGCTTGAACAGAGCGCGGAATACCTGGATCTCGACATCGCCACGGAAGACCGGAGCTCGACCATCCTTTGCCACGGAAGATCTGGATCCCACCACGGAAGACCTGGATCCTGCACCGGGAGACCGGAAACTGACCACCCTACCCGAGCACGACGGAGCCCGAACCCAACGCCGTTGAAGACTCCCGCCGCAGACCTGGATCCCGACCAGACCACGCACCGAAAAAGGCAGGAACACATAGGTTCATGTTTATTTTCATGATCATCCTTTATTTGAATATAAAATAATTCACCTAATTTAGTATTTAAAGTTATCTTCATTATAGTGAATGTATTATCACATAGCAACATAATCTAAAAGATCTTATCCATTGATGTGCATGGGATTTTGTAAGAGTCCAAGAATAATATTATGATTTAGATAAGATTGGAGGATACATTAAAATTTGAGATTTGGTATTGCCACTCTTATTGTTCCTCAGAGTCAAAATAATATATTTAAAAAAAGTTATCTTTTATACATTCATAATATAATCCAAAATAAACGTATCACAAATATTAAGAGAATCCTTGTCTCCTTTTCTTGTAATTAATAAGCCTTTCATTGACATGGAAACAAATCTATGGTTATTGGAAAGATGAGATAACATCAGTCTTTTAACACTTTTAAGGCTAAGGCACTCAATTTCTTTAACTATTTCCAATGAACCCTCCTTATCCAGCAATCTGGGAGAGAAAAGGATCACTTATCCTTCATAAGGTATTCCTAGAATACATACTGATTTGTTGAATGATAAGGAGTAATATTTTCCATTAATTCTGAATAAGAATATTTCTTTTCCACCTTGCTCATAAAAATGTATGAAATCATAAAATTCTTATAAAATATCATCATAAACTAGGTCATGATTTTTTCATTAGAAACACATAAGCTTTCCCATATTTTCATCATGATGATATTAGAAATCATAGAATCTTACTTGGAAATGAAAATTTGATCTACTACCCTTTATATGAAAATAATCCAATACTTGGCCTCCTTGATTGATTGTTAAGATATTAGTTTTTGAGTGTAAATCTCAAGTGACATGAATTATTTTAGGTGAAGGGAAAAATGGAATGACATACATGAAGAATGGAAGAGCATCAGCATAAAAAAACTGAGAGAACTGATGTGGGACACAAACACGAGGAGCCTTTATATAAACTTTCCCACAATGGATTAGATTCTCAAATCAATACAGCGATTGATATTAAAAAAATATGAATATACAGTTGAGCTGAATGATGGAAAATGTTTTTCTATGTTCTAATCTTTTTAGGTTTTAAGGAAAAATCTGATTTAAGGAAACTGAATCCGATAATGTTTTCTTAAAAAATATTTTTTATGTTCAAACAAACCGATATGTAATAAAGATAATATATATCATAAGAATACCATGGAAAGTACTCAGAATGAATAGTTATAATTAGTTTGGTTCTTCATATAAAAATTAGTTTATGAAATGTTCTATTAGGGAATGAAAACTTTTTAGGTTCAAATTTTTTTAAATGAAACATAAAAAGATTAAACATATGCACTACTCATATGAAAAGTAGTATCTTAATATACAGAGATAACTTTCAACAAAATGTTAATATGGATGACTACCTTATCATTATCATTCCTAAGATTTTCTTTCTGAATTCATATCTATCAGAGGTTAATGATTTTGTAAATATGTCAGAAAATTGTTCTTGTGTTATGATAAATTATAAAATAATATCTTCTTTTAGTGTGTGATCTGAAACGTCCCGGATCCAGGTGACACCCAAAGGTTCCATGTACCTAGGTGGCCACTTGGCTTCAGGCACATTTCTATGATCTCTTTAGGCTTTTTACTAGAAATGAGTTCCTTTGGTGTGATAGAGGGGAAATAATGCCCAAATTGGCAGAGTAACATAATATAAAAAAATAATAATTAGTAGCAGAAGAAATAATACCATACAAAGAAGTAAACAATGAAAGATTGACAGTAAATGAACAACTAGATCACATGTATAAATAATTCATGCCACATATGTCTAGGATAGAATCCAAACAAGTAACAATTCTAGAAATATAGTACTTAACTAAAGTATAAAATAAAATAAGTAAACTCATACAGCATCGCAAGCTTCATCTTGGTCCCATTCTCTCCAGATCCATCAAAAATCAAGTAACTAATGTAGAAGGGTACTTTCACTAATCTATAACTGCAATCATATAATCTATTTATGTCGAAAGGAATGACCTAAACATGGTGTGAGACAAATCCAAGTATGAAACCACTAAATGATATATTCCTAACTATCAGTGAATTTATATAGCAGGAATGTATAAAAAATGAAGCAATAAACTAGGAAGTACTCAAAATTAAACAATCCTCTAGTTTTCAAATACTTTCAATTTCATTTCTAAGTTATTCAAAACATTTAATAATATAACCTTGGGAACTATACTAGGCTCTCTATACCCCTGTATAAAAAAAAATAGTCGTCTCAAAATAACACATAACAATCAAGTAAAAATGATTCCAAGCTTGTTATTTGGATTGGAAAACTCATCAATATCATTCAAACATACACAAGAAACCCTCTGGTAAATTCCTCACTGTTTATTCCCATCTAGTTTTACATATCACCCATTTAATAACAAATAGGGACCCTTTGAGAAATCTCATGCGGTCTAACCCCTTTGATCCCACATATCACTAATAAAAAATCAAAAATCTTTTTTGGTAGTTCTCACAGTCAACAACACATTGGTTTTCATTATAGTTATCCCCTGGAAGCTCTCACAGTCAATGCCTGGTGGTTTAATATTTATTTAATAATGACCCTATGGGTAGCTATCACTATCTAACACTCCGGTCAGTGGCCCATGGGAACTCTCACAGTCATTACCTTAAGTCAAACATAATAACAATTGAAAATCAAAAGACCCTAATTTGGGAAGCTATCACAATCAATTACTCTTGGTCATACATTCATAATGAAAAACACCAAAATCTCATATAAACAGAAACACAATCCAAAGAACATTATGCATGAAAAAAAATCAACATAACATCCTTTCTACACCAAACTTCCAAAACCAAATCAAACACGGTTAACACCTCCAAAATCAAGGTAATTAACCTTATTCCAAATCAATAACCCTTTCTCAGTAAAAAGACCATAATAGACATCTAACAGTGTTATATTCTAAAATACTCAATACTCTAAACTTGGGTATTTGGAACTTTGAGGATACATAATCTAAAGAAAATCCAAGAATGGAACAAACCACATTACTCAACGCTGTATGAGGAACACACATGGATGTTGGATCTTAAATCAGCCTAGAACATCATAGATCAAAAAAGGTCTATATCATTAAACCTTGAATAACTCATGAGAGAGGATTAATAATGAAGAGAGGATCTAGAGAAATAGATAACTTACTAGATGGAATCCAACACACTCAGTAGTGTCTCGATCAGAGCTTGGATTGGGGAATGGTAGGTGTTTAAAATTCACAATTGTCTAGTCTCTTTCTTCTATGAAACACGAGAAGAAGATATGTGTTCTAGAGATGAGAAGCAACCCAAGTCAGATTAATCAAATAAAAATAAAAGTAAATTGTGTGTTCATTTAATGTACATGTCGTGTACATGCCTCGACCAGCCCCCACATTAGGTGGTCCACACATCCATGTACTCAGCTATTACATGACTACATACTGCAACCAGGTACACCGAGTGTACATAAAAAATTTCCAAATTCTTCCATTTTCCTAAAAAACACATGAAATCATGATCCATACCTGAAATGAAGATCCTGATTCTTACAAACATCCCCCTTAATGAAATCCATCCTTGTATTTCCCTTCCAAGGGTTGTGAAGATGAAACCTAAAAAAACTCATGCCACTAGGATTGTATGTCAGCCTCCCTCTCCCAGGTCTTATATTGTTGTCTCCCATTCTACCATATCACCTGTACTAGAGGAAGATAACGACCATGGAGGACACTCATTCAATGATCCACAATCTATAAAAGGGGCTCCTCAAAGGATGCATCCACTTCCAACTCAACCACCTCCAGAAGAAAAAACATGAGATGAGTCAAAAAAGTAAGGTTATAGCTGAGAAACATAGAAGACGTCATGAAAATCCCAGTACCTCGGAGGTAACTAAAACTTATAGGCCACTAGCCCAAATCCCTTCAAAACCTCAATGGACCGACATATATTAGTGAAAGCTTCCCCTATCTACTAATCCCCTTGTGTCCCAAGCTCAGGGTGACATGTAAGAAAACCTAATCTCCATCCATAAACTCTATAGGCCTTCTACGTCGATCAACAAAAGATTTATAGTGATATTGTTCAGTAGCCATCCACTTCCATATCAAATCCACCTACTCAGTGGTCTCCTGGACAAGATGAGGTCCCAACATAGCTACCTCTCCTACCGCCAGCCAACATAGGGGTGATCGGTATGACCTAACGTATAAAGTCTAATAGGGTGCCATCTGAATCACTGCTTGAATGCTTTTTATTGTAGGAAAACTAATCTAGGGGTATGTGTCTCTCCCAAGAACCCCCAAAATCCAGGATTCCTTCTCATGTCATCTCATCCAAAACCAGAATCATGCACTCAGACTGGCCATATACATGGGGATGGTAAGTTGTTCTCATATTTACTTACGTACACAATTCCCTCTATAGTCCCTTCCACACACAAGAAGTAAACTATGCATCCATGTTTGAAAAAATAGAGTGTGAATCCCAATGACAACATACCATATCTCTGATGTATAAACTTCCATGTTCTTCGTCACTAAAGGTTTCCTTGATCAGATAAAAATGTGTATCCTTTGAGAGTCTGTAAACAACAACCCATACAGTATCATTCCCTCAAGGTGAATTTAGTAAACCCATAATGAAATCCATCGCGATATCATTCCACTTCCACTCAAGAATGAGTAACTATTATAACCACCATTCAGGTAACTGATACTACACCTTCACCTACTGATTGGTGGAACATATCATAACAAAACCAGCAACATCTTTCTTATTACCTGGCCACCAATACTAACAGAGTAGATATCGATACATCATGGTGATACTGAGATGAATTGCCCATACAGGGGAACGAAAATCCCAAAAAATCACTTTTCTTATGTCTAATGACACCCATACGTGCCCTTGAAAATGAAAAACCACGTCTTCACCTATGGTACCTCTACGAGTAGGTTGCTCACTTGACACACTCTCCTATAAGACTAGGCTATCAGAATCTGATAGCAAACTCATTTAAAACTGATACAGAAGAGTAAATGTAAAAGCTACAGAAAAAATAAATGTCTTCCCATGTCTTTCGTGTACCTTTAAATGAATCTCAGATAATAGAGTCATAAGATACCACTCACTACTGACCTCCTAAACTGCCTATTTTAGAGTCCTCCGACTCAACACATCAGCGATTGTGTTACCCTTCCCAGACATGTAGGAAATCTCAATGTCAAATGAATATAGGTACTCAACCCACCTTCTCAGTCTCAAATTTATATCACAGTGAGTAATGATATACTAGAGACTTTTGTGGTTACTAAAAATCAAAAAATTATTTTGCAATAGATAATGAATACAACAGCATAAGGCATGAACAACTACAACCCACATGAGGCCGTGTGTCAACTAATTCTTCTTAGGTGACCTAAAATACCACAGACCATAGATAACGAATACTTCCCTCTTCATAAGTACTACTCCATGCCCGATACCAGATGCCTCACAGTAAATAGTGTAGCTCTTTCTCAACTCCGGAAAAATCAGTATCGGTGCTGAAGTCAATCTTCATTTCAACTCCTGAAAGGATGAATCTTAGGAATCAGTCCAGAAGTACATCACTCCCTTCTTAGTCAGGTCTTTCAGTGGTTCTACTAAGTGTACAAAGTTTTTTATTAAGCATCAATAGTTACTATCCAGCCCCAAAAAACTTGTTACCTCAAAGAAGTTCTTCAGCTGCTCTCAAATGTGAAGTCCCCTTGTCATCCCAATATAAACAACCAATCTGGGCAGTAATACATCACATCCCATGATTCTAGCGTCCATCTATACTTTCTTGGACATCCCATTACCCCTTGTGTTGAAATGCATCTACCTCTGGGGATGTGAAACTCACCCTACAAAGATAGATGTAAACAAAGGCCTTGAAAAATACTAACTAGTCCATTATGAGAATTATGTAAAAGCCCATAAACTCTAAGACATAGGGACCTTTTAATAACCAAAACCCATCGCCCTCTAGTGGGAACTCCTTGCACTGACATACACTAGTCGTCCTAATACCCAAAAAAGTTTATATCATTACAACATCCATAGAAGAAAAGATACAGTGCCCATGGATATCCCCAACACTTGAAAATATAAAACTATGGGAATCACCTATATCAAAAATAGAAGAAGATAAAACTAAGGAAAATATAATCATACATCTAACCGTAGAGGGTTTGGGATCCTGCTTGTGCTAGGTCTGCTCTACTGAAAAGTATAACCTATAACACAGCCCAGAAACACTGCATGACTACCATTAGCAGATCAAACCTGTTTTCACTGAAATCCTTCCGAATGGATACTAGATCCATGACTTCATCCTCATTTTGAACGGCTGGACGAAATCGAGTTCCCTAACTGATTAAGAACTGGTGGTCCTTCTCTTGAACATGAAGTAATTACAGAACCCCTATCATCTTATTTTGGTGGGAAAAACTGAAGAAAAAAAACGCAAAAGATGATCCACATTTCCACAATCTCGGCACTCCACTGGGTCTCTTGGGAACTGAGGTATTGTATTTCCACTCTTCCCAAACTAGTATCATACCACACATCTCCCTAAAGAAACATCATGTGAATGATCCCTACAGTGCTTCATACAATCTATCGAGGAAGTACCAGCCTAAGATGCTGAACCTCCCTAGCACAATAATCTCGACTTCCTCAGATTACACTCAGTAATTAGTGACTGGTTCACTATAGCCATCACTGAGGTCACTCTGAAAACATTCACCTATGAACGAATGTCATAAATGAGTCCATCCACATGACACCTAGCCAAACATAATTCATCTCATCCCAAAACCAGTGAAATGTGCAGAAGCATAGTAAAACATGATGAGAAATCCATCACTAAAAGAGAGCCCTGATCCAGATGTATGAACTCGTAGGCTTGATCATCCCTCAACATCTAGGGGTATATGGAATCCTAGAAGATTCTCTAAAACTCTTCCCATACCAAATCCTGATGACATACTTCCTGTGAGATAACATTCCACCACTTATTGGAAGAATCATGTATCATGTAAGTAGTGAGCTTCACAATCCTCTCAGGAGGCATCTCCAAATACTCAAAGATAGCAAGCATGGCCTCCAACCATGACTCTATAGCCTCTGTCCTCCATTCCCTTAACAAGTATGAGTACTGTGCTTCTGGAACTCCTGGGCCATCTCCGCCATAGACGGGGTAGGATGCGATGCTCTTTGAAAAGTCTTTAACATCCTCAAAAAACCTTCTTGTAATTTTGCATCAACACCTGTGTCTGCAAAAATAGTTGGTGCCAATATGGGCACAACGAGATGATCTTATAGTAGTTCAATATCTATCACTTCTGGTGTCTAGTCATAACTCTATACCTGGATTACAACCGGAGGATTTCTCAACGGCATGACTCAACATGGTCATGCACAAACTTCAGTTTAAGATTATCAAGGTATGAAACATAGATGTTAAAGAATGGAACTAGAGAAGAAAAACTCAAGTTTTACAAAAGAATGTTACACTGTGTGTAGAACCACTAAATGTTGTGTTCCATGAAGTTCCAACATGGGCATGTAACTCTTTCAAACATAGTTGTGTAACACCACTACACACAGTGTGTTCCTCATAGGACACTGCGTGTACTTTAATTTTTTATTTCTGACCATGTTCTTTTACACTTCTCGAACCAAAAGTTTCTCTCCTAAGTAACACTACATGGTGTGTACCACATATGTTCTAACCACCAGTGTTGTTAGTCACATGTTTGAGGAAACGATCAACTCTACATGATGTGCAGTAAAGGGGGACAGAGTGTACAACCTTTGTTTTATCCACTAGTGTCGTTAGTCACAAGGTTAGACACACAGTCCTTACAACATGGCGTGTACTACCAGCACATGGCATGCGCAACAAATGATTCCCTACCTTGTGTCTCTTATCACAAAATTAGTCATATGGATAATGACTACAGGACATGTACATATAATACATAATGTGTACTTAAGAAAATTTGTTTCTTCTAGAACAGAAGAACACATAACATGTGTTCATGACAACAAATGGTTTGTAGTCTGAGTTTCCAGATAGTAGACCTCTAAAAAATATCCAAAACCATTAAATAAACATGTTCAAGTAATGAAAAATTCATTTCCATGAGATCCCATACCTCTACAAATCAAAGCTTGGCATACTTTTTTATATCATAACATGACAATATGCAACTAAAGATCATACAATATCCACTAAATTCTGATCCATGTTGTCTCATAACACCTCAGTGAAAAAGTTTGGGCACCCACACAAATGAAACATTACATAATCACTATATCTATGACAAAACCATGCATATCTAGCACAATGTCTATCACAAAAACATGCAATCAATAATTCATCCTAAGAGACAAGACAAGAATGCATGACATGTGTTCTCTAACAATTACCTATTTGAATCATGATATTTCATACCCTAATCTCATTAGGTTTCAATAGAAATAGTACCAAAATTATTACAATATTAACAACACATAAAAAGTTCATCACCCTATGGTGAAATCAAATAAACTGTAACAATTGAAAAAAAACCAGAAATATTGCAACATTCGAGGAAAATTAGATTTTCCCCATACATAGGTTAGATACTCTCGGGAAAAACTTATTACCCACTAAAAATTCCTCCATATATCTATGTATAAACTCCAAACAGTGAGACAAATTAGAAAAGAAACCTACCTCTAACACAACGTTGTAACGTCCCGGATCCGGGTGTTGCCCAATGGAGCCCCTTACCCAGTTGGTCACAAGGCCTCAAGCGCATTTCCCCAAACACCAGAGGCTTCCAACTAGTAGTGTGGGACTTTGGTGAGATAGTGGGAAAACTATTTATTCATTATAATATAAACAAATCATAAGTAAATATTAAAGAATATAAGAATCAATAATACCATAAAATATAAGTAAACAACAGATGATTGATAGTACACAAACAAATAGAGAACATATAAAAACGATTTATGTCAAATATGTCTAGGAAATAATCCAAATAAGTCACAATGATATATATAAAGTACTAATCCAACATAAAAAAGAAAAAAAGTAAAATCCTGAAGCATTGAAATCCTTAGCTTGGTCACATGCTCTCCATCTCCATCGGCAATCATCTACCTGATGTAGATGGGTGCTTGCCCTAATATATACCCGAAACCATATCATCTATTTGGGTCAAAAATCATAACCCAAATACCGTGTGAGACAAATCCAAGTTGGAATGGACAAAAATATATGTTCCTAAAAGTCAGTGAATATTTATAGCAGGATAATATGAAAAATGAAGCAATAAATTATGAAGTACTAAAAATTTACAATCTGACAGTTGTCAATTACATTAAATTTCATTTATAAATGATTCAAACCATTGAATACTATAACAATAGGATATATCCTAATATTTTTATCCCCTTGTATGACAAAAACAAACTGATGTCTCAAAATACCATATAGAAATCAACTAAGATAGAGTCTAATCTTATGATTTAGCTTGGAAAAATCATCACAATCATTCAAACATTCACAAGAAACCCTATGGGAAATTCATCATATTCTATTCCCCTCTATTTTAAAATATCACCCATTCAATAAAATAATAACAACCCTCTAAGAAAGCTCACACTGTCTAACACCTTTGGTACCACACTACACTAAAAAAACAAACTCCCACAGTGGTAGGTCTCTCGATCAATACCCCATTGGTCTTTATTATAGTGACCACTGGTAGCTGTCACAGTCAATTCCCTTTGGTCAAACATTTATTTACTTACGACCCTCTCGGTAGCTCTGATAGTTTAATACCTTTAGTTAATCACCCATTGAAGCTCTCATAGTCAATAACTATAGTCAAATTTGTAATAATTCGAAATAAAAAGACCCTTATTAGGGAATCTCTCAAGGGAAATTCCCCTTGGCCATAATTTCATAATGTGAAACACCTGCATCTCATATAAATAGAAAATCCATCTCAACAGCACTAGGAATGGAAGAAAAGTATAATAACATTATTTCTAGATCCAACAACCATAACCAAATCAAACATGGGTAAAACCTACCAAATCAAGGTAATAAAATTTAGTCATATTCAATAACCCTTCATTAAAAAAACAAAGCATAGTTGGCATCTAACAGAGTTAAATTCCAAAACACACAATACCTTAAATAAGGGTATTCAGGACTTTTAGTATACATAATACAAATACAATCCAAAAAAGGCACAAACCACCTACCTTGACATTGTACGAGGGACAATCATGATCACCATCCCCTAAATTATCCTAGAATGTCATAGATCTACAAAAATATTAAAATCATTCAACCATGAATAACTCACAGAAGAGGAGAAACTAGGAAGAGATGTTCTAGGAAATGAGAGAACTCACTAGTGGGAGTCCAACACACCTGATGATATCTCGATCGGAGGTCGAAAGGAGGAACGGTATGGGCTCGATATTTTAAGCCACCTTGTCACATTACTGTATGAAATATGGGATGGAGAGATCTTTTCTAGTGATGAGATGTGACCCTGGTATGATTAATCAAATAAAAAAGAAAAGTACATGGTTTGTTCATTTAATGTACACACCTTTTACGTGCCTCAATCAGCCCCTTATTTATTGCAGTCAACATAGCCATGGACTCAACCGTTACATGACCCGTACATGGCTACATGTGGAAAAAAGGCACACAGAGTGTACTCAAGAGTAAATTTCATGTACTTATATAATTTCCAAATTCTTTCTTTTTTCCTCAAAAACACTTGAAATCATGTTTCATGCCTAAAATTAAAATCCAGGTTCTTACATAATCACTAAGAAAGTGATAACTAATGTCTATGTGTTTTGAAAGAGAGTGAAGTGGAGGTTATTTTCTTAGTGTATTAGAACTAGTATTATCACAAATTACGTTTTGGTAAAACTCATTCCATATGATATGAGTGTGTTTCTTAAAAAACTCTTGAGCAAAAAAAAACATTTCGTAGCTACATATTCATCTTTGGTAGTGGAAAGTGCTACTGAGTGTTCTTTCTTTCATGGACATGAAACTAATGAATCTCTCCAGAAAAGACATTTTCTAGATGTAATTTTCTCATCCATTAAATATCCACCAAAAACAACATGTGAAAATATTTTTTTAACTAAAATCATTTACAAAAGAATAGAAATGTCCTAAATCCATAGTTTGATTTAATTTGTGAAAAAATATTTTCTCTTATATTAAATGGGTGTTTTTGGATTAGATTGATATTTCAAACCTAAGAATACTGAAAATGTTATGTCTGAATGACTATTTGTTAAGTATAACAGACTTCCTATCATGCCTCTAAAGGGAGTTTGATCTGTTAGTTTCCCAGCTTCTTCATGATCATGAGGGTTTCAGGTACCAGTTAAAGTATTTATACATTTTTTGTTTTCATACCCATACATCATAAGAATACCTTTAATATACTAATGTTGAGATATATATGTTCCATCAAGTTTTTTAGAAATTTGAAAACCTATAAAAATTTTATCTCACCCATCATACTCATTTCAAACTCACAATTCATGATATTTTAAAATGAATCAGTTAAGGATTACTGAGTTGATCTGAGTATAATGTGATCTATATAAACATGAACAATAAAAATATTTAACTTATATTTATTTATAAAATGGTTTGGATCAGTATTTCCCTTAACATAACATTTTTGTAACATGAATCCTATACTTCTGTCATGCTAAGACCCAGGGTATTGTTTAAGTCAATATAAAGAACTCGTAATATGTTAAACATGTTTTGGATGTTTTTTGTTTTCAAAACAAGGATGTTTTAAACATAATCATCCTCTTGAAGGTATATTTTAAGGATATCACACTTCACATCCATTTGAAAATTTTTAAAATAAAATAATGTTGTAATAGCTAGTAGGATTCGAATAGATTCAAGTCCTGATACTAGATCATAGGTTTCTATAAAGTATATTCCTTCATATTGATTATATCCTTTGACAAATAATCTTACTTTACTTCTAAAAATGATTTTATTTTCATCAAATTTATTTCTAAAGACCCATATTACATGAATTACCGATGTTTCCGTAGGTCTTTCAACCAAGGTCCAGACTTTTTACCTTTCGAATTCATTTAGTTCACCTTGGATGAATTTATTTCAATCATCATCCCCCCATGATTCATCAATTATTTTTTATTCTAATTGGGAAATAAATTCTAGATGTTCTAATTCATTCCCTAAAGTATGTATAGTCCTTTTAGGTTTATTTATATCACCAATTCCACTATTAAGGGGATGATTCTTAAGAACCCACTGATTTCACTTTAGTATTAAATGTTTATCAATATAAGGTAAAAACTCTTCAGGGTTTAATAATTTAGAAAAAAAATTTCAAAGAATTTTCCTTATTAGTAGAATATTACAAAAAAAGATGATAATTAGTTTTTGATAACTTATCTGAAGATGTAGGTAGGGTTTTTTGAAAAAAAGGATCATTTTCATCAAATATAACATGTAACCTTTCTTCAACATGACATGATTTTTGATAAAAGATATATAAGCCTTATAAGTACAAGATTATCCTAAGAAAATTACTTCATCGTATTTCGGTGTAAATTTATGAAAGTTA
Source organism: Viscum album (assembly GCA_963277665.1). Taxonomy (NCBI): domain Eukaryota; kingdom Viridiplantae; phylum Streptophyta; class Magnoliopsida; order Santalales; family Viscaceae; genus Viscum; species Viscum album. The sequence continues at coordinate 1,890,906,881 of OY728132.1, forward strand.
TCACTAATATTCATGATGATTAATTTTCATCCAAAAACATTGAAGTAAGAAACATTAGGTTTTAAACCAATCTACAATTTATAAGGTGTTTTATTAATAAATGTTCTGATTAAAACTCGATTTATATTATAACATGCAGTACAATTGGCTTTAGACCAAAAGATATTAGTAATAGAATATTAATTCAACATGGTTCTTATTATCTCTTGAATAATTCGATTTCTTATTTCAACAACACTATTTTTTGAGGTGTTCTTGAAGTTGAGAAGTTATGAGTTATGCATTTCTTGCAACAAAAAGTTCTAAAATATAAATTTTTTAATTCTTCCCCATGATCACTATGAATAGTTATCAATGAATGGTTTTTTGCATTTTTAACTTTGGTATAAAAATATTTAAAACAAGAAAATATTTTTGATTTCCTTTCTATAAAATAGACCCATGTAAATCTACTGTAATCATCAACTAAAATAGAGACATAGTTTTTGTCTTCTAAACTTCCAGTTTGTGTTAGATCGAAAAGATCCATATGCACTAGTTGTAATGTATCAGAATTTGATACATCACTAATTAATTTAAAGCTTGACATATATTTCTTTCCATATTGACAATGATATAAAACATTTCATGAATCTAATATAATGTTTGGTTGATCCTAAGTAAGTCTTTATTTTGAGATATTTCATAAGTTCCTAAGGGTATAATATCATAGTCTTCAATTCTATTACCATGATTGATCTTCTATTGCACTAATTAATGGTAAGTCTTAGACCCTAAGGTTTTCTATGTTATGTGTGTAAACATTCTCATGCTTATGGGTAGAGACAATAAAATTTTCCTTTGAATTGTGTACTACACATTTTTCATTCCAAAATTTCCCAAGGTATCCTTTATCACAGAATTGGATTATTCTTATAAGGTTCTTCCAAAGACGTTTAACATGTACAACATTTGAAATTAAATATTTTTTGAGAATAACAATATTACATATACTAATAAGTTTCCCTTGAGCATTATCTCAAAAATTTTCTTTTCCACCATTCAACTAAAAAATCATTTCAAAGATGTTTTTTTACCGGTCATCTGTCAAGAAAATCAATTATCCATGTACCATGTATTGTTGGCACTTCCATTATATTTTTGGAAATAAAATAGTTAGACTATTAGAATCCAAACATTATTAAATTCAGAAATGATAGAATTTAAAATATTAGGTATCCACGTTTAATTAGAAAAATGAAATTTATGAAAACCTATGATGTGGGTTTTATTCAAAGAATAGTTTTTCTCCCAATGTCCACTATATTGACACATATTGAAAAAGGAGTACTATGGGGAATAAAAAAAATTCCCTAAAAACTTTTTTTGAATGAGAATACCCAAATACATAACTATTCATAAGAGGATGAAGTTGTGAATACATGTTTTTAAAACCTTCCTTTCCATGGGTAATGTTTGAAAAATGTTTATTTAAGGAAAATATTTCATATTTTAGAATAATGACTACATTCTTATCATTATAGTCATTAGTCATAGATTTTGAGTTTATCTCAATAATGTTTTAGTTGAAATAAATTTTCATGATCCTTAGAATGTTTTCCCTTTTAATAATTAACATCCTTAATGTTTTTTGAAATATCTTCAAAATTGAGAATTTTTTGATCAATGTATTTTGAATGATATGACAGATCTTCTATTAAAATATATATTCTAGAGATTAAATTGACAAGTTTCTTATTGATCATACTCTTTTTATTTTCATGTAACATGGATAACCTAAATAAATCTTCAAATTAAGGTAATGTATTATCTTCTGATGAGGAAGAATATTCATCAAAATATTGATAATATTATTCATTATATAAATTTAAATTTAAATAAAAATTTATTAATGATTGAGAAATATTTACCTAAGCCATGAGACATTGATTTTGAGTTGTAATTCTAGCTATAAAACCTTTATTATTCAGTCCAGAATATTCAATATATGATGATTCATCAAAATAATCACCACAAAAGTCACTACATGGGTCATTAGAATTGAGTACATTCATGTAAATAGACTTTTAATAATTATCCTTATTTCTTTCTAAAATAATATACTTTCTTTCTTTCCTATTGATCATAGGACAGTCAGGTCTAATATGACATCAACAGTTGCATTCGTAACAAGTCTCCTATAAATCATTCTTATCCTTTTTCCCTTTCTTCGTGTATCTATATTGAAAATATTTCATTCCCACAATGTTTTTCATTCTTAAAAAATATTTTAATGTATGTTCTCAGAATGGTCATTTCACTTGAATTAGAAATAACATTAGCATTCTTGGATTTTGACCTTGTAACTCTTTCAGGAGTCTTGGGATTCATATGAAATGAAGTAGTTGTAAATGAAACACTTCAATAACCATTATATTATTTATTGATCTCAAAATAACTATTCATTCTTGTTTAATTTTGTATAAGATTCTCAAATATCTCATCAAGAGTGATGTTTGAAACTTTTCTTTTCTCATCAATCACAGTTCATTTAGATTCCTACCCATTAGACATCATATTTCTTGTCATTACCACAATAATCTAATAATCTTGTCCTCTCTCACCTATAGGGTGATGGATACTGTTGTTATTCATAAAACATTGTTGATCTTTTGATCTATGTTCTCCACATGGAAACATAAAACCATGATATTCCACTTTAAGCATAGCTCTTCTTTTTTCAATGAACATAGATGTACAAGAATTTTTCACTTATAATTTCTTCCAGATGCTTTTTGTAGCTTCACAAGATGAAATATGACTCTAGATATTACTATTCATTGAACATAATATAGTATTTAGTACCTTCAATTTATGTTTATAATCTTGTTTTTCTTGATTAGTAAATTGTTTAATTTCCTTTTCATGAATCTTGTAGTTTCAAGTTGACATAACATTGATATCAACACTACAATTGATAATAAAAGGAATAGTCATATATATCCAGTATTTATAGTCATTTTAATAAAATATTGGTGGTCTGGTATTATTTAGATAACTATAGAACCAAAATTTATTCCTTCAATTCTATAAGAATATACAAAATATCTTTTTCGCAAAAAATATTAGCAGAAAAATTTTGTAACCAAGGAAAATCATTAGGAAAAATATGAACGAGTAATGTAAAGCCAGAAAATATGAACAACCATACATATATGAAGCTATAATTATTTCGTATACCTACTATGATTTTAATTGTAGGATCAATATATATATATGTATATATATCCAATTACACGGGGTTGATTAATTGTAGGTTTAAAAACATTGGGTTTTAACCTTAATAAAACATATGTTTAACAAAGATAAGCAAGATATATTTACAAAACCTATTTAGTTCTTAACTATAAAACAAAAATTATTAGTATCCAATAATATGAATCCCATAAAAACATAAGATATGTTTACTTAAGGAATAATTCTACATTAATTATTTTAGAATATTTTTTATAACGAGTATACAAGAATAGAATAGTATAAGAAAAATACGCATCCTATATTTAATAAAATGAAGTAGAATTAAAACTTCTAAAAAAAGAGGAAAAGTATAAGAAATATTTTAACCCAAAGATAAGGGTATCCAACAACCATGGATAAGTGTCCCTTGATTTATAATTTCAAGAATATATGTCTTACACTCATTAAGGTAAGAACTATATATAATAATTTGTATCTGTATTGATATCCCCACAATCCATTAATATCTAAGGTGATCGACACCTCATTCTTCCTATCCTGGGAAGCCCATGATTGATAAATGAAATTGGAATCACATTATGTAGGATGAAGAAAGTGTTCACATCTTAAACATGTTGTTCACAACATTCTCTTAAAGGATGGTTAATCAGATCTTTAATAGCTTCAAAATAGAGCTCCAATAAAGCAACTCAAGATTCACATCTCAAAATAAAAACTCTACCTAAGAGCTTATTTAAATGGCTAAGTATTTATAGCACAAAATAACAATGATCTACTTCCTCCTCAAATGGTCATATTTTTCCATCAGTTTCAGAGGGACCTATATAAGTTTCAATAAGCTAATGGTTAGTTATACAGATTGTATGAAATAATTTCATATAAAAATATATAAGAATCATTAAAATGAATAAGGAAAATTATTATGTTTAAGAAACATGAGTATAATAGGACTCGATAAACATGGAACTATACTTTATGGATGAAATGTAACTTTAACAAAAAAAATAGATTTTAAGAAAACTAATAATCCGTGTTTGGGTTTTAATGAATTCAGATTCTGATTTCTGAAGGAATCAGAGTATGATTAATGATGAAATTAGTGTCAGATTTCATGTTAAATCAATGAATTATTTAAATAGAAATAATATTCTGATTTCAGAAGAAATTCAATTCTGATTTCAAGACAAATTAGAGTCTAAATTCAAGATAAATCGGTATTTGATTTTTTGGAAATACCGTAGTATGATTTGAAGAGAAATACCAGTCAGATTTCAAGAGAAATAAGAGTCTTATTTAAGGAGAAAACGAAGAATAACTTTAGGAGAAATTTTATTCTAATTTTAATAGCAATCATAGACTTTTTTCAAAAGTAATAGAAGTCTGATTTCATAAGAAATCGAACTCTTATTTAAAGAGAAAATGGAGTCTGATTTCTAGAGAAATTGGAGTCATAATTCTAGGGATTTTATATTCTAAATTCAAGAGAAATTGTATTCTATGGAACAATAAGGTTCTAAATTAGATAAGGATTAGATTTTTTTTTCTTTAATAAATCATGGTTAGGTTTGATTTGAGAAACAAATATATTATTCTGGTTTCAGTGGGCTGGTGGGGTCAAGTTTTTCTGGTAGTTTTGTTTTGTTTTTATGATCGGTGTGATGTTCTGTATTAGTAACATATTTTTTTCAATGACTCTATTGGTGATGGTTCTGAATATACTTAGTTTTTCTACAATGATCTGGTGTTTTTCAGCATTGGAATGAAATTCTGGTGGGTGGTTCTCACCCTCAAAGGTGAGGATGATGTGTTCTGTGTGGGTCATGGTGCACAATGCGAGGTGGATGGTCAAATGAGATGATGGTGCAATTTTGGATGGGGATTGACGACGTCTTGGTGTGATGCTCACGATACCTCCGGAGGTCTCCGAAAGTTCTGTGTCATTAGTGATTTTGTTTCCACTTTGCGAGCTTGCTCTTCAATGGTGTTTTACGGTGGTGGAATATTGAAGGTGGTATGAGATTTGGTGTTTACGGTGGAGATTCGCTCCGATGACTGGTGTGGTGATAGCGACAACAATTGTTACAGGACGGGTGACTACCAGAGTCTCGTGAAGATGATGAGAGGAGACATAAAGTGTCATGGGAAGTTATGGGTACACAAGGCTTGAGGTCTCCTTGGACAATGTGAATTTTTGAATTATGTACTTTGGCTACTGGAAATATGTATCCCGCCCTTTATGTTTTGGTTACCACTGACCCACAAAGAGACTTCTTTGAAAATAAAAAAAAGTGAATTGAGGAGGTAAAATCTATTCTTAGAGAATGAAAATTTGTCTCAAAAAAATATTCATTAGAGAAATATAATTTTCTTTATGGAAATGTATTTTTGATTTTCAAAACATAAAGAAACAAAAAATAAATAAGGAAAATTTTTAACTCATGATTTTTTCCAGTTTATGAGATTACTTTATTTAATTAAAATAAGAAATAAAATGAAAACACTTAGCAATTAACTATAATTTTTTATTAAGAGATCTGTATTGGTTATCCATAAACCACAACTAGAATAGTTTTTAAAAAAAATTAAGGAGTCTACATATTGGTAATTAAATTATTTAAATTACACGGGTAGTCTTTTATGAACACAAAGACTATGGAAGTGTGGATAATAGAGGATTCGTGGTTTTAATTTTATAAGTGGGGGAGAAGACACACTTGATATTTCTGAAAAGAATGAGATAGACCCACATTTTATGAACCCAAAATGGTTCAAAAAATTGTCCATTATTGATCCTTATATGATATATTTTTATACTATGCACATACATTAATATTTATGAACTATAAATATCATTTTAAAATTTATATTTTTTTACCCCTAAAAATATGTTTTTTCCATAATTATGGGATAAATATTTAATTTTTATAAAGCTAATTATGAACAAAAAATAAATATGAAAATATTATATAATATTAATTATGATTATTTCAAATATTAAATACATTTTATAAAATTTATTTAATATAATGGATAGAATTGAATTTAAAACTAATCCCAAATACCAGACGAAAAACAATTTAAAAAAAATTATAAATATAAAAAGGTTTTATTTAATAATTGAAAGAAAGATTAATTCAGATGACATAAATTTCATCAATAATAATGTAATATAACTTTGTTTAAATTTTAAAAAAATATAAATTTTTTATTATTTTAATTTCCTTTAATGAATTTGTTTTAATAGAATACAATATTTTCCCTATTGATAGAAAAATTAATCTTTTCAGAAAATTAAATAAAATATTATCTAAGTTAATTTAGACATCATTATTTAGAATAATAATTTTTTTTACAAATTCATTTTTTATGAGTGTAATCAAATTTATTTTAAAAATATTTGGTCCAAACGCAACTAAACCTCTTTTTATGAAGACATAGATATTAACCATAAAACTAGATTTTTGTCTTATCCCATTACAGTAAATTATATCTGATGAATGATAAAACTTTTTATTGAATATATAATATATAAATTTCATTACAATAATTTAGTAATATTGAATAATTTAACATAATAATACTAAAAAATAATTCATTCATAAAAATAATTTTTTTTTAAAAACAGTTCTCTTACATTCAAATGATTTTTATGTTTTACAATTTGATAAAAAATGATTTTTTATACATGTTTAAAAATATAAATATTATAATTTAGATATTTATTTTAATAAAAACAAATTTTACATCTAGTTTATATTGGTAAAATTTATTTAATATATTTTATTTGTTTTCAAGATTAGTGTTGACTGTAGTATACACTATCTAGCTTAATGTTCATATATTAAAATCTCGTGATATTTCATTATCCCTATCTTCAATATATTTCACCCTCACAATTTAAAATTGTTATATGAAATTATTGTTTTCACATTCAAAATTACATTTTTTAAAATCCCACAACATAAAAAATGTTAATAAAACATTCTTTTGATAAGAGAGAAAGGGATGTACGATGTCTATTTATAATAACACATAACTCAGTTTCCAAGTAAGAATGTATTAGTGGGATGATGAAAATTTGGGATGGTAGAAAACTGTAATTCAAAAATAATGATACATGGTGATATAGTCCATTTATCATAATAATATGTAAACCAATGTGAATTTTGAAGATCAAAAAATCATAAACAGATGAGGAGTGAATAGGATTTTAATTCTACATAAATGAATGGTATATGACAATGTTTTTACTCAAATTATTTCCCATATGTTTTATGAATTAATTTACAATATAAATGAATAATATAAGGAAATATATTTTGTAATATGTAAAATTTCATCATTTACTCAATTTACGCCCCAAATTAATCTCTTTCTCCAAGCAATGAGTTCTTTTGATGATTTTTATGGATGAAGCACTAAAATCAACATAATATTTATCCATAATATTCAATTTTAAATAGAAAGGTAAAACAATTCAAGATATCATGTAAATCAGTTGTAGGATTCACCCTATTTTCACTCTTTGGTTGTGGGTTCTCACCTCACATCCTTGCTAGATATGTAAATTTGGCCTCTTATTCTAAAACAATAAAAAGATAATTATTATAACATCCTTAAAAACATGTTGAAAATCACTAAAAATAAACATGGTCATAAAAATAATATAAACATGAAGTTTTTAGATACCTTAAAATTTATGTAAATATCATTATTCCTCAAACAATACATCATGTTGTTAATAAGGTATAAATATGACTCTACCCAATAATATACGTCCCAAAATGCCATTAAACTGATAAAAAATCCATCACTTAAAATATCAAATATGGTGTTTGGGACATTTAACACATGATCAACCATATACTCATAAACCCACTATGGTATCCATAACTCTTAATTTAGTCATACAATAATAAATATATGATTCCAATATTGGCATTATCCTTATATGTTTTAAGATGATTTTAACCAAAATACCAATAGTAAAAATAGTTCTACAATATTGTTATTAAATCCAAATATGGCAATGCTTCAAACCATTTTCTATAATGATTCATATAACATAGGTCCTTCTATCAACTATTATTTAAAGATTAAAAGGGGGAATTGACCTAGATTTTTTATAGGTTCCCAAAACTAAAAGAAAAGGCAATAAATAGTTCTTTAGGATGAAATTTATTTATCTCCATTGAACCACATACTTTTACATAGAAATTATTTTCCATATTCCTATAAGTTTCACATATAAAACATTTCACTATTACATAGTGACATTCTCCCAGTTTCCATTTTCCAAATTTCATACATAATAAAAAATGGTACTTAATTCATCCATGGTATCTACCACCCAATCACATAATATACCCTATCTGTCTCTTATATATTGATTCCATGAATTATGTACAATATTTTTTTTAACCATATACTACAATAACATGGTCAAAATAATAACAATATATATTACTTCAATTTCCATTCATTTTGGTTTCCATGAGTCACCACATTTCATATTACATTAATTATTAATATAATTTCTCATAGTTTATCAATTTTTTTAAATCTAAGAATCATGGTGTAATCAATTTTAATCATAAATAGGTAAATTAGTATATAAGATGTCAAAATCATGACACTTTAATTTCATTTTGTGACACATTTGGTTTAACTTATTCTATTTAGGGTAAACATCTATTCAAATCATTCTTGATGGATTATAATAAAAATTTGAATTGCCCCTAAAATATCCCTCATGGGTGTCGAACCCAGTGCGAAGTAAGGGAACACTCCCTATGCACCATAATGATGGCCAAAGTATAATTGACCATCTCTTTTAATTTTTTATCCATAGATGTATCTGTTCTTAAACCACATCTACTTTCATTATCTAAATAGGGATGTATTTCTAGAAAACTAACATACTCCCTACCTTACCAAAACATTAGGATGTTTTCCTATAATTAGAACTACCTTGAATTTTAGTTATTGGGTTGTTTTCTCCAATAAATGCTTTTATAAATCTAGCTCCCAAGATTTCATCTATCCTTTCACTGAAATCATTTTTAATGGACCTAACACTAGTATCAAAGAGTTAGTGGTCACATTATTACATTGGCACTAAATACATGGAATTGAATCCAGGATGAGTGAATTGTTTAATAGTATTTTTATACCATATACAATAATTAATGTAGCATAAATTTTAAAACATAAATAAAATGAAGTATTTTTGTTGAGATAATTGATCTTATCAGAAGAATATGCATGAATATGAATTATTATATAAATCAAGGAATCCTACGCAATGGAAAAAATTAAGGGTTAGATAAGATGCTCTGTAAGGGTTACATATAGTTGAGGATAAAATTGAAAAAACAAATCACAATATATAAGGAAATATTAATAACATAATACACATTGAATTTAATAAATAATATGTTAACAAGTTATGCATTTCAATAAGAAATATTGTTCAAATAATTTCATATAGACAAATCACATAAACCTAAAACATATCCATGGATATCATAATTAATAAAATAATTACATGGATGTCAATAAGTAATATCATAATGATATAATGCATAACAAATGATAAAGGAAATGTATCTTCAAGGAATAATGCCAAGACCTATTACGTAAATGGGTAAGACCTCTTCCAAATACCAAATCTAGTTTGTATCAAGAGGGATACTGATGAATTATGGGCTATAACGAGATCCATCTATCACATACTATGTCCAATATATTAACATATGAAAGGGGGATAAGAAAAATTCAATACAAAAGAAATATAAGCATTAATATTGAAAAAATATTATACAATATCATAATATATCCCCATTAAAAAAGATTATAAATATTATAGTGAAATAATAAGGATTTTATAATTATATTATATACCCAGTGAATCAAAATTAAAATGACTGGTGTTGTCATTGATGAATAAAACTATTACAAAAATATCATTAAAAACATTATTGACAAAGAATGTCCCCTTTATTTAGAAATCAACTATTAGAAAAAAAATGAGAATATTATTTAAAATATTAGTTGAAAAGGACCGTGGAAAAATATAAAGGAAGCATCAATGAAATGAGTATTCATTGTAATGAACCCTATACAATAATCCTAGGGAACGTTGTTACTTTTTTATAATGGGATAATAAACAATGAATGATGTCCCGAAGGACAAAATTGTTCAGTAGTTTTAGAAACCTACATACATTAATGGATATTACATAATATTTTATAATTTAAAATAGAGCAAAAATAATTCTTTTGAAACCACCATTATTCTCCTATCTTATACCTAATTTTCAATCATAATAAGTAACTTCACATCCCGGGGAAAAATTAAATTATTGGGATAGGATGAGATAAAATGCTCTGTAAGGGTAAGAATATAATAGAATATATCAAAAATAAATATGAATAAACAATAATACTAGGTGATTACTGAAAAATACTCCATTTAAACATAGTATTGAACATAATATGCCAGGAATAAATGTTAAATGAAAGATATTATACAAATATTCACATGATATTGATGCACGACCATGAATACTATAATATTAGAATAATTACATAGCTTATCAATACATAGTCTCACAATGATTGATTGAATAATATGGGATATTATAAACATATCATCAAGACATTGGACAATATACCATATGTAAATGGAAAAAATGTACTCTAGTTGGTCTGATAAGACATACAAATGCATCGAGGGTCTATAACAGCTCCCACCCATTGCTTAATAAGTCCAAAAAATTCATCATATAAAAAGGCTGAAATATATTCTTCATAAAAATTAATATTTAATCTAGCATACAAAATGGTAATAATTTTCCCATTAAATAAACATTATCATAAATCGTCTATAGTAATATGTAGAATGGTATTAGGATAGTACATTACTAGTCAAATTTACCATAGTAAATTTTATAAAATATAGAAAATTTTAGCATAAGAAATCAAAATATTTGAATCAAAGTATTGAACAAAGGATGTTGACATAGATAATTTTAGAATATCACATAAAAATTCTTGAGGAAAATACCCTTTTCACTTTGAAATCACTTATTATTAAAAAGATGCCAAATTATAAATGGTAAAAAATTATTTTAAAAGAACAAATTAATCTTGTAAAAGATGAATAAAAAAATAAGGTGTCATGAAAACATTAAAATAAGATCATTCTATAATTTTTTTTTAAAAAAATCATTTTAAAATTTTTAAAATACACATTGAAAATTGTTTTTTAATTGAATTCTCTCATTACTATCATATCATTCATGAGAGAATTAATCAAATGAATCAATTGCATATATTATCTTTAAATATAAATAATTTATGTCTAAGTATAACACAATACAATAATAAGTCATTTCACACATAATCACAGCATTAAATAATAAATGGAGTAGAATTTTAACTTAATGAATGTGAATTGGGTTAAGAATTACCTTACCTTAGCTTTGACTTCCATCAAAAAAGTATGATCCTCTTGTATATTAGTTTTAAAAACATTTTGGAATTGTAAAATAATTAATATTAATTACATAATAGAGTAGACCTATATAACATTTTTCCTCTAATTTTATAGAATATTTTATTAATTTCACCATTTGTGGTGTTAATTGCATTATTTCACATATTTTTTGTCTAAAAAAACAATTTATGATTCGTAGGGTATAGATCCAAAATATGAATATAAAATTTAATGTTATAAATTTCATTTTAAAATTAATTTTTTGAACTATTCTTGATCGTTGAACATAGAAAATTAATTTCATCACTTTGGGGAGGAGGTAAGACGTATGTACGCACGACTAATGATATCATTTCAAAATGGATGATATGGTAAAGAAGTGGATGTTATATTAATTTTAATGAAAGATTATAATTTCATAATTATCATATATATCCAATATTCCCATCATAACAACCATTATAGTAAAGTGGTTATCGAAAAAATTACAATGTTATGTGGAGACGGTAAGCCATTTGTATGCACCTGTGGGACATTCAATTTTTATAGGATGTATAAACGGTTGAATTTTTATTTTTCATAAAAATAATTTTATATAATTATACATATGATAAATTATATATTATTTTAGAAGGTATTAAACACATTAAGAGGAAGTAGAAGTAAAAATTAATTTGAATGAGTTGTTGAAAACAAGTACATCTTTTTTCGAAGTTTTCCTTTGGATTTCTTCTCAAGGGATCTAGGGTTAGTCTTTTTGGAATACCAAAACCTCAAGAACTTAAAAAATGATTTTATTTGGTTACATAGATAGGTTCTGGTTGATCTATAAGGCTTATGGTGGTGAAATTATGAGACTTAATGAGTTCTCTTTTATAATTTAGGTGAGAGGAACTTTAGGAATTATATAAAATTATAAAATATAATTACAGATATTCAGTAGAGAAATAATTAAAAAAAACTTTAAAGAAAATTGGATTAAAATTTGTGACAAATGATATCCCATTTTACTTATTTATGTTTTATATTTTTTTTATGTAATTTACTAAAATATTTTATTCCTGATGTATCAATATTGTAAAAATTAATAGTATTCATTACAAAAACTTTCAAAACATAAAAAGATTAATTAAAAATATAACCATATATTTTATTATACGAAATAAATGTAAAATTTGTCAACTTATTTAATTTATCTATTTAATTATTTCAAATTATATTTATTAAAAAATAAATATCATTTATTTTATTCTTCTGTTATTTTAATAATTAATGCATCAATGTTGTGTAATAATTTATTGTATCTATATATTCCATAAAAAGTTAACATAAATTTCAACATTACATATAATTATTTCATGTTTTCAAATAATATTTTTGGTATAATATATATTTCTAAAAACTATATATTAAAATCGTTCTATATATTAGAAACTATACTGTGAACTCATTTACTTTCTATTAAATAAAATACTATAAGGGACATACTTACAGCTAACTAGGTCCAAAATCGCCTATATTTTGCCCAAGAATTATTTTAGATGACTATAACTCATTAACTATGTTTTGGAAAATTATATGAGTCATTAATGATTTCTTATAATTTTAATTAAAATAAATTTATTTATTTTTCTTATGCGTTATCAAATAAGTCATATGCATTGCATAAGTATTAAATTTAATTATATCATGTATAAAAAATAAATATTAATTACTATAATAAAAAATTATTTAGGATCCATAAAATCCTTTATATTAATTAATTATGTATATTTATATATATCTATTTGAATAAAAATTATTTAATTTATTAAATTGACTTTTCATTCCTTGCACAAGAATTACACATAAATTTGGGATAATATTCATGTTATATATATTTAAAATTCGAAAATATCATTAAAAATAATCATTTCTATAGAATTATTAGCCAATAAGTTGTTGAAATTCATTTTTAACTCAATTAGCTTCAATAAGGAACCATATTTGACTTTTCCAATGTTTCACAAACATTGTATCGACGATGAAGGTGATTTGTATATTTATCATGAAATAAATTATACTTTACATGTTTTGAATTAGTATTATATAATATTTGAATTATAATTCCATAATTTAATCATCCTGCATGTTTAATAAATTTTATAATATAATTATTTCTTGAGTATATTACAAAAGATACTTTATTTTTTAAAATGTATTTTATACAATTCACCAAAAAATTAGATTTATCATAAAATTGACTAAATTTCTCCATAGATTAATTTTTATTTGATGAAATCAAAAATGAATTTAATTTTGACAAATAATTTTCCAAAAAGATTGAAATTTTACTTATATTTATATTCACATAGAATAGAATATAATCATTTTTTGATTAAAACATATATGTGAAGAGTAAAATAACTTTACTAAGAAATTATGTGCGTATTTCCAAAGAATAAATTTGTTTCTATATTTCAAATTAATGGTATTAATTTACACACATTACCAATTAAAAAATATTTTATAACAACCACAATTAATTTAGAATATATAATCATTTATTTAAGCTCAGTTTATGTGTAACATAAGTTATCGATGAAGTTAAATTTATAAATAATTATACTGTAAAATAATAGTATTTTACATTCTCCCCTACTTAATTAAATTTCACCCACAAAAAATTATCTTTTTATCGATAATCGTAGAGTTTTAAATTTAAAATAACCATTTGAAAATCCCACATCATAGGAAATGGTTAACAAAACGTCATCTAAAAAGGAGAGAATAGAAAAATAGAAGGTCACCAAAAAAATATGTTTTCATATAGGAGACCATTAGTGGGAAGATAAAATATGGACATGGAAAACAAATATTATTATCATGTTTTTATGAAGAGTAATAGATAACAAGATCATTAGAATGTATACCACCACATAATCGTATGATTTTGATAGGTTGAAAGGCCATTAATTTAATATAAGGAAAAGTAATAAGATAAAATTTATTACTCAAAAATATTTCTCTTATAGTTGAGGGATTACTTTAATATCCAATAAAAATTGATAAAATAAACATACATAATTTATTTTCATTCAATACGTATAATCTAACCCTTTTGTTGTGCTTAGATCTATTTCTACATCAACTCTTTCTCCCCGAAATGTGTATTCTTGATGAATTTTTCATATCTAATGAACTTTGATTTAACGATCATTAATTCATTCATTTGGAATTTTTTTAGTGAAACCAAAATGATTATCACATGTTATCAGAAAATAATAAATTTTAATTATTATCTTAATCCATTTTATATGGAGGTAATCTAATGACTCGTTGAAAAATTATCTGTCCAAATTCAAAGACCAAAAATTTAGAATGAAGGGCACTAAATTTTAAAAACCAACATAAAGTTAGATTCCTAAAACAATATGATGTAACTACTAATGTCACAACCCAAATATATGATACCGTTATGAACTTAATACCTTAATTAAAACATTCATTTTAGCAAAAATAAAATCTCATGTTGTTGAATATATTACTTAAACCCGAACATGAAATAAACCACACATAAATAACAAAAACCAAAAAATAACTATCCATCTACATGGTGACCAATAACATCCTATAAAAATCCCATTATCCTTATTATCTAAACATGAGGAGAATATTTGGGGTTATATTCCCCACATTTTGTGTTTTAAAAAGATCAACATACAACATAATCACTTATCTGGATTACTATTACAATTCATTACATGATTCCAAATACATAATGAAGAAGTACTATAGTACAATCTTTATAAATCTCTTTATTGTTATAACCATAATATCATTTACACATTTATAACACTATTCTATAATTCAAACATATACACATTAATCATTCAAATACATTATTATGATTTAAAAAATGATTCATTTTTTATTACTCCTTCATTTTATATGTCATTTGTAGTCCCACCATAATTGGTAGAATAACTATTACTCATATAAACATATTGATTTACTTTATAAGATTTCACCGTGGCACATTAATTTTCATAATACAAAGTGTTTATATATTTATGACAGTTAACAGTTAATGATTCATAAGGGAGACCTTTATTCACATCCATTTCATAAACCAAAATTTAAATTTTACATTTTAAACTACATGATTTGAACCCTTTTAAAAACCTAAAACTTTTTAATATTCCTCTATGAAATTCACTTTGGTGTTCCATATCAGATCCACGACATATAAGAAATAGAATCTTCTTTCATCTATAATATCCATCACCTGAACTCTCTGTGAACTCTAACCTTCTCTTCTTTGTTAAGTCCCAGAGTTCGTGAAAGTTCCATTTTGTTATATTATATCATGATAACTGATTAGTAATTTTAAAAATATCATATTCTCTAGTTATCACCCAAGTAGGGTTCTCGTCAATACATTTCCTATCACATTTATATTTAACACAATTCATTCTAGTTTCATCCATTATAAAAAAACCATGTCAGAAACAATTGTAACAGTGGTTAATCACACGGTCATGATGAATCATATAAAAATGTTCAAATAACAACACCGTCTCTAAATATGTTCAATTAGTTTTAACATATTATATCCATGGTTGTTACATAAACTATAAGATGTTATACTATAAATTTACATGTCCTCAAAATAATTCATAGGGTTATAATCCCTAATACATGTTTTCCTATGTCTAGTACACATGTTTTCTACAAAATGATACCTAATATAAACTATAAAGACCCCAACCCGAGTAAACAAATGTCAGTAGTTACCTTATTATATTGTCTTAATAAACATGGAATCTCATCCCAAAGGGCCAAATAGTATTTTTGTTCTAAAAAACAAAATACATACTTCTATATTACATTACAGTTGAAAATATAAAATAAAACGTAGTAATTACTTTGAAAACACCATTATTCTCCTTTTGTATTTCTGATTGTCAATCACAATATGCATATTCAAATCCTAGGGAATAACTAAAACATAGGAAATGGGTGAGCTCATATGCTTAGTTAGGGTAAGAATACATCATAATATATCAAGAAAAAATAATCATAATCAATAAGGCAAGGTGACAAAATTAATCATGGGACACATAAACATAGTAATGAGAAGAATATGACATGAATAAATCATAATAAAATGATTTGATAAAAACAATCACAAATGAATGAATGTTAACCATGAATATTGTACTAGTCAAATAATCACATGGATGATAAATAATTAATCTCATTCTTATAGAATGCATAATGTGGGACCTCATAAATATATAATCATGTTATCTTCAAAGAAACTGTACATAAATTGGTAAAAACCCAGTCTAGTTTGTCTCCTCGGAATTATCGATGAATCAAAGGGATATAGCCAGCCCTAACTATCACTCACCAAGAAGAATTCATTCAACATTTGAAAGGGGTGATGCATAATCCACACAAAAATTCATATTCAAACTAGCATATGAAATTTACGTACTTTACTCATTCAATAAACATATTCATAAACCATCATGAGAAATATGGTGAATGATATCAAAATAGTACACCCCAATCAAAATGATCATTGACCACTCCTTAAAATAATGTAAATGGTATCATATGTTATCAAAAAAATGAATTATATGTTTCAATAAAAGGTTTATGATATATGTAATTTAATAAGTCCATTGAAAAATCCTTGAATAAAATTCCCCTTTTCACATTGAAATCACTTATTCTAAAAAATTTGAATAATTATAGAATAAAATATTTTCTATTAATTGAAATGTGAAATCTTTTAAATTAATATTCTAAAAGTTATGGGTTCATTAAATTGTTAAAAGATAATAATTTTACATATATGAAAAAACACATTCCATTTAAATGTTGAAAAAGAAATATATAAAATAATATTTTTAAAATAAATCCATTTACATATATCATATAATTGAGGTGAGAATTATTTAGATGAATTTATTATTTTAATTATTTTTATATCCTTCTAAATAATGTGGAAATTCAATTTAATATAAAAATTTCATGTCATGCATAATCATAGACCAACATAATTAATAGAGTATAAGTTTTACCAAAATAATGGATATTGGGTATGGAATTCCACTATCTTAGGTTCGGCTTCATCCAAACAAGTACAAAATTATTATACAGTGTTGTTAAACATATTATTAACTCATAATATTATTAGTATTTATAATTTAATATTTTATATTACATCCCTTCATTTTATAACATAAAATTTTCATTACATGGTACAAAACAGAGAATCTATTAATGTTCAATTTCTTATAAATCAAGAAGATAATTCATTATCATATACATAATTTTTATAAACCAGTTCAATGGATTCGTTATAGGTTAGTTAAAATATTATTTACTACATCTTATAACCAGTGGACATACATCAATGTAATGGGGTTAGAATAAGGCCTAATAAGGGAAAACATTTAAATATATTAATGAGGAATATCAATAATAACATGAGAAATATAATAGTGGAATGAAAAATGGAATAAGAAGAATATAATAATAAAAATAACATCACTAGTAACATTTAAATGTGGAAAAATATTATTTTATAAAATTATAAGCATACCACCATGTTTATTTTCTTGGGTGTCATAAATTTAAATTACTAGGGTTATTCACCAAGCGATCATAAAACATGTCATCTCCAGAGATTAAATTATTCAACTAGTTAATTGGAGTGTTAATATGTAACACCATTAATATAACTTTAATTCATTTGATCCATATATATAATAATAAAATATTTCATAAAAAAACCATACATAATAAAATAAACGTGTTTTAGGTCAAAATCATGGCATTTGAAACATACTTAAAAACATGATCATTATGTCATTTTCAACCCATGAAAAAAGAATATGGGATCCATGTATGTTAATAAATGAATATAAAAACTTAAATATTGGTGAATACCATTTGAAATTAAAGTGGCATGGGTTTTCAATAAAATAAAATAAAAGTGTATTTCATGAGGAGAAGAGGGAAAATTGGAGAAGTAAATTTGGCGGCATAATAGGTATAAATAATGTTTTTCAAAAAGAATAAAATATTAGGAGAAAATGATATACAATTGAAAATGCCTAATATTTTAGGAATAGTATTAAATAATTGTAATCAAATAGAGTGAGTATTTCATTTAGAATACATATAAAAAAGTGGTTCTTTAATGGTTGAGAAATGAAAGGTTGTTCCCTTAACAGGAATAGTTTCTCATAAGTCAAGAGGAATAGAACTTTTGGGGATGGACAACACTTTGGTGGTCTTCCTATGAGGAAAAAATAAAAATATATTTTTGGAGGATTCATTTTGAGTGAAATGAAATAGATAAATCGGTAGGTATTTATAGAAAACATTAGAGGATTTTTTTTATTAATTTCCAAATATTGGCGTTGGAAATCTCGGTTGTGGAAAATGAAAAACCATAGGATCTAGCATGGTTTATACCCATGGTTTTGTAAATTTGTGACATATTTTATCATTGTTAAACCGAAGATAACCAAAAATCATATTATATTACTTAATTTTTCAAGGAATAGTAATGTTTGGACAAATTAAAATTTTAATGTTATAGTTTCCATTTTATATTTTGGAAAGTAAATTATAGGATTGGAGTTGGTTTATAATATTTTTGTATAATTTATATTAATAAAATAAAATTTTATATGTCTTTTTTTTGTGTGGTTAACAAATTATTACATCTATATTAAATAATTACGAAGTCATTGATTATACCGAAAAACTCAAACTGTATTTTTAATATTCATGAGAAATAAATATTTTAAAAAAAATTCATAATTTTACCCTAACCAAAATTAGAAATTATTATTTAAAAAAAATATTTTGAAATTATAAATATCGAAATTTTAACAATGACTTCAATCAATAAAAAACCTAATTAGTTAAAAAATATAGGGTTTTAAATTCATAGTAAAATTTCTGAAACATAAAATTCTCCCAGACATAATAAAACTATTCAATCATTTATAATTAAATAAGTGTGTTTTTAACAAACTATTTTTTAAAAATTATTATTATTAATAATAAATATTTATATTATATAAATTTATGTCTATTATTAAAATTAAAAAATGTTCCGAAAAAATATATTTATCATATTACTCATATTTTTTATTAATTAAAACTATTCTAAAAAAAGAATTGATAGAATACAAATTTTATTGGTAAAATGTAATTACATTTTAAATAACTAAGTCCTAGTACCTTAACACCTTATAATAGCCATTTAAAACCAATGGTTATGGTGTTTGATGTTAATTGATTCATTGGGTGGCTCGGATAACATTGATTGAGTGCTAATTTCCCCAAACTTGAACTTTTTCCCAATGAAATTTTCTTTCTTGCATCATTTGTTGAAGCTCGAATTGAGATTGGTTAAGATAGGTCACTAGTGACGCTACCTCCCTCCCAATAAATTATAATTGGGATTTAGACATCATGAATCTCCTAGATAAGGCCATCATGTCACTTTTTGGAACTAATTATCATTTTTTATTTATACTAATAAACACTAATTATAATGTTAAAATTATCACCAAGTGTATTGTTTCAAATAGTCTTATTGACCAATGGTAATGTTTGAACAACTATCATATAATGGTAGCATCTTCATGGTCACATACCCTATTATATTCTCTAAATTCTACTTCATTATTAAAGAGATAGGGTTATGTTGTATAAAATGAAATGACACACAATTTTAAATATCATTTAAAATTTATGTGTCATTTCATTCTTCCCACATAAAAAATTTCTTCCTCAAAATTTTAACTAATTATCTCAGCTGATAAAAGGTGTGGGTACTTCTTTCTCATTGTCTCATCTGGTTCCGACACCACTACTCCATATTTACTATAAAGACCCGACCTTAAACATTACATAATATTGAATTAAATGAATAATTCACTTTGAGGATCTTTTCAGGTTTAGAGTTTCATAGAATTAGGACATAACTATTAAATCTAAAAATATTAAAAAGTAGACACTTCTACACAGTTTCCATTTTTTTATAAAATATAAACTCTTGAAAAAAGGATTCATGTCTAGTTCCATGTTTTAGATAGCATGACTTTTCCTTGATCCCATCCTTGACCCTATTCATCATTATGTCCTGTGAAAACATTTCAAAACATGGGATGATCATAAAAAACTCAGTAAGGGTTATAAAAAAATGAATGAAAACATTTTTTCAAAAATACATAGAAAACATTAAATCATTTACTTACCTCGTGAATTCATAAGATTTATGAAAGACACATAGAAATCATAAATCATAAAGCTAACTTGTGGCAACCATATCATACTTAAATTGTAGCTATCAAAGCTATATAGGGAGTTAATTTGGAATATCCATCACAGTATATTCCCTAAATATCTTAGGATAAACATTCATTTTTACCTCCGTCACTTTACCCAATGCATTGGAGAGCTATCTCGGGCTCACCTACCCTATGTTTATCACGAAGCAACCTGTATACGTTAATAATTCCCAAGAACCATAACATGATCATAATAGATAACATAAGCATAATGAAAAGATAACATTTCCACATTGAAATAATGAAATATCATTTCAAGATATGGAAATAATAAATAGATTCTCAAAATAATTTTCAATTCCAAAATACATAAAAAGAGTATATGTATTTATTTTTCCTTTTAAAACATTCTGGCTTGTTAAGGAAGCCAAAGATCAAATAATACTTGCGGTGGCGGAAAGGATGTTGTCACCGCTTACGTAAAAATTTTTTTTTTTTGTCGTTTAGTAAAATGCATCGTATAAAAATATTCCCTTTTAATAAAATGAAAAATTAAAGGGGTTTATAAACTGTATGAAATAATGTCGTGTATAAAACTAAATATGCCTCAATGAAAGGAGATTGAGACGAAGTCCCTTACCTCGTGTCCGACTTGACTCAATCATTATTTAATACCCGGAATAATAAACTAAAGTTAATTTATACATTATTAAGAAACTTTTTCATGTTTATTATTCCTTTTATATCACTTATTACCATGTTATAAACATTATATAATCATTTATGTTAATAATGTTCATTTTGTCGATATTTTGTACTTGAGTCAAAAATGAACACCTTATATTTACAAGTTGTCTATGTGGACAATAGTAAATTATATCCAAAATGGTATTAATGATTTAGATATCATATATATCTAGTATATACATGTATTTATAATAGTACATAACAATTGGAGGTAAGAAATGAAATGCACCGTTCATGGAGACGGTTAGCCGTACGTACCCATGAACGCTACTTTCATTTAGATTTATTATTTAAATCAAATTAAAAAATAATCATAAATAGGTATATTATAATTTTATTATAATATCATATATTATATCATTAATTCTATCTTTTATAAATCCCACATAAGTCGTTAATGAGTCACATCACTTTGAGGGGGCAGTAGTCCGCACTTCCTCAAATGAGATTATCATATTTACCCACTATGGAAACCATAAAGGTTTGATATAATTGGGAAGTAAAGAGGCATAATGAAATCATACACATAATATATATCATATATAAATATAGTACTATCATAATGGCCACCTTGAGAGGCAGTAAGATGTAATTGAACAATCATCGTTTCGTGAGGCCTTAGTTTTCCATCCACAGGAACATTATGTTCATCATCCATTAGATGGAGGTGTGTGTAAGTGTATTTAGAAATATTCTAATAACAGCATCCTAGTATATTGAGGATACTATTTTTGTTAAAAAATTATGTAATAAAAAGAGTTAAGGGGTTGGACAAGTAAAATAAAAGAAAACAATATAAGAGAAACTGATACCTTTAATTTGGGTAACTCCCTTTGGATTGAACCAAAGGACTTCTTGAAGTTCCTTCTGCCTAAGGAATGGATTCTAGGAGGATGATAGGGATGTAGGTATCTTAATTGGGAAGCTTTTAGATGATCCAAATGTCTTGAGTGGTGTGATGAATTGGTTTGAAGTGGTCACCTTTTTTAAGCGAGAGGAGGGGCTCTTTAGGAAAGTGTGAAAACATTATTTTATTTATCAAATATCATAGGTTTAAATAAGTTCAAAATCATTATAGTCGAATATCTGATGACTCATATTCGAAATAAAATCATCCAATCAGAATTTTTCATGGTTTGGATAATACATTAATCAATATAATCTTATTTATTTAAATCACTTATTAATGAGGTAAATACTGCATCATTATTGTATCAAAAATAATTTAATTTATTTGATGTCTAAAAATTAAAAAAATATTATGATGTAGGAAATATTTTTTTCCTTATAATTAATATTTATAGTCGAAAAGATAATTTACATAACCCATTATAAACATTAATTTACTAAAAGATTTTTTCTTTTGTCATTTTTTCCTTTACTTTAATTTAATTAATCTAAATTGTCATTATCACTCTCAATTGGATCAATGGGGTCCCAAATTCGACCCAAAGATGCCCATGGTCGTCAATGACTCATACAATATGGTTTGGACTAGTGTTAAGGTAATTTTTAATTATTGTAATATTCTTTTAACCTTGAATTACCCTATTAACTTTAACCGCGGTAAATAAAAGTAAAAATTTACTATTCACAAAAAATTATTTTCATCTTAATGAACCACATTTTACTTCTTGATAATAACCATGTATGTAGGATTATTGAAATTCAATTCACAGAAGTGGTAAAATTCTATTTAGACGAAAAAGTCAGTTTTTTTAACTACCACTAGGTGGTTTCACTATTCATCAAAAATTGATGTTTTTTCAGAAAAATACCAAAAATATAGCCTAAGCTATATTTGATAGTCCGAATTCAAAAGTGATGTTTATTTTTCCAAATTCAAAACATGGGAGTGTAATTAATTAATTTTAAAATTGATTCATGTTATCAAAACAAATAGCGTGTATTTATGGAACAATAATTATCAAAAGATTGATACTTTTTTATGTCCAATGTCAAAGTGAAATTAATTCCAATGAACAAAATTGGATTTAATGGTAAAAATATATTTTAATTTTACTTTAAAACGAATTAAAAAGTTAATCTAACAATATAAATAAATTAGATTAAAAGGCACTTTTGAATTAAAATACAATATTTTTCACTATTCATAAAAAATTGAACTTTATCAGAAAAATACCAAAAAAATTACCCAAAGTAAAATTTGATGTCCCCATTCTAAAGAAACATTTTATTTGGAAAATTATAATGTTTTAAAGCAACCAAAACTATATTTAAAGAGGTTTCTCCATTAAAAGGTAGTAAATCGACCTTTGAATGTAAATTATGAATAAAATTAGATTCATTCACATTTTAAGCCTCTAACTATTATTGGATAAATGTAAATACATTTAACAGACATTTAAAATTATATTTTAGTTAGTTTTGTTCATTCCTTCCAATACAACGACTAGGAGTTAACTACCATTTAAAATAATAATATTATATTATTACTGTGCAAAGTAAGATTCCAAAGAAACTAGTTGTTGCGTATCAGGTATGCTATCGAACATAGAACACATTTTAAAGTAAATTTAATATTTAATTCATAAATATTAATAAATATGAAATATGTCTTATTCTTCATTTACCTAGAATCTTACATCCTTACCCCCTTTTGGGAATTGCGTCCTCACAATTTTTATTCACTTATCAAAATAAGTGGGGGTATTTTTCCCTCATAGCATTTTCATATTCCCACATTTCTCCTTCAACCATATGGGTTTTCAACAAAACCTTTACCTAATGAATCACCATATTCAGCAACACTTTCTCTCTATGGTCAAGAATATGAACTGGTTGTTCTTCATAAGAGAGATTCTCCTCTAACTGAACTACCTTGAGATTCAAAACATGAGATGGATCTGACATATAATTTATCAACATGGAAACAAGAAAAAATTTGGTTACTTGGGATAAACATGGAGGTAAAGCCACTCTTTATACAACTGATCCAACTTTCTCTAGAATTTCATAAGGTCCAATGAACCTCAGACTCAACTTTCCCTTCTTCTAAAAACACATCACACAATTCCATGGAGAAACATTGAGAAAGATATGATCACCTAGTTCAAAAGAAAGATCCTTCCTCTAGTTATCTGCATACATTTTTTATCTGCTCTAAGCTGTTCTCATGTGTTTTTGAATCAAATAAACTTTCTCTACCATCTCTTCTACCAATTATGGTCCCATCAACTTCCCTTCACCTACTTCATCCCAAAAAGCTGGAGTTCGACAATGATTTCTATATAATGCCTCAAATGGAGCCATCTGTATACAGGAATGAAAACTGTTATTATA
The DNA here is from genome assembly GCA_963277665.1 of Viscum album. Classification (NCBI taxonomy): domain Eukaryota; kingdom Viridiplantae; phylum Streptophyta; class Magnoliopsida; order Santalales; family Viscaceae; genus Viscum; species Viscum album. The sequence goes on from OY728132.1 coordinate 1,890,931,976, forward strand.
TGAAAATTCAACCTAAGAAAGATGTTAGTCCCAACTTCCCTGTTAATCCATCGTGCAAAAACATAACATATCTTCCAATGTCTGAATTGTTCATTCTGACTACCCATATAATTGAGGGTGAAAAGCTGTAATAAAATTTAATTCAGTACCCAATGACTTTTGAAGGCCTTACCAAAATTTATAAGTAAACATAGGATCATGATCAGAAACAATGTTGAGGGGAACACCATGCAACTTGACTATCTCTTTAACATACAACCGAGCAAGATGATATAAAGACAAAGTATCTCTAATAGTAAGGAAATTAGAATATTTAGTCAATCGATCAACTATAATCTAGATTTCATTATTACCTCGAGATGTATATGGTAATCCCACAACGAAGTCTAGGGATATATTTTCCCATTTCCACTTTGGAACCGGTAGAGGGTGAAGCATCCCGTTCAATAACTACTGCTTTGCTTTAACCTGCTGACAAGTCAAACACTTCACTGTAAAATCAACAATATCTCTTTCCATTCCATTACACCAGTAATACTCCCGAAAATATCTATACATCTTAGTACTTTCATTATGAAATGAAAATGAATTACTATGAGCTTCACATAAAAACTCATTCTTCAACTGCGAATCACAAGGTACACATAATCTGTTTCCAAATCTCAAAACACAATCATTATCAGTGTTAAAATCAGGAAACTTACCCTTCTGAACCATCTCTACCTTTTTCTTGTAACTCATTTTCTTCTTTCTGTGCTTGATTTATTCCGTCTGATAGAGATGATCTCACTATCACCTGTTACAAAACAGAAGAATTTTCTGCAACAAAATCTTCTATGAAAAAGTTCATGAAATAAAAAACAAAAGGATCTCGTTCCAAACGTAACATGTTTAAATAAGTATTACTTTTTTGACTCAAAGAATCAGCCACTTTATTTTCTTTTCCTGCATGATAAATAATAATGAAATCATAATCCTAGATTAATTCCAACCATATCCTATGTCTCATGTCCAATTATTTCTGAGTGATTATATACATCAAACTATTTTTATCAGTATATATTTCACACTTCACTCTATACAAATGATGCCTCCAAATTTTTAAAGAAAAAAAATACAGCCGCTAATTCCAAATCATGTATAGGGTAATTTAACTCTTGTGGTTTCAACTGACGTGAAGCATAAGTAATTACCTGATCATTGTTCATTAGGACACAACCCGGTCCTTTCAAAGAAGCATCACTGTAGATAAAAAATTCACCATTTCTAGATGGCAGTGCTAAAACTGGAGCATTCACCAATCTTATTTTCAATTCCTAAAAACAATCATCACATTCTTTTGTCTAGACAAACATAAGTCCTTTTTGAGTTAACCTAGTCATTGGACTAGATAAACATGAAAATTTTCAATAAAAATTCGGTAAAAACCTGCCAAACCAAGAAAACTTCGAATCTAAGTTATATTTGTCGGTCTTTCCCATTCTCCAACAACTTTTGTTTTAGCAGGATCAACAGTTATGCCATTTTTTGAAACAATGTGACCAAGGAGTGAAATTTTTTGTAACCAAAACTCACACTTTATGAAGTTCCCATAATGATTATTTTCTTTAAAGGTTTTTAAGATGAAATTTAAATGACTTTCATGTTCCTCCTTACTATTGGAATAAACTAAAATATCATCAATAAACACAACCAAAAAATTATCCAAGAAATCACCGAAAATTATATTCATAAGATCCATGAATACAACAGGTGCATTGGTTAACCCAAAAGGCGTAACTACAAATTTATAATGGTCATATCTAGTACAAAACGTAGTCTTTGGAACATCTTCTTCCTTTACGTTCAATTGATGGTACCCCGACCTCAAGTCAATCTTCAAAAAATACTGAGCTCCCTAGAGCTGATCAATGAAATCATCGATATGAGGAAAATGATACTTATTCTTAACAATGATGTTATTCAATGCTCTATAATCAATAAAAAGTCTCCTTGAACAATCTTTCTTTTTAACAAACAAGACAGTATCACCCAATGTTGATGTGGTAGGTCGAATGAAACCTTTATCTAATAACTCCTTCAATTTCTTCTTTAACTGTAAAAGTTCATTTTGAGCCATTTGATAAGGGGGTTTTGAATTTGGATTAGAATAAGGAAAAAATTCAATAGTAAAATCAACTTCACGATCAGTTATAATACTAGGAAACTTATCTAGAAAAACATCAAGGTACTCATTTACCACTGGAACATCATTAATCTGAACAGTTCCTTTGATTTCAACAATATGTTCAAGGTAACATTCATTATCATATTCTCTGCATAACGAAAAAAAATTCATAACTTTTGAACTCATGAGAAGCTAAATCCCTTCGATAATTTGGCTTTAATACTGAGTAAAACAGTTTATTTTACTATCAAGATCTCGTATGAAATTTGGAGCATACCTTGCCAGTCGAGTGAATTTTTCTTCATAAGAAGCCACTGAGTCATCCTTCTGCCTCAATTACAGGAATTTTTTTTCCATCCTAATACAAACCACCTTAGGAAAATATTTCTCAAGGAACATACCTTTGAATTCATCCTAATCGAGAGCATCAATATCCTCACTATCCCTGATATTTTTCACCATTGACCACAACTGATCAACTTCACCTTCAAAGTAGTAAACAACAAAACTAACATTTTGATGTTCTGAAAAACCCATAACATCAAAAATATTCTCTAGTGCTTTAATCAACCCTTCAGCTAGCACATGGTCAGATGATCCTCTTGAATGATGGGGGATGTTGCCTCATGAAATGTTCCACTACTGAACTGTTCCTCTACAGTTGATTTGTCTGATCTCATACATGGATACCACCTCCATTTATATCCTGGGTCAATTGTTCCATCACTGCAAAAAATTGTTTAGTTCTAATTCCGACAATCCCAAGTTGCTGATTTGGAAGGTAGTCTTCCTCCTGATGTTGTCCCAAGACATCTACCCTATTTCTTCTGCGGAAAACCATTCTGCACACAAAAATATCTTAGGCAAAGAAACATGGTAATCTGGAAATGCTATACGATGTCAATATTAACTTAAATTACATTATGGATATTACATTAACAATACCCTAACATAAAATTTTATCCAAACCGACCTCTGATACCAACTATAAGGACCCCACCTTAAACATTACATAATATTGAATCAAATGAATAATTCACTTTGGGAATCATTTCAGGTATAGAGTTTTAGAGAATTATGACATAACTATTACATCTCAAAATATTACAAGGTAGAAACTTCTACAAAGTTTCAATTTTTTTATAAAATAAAAACACATAAAAAAATATTGATGTCTAGTTCCATGTTTTAGACAACATGAATTTTCCTTGATCCCATCCTTGACCCTATTAATTTTTAAGTCCTGTGAAAACATTTCAAGACTTGGGATGAGCATAAAAAGCTCAGTACGGGTTATAAAACAAAGAATGAAAACATTTGTTCATAAATACATACAAAACATGAAATCTTTTACTTACCTCATCAAATCAAAGTATTTATGAAAGACACATAGAAATCATAAATTCTAAAGGTAGCTAGTGGCATCCATATCATACTTACATTGTAGCTATCACAGCTACATAGGGAGTTACTTTGGAATACCCATCATAGTATATTCCCTAAATCTCTTAGGAGAAACATTCATGTTTACCTCCATCACATTACACAATGCATTGGAGAGCTATCTTGGGCTCACCCGATATAGGTTTATCATGGAACCACCGGTATACGTAAATAAATCCCAAGAACCATAACATGATCATAATACATAACATAAGTATAAAGGAAAGCTAACATTACCCCATTGCAATAAAAAAATATCATTTCAAGATATTGAAATAATAAATCCATTCTCAAAATCATTTTCAATACCAAAATATTTAAAAATAGTATATGGTATTTATTTTTCCTTTTAAAAACATTCCATCTTGTTAAAGAAGCCAAAGATAAAATAATACTCGCGGCGGCGGAAATGTCGTTGTCACCACTTACGTAAAAAACATTCTTTTTTGTCATTTAGTGAAATAATTAATATAAACAGATTCCCTTTGAATAAAATGAAATGTCAAAGGGGTTTATACACCGTATAAAATAAAGTCGTGTGTAAAACTAAATATGCCTCAATGAAAGGAGATTGAGACGAAGTCCCTTACATCGTGTCCGACTTGAATCGATCGTTATTTAATATCCTAAATAATAATCTAAAGTTAATTTATACTTTCTTAAGAAACATTTTAAAGTTTATTATTCCTTTTATATCACTTATTACCATGTTATAAACATTATGTAATCATTTTAGTTAATAACATTCATTTTGTTGATATTTGGTACTTGAGTAAAAAATGAACACCATATATTTACAAGTTGTCCATGTGGTCAATAGTCAATTATATCCAGAATTGTATTCATGATTTAGATATCATATATATCATATATATCTAGTATATACATGTATTTATAATAGTACATAACATTTGGAGGTATGAAATGAAATGCACAGTTCATGGAGACGTTAAGTCGTACGTACGCATGAACGATACTTTCATTTCTATTTCTTATTTTAATGGAATTAAAACATAATGATACATAGGTTTATTATAATTCCAATATAATATCATTAACTCTATTATTTATAAATCCCACATAAGGCATTAACGAGTCACATCACTTTGAGGGGGCGGTAGTCCGCACTTCCTCAAATGAGATTATCATATCTACCCACTATGGAAACCATAATGGTTTGATATAATTGGGAAGAATAGAAGTGTAAGAAAATCATAAACATAATATATATCATATATAAATACAGTTCCATCATAATGGCTACCATGAGAGGCAGTAATATGTAATTTAACAATCATCATTTCATGAGGCATTAGTTTTCCATCCACAGAAACATTATGCTCTTCATCCATTAGATGGTGGTGTGTGTAAGAGTAGTTTGAATACTTATAATAACAACATCCTAGTATATTGAGAATACTGGTGTTGTTACAAAATAAAGGAATAAAAAGAGATTAGGGTTGGAGAAGTAAAATAAAAGAAAACAATTTAAGATAAACCATTACCTTTAATTTGGGTAACTCCCTTTGGTTTGAACCAAATGACTTCTTGAAGTTACTTCCCCCTAAGGTAAGGATTATAGGAGGAGGAGAGGAATGTAGGGAGATTAATTGGGTAGAGTGTGGATGAGCCAAATGGCTTGATATGTGTGATGATTTGGTTAGAAGTGGTATTCTTTTATAAGGGAGAGGAGGGGCTCTTTAAGAAAGTGTGAAACATTATCTTATTATAAACATATCTTCGATTTAAAAAGGTACAAAAATCATTATAGTCGAAGATAAGATGACTAAAATTCGAAATAAAATCATCCAATCAGAATTTTACATTGGTTGGATAATATTTTAATCATTATAATCGTATTTATTTAATTCATTTATTAATGTGTTAAATACTGCATCATTATTATGTCATAAATTATTTCATTTATTTTACATCTAAAAATTATAAAATAAATACTATTATGTAGGAAATATTTTTATATTTCTAATTTATATTTATAGTCTAAAAGATAATTTATATAACCCATTAAAAAAATTAATTTACTAAAAGATATTTACTTTTGTCGTTTTTGCCTTTACTTTAAATTAATTAATCTAAATTGTCATTATCACCCTCATGTGTCTCAATGGGGTCCAAAAATAGACCCCAAGATGCCCATGGTCGTAAATGACACAAAAAATGTGGTTTGGACAAGTGTTAAGGTAATTTTGAATTATTATAATATTCTTTTAACCTTGAATTACCCTATTTAACTTTAACCATAGTAAATAAAAGTCAACAGTTACTATTCACCAAAAATTATTTTAATCATAATGAACCACATTTTACTTCTTGATAACAACCATGTATGTTGGATTTTTGAAATTCAATTCACCGAAGAGGTAAAATTTCATTTAGATGAAAAAGTCAGTTTTTTAACTACCACTAGTTGGTTTCACTATTCAATAAAAATTGAAGTTTTTTAGAAAAATAACAAAATTTCAGCCTATGCTATATTTGATATTCCGAATTCAAAAATGATGTTTATTATTCCGAATTCAAAACATAAGAGTTTAATTAAATAATTTTAAAATTAATTCCCGTTATCAAAACAAATAGAGTTTTTTAAGGAACAATAATTATCAAAAGATTGATACTTGTTTATGTCCAATTTCAAAGTGAAATTAATTACAATGACTGACATTTGATTTAATGGTAAAAATATATTTTAATTTCACTTTAAAACCAATTAAAAATTTAATCAAACAATATAAATAAATTAGATTAAAAGGCACTTTTGAATTAAAATACAATAGTTTTCACTATTCATTAAAATGAACTTTATCAAAAAAATACCAAAAAAATTACCCAAAGTAAAATTTGATGTCCCAATTATAAATAAGGATTATATATGGTCAATTAGAATGTATTAATGTGACCAAAACTATATTTAAAGAGGGTTCTCCATTAACAGGCTGTAAATCGACCTTTTAATGTAAATTATGCTTAAAATTCGATTCATTTACATTTTAAGCCTATAACTTTTATTGGATAAATTTAAATACATTTAAGAAACATTTATAATCATATTGCAGTTAGTGCGGTTCATTCCCTCCAATACAATGTCTAGGAGTTAACTACCATTTAAAATAATAATATTATATTATTAGTGTGCAACGTAAGATTTCAAAGAAACCAGTTGTTGTGTATCAGGTACGCTATCGAACATAGAAACCCTTTTAAAGTAAAATTAATATTTAATTCAAAAATATTAATAAATTTGAAATATTTCTTATTCTTCATTTACCCAGGATGTTACATTTACAGTTCCTATATAATAGTTTGTCAAGGTGTGTTGTCTTGTTACAAAGAACCTTCCTCTATGGTCCAATATCTCCATTGGCTACTCCTTGTAAAAGTGGTCATGTTGATGTTGTACTGTCTCCTAATTCAATACATATTAATGGTCATGTATGTAATTCCTCAAGATTTATACATGGAATTCATCTTGAACTTGAGATAGTTTTGGTGGATGTTCTAGCTGATAAGACACTACTCTTATGAGATCATGGATTTCATAGGGGCCAATGTAATGGGGTCTAATATTCATTTCATCCAAAACCACATGACTCTATTACATTATTAAATTTAAAGGAATAATTTCTTGAAAATGAAAAACACTACAACCCTTCATCGGTTTTTAGCATTGCTCTTATGATGACTTAGAGGAGCCTTTATTTGTTATTCGATGGCATGAACCTTTTCTATCATTTTTTACACATGATCAAGATCAAGAATATTTCTTTCACAAAATTCATCCCTACAATTTGGATATCAACATCACTTCCCATTAATATCTTTATAGGGTTCTATTTGAATACTCAATTGGAATTTTTTTTATGAGAACTCAACTAATTGGATATGTTGATCCCATACACATTTAAATTCCATTGATAATTTTATCATAATGTCCTCGAGTGTTTGAATAGTGCTTTAAGATAGGCCATGATTTTTGGAGTGATAGGCCATACTGAAATTCAATTCACTATTCAGATAATGGAGACGAATTGTAAAGAATTTTGATGTAATCCAGGGGTCATGATCAAGAAATATATAATGTGGAACTCTATGAAACCTTAAAACTTTTATGACATAAATCAGAATTAGTTCTTCTTGAGATAAATAATCCCTAATAATGATTAAATAGGAAATCCTTGTGGCTTAGTCAACTATAACCTATATCACAATTTTTTCATTTGGATGTTCTTGGGAGACAAGTGAAAAAGTCCATAGTTATATTTCTACACTTTCATGTTAGAATGGCAAGTGATCGCAATACACCTTTAGGATGTTGTTACTCCACCTTCACTTGTAGACACATCATGGACATTGTAGTGTAGCATCCAATCTCCCTTTTCATATTATCCGACCAATTTTGAACCGGAAGGTCCCTATACATTTAAGTGATTCTATGATTTATTAAGAATATAGACCTATGAGTCTCATACAAGAGTTATTTATTTGTCTTCGTAATAGATAGAACACAAATCATTGTGTGAAATTTCATTACAACATCATAATCAATATTGAACTCAAGAAAATTCTCATTCCTCACATCCTCATTCATCTACTATAATAAGGGACATTTTCTTTGATTCATTCATTCATCTCTAGTTTTTATGATTGATAATTAATTTTGGTATGGTTGATGATACCCATTCTCATTAGACTCCCTTGTATAGTTTTACTAGTTTATTGATCAAACGATCTACTTCAATCATCATAATTTCCAGCACAACAATGTATTTAATACATAATAAATCATCAACAATGTTTTGTCTTTCCAGAAGATAATCAACTGAATTGTCATTGTAGTTAAGAAGTTCCAACCATTTACTTTGACTCATGTTCAATTCATTTTGAATGATAATATACATAAAACACTGTTTATCTATGTATATATCAAATTTCTCTCTATAAATATTCTTCTTCCATATATTATGAGAAAAATTCACCACAACCAACTCCAAGTCATGTGTTGGATAATTTTACTATTGAGTTTTTAGATGTCGAGATGCAGAAAGAACAACCATGTAATTTTTCTTGATGATGGACCAAATACCTTTCAGAGATGCATCACTACAAATTACTAGAAATTTTTTGATTGAGGTTAGAGTTAGTATAGAGGCATTAAGTTTTCTCTTCTCCAGATCCAAGAAGCTTTCTTCACACTCCTTTTTCCAGAAGAAATTAACCCCTTTTGTGTAAATTTTCTTAGTGGGTTATAATGTTATGAATTTTTTTTCACATACCTCCTATATTATGATGTTAAACCAAGGAATATATGATTCTCAGTTAATATTTTGGGGTGAAGCCACTCCTCCATAATGCTTTCATTGTTGGGTAAACTGAGAATCCTTCATTTGTTATAATCTTTCCTAAGAATGAAGCATTTTGTTTCAAAAATTGCCATTTTTTGAACATTTGAAATAGGCTCTCCTTCATCAAAGCTTTAATATAAACTTTCGTGGTCCTCATGATCCTCAAAACATTTTGAATATATCAAAATATCATAAAATAGAAACTACCACAATGTTATTAAGGTGGTAATTAAATAATATATTTATAAAATCCATAAATATAGAAGGAAAATTAGTCATGTTGAGGGGATATACAAAAAACTCATAATGCCTATATCTTAATAGAAAAGTGGTAATTGGAATATATTTATTCATCATCCACAATTAATGATAACCAGATTGAAGATCAATATTGGAGATGAATTGAGCCCCATGAAGCAGGTAAAATAAATCATCAATACTTGGGAGAGGGTACTTGTTCCACATTGTGATACTATTAAATTCTCCATAATCAATTCACAACAATATTGAACCAACCTTATTATTTCAAAAGATAACAGGATCCCATAAGTAATCACACATGGCCAGATAAACCCCTTGTCTGAATGATCTTGATGTTTTTTCATTAAAAACTCCTGAATAACTTTTCCCATTATATAAAAGGCCATTAATATTAGATTTTATCAAGGTATTAGTTCAATGGAGAACTCTACCTCACATTCCAGGTGAGGATTAGGTAACTCCTCACCAAATACATCAGTGTATTACTAAATGAAGGGGACATTTTATATTCTTATATTTTTAATTACTTCTTCTTATTCACAGATAATTTACATAAATAAGGCTATGGGAAGTCATTATAGACAATAATCAAGTTATGATTTCTCTACTTTTAAAATAAAGGTAGATTATTTAATAAAAACTAATGATATTTACCAACTTCTATTGATGATATATTCATTAGACATTGAGATCCACTACCTATGTAGAACAATTTTGAACTCTACAATGGAAATGAATACAAGATTTTCAATGAGATCATGCTCTCTAATGTAAATATTAGTTTTTCTTTACACTAATAATTCCAATATAATACATCCAAGAGTCTAACTGATAACTCTACTTCTAGTATTTTAAGGATTGATTCTATATTCTTTCCAAAACATGGAGTATATAATGGAATGCGTAGAACTAGAATAAAAAACATTCTTTATATCCTTGAGAAAAAAACTACAGTACCTTTTAAGACATCATTTGTAGCCTCTACTTCATCATTCATGTTATAAAAGTTTCTATATTTCATTCTTGTCCTAGGATTTGGTTGATGTTGATTCCCCTCCGTTATATTATGATTTGAACAATGATTGGAAATGATCCCATGAAATACAAATTTTTATGACTATACTTTAGGATGGGCATGAAATATCTTCACTTTGTCATTAGAGTTGAGAATTCAAGGGATCACCTATATATGACAGTTCCAAGCTATATGACCATCTATTCATCATTTTTAACATTTCAGACTCCCGAGCAAGAAGTTCCCTAGATATTTATTCCAACATTTCTTGCATGTGGGAAGTTACACTAGATTTTTTCCTATTCTATGATCAAAGTCCCTACATTAGTTTGGTCCCAATGATATATTAATTTCAATCAATTTATGTGAAATTTAAATCTATGTAAACTCAAGTTCAACAATCATAGTGCTCTGAACTATATCTTTATAGCTATCGTTGACTTCATTGGATAGATTACTCCATATATGGGGTCTTAGTCAACAGAATAATCTCTCAACATTTACATTAGGATACAATACAATTCTTGAGATGTAATGAGAGATTAATGTAAATTTAATCTCAGAGTTTTCAAGAGATCCATTTTCCTTATGATTAAGCTATATAAATTCCTTCTCTATTTTTGTTCGCATCGAAGAAAGGAAATATTTATTGAAAAAGTGTCCCCTTAACTCTCCCCACTAATTAGAATAAATATTACTTATTAGATGCATGTTTTTAATTAGTTTCCACCGTTGATCAACTTCTCCCTCAAATAGGTATATAGTCAGGGTGACATTTTAGTGTTTCGAACAACATAGTATAGAAAAAATATTTTCATTAGACATTATATATTGTTCAGTTATCAATGGGATTTTACATACAATGAATGAAGGTGGTCATTAATTCATAAATGACCCAATGAAAATTTTTTATCTTTGATTTGAATCTGGTCTCTTGTCTTGATTCATGTGATTTTTCATAACTCGAGTTAGTTGATACATCATTCTCATTATGTTTTTCATTCCAACATTTATCAAAGGTCCATCAGTGCATTATCTTTTACACTCATCTTTTATGCAGTTCCTCCAATATCAAAACATTTTATAAATGATTAATACCATAATGAGAAACATGACTCTTCTAAGAATCATAGAATTTTAAAGAAACATTATTTATTAATAAATCAGGCTTAAATATACTATTATTGAAAACAAATACATTTTCTATAAATCCATCATAATGGTTCATAAAAATATTATAATTATCCAAAAATAACCCTAAAGAGTTTCAACTAATTAGTGTAGAATGACCCTTTTTCATGCACCAGTTCCCTTTTAGTCTATCTAAAAGAGTTTTTTTTGGGGTTTACCCCTAGTTATATCTATACCAGAGAAACATCTCCTTTAAATGTATTGGTATGGATTTTATTTTTAAAAAACACTTAATTCAATATTTCACTAAAATACCAGGTTTTTCCTATATTTAAAAAATTAATGTTTTCATGAAGTTTTATAATTCTAATTTAATCAAAAAACTAAACCATCCATTAATGACACTTTATCTTTTCACCTTTTTATTACATAAAATTTTCCGCACATGGTACAAGATAGAGGATATTTTGAAGTTATATTTCTTGGAAATACGGAATATAATAAATTATAAAATAAAAAATTCTTCTGAACCACTTTAAATGATTCTTCAAAGGGTAATACTTGGTAAATTTACTATATCTCATAACCTAGGGACATACAACAATGAAATTGGGTGAGCATAAGGTCTTGTTAGGGAAATATTTTACAATTATTCATGAGAAATATCAATAAGAACATGAGAAATATCATTTTGAAATGTGTAATGTAAAAATAGGCATATAATAATAAAAATAAAATGATTCATAACATGGAAATTAGGCTACAACATTTATTTTATTCATTCGGAAGCATAACACCATGATTATACACCAAGGTGTCGTAAAAGAAAATTTCCATGATTATTCACCATGGTATCTTAAAACCAGTCATCAATAGAGATTAATTAATTTATCCAGTGATTTGGAGACCAATCAATGAGAAACTGCAAAATATATTAATTTCATGTGATCTTTAAATATCATTACCAAAAATTTGATAATTAACCAGTGTAGAATTAATGAAACAAATTTTATATCAAAATATTTGTGTTTCAAATGTGATTAAAAACATGATCATTATTTTAATTTATGATAAATGAAATGTAATATTAGTATTATGTATGTTAATCCCAAAATCAAATAAATGATTTTAAAATTCAAGTGAATACCCTTGTAATTTAAAGATGCTTTGGATTTCCAAATAATAATTTAAATAAAAATTTCTTAATGGTTTGGAAAAAATAGATAAGTAAATTCGATATCATAACATATATAAAAGTTGTTTTTAGAGAAGGATTAAATGAGGGATGAAATGGGTATCCAATTGGGAGAAAATAATTTGTTAGTATGAGTATGTAAAAAGGGTAACAAAATAGTGTTACCGTAACATTTAGAATAGATATACAAAAAGAGTTTACTTAATTGAAGAGAAAGGAAGGATAACTACCTTACCTTGATTAGTTACTCTTAAATATCGAGGAACAAAAATTAGGGGCTTAAGGAATCCTTAGGGGGGCTCATTGGGGTGTGAAACTATTATATATTTATTGAGGATTATTTTTTATTGAATTGAAATGGTGATATAGTTATGTATTTAAAAAAAGAAGATAATTTCTTTATAAATTTCCAAATACAAGCCTTGAGAATCTAGGTTGTGGAAAATTCAAATCCATGAGATTGCAATGGTTTTTTAAAATTCAGACATATTTTTAAGATAAAATAACCAAACATCATATTATAATACATATTTTAGAAAGGAAAAGTATTCTCTTAGAAAAATATGATTTTTAATGTAAAAGTATCTATTTTAGACATTGGAAATTAACTTATAGGTTTTGAAATTAATTAATATATATTAAAATGCATTATAATAATAAAATAACACATTTTCAGTAATAGATTGAAGTTAAATAATTATGAAGTCATTAAACAAACTGAATACCTCAGACTGTATGTTTATTATTCATGATTTTTTATAGAAAATTATCATAAATTTAACATGAACAAAATTATGTGTTATGATTTCAATTTTTTTATTTGAATGTAAAAGTATCTATTTTAGACATTAGTGTTTCACTTCCATTACATTGGCATAATTTACACGTTTATGGCATTACAAAGGACTGAACATGTAAGTACTCTTAGTAAATAAGATACATACATGTTTCATGTATTATAAATTAATTCAAAAATAACAATATATTTTTTTGGTCGATAATAACATTATTTCATCTACTGTATCCCTTAAAATATTTCATAGCACACTTCAAGAAGTATTTTGGAAAGGGTAAATAACAATGGTGATATAAAATATCTAGTAGGGGTTAGTACAATAGAGGAAATATTTGCTGAGTGAGAATAATAATTATTGAATGGTAAATATATTTATAGACATGCCATGGTATTAATAAACAAAGAAGGAAGTGCAAAAAATATATGTCGAGGTAAATAACTAAAAAAAATTCTATTTAAATAACTAGAAAAGAAATTAATAATATGGCAAGGTAGGAAACTGAAAATATCTTCCATTTAATTAATAAATCGATAAATAATAGCAGCCATAGACTTGGAAATAGTGAAAATATCATCGATAATAAGGAAACAAACGATGGAAATGATTATTTATTTGAAATAATGTCTATGTAATATGTTAAAATATAATTCTAGGAGCATTAAAAGGTCAATTTAAAAATAATGGTAGAAAACCATTTAATTTTCAAAACTAATTTTTTTCAAGAGAACCTATAGACGCATCGAGGGGCTATATAAATTCTTGGCCCCACCTTTCACTACCTGTCCAAATTATTCCTAATATAGAGTAATATATTTATTTAATAAACTATATTACTAATCAAATTTCCTTATAGAATAATTAATATAGATTTATCAATAATTACACATTTAATAAAATAAACCACAATGTAAATAACATATGTAAAAAGTGTATAGTTTAGGAAATAAACATATCAATTATAAATAATATTTATATTAAGAAGAAATTTAATGTCTAATGATCATAGGAAATTTAATATTTAAAAGAGACAAAAAATAGTCAATGACGTTAATGAAAATAGTATCATTGGCTAATGAAATCATAAACTATTGAGAGGAAAAATAAGGATGGTATAAATACAACATATCCCAAGTGCTGTAAAAATATAGGGATCTTTCATTAGTTAAAAAAATAATATAAAAATATATATTCAAAAAATTATTTTCGAAAATATCTTATTCATTTTGGAAAACATTTTCGATTTTTTTAGAAAACATGGTTTTTAGAAGCAAATACATCCTTTGAATAAGGAGAGAAATGAATTTGGATTTTTTAAAACATTTTATAAAACATTTTGAGTACCAAAGAGTAGGTAATTGATACTGTTACTTGAGAATGGTCATGAATGACCATAGGAGAATAAAATTAAAGGGTTTATTAAAAAATTATCATATAAATTTCTCTAATTAAATTTCAAAAATAAACAATCTTTATTAAAATGAGATAATAAAAAAAACCCTTAAAATGATCATATTGTTGAAGTGAGAATTTTTAAATGAATTAATTATTTGCATCAACTATAAATCCATATATAAGACATTAAAATCATCATTAGTTAGTTAAAATAATTTTACCCATAATCATATAATATTATTAATTTTGAAAATGTAATATAAACGCATGAAAATGAACTGAGTTATGAAATTTTTGTACAACTTTGTAATTCTATGTTCAAATTACATTAGAAAAAACTACATCAAAAATGAAAATTAAAATAACATGAATAATTAGTTATTAATGTTATTAAATTTCAATATTCTATTATTTTCACCATATATAATAAATTAGGTTAACAACTATAATGTTTTCCTCAAAGAATGTAAATTGACCCGAAGTCCATTAATACTTATTACATTTTGAATTATAATCCCCATAAAGGAAATAAATTCAAATAAAACTATTAATACCATGAAGATAAAATTATTAATGATATAAACTAAAATATTTGTATTATATACAACAAAAAAAATAAATAAGTTGGGAAAATGGTGTATGCCTCTCAAAAAGAAAAGAGAGACCAGAATACCTTAAATTATGGTTACTTTTGAGTGAACATCCTTTAATATACAATATAATGGTTTTATAAATTTAATAAATTATAAAATAAACATAATAATATTTATTAAATCAATTATTAAATTTTTATAAAATCATATTACCCATTAATTAATAGAATATAATTACTTTTGATATTTTAGGTATTAATTGCCATGTTTTTTAGTATATTTTAACTTGTTATTTTTTATTGATATGTAGGTCATGATTTCGTCATCTATAGAATGTAAAAAAAGTCATAATTATCATATAAATTATATATATATGTATATATATTTAGAGTAATATATAATATTTGGGGATTGTAAATGAAATGCATTATTCCTAGAGATGGTCAATTTTATACACTCATGAACGCTACTTCCATTTCCTTAATGTAATTTAAAAAATAAAAATAAAATTATATATATATGTATATTATAATTTAAATATAATTATTCTATAATATATATCATATTTTTAGTTCAAATAATCATTTATATATTCCATGTATATTGTTAATGAATCACATCACTTTGAGGAGTCGATAGTCTACACATCAACAAACTGTGTTATCGTATTACCATTAAATGGAAAGCATGAAGGTAAGAGTTTTATATAAATTAAATATAATTTAATAAATTATAAATATTATATATATCGTATAAAACCATTAATACTTCATCATATTAAACCTTTAATGGTGGTAAAAGGATGAACAAATGTCATCAGTTCGTGATGCGGTAGTCCGTTGTACACCCAAACGATGATTGGGTATCAAATATTGATGGATGATTGTAAACATGTATGTATATATAATATAATGAAAAAAATAGTTACATTTTATATAATTAATTTATTATATAATCATGATATGAAAATAATTTAATGGTTGGATAAGTAGATGAAACAAAAGTGATTTTTGAAGAACGTTACCTCTTACTCGGGTAATTTCTTTTGGATTATACCAAATGACTTATATGGATGGATTTATTATTAATTTATGGATTCCAAAATAAATGGATGGATTTTTTTATTTTATTTGTTGAGAAAATGGGAAATAAAAAGAGATTTAGTGGTGTGAAAAAGTGGGATCGGTGAGTGATTTTTTATATTGGAGGACGAGTGTCATTCTTTAAATTTTTGAATTGGGTACTCCACCCATGTTTTTTATATTCTATATGGATCTTTAATGATTAAAATTAAATAAAATGGAGTATATTCATGATATAATTCCATAAAATATTTTTTTGACACGATTCAATGTTATTGTGGCCCTTATTTTTAAACTTTAGTCCTTTGTGAATCTAATTTCAATCTCAATCGCTGTAATTAATTTTAATTACCTTCAATAATATTTTTTTAAAAAAAAGAAAGTTTAACATATTAGATATTTAAATTTTTATCAATCCAAATATGTAATCCCTTTTTCTAGATTCCATTCACATAAGTGGAAGAAATTATTTTAAAATTAATCATATAAACGGGACGACAATGTGGGGTTTTAAAGTAAAAAACCCTTTAAAAGTATTCTAAATAATTATATCCAATTTAATAGTAATATTGATTCATATGAAATGATTTGGACTGATTTATTTTTTATTTGATATAATTTTACATTAATTCAAATTTATGAAATAATTTAATAGTATAAATTATTTACATGAAAATGATGTTTTCAATCAAATATAAGTATTTTTCAATATTCATCAAAAAATGAAACATCATATAAAATTACCAAAAATTAATCCAATGATAATATTTTTGTTTATATTCAAAAAAATTATGTTCATTTGAACGTAACAAATTTATAAAAGTTCCAATATTTGGATTTAAAATATGTTCTCTATTAAAAGGTTGTAAAACATCCTTTAGAAAAATATATGTTTTTATGCATAACATTTGGTTTGTTCGTATCTTATTCCTAAAAAATATATTGCATTAATATAAATTTTTATTGAATATATAATATATTTATTTCATAAATATAATTAACTAAAAGTAAATAATTTAATTTATTATGATACTACAACTTTGTCGTATACCAATAGAATTTATATAAACAACCCCTTTATATTCAATTTTTTCTTAAATTCATTTCTAAAAAATTGGTAACCAAAGAATTCAATAATATATATTCATAAAATAGTTAATAGTATTCATAACTTATAGTTTGATGGCTATTTTATATCTTATTATGTTAAATAATAATAATATAGTAATATACTATTGTTTAGCGAATCTCGGTCTTGCGTGTAACAAAATCTATAAAAAATTATAATTGTTGTGTGTGATAAAAGCTAAATTAGTATAGCATAAATTTCATGCAATAGTGTAATTTAAATTAATTTAGAATATTAAATATACCGTAAAATTATCAAAAGGTTATACATTATCATATAAAACTGTCTCTTTTATAATCGTTGGGGTGTTATATTATCCCGACCTAAAAGAAATTGCATCCTTGTAATATAAACTCAATCATGGTAATAGATTTCGAATATTTTATATTTTTAAATACCATATCCGGATAAGAGTTCATGAATCATCATATATTAATGAGATAATGGAAAGTAAAATAGATCACATGGACTAACATATAACTATGATTCTACATAAGATAACATTAGGGGAATGTGAAAATATAGACTTAGAGGAAGAATTTAAATATTTATATGGAGTAATTTAGGTCATTAATAAAAAACAATTGAATAATCATTTTATATTTGAGTGTAAAGAATTCATAGATATGTGATTATCTTGAATACCATCCATTCATAATAAAAATTATATTAGGAAATCATTTTTTTGATCATTTTCTTCAAGGTAAGTAACTCTTATTGTGTATAAGAATATAAGGGAATATAATTATTTGATATAATTATTTTTTATATAAATAATTTTCATCCTTTATTTTATTTTAAGAATTTCCAATTTATCCATTACTTCATTAAACAAATATATAAAGATAAATTGTGATGCCTGGAGCTTTAAAATACACATTTAATAGATTATAAGGCCCATAAAAGAGTGACCTGTATTTTCAATTGTCTCTAACTATACGAAAAAGCTAACATAAATAATAAATTAACCACAAAACCCAAAAATTAACACTACCATTTCATTATTAATATTTATTAAAAAAATATTCTTACTAAAAACAATGTCATTTTATCCCAAACACTTCTTAGGTTAGTGGTTTTAATTAAACCCTTATCATCCTTTGATCATTTGATCATGTCCCATGACTTTGACGGACTAGATGGGTTGTCACCCAACATATAGGTTTTACTTTTCTAAAACCATATTAATATAATTTAAAAAATAAATATGATGAACATATTGGAAAAATAAGCATTAATAACCGTTTATCCAAGCTTTTCAATACAACCCCAAAACATAAATACACCATCCATTTAATTCCACATAGGTCCATCCTTGTTATAGGGATTATCCTTTAGAAGAGGTCATTGAATTTGGTAATTCCTAGGTTCCACATACTTAGGAAAACACAATAAATGGAAACATAGGGTGAGTTTAATTTTCTTCCACCGTACACCTCAATTTTTCTCTATAATTAATGGCTTTATGTTCTTTCACAGACAAAATGAATTTTCTTATTCCATTTAGATAGTTTATTGGTGTCCCATTCCATGTTTTAAACAATTTTTAAATTGATCTTTCTTTTCTCTATGGTACCAACCACTCGATCTCTTAACAACCTCTATCCATATCTTATTTTCTATGTTTGGTGGTAGGTTAAGTTATATGTAGTTAATAATATTATTGAAAGAGATTAGAGATAAACATGATATCTTTCACTACTATTAGAACCTCATTTGGTTTCCCATTTTAAATACATTTTCATTCAAGGTCAATGTTAACATAACTCCGTCGGGTTTAAACAATTGACTAAAACCATAAATCTCTATGTGAGTAAAAATATTCATAGTTAGATAAATATATAATCATATTTAGGATAACAAAAACAGGAAGGTTTATTTTCATTCTAAAACTACTTATGATAAACCTTGGTTTTTCATATTTATTTTGTATTCAAATCCTTCATAAAATTTATTAATGAATATGTGAATTATCCAAAAGAATATTCCACATGAGTGTCAAACTAGGGACACACTATGGACCGTTGATGTTTACCATGTTATGCTTAAGTTATACTGGAAAAGAATTTTTGGATATGTTAATCCTAGGAACATATATTTCAAAACCACATCCACTTTTATTACCTAGAGAGGTATTTATTTCATTGAAACCCACATAATCTCATTAAAACAGAAACATTAAGATGTTATTTTACTCTTATCCTCAAAGTTGATGTTAGGGTTAGGTTTGATGATCTATGTTTTCTTAAATATAGTTCACTTGGTTTCTGATAAATATGATCTAATACAAACTGTATAGAATAGACCCTAGAATGGTTGGATCTAATGCCATGCTACCATTAAATTTTCATAATATGCAAGTAAAATATGTCCCAATAGACCAAATAATTTTGTAGTAATGGTAAACTAAATAAATAAATGAGTCTTATATTATAAATTAAAACAAAAATTACAATATATCTTTTAGGAAAATAAATTTATTTTATATATATTATCTTTTCATATCATAATTAGAATACTTTACGGAAACATGGCTAATGAAAACATAATAAGGGTGATCTCAAATGTCCAGTAAGGGTATGTACCTTGTAATCAATAAGGAATCAATGAGTACAACCCATATAGACAAGAAAATATTTTAACACAAATTCAATATAATTTATAAAATGATAAAAAAGTTCATAAAAAATATGGAAAGGTAAATAACTAAAAACACATACCATTTAAATAACTGGAAATGGCATGAACAATATGTCATGATAAGAAAATGAAAACACATTCCAATTCATCAATAAACTAAGAGTGAAATGAATATGTAAAAATTGTAATAACGAAAATCTTTGGGATAATAAATTCAAAATGAATGAAACTCTAATTATTTAAAATCATGTCTGAAACATATGAAAACATATAACATAATGTCATTTTATAAGAGGGCTTTAAAACACAGGTAGAAACCCATTCAATTTGGGTAAATAATTTTTATCATGAGAACCAATTGATGGTTCAGTGGGATATATAATGTATAAGACCCCCAATAGATGAATATCTAAATCATTCATCATAAAATGTAATCTATTTAATGAATAAACAACATGGATTATACAGTAAACTTATCGAATAAATAATACGTATATGTTAATATTATCACATTTAATAAAATAACTATCAAACTAAATATCGTATGTAAAAATTGTGAACGATTATGGAAATAAATATATCCATGACAAACAATTTGGATATTTAAGATAAATTGAATTTACATTGATCAAGTGAAATTAATGTGGAAAAATGAAATCAAAGATGTTAATGTCAATACTATCCTTGGTCAAATAAATCACAAACAATCCAGAGGAAGAATAAGGATGATATGAATACAACATATCCAATGTGGCTTAAAAATAAAGGGTTTTTATCATTGATGAATTTAAATAATATATAATGATATTTTAAACCCATTATTGATGAAAATTACCCTTTTGTTTTGAAAAAAATTGTTTTTTTAGAAGAAAATAGTTTCTCCAACTAAAGTGAAAATGAATAGTGTTTTCTTAAAAACATTAAGATAAAATTGAGTACAAAATTGTTGAAAAATGATACTATTATATGAATAAATTAGTTAATGGCAATATTAGAATAAAATGAATTGTTTTATTGAACAATGATCATATAAATTCTTCTAATGTAATTTTAGTAACCAACTGTGCTGATTAAAATGTGGTTTTGAAATCAATCCTTACAATTATCATAATATGGAAGTGATAATAAATCAATGAATTGATTATGTGTATCAACTAAAAATACAAATATAATAATTTTAAATAAATTAAAACATATTCAATGTCATTATACACATAATCATATAATTTTAATGAAAATGAATATGTAATATTACCAAATGAAATGAAATTGAGTTATAAAATTTCTCTTACACTTAAAAACTATTTTTCAAATCCCCTTAGATGAAATAATAAAAAAGTAAACTCAAAATTCAATGAATAAGGATGCTTTCATTTTATAATATGTAAAATTAAATTTATTTACACAATATATAATAAATTTGGATCACAAGAAAAACATATGGCTCAATTAATTGTAATTCAGACGAAGTCCCTTATTACATGGTCAATTTTGAATTATAATCACCATGGAAGAAAAAAATTCAAATGAAATTTTAATAATATGGAGATAAATGTATTAATGATATAAATTATAATATGGTAATTATAAACACCACACAAAAGAAATTTGTGTTGAAAATGGTGTATGGCTCACGGAAAGAATAGCGAGACAAGGATCACTTACATTGATTTTCCTTTAGGGTAAACATCCAATTAACACTTGTATAATTTTTTAATAATTTAAATAATATATAAAATAAATATATCCATATTTAAAATAAAATATAATAACTTCTTATAATATCTTATTATCCAATTTTTAATATTTATTCATTATTTTAACTATTTCATGTGTTAATTGCATTGTTTTTTGACGTATTTTTGACTTGTAATTTTTGTTCTTCTTACACCAATCCTAATTCCATTATATAAAAAATTTAAACCATTATTTAATTATCATATATCTAAATTATATAATTAGAAATAATAATACATAATATTTCTATATGGGAAATGAAATTCACCATTTATGGAGATGATAGGACATACGTACACATGAACGTTACTCCCATTTCCTAATCATATTTAAATGAATGAAATATAAATGATATTTATAAATATGTATATTATAATTATTGTATAATAATTGTTCCATATATATCACATAAGTTAATTATAATCATATTTTATACGTTTCATGTATAGCGTGAATGAATCACATTGCTTTAAGGAGGTAGTAGTCCACATGTTCACAAATGATGTTATCGTATTACAATAACATATGAAAATTGAATGTATGAGTTATTGATGAATTAAATAAGAATAATTATATTATAAATATAATATATTATAAATATAATATATTATAAATATAATATAAATATATCATTATTTTCAAACTTGAATAATTCTAAATGGAAGAACAAACAACATCGATTCGCAAGGCGAGTGTCTGTCGTACACATATATGATGATTGTGTATTCACATTTTGTTGGATGTGAGTCAAAGTGTAGGTCTAACTAATAGATTAAAAGAATAACAAGACACATTAGTTACATATGTTATTATATATGAATTAAATGAATATAACTTATTGGATGGTGACGTAAATGAAACAAAAGTGATCATTGAAGAATGTTACCTTTTATTCAGGAAACTTATTTTGGTTATACCAAATGTCTTCCCTAGTATTCATTCTTACAATATTGAGGTTTTTAAGGAAATTGGAGGGATTTTTGGAGATTATTTGTTTAGATTTTGGGTGAGACATGGGGTTTGAGAGGTGTGAATAAGTGTGTGGGGGGGGGGTGACTGCCTTTTTATAGTGGCGGTAGAGTGACATTTATGTAAAGATTTCAAAAAGTAATTCCACCCATTTTTTTTCCATTTCATGTGGATCAAATAATGAAAATAAATTTATTTGAGTGGTTATATGGTCTAAATATGTACATTAAATATATTGTTTACATGTTTATAGGTAATTTTATCCTTATGTTTAATGTTTAGTACCTTGTTAAGATAATATTTATCTTAATCTCTATAATTAATTTTAAATACTCTAATTAATTGTTTTAGTAAAATTCAATGTTGACTATATTATAAATTTTAATTTATGATTAATAGAATTATAGAATCCATTATTCTAAATTAAAATCTCATAAGTGGAACAAATTAATTTAAAATTAATCCCATAGTAAAGACCCGTAAATTTCAAGGAATTTTTTTTCTTTAATTTTATTTGGAATTTTAGAAGAACGCAGTTTCTGATTGCACCTGATTCCGAGGCCCGGTGTGCCCGGAATCATTTTCCGAAGATCGGCTCAGGTACGTTCAATGAACGAACGAGCAGGTTTTTCTAACTTTTGAACCGATGCTCGGAATCGAATTCTGAGGGCAACGATGGAATCACAGCGCCGATACTTTCTTAGAAACACCTCTTTCGGAGTTGCGTTTGCTCGAGTGTGGTTTTTAATTTTTGGGCTTTAAGTTAAGAAATAAAATAGAGTGGTGCGACAACTATATTTTTATTTCACTTAAGCCACTTAAAAGCCACTTAAATCTGCTTAAGCTGAGTTGATGCGGATTGGGTAAAATCCAAAATATACTACCCTCTTGGTAGGATATTTGTGAGGTGGGGCCCGCACGAGCCCCATTGTTTATTTTCCGCTAAGTAATGCACCTGCGAAAACCCCTATTAAATGAAAGTCAACTAGGGCGTTACCTTAAACAATTAAACGCTCCTTTTAAATGGGCGGTTTAT
Source organism: Viscum album (assembly GCA_963277665.1). Classification (NCBI taxonomy): domain Eukaryota; kingdom Viridiplantae; phylum Streptophyta; class Magnoliopsida; order Santalales; family Viscaceae; genus Viscum; species Viscum album. The sequence goes on from OY728132.1 coordinate 1,890,955,923, forward strand.
TCGTTGAAATTAATTCTACGAATTAATGGGCCGTTTCTTAGGTTGTTTTTCATTTGTTGGCATATAATAAAATAAGACCAACACTTTTCTTTTTGAGTGTTGTTCGTTGAGATGATTTGACAGAAGCCTTAAGTCCTTCATCCTCCTTCGTGAAGAACGCGAAGAACGCCAGCCTTCGATGAAAGGCGACGAAGAACGCCGAACCCTCGGAGATCGACGACGCGATGCTGTGTTCCACGACGCCAACGATTCTCCTCCTGCGACGTTCTTCTGCGACGTCCCTTCTTCCGCGACAAATCTTCGATCATCCATTGAGGTAAGAGATTGCGGACCTTTTAATTCTTTGTGGTTCATAGCAACAACAAGGATTTAATTGTTATAATTAAATCTTTATGTTTTCTTTACCCCTCGGAGATCATTTACGCGACGCCGTATACCACGATGATGCGACTCCCTTCCGCGAAACGAAGATCCTCTTCTTCCGCGACGATCAATTCCGCGAAGAACGCGCACTCGACGACTACGGCGAGGTAGGGATTTTATTTGAAAATAATATTTTCTTCACGTAGTTGTTTCCTTCTAAAACAAAGGGGCTGGGATCAAAGTGCAATTCTAATTTATTAAAATTGTATCTTGTTATGTTTTCATGTGTTGATCATTATTTTTCCCGATTGTTATCACCCAACGCGGAGGGTTCAGGCCAAACAATCACGGCCTGACAACCCTCTGCAGTTCTTCGTTGATGTGAGGAACGGTGGATGATGACAAAGCGGGCCGCAGAGACGATTTGTTGATTCCGAAGTGAAGAACGGGACCCGGGAGGAGCTATGGCGCAGACGAAAGTGGAATCGGACCACCGGAGCAACTCCGGTGGCCCGTGGAATCCACCGGCGGCGCCCCGGCGCGCTGCCGGATAGAGCCGCCGCGGCTTCAGCCCCGGCGGCAGCGGCCAACCAGACCCGTGACCGTGTGGGTCCGGCGACACACGGGACGCGGCAAAGCCGCGTCTGCTGACCAAGCGCGGCCCCACGTGGGGCCGCGACACATCATCCCGCTGGGGCAGCGCGCCCCGCGGTTTCTCCGCTCGGCCGAGCCGAGCCGGGCAGACCCGCCAGGCCGGGTCGCGCCCTGGCTAGGTCAGTTCGTGCCAAACCGGGTCGGACCCGGACCCGGGTCGGGTCGCCCCGGTTCGGGCCGACCCAGGGGGGTCGGGCCGGGTAGGTCCGGGCCCAGACCCCCCGTTTCCGGATCTTTTCGGTATTCTTCTCATAACATGATCTACGGACCACCGAAGGATGCGCCGTCAGTAGAGATGCAATCCTTGGATCAAGACGGTCGTTTCGGTATATCACACTCAGGGTTTCAGAATACTTTGGGTTCATCCGGGTTGGTTCGTACACGAAACCAACCGGGCCCTCGGAGCGGAAATGATCATATCTTGAGCTTCGGACGTCTGATTGACGTTCTGTTGACATTGTTGAATTCCTCTAAGTGAGACAGATCTTTTGGCATACTCCGCCCGAGGTTTGGATGCAGGTGGAGTACAGTCCCGTTGGTTTTTCCTTAAAAACCAACCGGGCCCCAAGGACGAAAAAGCCAATAACTCTCAGACCGGGCGTCCGATTGACGCGCCGTCTGTGACGTTGAGTTCCTATTGACAATACAGATCATTTGGATACATCAACTCTGGACTATGTGTCAGTTGATGTATCAGCCTCTCGGCTCGTGGAGCGGACCCTCCCGAACGAGCTTGCTGTGTGCAAGAACCCTAGAGCTGACTGCGACTGCTACTGTGACGACAATGAATGTGCAGAGATCCTCAGTGGATTCGACGGTGATGACTACAACACTCAGCGATCCTTTGTGGGTCAGTGCTACCGATCCTGTGTGGGTCAGCGCTCAGCGGTCCTGTGTGGGCCAGCGCCTATAGGTCCTATGTGGGCCCGATCCTGTGTGGGTCTTTGCGGGGGTTAGTTACCTATCGATCCTTTGTGGGTCAGATCCATTGTGGGTCAGATCCATTGTGGGTCATTGCGGGGGTTAGTACCTATCGATCCTTTGTGGTTCTGAGGACTTAGATGGATCAGTGATCATCTCTATCGTCATTTGAAGAAGTGTACCTGTGTGAGCTGAAACCCTGTTTTTCTTTCCTTTGTGGATTGTGTTGTGATATCCTATGTGGGTTTACGTTTTGCTTTCCTTAGTGGATTGTGTTGTGCTATCCTATGTGGATTTACGTTTTTCTTTCCTGTGTGGACTGGGTTGTACTTGAGCTCGGATGTTGGAGCCAAGCGAGAGTTGATGACTTAGGTATATGTATGGGCATATAACTAAGCCGTGTCGGATGTTACTTCGTGATTGTATCTTTCCTTTGTGGATTATCCTTTCTGGATTCTGGGAGACCATCGGGGGTCTCGGGGTCCCTACTGAGTAGATTATACTCACCCCTGCACGGGCTATGCCCGCACTACGTTGTGTTGGTTGCAGACGACAGACAATGCTAATCGTGGTGGAATCTTGCGGAGTATGACGGTACCTGGAGGTGGATCACTGGGCGGGGTGTACTCGGAGCGGACGGCTGGACCGAGGAGCTGTGGAGGCTATCTATACCCACCATTTAGGTGGGGCTTCCAGAGGACGGCTCGACGCTGCGGATTTTTCTTTCAGTTGCTGTTTTCCGCCTTTCAGTTGTACTTTACAGTTGGGCTTGTATTTCCGGACCCTTTACTTTTCCGCACATACTGTTGTACCCGCTTCTACTTAGTGTTTACTTTTTTACCACTTGCTCACTCTATGTTGCTTGTTTACTTTACAAAGGCAATGAATTCCCTTTTTACCGGGATTTATGCCTTGGTGCTAGTCGCCATCCCCTGGCCTATGGAAGGCGGGCTTGGGGTAGTCACGACACGGGCCCCAAGGACGGGTCGTGAAAAATTGGTATCAGAGGAGTTCGGTTCTACCGCAGACTCTGATCTTTCTTATATGTGAATCAATAGTGTTGAGTGTATTAAGTGTGGTTATCAGTCTAGGGAGTCCAGTGTTGATACAGCGGCCGACGTATCCGTACACCAGGACCCTGACTTCTGATTTCCGACTTAATGCACGAAAACATTGATTGCATGTTTGTTTCATGTTTTCTTTGTGTTTACTTGTATCAACTCACCAGGTAAAATGTTCTGACCGTGGAAAACCTGTTTCTTTTCAGGATGGCCCCATGACGGCAGCCAGCTAGGGTTCTGAGAGTTGTACGTGACGATAGCCCGCCGAGCGATGAGGCCTCGGTACAGGGCCCTTTGACAGTAGAGGCACCGACAGTACCTCTACCTGCCGAGCCACCGATGCTTCCAGCACCAGCCGCTAATGAAGCATGTTGCCTCAGTGCACTGCATGAGTTCCAGCGCCAGCGACCGGCCAGGTTCCGTGGGGAGACGGACCCCCAGGCAGCCGAGGACTGGATGGAGGCAGTGGTACGAGTTTTCAGGGTAGTGAGGACACCAGTAGACCTCATGGTGATCCTCGCAGCGAGCCTACTACATGCAGCATTGGACCGATGGTGGAGCTTGATGCTCCAGGTGCACGATGAGGCATCTCTCCTCTGGACAGACTTTGAGGGCCTCTTCCGCTCAGAGTTCGTTTTGGCCACCCTCCGTGCGGTGCGCATCCAGGAGCTTCTTCAGCTGCGGCAGGGCAGCTTGACGGTCACCCAGTACTTGGCGAGATTCACCGATCTCTCGCTCTACTCGACCGACATGGTACGGGACCCATTCTTCTGGGCCCGGACCTTTGAGCAGGGATTGGGGAAAGAGATTAGTGCATCGATGATCTCCCTCAGCATTCTGACTCAGGCAAGAGTACGGGAGCGAGCCCTTTTGATCGAGAGCTTTCTTTCTGAGACTTCTCCAGTGGCGAGACCTACCGCGGGGCGGCACGTAGAAGAGTCTTCCGCAGCAGGCAGTCGACGGATGACTCAGGGGTCCAGGAAGACCAGACCCTCACGCAGACGACCTCAGGACACTGGCTCAGTAGTGCGGGGCACACAGCGTGGAGCCAGTCTTTCGAGAGGCTGGCAGTGCTACACATGCGGCAGGCAGGGTCACATGGCTCATGACTGCCGGACCCACCGTGCCGAGGAGCAGCAGACGGTTGACGGGCCACCCAGGTAGAGGCAGAGGGTTGACCGTGGTAGTCCGCAGGGAGGAGGCGGATGAGGTAGAGGAGCTGGTCGAGCAGCAGGTGGTGGGCGACGCTTTGAGGCTCTACCACCACCACCACCACCAGCAGGTCCACCCCGACCATAAGGAGCTGGCGGGCAGAGACATGCACAACTCCAGGAAGTGGAGGCCTACGACCATGGAACACCCGAGATGATTCGAGGTACGATCTGTGTCTATTCCACCCATTCTGCAGTTCTTTTAGACACAGGAGTGAGTCACTCTTTCATAGCCGCTGCCCTTGTTCGGAGCTCAGAGATTTTGACAGAGCTGTTGGCTCGATCCTTACGGCTAGAGACTCCTACGGGAGCAGACTCGACGATTACGCAATGGTGCCGGTAGTGTGAGCTTACTATAGGAGGCGAGAGCATCTGCTGGGATCTTCTTGTAGCAGCGTCGAGACCTTACGACGTCATCTTGGGCATGTATTGGTTATCTACAATCCATGCACAGACTGACTGTATTAGGCGCAAGGTGCGATGTGTATGCACCAACATGAGCAGGTTCACCTTCACCGGCGAGAAGGGAGCCTTCGCAACACAGGATGGACTTCCTTAGAGGAGGGGACAACCCATCACTCATCAGTTGGCTAGCCTCATCCTAGGAGCAGTTGACGTGCGGAGTCCTTGTTTCCCTGCAGTGGTGGATCAGTATGCGGACGTCTTTCACGACGACGTTCCAGGGATACCTCCTCGTAGAGAGGTAGACTTTTATGTTGACCTTTACCCCGGGACAACCCCGATATCGACTCCAGCATATCGGATGGCCCCCGTTGAGCTTCGAGAGATACGGGTACATTTGGAGGACTTGCAGGGCAAGGGATTCATCCGACCCAGCGTTTCACCCTGGGCTTCCCCGATTTTGTTCGCCAAGAAGGCAAATGAGAGCTTGCGACTGTGTGTCGACTATCGTCGCCTAAACCAGGTGATAGTGAGGAAAAAGTATCTGCTACTAAGGATTGATGAACTCTTTGATCAGCTCAAGGGAGCACGGTGATTCTCGAAGATAGACCTCAGGTCAGGCTATCATCAGCTCAGAGTTCGAGACAAGGACGTGCAGAAGATGACCTTCAGATGTCGGTATGGCAACTATGAGTTCTTGGTTATGCCTTTCGGCGTAACCAATGCTCCAGCAGTGTTCATGGGCCTCATGAAAAGGATCTTTCAGCCATACCTTGATCGATTTGTCATGGTCTTCATCGATGACATTTTGATATACTCGACGACTGAGGAGGAGCACACCTACCACTTACGGGTTGTACTAGACACACTACGAGAGCACCAGCTTTATGGAATGCTCTCGAAGTGTCAGTTTTGGATACGTGAGGTCCACTTCTTAGGACACGTCATCTCTAAGGCGGGAGTTGTCGTGGATCCTGCAAAGATCGAGGAAGTGCTAGCTTGGGGGCTGCCCAGGAGCGTGATGGAGGTGCGGAGTTTCTTGGGACTAGCTGGATACTACCGGATATTTGTGCCAGACTTCTCCAGAGTTGCAGCACCACTCTCAGCTTTGACGAAGAAGGGGAAACCCTTTGTGTGGTCAGACAGATGTCATCAGAGCTTCTAGGAGCTGAGATAGAGATTGACCAGTGCACCTATCTTGAGGTTTCCTGGGGAGGGAGTATGGTACGTAGTCTACTGCGATGCATCAGGGACCGGAATCAGATGTTTCATCATGTAGGAGTGGGCAGGGATCACCTATAGATCACGTCAGTTGAGGACGCATGAGAAAAAACTATGCTACCCATGACTTGGAGTTAGCAGCAGTGGTCTTCGCTCTGAAGACATGGAGACACTATCTGATGGGCGGGCGCTTTATAGTCTTTTCTTACCATCAGAGTCTCAGGTACATCTTCTCTCAGAAGGACCTGAACTTGAGACAACGACGATGGCTCGAGGACCTCCAGGACTATGAATTTGAGATAGTCTATACTCCTAGGAAGGAGAACGTAGTAGCCGATGCTCTCAGCAGGAGGACGAGCATTCAACTACTCGAGGAGGCGACAGATCAGCTAGCCACTTTGCAGATATCCTTCGTCGATAGAGATAGAGCAGTCTTCCTTCAGTATCTCATAGTCACTCCTCCACTACTGCAGCGAGTCAGAGATGCACATCGTGGGGACACTGACTGTGAGACGCGGCGTGCACAGATATCCTCAGGACATGCACCTGATGGCTTCTCCTTTGAAGCAGAGCATGAAATCCTTTTCAGAGGACGTACCTTGGTACCATTTGCTTTACGAGAGGTGGTGATGAGAGGGTTTCACACTTCTCCTTTGGCGGTACATCCTGGAGTGACAAAGATGTACCAGGACCTCAGACGAAAGCACTGGTGGCCGGGCATGAAGAAGTTTGTGGCAGAGTTCGTTTCACGATGCCTCACCTTCCAACAGGTGAAGGCAGAGCATCAGGTACCAGCAGGCTTGGTACAGCCTTTGGAGGTCCCGGAGTGGAAGTGGGACGAGATATCTATGGACTTCATGACTGGAATTACACACACATCCAGAGGTCACGACTCCATTTGGGTGATTGTCGACTAACTCACCAAGTCGGCTCACTTCTTACCCATTAGAGAGCAGGGCTCAGTGGAGAGCTTGGGGCGTCTCTACGTTCAGTAGATTGTACGGCTTCACAGTGTTCCATCATCTATCGTCTCCGATCGAGATGCTCGATTTACTTCCCGGCTTTGGAAGGGGTTACAGGAGGCATTCGGGACGCAGCTACGTCTGAGCACCGCCTTTCACCCGCAGACGGATGGTCAGACGGAGAGGACTATTCAGACTCTCGAGGACATGATCCGCGCATGTGTCCTCGACTTTGGTCACAGCTGGGAGGACCACCAACCCTTGGTGGAGTTCACGTACAAAAACATCTACCACTCCACCATCGGGATGGAACCATACGAGGCGTTGTACGGCAGACCTTGTAGATCTCCTTTGTGCTGGACAAACCCTGGGGAGTCAGCACTTGTGGGACCAGAGATGGTCCGGGCCACGACAGAGAAGGTCCAGGTCATCCAAGAGCAGATGAGGACAGCTCAGAGCTGGCAGAAGTCTTATGCTGACAGGAGGCGGAGGACACTAGAGTTCGATGATGGCGACCACGTCTTCTTGCGTGTCTCACCTCGACGTAGATTACAGAGGTTTGGACAAGGCGGCAAGTTGTCTCCACGCTTCATCGGACCATTCTAGGTCCTCAGCAGGATTGGAGAGGTGGCTTATCGCCTGACTCTACCACCTCAGTTGCACCAGGTGCACGACGTCTTCCACGTATCTCAGCTGAGGAGATACGTGCCCGACCCGACACACATCATTGACCATGGGGAGCTATACGTTGATGATGGGGCAACTTTTGCGCAGGTCCCAGTGGAGATCGAGGATCAACAGGAGTGGGTCCTACGTGGACGATCGTTTCCTCTAGTGTGCATCAGATGGCAGCATGTGAACCTCCAGGAGAGCACTTGGGAGCGGGAGGCTCAGATGCGTACTCAGTATCCACATTTGTTTCCCTATCTTATGATGTATCTTTACGAGGACGTAAATCCCTGAGGTGGGAGTGATGTAAATAGCCGTAAATTTCAAGGAAATTTTTTTTCTTAATTTTATCTGGAATTTTACAAGAACGCAGTTTTTGACGGCACCTGATTCCGAGGCCCGGTGTGCCCGGAATCATTTTCCAAAGTTTGGATCAGTTACGTTCAGTGAACGAACGAGCGGGTTTTTCTAACTTTTGAACCGGTGCTTGAAATCGAATTTTGAGGGCACCGATGGAATCGCAGCGTCGGTACTTTCTTAGAAACGCTTCTTTTGGAGTTGCGTTTGCTCGAGTGTGGTTTTTAATTTTTGGGGTTTATGTTAAGAAATAAAATAGAGGGGTGTGGCAACTTTATTTTTATTTCACTTAAGCCACTTAAAAGCCACTTAAAGCTACTTAAGATGAGATGATGTGGATTGGGTGCAATCCAAAATATCCTACCCTCTTGGTAGGATATTTGTGAGGTGGGGCCCGCATGAGCCCCACCATTTCTTTTCCGCTAAGTAACGCATCCGCAAAAACCCCTATTAAATGAAAGTCAACTGGGGCGTTTCCTTAAACAATTAAACGCTCCTTTTAATTGGGTGGTCTATTCATTGAAATTAATTCTATGAATTAATGGGTCATTTCTTAGGTTGTTTTTTGTTTGTTGTCATATAATAAAATAAGACCAACACTTTTCTTTTTGAGTGTTGTTCGCTGAGAGGATTTGACAGAAGCCTTATGTCCTTCATCCTCCTTCGCAAAGAATGCGAAGAACGTGAAGAACGCCGACCTTCGACGAAAGGCGACGAAGAACTCCAAACCCTCGGAGATCGATGATGTGACGCCGTGTTCCGTGATGCCAACGATTCTCCTCCTGTGACGTTCTTCTGTGACGTCCCTTCTTCCACGACAAATCTTCAATCATCCATTGAGGTAAGAGATTGCAGACCTTTTAATTCTTTGTGGTTCATAGCAACAACAAGGATTTAATTGTTATAATTAAATCCGTATGTTTTCTTTACCCCTCGGAGATCTTCAACGTGACACCGTATACCGTGACGACGTGAAGCCCTTCCGCGACGCGGCGATCCTCTTCTTCCGCGACGATCAATTCCGCGAAGAACGCGCGCTCGATGATTACGACAAGGTAGGGATTTTATATGAAAATAATATTTTATTGTTGTATTTGTTTCCTTCTAAAACAAAGGGGCCAGGATCAAAGTGCAATTTTAATTTATAAAAATTGTATCTTGTTATGTTTTCATGTGTTGATCATTATTTTTCCTGATTGTTATCACCTAACGCGGAGGGTGCGGGGAAAACAAACACGGCCCGACAACCCTCCACAGTTCTTCGTTGCTGTGTGGAACAACGGACGACGACAAAGCGAGCCGCAGAGATGATTTGTTGATTCCATAGTGAAGAACGGGACTCGGGAGGAGCTACGGCGCAGAAGGAAATGGAATCGGACCACCGGAGCAACTCCAGTGGCCCGCGGAATCCACCGGTGGCGGCGGCCAACCAGAACCGTGACCGCGCGGGTCCGGCGACACATGGGACATGGCAAAGACGCGTCCGCTGACCAAGCACGGCCCCACGTGGGGCCGCGACACTACATCTCGCGGGGGCAGTGCGCCCCGCGGTTCCTCCGCTCGGCAACTCGGTCGAGCCGAGCCGGGCCGACCCGCCAGGCTGGGTCGCGCCCAGGCCGGGCCGGGTCGTGCCAAACCAGGTTGGACCCGGACCCGGGTCAGGTCGGGACGGTTCGGGCCGACCCAGGGGGGGTCGGGCCGGGCCCAGACCCCCCGTTTCCGGATCTTTTAGATCTTTTGCTCATAACATGAGCTACGAGCCTTCGAACGACGCACCGTCAGCGGCGATGCGATCCTTGGATCGATCCGGTCGTTTCAGTATATCACACTCAAGGTTTCAGAATACTTTGGGTTCGGCCATGTTCGTTCGTACACGAAACCAACCAGGCCCTCGGAGCGGAAACACTCATATCTTGAGCTTCGGACGTCCGATTGACGTGCCATTGACTTTGTTGAATTCCTCTAAGTGAGATGGATCTTTTGGCATACTCCACCCGAGGTTTGGATGCAGGTGGAGTACGGTCGGGTTAGTTTTTCCTTAAAAACCAACCGAGCCCCTGGGACGAAAAAGCCAATAACTCTCAGACTGGGCGTCCGATTGACGCGCCGTCTGCGACATTGAGTTCCTGTTGATGATTCGGAACATTTTGGATACATCAACTATAGACTATGTGTCAGTTGATGTATCAGCCTCTCGGCTCGTGGAGCGGACCCTCCCGAACGAGCATGCTGTGTGCAGGAACCCTAGAGCTGGCTGCGAGTTCTACTGTGATGACGACGACGACTGTGCAGAGTTCCTCAGTGGATTCGACGGTGATGACTACAACACTCATCGATCCTTTGTGGGTCAGTGCTACCGATCCTGTGTGGGTCTGATCCTATGTGGATCAGCGCTCAGCGGTCCTGTGTGGGCCAGCGCCTACAGGTCATGTGTGGGCCCGATCCTGTGTGGGTCTTTGCGGGGGTTAGTTACCTATCGATCCTTTGTGGGTCAGATCCATTGTGGGTCATTGCGGGGGTTAGTACCTATCGATCCTTTGTGGGTCCGAGGACTTAGATGGATCCGTGATCATCTCTATCGTCATTTGAAGAAGTGTACCTGTGTGAGCTGAAACCCTGTTTTGCTTTCCTTTGTGGATTGTGTTGTGCTATCCTATGTGGATTTACGTTTTTCTTTCCTTAGTGGATTGTGATGTGCTATCCTATGTGGATTTACGTTTTTCTTTCCTGTGTGGACTGGGTTGTACTTGAGCTCGGATGTTGGAGCCAAGAGAGAGTTGATGACTTAGGTATATGTATGGGAATATACCTAAGCCGTGTCGGATGTTACTTCGTGATTGTATCTTTCCTTTGTGGATTATCCTTTGTGGATTCTGAGAGACCTTCGGGGGTCTCGGGGTCCCTACTGATTAGCTTATACTCACCCCTGCACGGGCTATGCCCGCACTACGTTGTGTTGGTTGCAGATGACAGACAACGCTAATCGTGGTGGAATCTTGCAGAGTAGGACGGTACCTGGAGGTGGATCACTGGGCGGGGTGTACTCGGAGCGGACGGCTAGACCGAGGAGTTGTGGAGGCTATCTGTACCCACCATTTGGGTGGGGCTTCCAGAGGATGGCTCGACGCTGTGGATTTTTCTTTCAGTTTCTGTTTTCCCCCTTTCAGTTGTACTTTACAGTTGGGCTTGTATTTCCGGCCCCTTTACTTTTCCGCACATACTATTGTACCCGCTTCTACTTAGTGTTTACTTTTTTTCCACTTGCTCACTCTATGGTGCTTTTTTACTTTACAAATGCAATGCCTTCCCTTTTTACCGGGATTTATGCCTTGGTGCTAGTCGCCATCCCCTGGCCTATGAATGGCGGGCTTGGGGTAGTCACGACACGGGCCCCGAGGACGGGTCGTGACAAATTGGTATCAGAGGAGTTCGGTTCTACTGCAGAATTTGATCTTTCTTATATGTGAATCAATATTATTCAGCATATTAAGTGTGGTTATCAGACTAGGGAGTCCAGTGTTGATGCAGCGGCCGACGTATCCGTACACAAGGACCCTGACTTCTGATTTCCGACTTAATGCATGAAAACATTGATTGCATGTTTGTTTCATTTTTTCTTTGTGTTTAATTGTATCATCTCACCAGGTATACTGTTCTGACCGTGGCACACTTGTTTCTTTTCAGGATGGCCTCACGACGGCATCCAGCTAGGGTTCCGAGAGTTGTACGTGACGACAGCCCGTCGAGCGACGAGGCCTCGGTACAGGGCCCTTTGACAGCAGAGGCACCGACAGTACCTCTACCTGCCAAGCCACCAATGCTTCCAGCACCAGCCGCTAGCGATGCACGTCGCCTCAGTGCACTGCATGAGTTCCAGTGCCAGCGACCGGCTAGGTTCCGTGGGGAGACGGACCCCCAGGCAGCCGAGGACTGGATGGAGGCAGTGGTATGGGTTTTCAGGCTAGTGAGGACACCAGTAGACCTCATGGTGATCCTCGCAGCGAGCCTACTGCATGCAACAGCGGACCGATGGTGGAGCTTGATGCTCTAGGTACACGATGAGGCATCTATCCTCTGGACAGACTTTGAGGGCCTCTTCCGCTCAGAGTTCGTTCTGGCCACCCTTCGTGTGGTGCGCATCCAGGAGTGTCTTCAGCTGCGGCAGGCAGCTTGACGGTCGCCCAGTACTCGGCGAGATTCACCGATCTCTCGCTCTACTCGACCGACATGGTACGTGACCCATTCTTCCGGGCACAGACCTTTGATCAGGGATTAGGGCAAGAGATCTGGGCATCGATGATCTCCCTCAGCATTCCGACTCAGGCAGGAGTACTGGAGTGAGCCCTTTTGATCGAGAGCTTTCTTGCTGAGACTTCTCCAGTGGCGAGACCTACCGCGGGGCGGCACGTAGCTGAGTCTTCTGCAGAAGGCAGTCGATGGATGACTCAGGGGTCCAGGAAGACCAGACCCTCACGCAGATGACCTCAGGACACTGGCTCAGCAGTGCGGGGCACACAGCGTGGAGCCAGTCTTTCGAGAGGCAGGCAGTGCTACACATGCGGTGGGTAGGGTCACATGGCTCGTGACTGCCCGAACGAGCTTGTTGTGTGCAGGAACCCTAGAGCTGGCTGAGACTGCTACTGTGATGATGACGACTGTGCAGAGATCCTCAGTGGATTCGACGGTGACGACTATAGCACTCAGCGATCCTTTGTGGGTCAGTGCTACCGATCCTGTGTGGGTCCGATCCTGTGTGGGTCAGTGCTCAGCGGTCCTGTGTGGGCCAGCGCCTACAGGTCCTATGTGGGCCCGATCCTGTGTGGGTCTTTGCGGGGGTTAGTTACCTATCGATCCTTTGTGGGTCAGATCCTTTGTTGGTAATTGCGGGGGTTAGTACCTATCAATCCTTTGTGGGTCCGACGACTTAGATGGATCGGTGATCATCTCTATCGTCATTTGAAGAAGTGTACCTGTAAGAGCTGAAACCCTGTTTTGATTTCCTTTGTGGATTGTTTTGTGCTATCCCATGTGGATTTACGTTTTTACTTCCTTAGTGGATTGTGTTGTTCTATCCTGTGTGGATTTACGTTTTTCTTTCCTGTGTGGACTGGGTTGTACTTGAGCTCGGATGTTGGAGCCAAGCGAGAGTTGATGACTTACGTATATGTATGGGCATATAACTAAGCCGTGTCGGATGTTACTTCATGATTGTATCTTTCCTTTGTGGATTATCCATTGTGGATTCTGGGAGACCTTCAAGGGTTTCGAGGTCCCTACTGAGTATCTTATACTCACCACTGCACGGGCTATGCCCGCACTACGTTGTGTTGGTTGCAGACGACGAACAGCGCTGATCGTGGTGGAAGCTTGCGGAGCAGGACGGTAACTGGAGGTGGACCACTGGGCGGGGTGTACTCAGAGTGGACGGCTGGACCGAGGAGCTGTGGAGGCTATCTGTACCCACCCTTCAGGTGGGGCTTCCAGAGGACGGCTCAACGCTGCGGATTTTTCTTTCTGTTGCTGTTTTTCCCCTTTTAGTTGTACTTTATAGTTGGGCTTGTATTTCCGGCCCCTTTACTTTTCCCCAATTACTGTTGTACTAGCTTCTACTTAGTGTTTACTTTTTTTCCGCTTGCTTACTCTATGGTGCTTGATTACTTTATAAAGGAAATGCCTTCCCTTTTTACTGGGATTTACGCCTTGATGCTAGTCGCCAGCCCCTGGCCTATGGAAGGCGGGCTTGGGGTAGTCACAGCATGGGCCCGGAGGATGGGTCGTGACACCCACAAACGCGCCGATAGACCTTGTTTTTAATGTAAATTTTTTATAGGTTACTAAGTATTTATATTGAATTTTTTTAGAAAAATAGATTAAAATTATCCAAATTGAATTATTTTTTGTATAATTGTCATTTTTTTACCTTAAAAAATATTAAAATATAATTTGATACTATATATTATCAAAATGGAAAATTTGTTTTCATTCTAAATTTTTTATTTTTTACTATTCATCATAAAATTAAAATTCGTATAAAAAACAAAAAATTCGACCTAAGATAATTTTAATGCTATTATTTTTAATAAGAATTTTATTTTTTAAATATAACTTCTTAACTTTCCAAAACAATATTTAAAATTGGATCTCTTTTAAAAGGCTTTAAAACTCCCTTTAGAATTATATAGTGTTTTATGTGTAAAATTGGGTTTGGTATTCTATGATGTCTCTCAGATATATTTGATGGATATAAAAACAATTGATTGAATATATAATATGCATTATTTATTCATTTATTTCACTAATAGTATCTAAATAAACTTATTCTTATAAAACATATTTTTCATATAATAATAGTTATTATAAAAAAATTCCCTTTATATTCAATTAGTTGTTATATTCATTTATAATTAACTGAGACTAATTAATTCAATCACATATATTCATATCTCATTTAAACCTATTCATAAATTCTAATTCAATAGCTAGGGTATATCTCGTTATATTAAATAATAATATTTTAATAATATATTGTTTTTCTATAAAACTCTATATTGCGTGTGTCACAAGATATCGAAGAGACTCGTTGATTCCTATGATGAAAAATAACTTGACATTCCATGAAATTCAAGCTATAGAATATATTAAATTTCTTTAAACTATTAAATATACCATTGTTTTGTGAGGTGTTAAATGCTATCAAATAAATGACGCGCTTTTAAAATTTTCATGGAGTTACACCCACTACATCAGATCATCTATATAAATCCACAACACCCACTACTCAGAATGCTCAATCTAATGGATATCAACAAAAATTAGAGAAGAATTATACTACAGGTCTATCCTGAACCCAACATCACCTCAAGGGGTTATTTTCACATCCTCATTATGGGAAAAATCCTTGAACTCCATAATTACCTTACGAGATACATACGTATGTATGTCTTCTTATTCCATAGAGAACATAGCCACCGAGGATATAAGGTAATAAAAATTAAATATCCCCACCAAGAAACCCCTTATGAATTATTAAAAATACAAAATGGCCATCGATAGCTAATGAAAAAAAATCTCCTTTGTAAGTAGTTGATAACATCACACATAAAATATAACAGTTCGATGATATGGATAAAATCGTATGGGAACATATAATGTAAGAAAAGGTCCAATCATGATTTATGTTTCCCCATCACCAGGGTACTTCCACAGAACACATCAAACAAGCTGGTCTGTCCCATGACTAGCGCTATCAACACTAGCGGAATGAGAATCCTCTCTATATCCCATCCCAAAGCATGGACTCGAGGTGTTCCAAAAAAGAGTGAAATGTTACCTAATCGAACAAGGTATAAACAATGCTACCTGAAAATATGAGCCTACCTCAAATGTGCTATGACCCCTCTAGTGATCTATCACGACCCGTCTCCTAGGGCCCATGCCGTGACTACCCTGAGCCTGCCTTCCATAGGCCAGGGGCTTGCAACATGCACTGAAAGGCGTATTCCCTAAAACGGGAAGGCGTTTCCTTTATAAATTGTAAACTCTCACAAACCAATCACATATCCATATACAAGAACAAAGTAAACTATATAGTAAACAAAGTGTGTAAATAATGCAAATGGTCAAGAATACATGCCCAACTGGAAAGTACAAGAAAAACTGGAAAGTACAAGTAAAACTGAGTATAACTCCTATGAACACCCACCACAGATCTTACTTGAAGGGTAGGTACTACTCTCAAATGATCTTCTATGAAAATAACCTCATCAGAGGTCCACTTATGAGCAGTCTCTAGTCCAGGTACCCTCATCCCCAGTCAGCACTATTTGATGTCTGCACCAGATACAACATGGTGCGGGCATAACCCTTGTAGGGGCGACTATAACAATACTCAGTAGGGACCCCGAGACCCCCAAAGGTCTCTCAAATACACAATGGATAAACCAAAAAACCTAGAAACAACAGTCAACCCTACTTAGGTATATGCCCATACATATACCTAAGTTATCAGAATATACCAACCTCACACATGAAGGAATAATACCACACTGGTAATACCACGATGATAAAGTACCACACAGGTACACCATGAAGATATAAGACTTAGCTCAAAACAGTTATACAACTATGAGAAACAGGATTATGATGTTGACACACACATGATTTTCATGAAAGTAGATAGTCAGCCACAAGATTCTATAAGGATAATAACAAGTAACATCCCTTGTAACCACGTCGAACACCTTGGATACTGGATAACACCTCATCTATAGAGAATTGTGGGAATTATTCATTACACAGATGCACTTGCCACTGTCCTCGGACTGCTAAGGTACTCCTCCTATTGAATACGGTGGGTCTACTACGTCACTGAGGGGTGCTCCCCACCATGGGTCTGCCGCGTCATACAGAGGCGCTTCCCCACGTGGCCTACTGAGATACTCTTCCTATCAAGTACCTTGGGTATGCCATGTCACATATAGGTTATCCCCAATATGGGTCTATCGTGTCACATAGAGGAACTCCCCACTGGGCCTATTGATTCACTCTGAGTTGAAACGGTCAGCAGTCGTCAAGTCTCTGCTAGTCACAGGGTTCTGTAGGTAGAGGGATTTAGAGAATCACTCCCCAATCCATTATTCATAACATACCATCCTTTATGTCACATTATAAAGTATACCAAAGGTCCATTATGTCTTAAGGGACACAACATAATAGACGGTGCATCAATCAGATGCCCGGTCTGTAAGTTGTTAGCGTTTCCACTCTCAGGTCCCTGTTGGATTTGGGGTCAAATCCAACCCAGCAGTACTCCAAATTTATACAAAACTCAATTAGAGTATACCAAATGAACTGTATCGATCCAAGGATTCTGGTTCCAAAGATGGTTCATCAAATGGATGCTCAGTTCTCATGATACTGAAAAAATCCGAAAATGGGTCCGGCTGGCCCTAGGTGTGGTCCAACCCAGTCGGACTGACCTGACCCATGCCCACCTGGATTGCCTTGGCCTTGGCAATCCTGGATAGGCCCATGTATGGGGAGTCCTGGTCCATCCCTCACTTAGCATGGTCCACCGGAGAAGGCGTCGAAGTGGGAGCTTCCCCCTTTCATTAAGAATGGCAACGAGAATCACCTTTATGCACTGCCAAGTCACCGTGGGACCCGAGCGGGTCTTGCCGAACCGAAATGGTCGGCTGGTGTTCCATCCAGTCATCCTCCCAGTGGCGCGGTCGTGCGCCACTACTCCACCACTGTCGGCATGGCCGGTCGCTCTTCATCCTTGGCTGCGGACAAGCAGGCGAGGCCTTCTGCTCCACCGACGGTGCGGACGCACATCGCCGCTCTGCCACGCGGCCAGCCGGATACCGACCGCCACCCAGCCCCGCCATGGCTGATAGTACGTGAATTCCTCATCATCTGGAGGTGTGGACGTGCACCATCCTTCCTTCCTCATGGCCATATGGGTTTCAGACGCCTTCTTCTTCCATGAGCCATCACAGATTCATTCCAAGCCCGATAATATGTCATTTACCTATTCACATTTCTCATGTTGAGGGATAAGCGTCCATAAGTCATTCTCAGCAAAACATGGTGTTTCCAGCATCATTAAATATTTGGCATTGAAGAACTCCTAAATAAGACATGAAGAACAAAAGAAAAAGGGGCTAGGTTTATGTGTGGGATGATGGCCATGTTAGTTTTTCCATGGTCATTGTGGAACTAGAATTTTAAGAATCAATACAAAAACATTTAATCATAATCATATTAAAAACCCTACCTTGACATTCGTTGAAGATGTCCCGAGGAAGGTAATGATGTTTGTGTGGCCAGGGTTCATTGCTCTCACACCACGCTCCTGATCCAATATCACTTGTCGTCCTCATTCATGATCTGGGGATGTTCTTCATTGGATAGAGATCCTCCAAAAGCTATCTCCAAGGATATCCTCTTTTGTCAATCCTTTTTCCCCGTGAGAGATGAGGTGCCAAATTAATAATTTTATTTAATTAAACCAATTAATGATGTAATATTTATCATTGAAAATTCCAAGGGTTAAGTCACATTTAAGAGGGAGTACATGGGTCGGGTGCTCTCCTCAAAGAAATTCAAATGGGAGGCTTCAATCTTGGGTGGTCCCCACCACTAAATTCAAAATGTGAGTTTTGAATTTCAAAAATAAAAGAAAACATGTTTATCTTATTTTCACCCAATAAATTTCTGAAAAATAATTTCCATCATCAACATACTTGAGTCGAGGTGAATGCCTTCTTAAGCGAATATTGGCACTGCGAGTTCAATAGTGACCTCAAATTTCAATTCCAAGAACTAGTTCAATAGTAACAAAATGCTGCTATTGCGTTTACTGAATGTAGTTGATAAAAAGTTTATAAAATTATTGACAGCGACCCTCGACCTGCGCCGATCGAGTTTAGGCTCTACCTAAGTAAAACACGCCCCAACAAACCCAACGGTACTATCGGATTTCCAATCTGAGTTACCATTTAAATGTTAGGGATTTTAAAATAAAATAATAATCACTTAATTAATTTATTTACATCCAAAAAAAATATTCTTTGGTGGCTCGTGTCGTCCAATGTTAGTATCTTCCTAAGGAAAGAAGTCCCTCACGAGTTCAGCGGTGGTACCAGATTTTTAATCCAATTTATTGGTTCTGAGTTATAAGAATTTGAAAAACAAAATAACTTAATTTAATTATTTTATTTACGGTTATTCCATTTCAGGTTTTCTCATAGGTGGCCCGCGTCGGCTAAACTTATGTCACGTCTAGGGTAAACCTTCCATTCTGAGTGCAATGGTTCCCTCGTATTTCTGATCCGAGTAACCATATAAGACTTATACCACTTTTTCTGTAAAACTTCTTACTCCCGCTAATTAAACCTTAACAAAACATTGATGAATCATTCTGGGAACTCCGGGCCTCAGAATCGTGCACTGTTATATTTTGTGGTTTTAAAAAAATTATATATAATTAAAAAATATATAGAATTTCCAAGACATTACATTCCACCCACCTTTAGACTTTACATCCCTGAAAACCACAACAATGAAAAAACAACCAAAAGAGGATACTGAGCACGAATATGAGCCTCCTACTCCCATGTGATCTCTGAGAGGTTCTCATGATTCCAGCATACACGCACCAGAGGTATCAAATTCCCAATAAGAACCCTCTCTTTTTGATCCTAGATCCCCACTGGATCCTCCGTAAATTTCACACTATTATTGAAGTCCAGCTCTCCGTGGTTGATGATGTGAGATGGGTGATGCACGTATCTCCTCAGTTGGGATACATAAAAGACGTCCTGCACCCTCTCCTACTATGGTGGAAGTTCCAATAGGTATGATACCTCACCTATATTCTGAAGTATCAGAAAATGATAGATGAACCTCAGTGATAACTTGCTACCTCATCCAAATCTCTGTAGTCCCCATTGAGGAGAGACTCGCAAGAATATGTAGTCCACATCTTGGATCTCCAAGTGTCTCCATATCCTGTCATCATAAGACTTCAGCAAACTCTGAGCAGTCTCCACTTGCTGACAAGTGAGATATCCTGATACAAACTCAACCACTTCTTCTTTCATCCTAGTATATTAGTACAGATGTCAGAGGTCCTGGCACATTTTTGAAATTCCAGGATGTACCACCGGAGGGTACGTATGGAACTCCCTAAACACCTCCTCTGGTAGCACTACTGGAACCATGGTATGTCCTCTGAAAAGGACGATGTGCTCCCCACCTTTAGGAAATCCATCAGGTGCCTACCTTGAGGATATCTGAGCAAGTTGAGCCTCACTGTTAGTGTCCATAAGAAATGCCTCCCTGACTTGCTGAAGGAGTGGGGGTGTGACTTTTATAGACTTGACGTATGCTGCTCCATCTCTATTAATGAAGGATATCTGCATTGATTCAAGATTCTCTTTCACTTGACGTAGAAACTACAGACCAGACATCATACTGAGTGCATCTACAAACATGCTCCCCTTCCCAGAAGTATAGACTATCTCAAAGTCATAGTATTGGATGAAATCTAGCCATCGTTGCTATCTCATGTTCAAGTCCTTCTGAGAGAAGATATACCTGAGACTCTTGTGATCAGAGTAGACTGTAAAATGTTCACCCATCAAGTAGTGCCACCACATATTTAGTGCAAAGACCAGTACTGCTAAGTCCAAGTCAAAGGTAGAATATTTCTACTTTTCATTCTCTGTCTCAGTACCTAAAATCTCTACTGACACTCTCTGTCAATGGTAAAGGCTCCCCCTTTTTTGTCAAAGCTAACAATGGTTCCACTAACCTGGAGAAGTCTGGTACAAATCTACAGAAGTACCTTGCCAAAGCAGACATCCATCCACATTAAGGGAGGTAATCCTAGAAACATTATTTTAAAATATGTACCCATGCTCTGCCACTCTTATTTATAACTAAAAACTAAAAAATTCTACTTATACAAGGGTAAGTCTGTCGACACAAGAGTGATTGGCTGCACCCTCTTATGCATGAGTTTATCCTACATTGATTGGGTTTTATTTTTTTCTGACCAAGAAAAATACGATTCCAACATTGTAGGTAAACCACAGCCTTTTTTCCTAATTCAATCAATCTATGTATGAACTGTTGATGCCCAGTCCATACCCGAACATACATCACAAGGCCTTGACACTACAACCAAGAGGTTCCAACTAAAAATCTCATGTCAAGGGTCAGATCACACCATCAACATATGTGTGATTATAAAGTCTCCTCCCAAAGGAATCTTCAGATGTGAGGGTCATGTTAATGGCTTAACTAGAAACTCTAGGTCTTGGACATGATTCTTGGAAGCAAGGAATGATTGGTACCTATTTTTATTAATACGGAAGCATACAGTAGACACAAATCATTCATCGAATCATTCCTAGATCCCTTGGGTCACACTCCTCGACCATATGTTGCCACCCCCTTCCCCTATCCTCTAGCTCCTGGAGCCTTATGGGGACCACAAAGGGGTGGTTGTAACATGTCAAAATTTACACCCCCTTATGATTCTGTACTAGCTCTGCTTCCTCATCTGCAACCCTGCAGATTGATCTATCCATAACACTTCTTCTTCCTGAATCAATTTTACATGCCCAAGTCTCTGAGAATAGCGCAAGTTTCCTACTTTTCCACTACTAACATTCACTAGTTGTATCTTCTCAGCCAAAGGAAATTCAACCACAAAGGTTCTCTCTAGCACCATAACATAGATTGAAATGCATAGAGAAATAGTGTGGTCTCAGATGTCCCTAAAGACACGTTTCTTGGAAGATTGTACTCTGAAGCACTGATCGTATCTTATTCAACGAGTACCAAGAATGGTAGGTACACCTCGATGAATAATTAGTTATCGACATGTCATCCTGCCGAAGTTGTTAAAGCTCTAGAGAACTCTCAACCACATCCTCAATACAGTCCTCTACCGCCTATGAGTTGGGATCACCTCGGATCCTAAGGGGTATCTAATGTTGAAACATGTGTAATTCACTAAGCCTAAATGTGTCCTCTACTAGTACCGCTAGTTGTAACTACTGGCCAACCGGCAGTGACAAAGCGGCACACTACCTAAAGGTACCATCTTTGGCGACGATCCAAGTACTAAAGCCTCATTATCCTACATACCATCCCCATGGTCACGTACTGGAAAAGTCTAGCAGCTAGAATCACCATATGCTCTACTGGTGTCTCGACTAGGCGGAAAACTCTAGCCACTACCTCCACCTAGCCCTCAAATGCCTAGAAATATGACTCACCTTAAAACCTCAGAGGCCTCCAATGCTGGAACTTGTGCAACACACTCAGTCAGCTTGCATCCTCTATTGGTGGGTCTAGTGTAAACTCTTCATCCAACGGGTAGTGGTTCTGCTGGTACACCACCTCAAGGTGATAATGTCGTAAGAGGGCCCTCCACTGAGGCCTCGTCACTCTGTGGGCCATCATCGTGTACTCCCTCGGGAATTCTAGATGGTTTCTTACGCGAAGACATCCTGATTAGGGACAGGTGAGCCATAGTCATTAAATTTTATCTTGCTGAGTTGACTCCGAAGAAACCAGAATAAAAACTTTTAAAAAACTCACGAAATTAGTGTCTTCATGCACTGTGTTGGAAATCAGAATTCAGGGACCTGGTGTATGGATACGTCGGCCGCCACACCAAGACATGACTCCCAGAACTAAAAACCACATTTATAAAACATAAAAATATTGTTTCACAGAGAAGATATGAGTCCTAGTTCTTCAGTAGAACCAAAGTCCTCTGATACCAATTTTTTACAACCCGTCCCTCGGTGCCCATGGGGCGCCTACACCAAGACCGCCGTCTATAAGCCTGGGGCTGGAAAAATGAAATGAAAGGTGTATTCCCTACAATTGGAAGGCATTTCCTATATAAATTGTAAACTCACAAAATCCGAGAACACATCCAAATACAAGAACAAAGTAAACTATATTGTAAACAGAGTGTGTACAAAAAGTAAAGGGGCCAGAATACAAGCCCAACTGAAAAGAAAAGAAAAACTATAAAGAACTTGTAAAATTCAGTACAACTCCTGTCAACACCCAACATGGATCCTACCTGAAGGGTATGTATAGATCATGAACGATCATATCTGCGGAACACCTCATCAATGGTCCACCTCTGTGCAGTCTCTAATCCTGGTACCCTCTTCCCCAGTCAGCATTTTCTGTTGTCTACACTGGAAAGAACAAGGTGCGGGCATAGCCCATTCAGCAGTGAGTATAACAATACTCAGTAGGGACCCGGAGACCCCCAAATGTCACTCAAATCCACAAAGGATAAACCAAAAAACATAGAAACAACAGTCAACCTTACTTATGTCTATGACCATACATTTACCTATGTTATCAAAAAATACCCACCTCATACAGGATGGAAGAATACCACATAGGTAATACCACGAAGATGAAGTTCCACATAGGTACACCATGAAGATATAAGACTCAACTAAGACAAGGTATACAACTCTGAGAAATAGGATTATGGTGCTAACCCACATAGGATTGCTATGAGAGCTGATAGTCATCCATAGGATTCTCCAGGGATAATAACAAGTAATATCACTAGTCACAATGTCGAACAACTTGGTTACTGGAGAACTCCTCCCCTATAGAGTAAGTGGGCTTGCCGTGTCCCACATAGGTGCTTCCCACTATCCTTGGACTGCTATGGTACTCCTCCTGTTGAGTACCATGGGTCTGCATAGTCACATAGAAGTGCTCCCCACCGTAGGTCTGCCGCATCACATAGAGGTGCTCCCCCTCATGGCCGGCTGAGGTACTCCTCCTGTCAAGTAACATGGGTCTGTTCCATCACACAAAGTCACTCCACACATTGGGTTTGCTGTATCACATAGAGGCACTCCCCACTAGGCCTGTTGAGTCACTTTGAGTTGAAATGGTCAGCTGTCATCAAGTCTCAGCCAGTCGCAGGGTTCTGTATGTAGCATGCTTGGGAGATCCACTCCCCAATCAGTCTATCATACTTCATATACCTTATATTCCCACTAGAAGAATCCGTAAGGACTATCTTGTCTTAAGGGACCCAACGCAATAGACGGTGCGTCAATCAGACGCTCGGTCTGTATGTTATTAGCTTTTCCGCCCCACGGGCCCGGTGGGATTTAGGGTCCAATCCATCCCATCCATACTTGAACCATATCCAAAACTCAAGTGGATTATATCAAAAGGACACTCTAAATCCAAGGATACAGTTTCCATAGATAGTTCATCAAACGGACGCTCGGTTCTCATGTTACGGCCAAAAAGTCGAAACTGGGTCCGGATGGGCCCGGGTCCTTCCTGGAATGCATAGGGGGTGGCCCAAACTGGCCCGTGTAGGGGCGGCCCAGCTTAGCATGCACTAGGCGTGGACCGGGGGAGCGACCTGGTGGCACGGTCCGCTGGAGCTGGGGCTGTAGGGGGAGCATACCCCTTCAGTTCGTAATGGAAATGGGCAGCACCTTTTGGAACTACCATTTCACCATGGGACCCGAGTAGGTCTGACAAAACCACAACGACTGGCCAATGTTCGTGTCAGTCCTCCTCCCAGAAGTGTGGTTACACACCACTACTCCACCACAACTGGCATGGTCAGCTGCTTTTTGGCCCCTGTTGTGGCATCCTGCTCCATCGGCGGCACGAACGCATGCCGTCAGTCCACCGTGCGATCGGCTGGAAGCTGGCTGCCTCCCTACCCCACCGCAGCCAATGGGATGCGGGTTCCTCATCATCTGGCAGTGCGGACGTGCACTACCCTTCCTTCCTCACGGTCGTCTGGGTGTTGGTCATCTCTTTCTTCCATGATCCATCACGACTTCATTCTAAGAATGAAAAATATATTTTCCACATGTTCACAATCCTCGTGTCGAGGGATCTATGACTATATGGCGTTCTTATCAAAACATTGTTCTTTCATCGTCATTAAATATTTGGCATTGTTGAATGCAAAAATAAGGCACGAAGAACAAAATAAAAATGTGCATGGTTTAAGTGAAAGATGACGTCCATGCTATTTTTTCCATTGTCTTTGTGAAACCAGAATACGAAGAATCAATAAAAATAGATTTAATCATAATCAAATTAAAACACCTACCTAGAAATTCGTTGAATATGTTGTGAGGAAGGATTTTATTTGGGTGATGTCGGTGTTCGTTTCTCCTGCACCGTGCTCCGGATCCAAGATCGTGTGTCGTCTATATTCTTGATCTGAGGACATTCTTCATTGGAAGATGATCCTCCAAAATATCTCTCCATGGCTCTCCTATTTGGCCAATCCATTTCCCCAAGATAGGGGAGGTGTCAAATTAATAAGTTAAGTTAATTAAACCAATTAATGTCTGCACTATTTATTGGGGGAATTTCAAGGGTTAACTCAAATTTAAGATGGAGTTCAAGGGATGGGTGGTCCCCAACACTAAATTCAAATGGGAGGTTTCAAGCTTGGGTGGTCCCCACCACTCAATTCATAATGAGAGGATTCAATTTCAAAAATAAAATAAATCTTGTTTATTTTATTTTCTCCCACAAAAATTCCAAACACTAATGTTCACCCTTGTCCTACTATAATCGAGGTGAAGGTCTCCTTAATCGAATAACGGTGCTGCGAGTTCAACGGTGTCCTCAGATTTCAATTCCGAGCACTGGGTCAAAAGTTAGAGAATTCCACTGACGCGTTTACTGAACGTACCTGAAAAAAGTTTAGAAAATTATTTATAGTCACCATTGACCCGCGCCAACCGAGGTTAGGATTTTCTTAAGTGAAACACACCCCGACAAACCCAACAGTACTCTCAGATTTACAATCTGATTTATGATTTAAATTTTATGAATTTTAAAATAAAATAATTTTCACTTAATTATTTTATTTACGGCCAGAAACTAACATTCACTGGTGGCCTGCATAAGCCAATGTTAGTATCTACCTAAGGAAATAATACCCACACGAGTTCAATGGTGGTCTCATATTTTTAATCCGATTTACCATTTGTGAGTTACAATCATTTTAATGATAAAATAACGTAATTTTATTTTTTTTACGGTTATTCCATTTTGAGGTTTTCTCCCAGGAGGCCTACGCCGAATAAACTTAAGTCATGCCTAGGGTAACCACGCCATTCTGAGTGCAACCGTGCCCTAAGATTTTCAATCCGAGTAACCATTATTGAGTTATGAATCTTTTTTTAGGAAAACTTTTTGCGCGTGCTAATTAAACCTTAACAAAACATTGAAGGATCATTCTGGGCACTCTGGGCCTCAGAATCGCACACCGTCAGATTTTGCAGTCTCGAAATAACTAATTATAATTAAAAAAATTATATGGAATTTGTCGGACAATACATGATACTTCCTCTACTTCCAACAAATCACCATGACTAGTTCTCTACCTATATTTTGATGACAACCTCCATGAAAACACTCATGTTGAGGTCCCTGAGGTTTCTATTCAAACTGAGATCAACCTTTTCTTACCACTCATACTCTCAGCGAATCATAAGAATGATTCCCTTATTTTTAGAACAACCTCACTGGAAACTATTTATCTTGTATAGAACTAAACCTTACCACATCTACCAAATCGAGATAAATCATCCACTTGTTAATAATCCCAATATGGCAATTAACCCCATAAAAGAATGACCATAGTCTGATGTCCCGAAGAAGAGTACAAAATCCACTCTCCTCATATGGCTTGAAGGGAAGATACTGATGAAATATCCCTACAGTTCAAATCCTCTAAGGCCCTAAATCTGGATACATAACTTTGAATACTATAATACTTCAAGAAAACTACTAGTTCCCCTCTCTTGGTAATCCTCCTCATGAATTCATCAACTCGATCACCACTTCCTTATTTTTAACCTTTAGATATGTTGTCAATTTAAAAGGAGTAACATGAAACTATATTGAAGGATATAGTACTTCATCAAGACATCTCACTTCGGACTCATCATCTAGTAAATGATATGGGGAAAAGTGAAGTGGATACTTTAATTTGATCAGAGGATGCCTCATAGACATACTCCCCTAATGAATGGAGTTTAAGTCATTACTCTTCAAAAATACCATGGTTAATGAATGAAAATCTGATATGAAATATTTCAGTAAGTCATCCCATTAAACATATGTCTCATTCCACTAACAGAAGTACGACATCATCTGATGTCAGTCAACTCCCCACTTCTTACAAACTTCCACAGGGACTAAGAACCACATTGAGTCCTATATCAAATTTAATGTGATCTCTAGTTCATTGATCCATCTCTCTATCTCTATATAGGAAATTATTCCCTTATATTTCTCTGAATCCTTCTGTAGAGAAAATTGCAACATCCTCTTCCACTTTTCATCATCCACAAATAGATCAATTCTTCAATGATATACTAGGTTTTCCTTTTAAAAAACACAAATAGAGCCACATGTGGATGATGACCATGATCCATAGGTG
Source organism: Viscum album (assembly GCA_963277665.1). NCBI lineage: Eukaryota > Viridiplantae > Streptophyta > Magnoliopsida > Santalales > Viscaceae > Viscum > Viscum album. The sequence goes on from OY728132.1 coordinate 1,890,982,747, forward strand.
AAATATATACAATGATTTCTTAATCCTAGTAGAATGTAATTTTATTCAAAAAAAAATTTAAAAAAATTATTCATTCTATCCTTCAAAAAACCCAATTCAAACAAGTACCCAAGTCATCAATATGCTTTTACCTCTCTTATGTCAATAAACTACAAATAGGTACACATCAATGAGTTTCCGAATAAGATAATATTATGTGCACTCAATCATGGGGGACCAAAAATTCCATTTCATCGCAAGTATCCCTTTATTATGCCCCAAATCAAGGTTAAATATCACCATTTGTATACCACACAATGAATTACTCACCGCCCCTAACTCTGAAATCCATCATTTCCACTAACCATCAAAAATGATACAACACTATCATGAACCCTCCCTACAAAGTTACCACAATTAATAAAGAGAGATAATTACCCCTATGTCCTACCTCTAGTAGGTCCTATTTTGGAGACTATCATCGAGGGTATAGAAATCTCAGGTATGGGAGGAATTACCCCCAATAAAATTGATAGGATCATATGAGAAGATGAATCAACCATAATCAATTACCTAAAATATATAATAGAAATCCAAAAATTGTCCCATAATGCATTAATATATAAAAATAGTTACAGGTATAATTATCAAAAGTAAATAAAAAATAAAAAATAAAAAGCAGTAACACAACAACTGTCCAAGTTTCCAAGAGATTCATGTCCAACATAGCCTATGATGTCCTCAGAGATATTTGAAATTAGTTTTAAATATATGCGGAGAAAATAAAAGTATACTCAGATGGAAAACAAAAAGTATATCATGAACTTTTGAAAATAACATACTAAAGAACTCATGAGAAGAAGGTAGAACCAAAAATAACTATACTAGAATAAAAAATGAAACCCTGAAATCACCATGGATATCTCACCAAATAACACATCCATGTGTAATAATATAATATAAATAATGTCGATGATAGGTACCCCTTACTGATTCCCAACTCATTCTCTACTATCACACACACAAAATTTACTTATTTGATGCTCCCATATCTTCGGAATAACATCACAACACATTAAATACTCCTCGTAGACATCTAGGTCATCTCACCACATCACATATCATAACCATTGTAGTATGGTATTGTGAACATAATGGTAATCAACCTCATTAACACTTACCACCATGCATGAACCCCACCTCAATCCATCTCATCACATCTCGAACGAAGCCATGTGGTCCATCACATATCCACACATCACTTGTAGATAGTGGCACATTTGAATTTTGGCCATCACATTCCATTCATATCACCAAAGCCGTGAAGAGGGAGTGTGGAAGAGTGGGTAGCTAACCATCCATCCCCCCACTGGGATGTTGGGAAATCACCCCCAAAACTATTGTTTCCATCACATGGAGTATAATGTGGGTAAGGAAGATATAAAAATTATAAGGGAAATTCAATGTATATATATACATAGATTTACAATATATAATCTCCATCCATAGGGTTCATAATCAAGGCTTAAAACATCACATACCATTCCCTCACATTTTTTTTGCCTTTAAATATATATAAAACCAAAAAAAGATATGAGCCCCAAACCATTTTCAAAATAATCTATCATCCATATTATATATTATCAATCGATTTCAATTAAAACACTCTCCATGTTTCATATTTACATCCCATTCATTTTTATATAAATGTTTTCACACCGCCTAGTCCAAAGCGTAATATTGATGGCTTTTTCTCCATGAATGACATGAATGACAAGGATTGTGGTCAAAGACTCTGAGGGAAATGTTATTTTAGCCTTCAATTCTCACTTTTTCATTCTCTTATGGCCATGTCTCTAGTTATGATAATAGGTCTTAAGATTTGTAGGTATATGAACTGTGGGCTTACTACGGTTGAAAATGAATCTATCATTATTCATCAATCTTTTCACAGTACGCACAATACTACCTACTCTATATCATAAATTATAAGAAGTTTAAGCTCTCTCATTTGTGATGAAAAATATATTCTTCATACTCTGAGGGATGGAAATAATATTTCTGACCATCTTTCTTCTTTGGCTTTATATGGTCTATGTATTTTTCTCCCATTGGACTTGTATTCACTCTCTATAGATGGGAATAATCACTTTAGAGGAGATTCTCTCGGTATTAATTATTATATCCCTCCATATACTCCTGCATTTGTCTTGTTCATTGAGTTCATGTATTTATTTCCATTATTGAATAAAAAGGATTGATTTTTATTTTTAATAAATATAATAGCATTAAAATCAATTCTTTTCCCCTTTCTATTACATTTAAATGAGTTAATTTTCATTGTTTAGCTGGACAAACCTATCTTCCTAGGATACAATAAAAGAAAACCATCCCTCATGATTGACAGAAAATAGGAATGAGGTAATTCCTAACAAGAAGAATGAACATTACAAAAAATAAATTAACTAAAAAAGTGGTTGGGCATATAAGAGGAACTATCCTATATGAATAATATGAACGAACATCGGTAATATGGATTAAAAATCCAAGGGAAAAACATGTTTGGTACCACTCATGTTAAGAGAATGTAATCCCATAAAGTGATAAGTAAGTATCATCTATATATAATAATTACATATGAAATTGGATGAATTCAATATGGTTTGGCTTCCCATTATTGGTGGATCTCATAAAAACCACAGATATTAAAAAATTAATATTCTTCGAATTTTGTTGAAATAGAGAATATAATTACAATCCATTATAATGGATTTTAAAAAAATTAATTAAGGAATTAATTCTACTTTTTGACATAAAATACATCACAATGGAAAATAAGTAATTGTTTTTATTTCTCAAAGAACTCTTCACTGCCACTAGACATGATTCTATGCTATGGATTCACATCCAGGGAGTTTCTGTCAAAATGAATAACTACTAGAATGAATCACCAATAGAAAGACTCAATTCCAAAATGAATGTGACATAGAATGAATCCCCACTATAATGACCCTCCACCAGATTGGCTCCTCACATAATTGGATCACTATTCGAATGCCTCACCACAAGAATGACCTACCACTAGAAATGACTCAATGTTAATATGAATCACCTCTATAATGAATCACCTCCCGAATGACCTACCACTAGAAATGACTATCTTCTATAATAATTCACTACTAGAACGATGTACCACTAGAATGACTCACCACTCTATGGACTAACTTCTAATAATTACTTACAACCAGAATGAGTCACCGACATAATGACTCACCGCCTGAATAAACAAACACCAGAAATGAATCACTATAATAATGAATAACCACAAGAATGACTTGCCTCAAAAAATGAATCATCACATGATGGAATCTCCATAAAAATTACATACTACTAGAATTACACAATTAGACTTAAATAAACGTCAAACATCACATAGACACCTCAATAATTTGATATTATAAAATTTAATGGGATGGAAGGGCTTTGTTGTTACATTCAAAATTTTATTTTATTAAAAAAATCCTAAAATATCAAATTAATTTAGAAAATTAATGGATTGTATTAATTATTTCAATGCACATTAAATTTATTATTTTCAATATAATTTATTTTACTTCTCTATTAATTGAATAATAACTCTATCATATTTTTGAATTCAGGTAGGGTAAATATTTCTTCAATTAAAATAAAAAATAATATACCATGATAATGATAAATATATTATCTTTAAAATTAGTATTTATATTTGAAAATATATTCATTTATAACAAAATATATAAATCATTACACTTATTAAAATCTAGAGAGTGACATGTTTGGCGTTTAATTAAATAAAATATTATTGAGGTCATAATCCAAATCTGTGTTCCAAAAAGGCCATAAACACAACACTGGGATGATTATGGTCAATATATAGATAAAAAATATGATTTAGGTAACCGTTTGTGTAATTTTATGGTTATTATTATTATATTTTTAACCTAAATTACATAATTTACACTTTATCGTGGTAATAAAAATTACTATGGTTAGTTTTAATATTGTTTAAAAATAAAAGTTAACTATTTATTAAATATTGACCCACTAATTCTATATATGGAATAATATTTTTCAAAATTCGTTAACAAAAGATTCATAATATAATTTAAATGTAATATGAACATATGAAATGGGAAACTGTTTTGCGTAAAAATGCTATTCTTAAATATAAAATGATTTTATAATAAACAAAAGTATCTACTCCATTTAAAAGATAATTGTTATAATATAAATAAAAATTAACTAATAAAAATTTAAAACTAAGCCATAACATTAATTTACATTGAAAATAATTTAAAATTAAATATGATTTTAAATAAAAATAAAAATTTCTCACTATTCCTTGAGAAATCCATATTCTTCCAAAAATCTCATAAATTAATCTTACGAATTTTTTTTGATGAATATAAAAATAAAAATATTTTTTCATGATTAAATATCAATAATTTGAAAATTAAACTTTTTCATTAAATCTTTTATTAATTTTTTTAATAATTCAATTATATATTTGCATTTAATAACTACTTAATATATTAATTATTAATATAACTACATAATCTAGGAAAAATTATATGATATATTATATCATTAAATATGTTGTTAAATAAAAAATGGAGAATTTGTGAATATTATATTTTATATTTTCAAAATATGATGTTCTAGTAAAATATAAACAATTATATATGTCATTTAAATAATTATATGCTTAATTTAAACCAGAATAAACTAGTTTTATTCATAACAATGGTAAAAAAAATTTAATGTTTTTACTACTCATTAAACCAAAAAATAATATTAAATTATTAAATTATATTATTTATAATAATTCAGTTTTTGAAATTTATTTTATGAAATTCAATTCATTGATGTGGTATAATTTAATTTTAAATTAAACCATCTATCATGATGTAAAAAAATGAAAATGATTTTTTTATTATGTATAAAATGTTATTATATCAAACTAAATTTAATAAATAGAAATACAATTGAAACAAATTTTACTTTTATAAAAATTAATATATCAATGGAACATTGTAATTACTATAAATTGAAACATGATTTTTATCAAAAAATTTTAAGTTTCATTATTTATCAAAAAAATTTATCTTTTCATAAAATTTTGAATAACTCAATATATGATAAATTTTAAATGTTGATTTCAAAATATATTTAATTTTTTTAAAATAAATTTTCGTATATGTAGATAAAATTAATTTTAAAAATAAGTGTGCAAAACATGAAATAATTTTTTTGGAAAAATATAGTTTTAAGCATAAAACTAGTTTTATTATTAAATTTTCTCAAGAAAAAAAATTATGAATGATTAAACATTTTATATAATATATAATATAAAAATATAATTAAAATCATTCATAAATAGGGGTTAATTTAATTTATTTATATTAAATTACAGTGCGGCCATAAATACTGGTTTTAAATTAAACCTATTTTTACTATCAAGTGATTTTTTATTTTCAATAAATTAATAACAAATGAAATTTTTATATAAATGTATAATATATAAAAATTTCATAATTAACAAAAGACCTATACATATTGGGCAATTTAATAGATTTGTTATAATGGTTATATTTAAATAATATATTTTGTGTGATGTTTATGATCAATGATGTGTGTCATATATGCTCTCAAACTTAATGTTCCTTTTTTAAAATCATGTAGTTTATAGGTGAGTGGTTCATATTAATCACTTTAGATCACACCTATTATCATTACATGAAAGTTGGAAATTTTTGGACACATTAGGTGACATCCTACTATAGATGGTATAATGTTCTTAATGTAGGTAAATGTCGTTAAAGTGTAATTATTCTATACTTAGACATGGAATTATAATATGTGGTCTATTTTACATAATTTGTTAATTTTTAAAAAATGTATTAACCTATTCATTTTAATAATATGCCCTATATGCCTCATTTTTCTTTAGTCTCTTGGTTTTGGATACATGTTGTTATTTGATTACATTATTTTATTTCCTTTTATTTATTTTATTATAATTATGTAAGATGTTTATCATTCACATTCATTCATTTGATTCATTTTTCATTACCTCTACTTATATCTATGAGATATCACTCTATTTTATGGATTGTTTACATTAGACATTAGAGGGATAATCCTTTAATTATTGGTTATTATTTTGGTGAAATTGGTCCAATTAGAACTTTATTATTTCCATTGGTGCTTCTCCCCAACCCCGGGGGACTAAAAATGCCTCTTTGGTATGTCACAATACAGAGTGGGATCCTGGTTCAGTGGTTTCCTAGAGATGATTTGTGAAATGTTTCAAATGAAATGAGCTTCTCTCACAGAATATTTGACTCAACTATCATTTAATAAAGATATTATTTTGATTGGGAAATTAATAAAACTAGGTATGTAAATACATTCCATGAATTGATTAATAACCTTTAAATGAGATGTTACACTGGATGTGGCCTTGTTTTCCACCATCTAAATCAATTCTCAACCATTAACACAATTATATTAATATAATTTTAAAATCCATTAATAATGGATATATCATCAACTTTCATAATTCCCAATGGTCATAATTACTAGGGGATATAGTATTGTACATTCATTATGCCTGATGGATATGAACCCTCATGGTCTTTTAATAGATATATTTAAATTTTATTAATTATTCTAAAATAGTCCCCTTAATAATATTCCTCATATATAGTTCATTAATTTTTTTCATTTAACTAATTCTATTATTATTCTTATTTATTGTTTATTTTATAGTTGATAAATTAATTAGAGACTAAAAATCATAATATATCTACATTATACTTTTATTTTTTATTTATTTTATAATTTCCTTAATTCATTATATAGATAATAGTAAATTTTTGTCATCAATTTATTAAATTTTATTTTTTTAAAAATATTCCCGATTATTTAAATAAATTTTATGGTATTACATAAAATCCAAAATTTGATAGAAAAACTGAAAACCAATCTAAATATCCACTGAAATATGTAATTCCACCCAATATGGTTGATATTTTAGAGTAGTGGGTGAGGGTGTATGAGGGTATAGTTAAGGAAATATAACCCATGTATATAAATCCATAAAAATTACTGAAAACAACAAAATTATCATGAAAAATCCCTTTCATGATCATTTATAATAATAAATATCATACTAATAAACTAAAATATATATTTTATAATGTTACATATAGAAACGCTACCTAAATTAGCCCAATGTGGGTCCCAAACATTCAATATAAAAAACAAAAAATTATATCCTTACCTAGAACTCATGATTCACATTGACTAGTAAGAATATTGAAAAATTTAACACACATGAATCAAGTGCATGACCAACAAGCTACACAAAAATTATAGGTATATTACCCTATTAAATACCATTAAACATAATGTATGCACGTGCCCTAAGAAATATATTCATGGTGTAACATTAAATTGAAGGATATATTCCTTGAATCTATTTATGGATTTGAATATTACTGGTATATCATATTTAATAAGATTTTATATTCTCAATTATATATAAATATTCACATCCCATGAAATATTATGATGTATTAATTCCATATCATCTTGCATATACAGGTCATAGTTTATAACTAAAACAATTAAGGAACTTTATTTTTTAACATTTGAGCGATCAATGTATGTTGGATATTATTGGAAGAATAATTTCATAAGATGTAATACATCTAAAATTATCTTCTGAAATTAATGTATAAAATAGACATACAATTGACTTTTTTATTGTAATTTTTGGTTAGATAAGAGATTCCCAATGACTGAAGTGATTGGTGGATTTAGTTCTTGAAAATTTCAGTACGTAATTCCATCCAATTTTCTTATATGATTTCTTATGTTTCTTTTCACAAGAATAAAATGAAAATGAAATATTTAAGTAAAATATCTATCAAATGATATTTATCATTGTTCGCAGAATAGAAATATCCTTTCCCATTCTATCAATACTCAACTCGTAGAACATGGTGATTTAAATAATATTAGTCTTTTTCTGTGGGACTACCCAACTGAGATAAATTTTCATCACATATTATGAATAATGTGTGTTATTATTAGATCCAAAAAGGATTTATAAAATAAATTTCATTCAATATTTAGTTTGATGAATTCTATCATAAATCAATATGATGGAAAAATGAGAGATTTCAAAATGAATTTAAGTGTTTCAAGATTAAACTGACAGAAGAGAAGAGTTCCCCAAGATAGAGAATATGAATTAGGTATAGAATTAGGAGTATATATAGGAAAAAATATTAATAATGAAATAATTAGATATATAAAAACATTAATCTTATTCTTATTCTACATAGCATAGATTAACAACAAGGCATGATGATTCAAAAGAGATTGAGATTGGATTCTATTTTCTTCTTGTTTAAAAACTTTTTTATAAAATCTCATGAACTATTACTCTATATATTATCAAATAAAATTATTCCATGGGATAAAACTCCATATTTAATTTCTAAAAATCACATCATCAAAAAAAAAAACAAAAAAAGGAAATTGATTATATAATAAAGAGGTAATACGTTTTAAAATGCATCTATATCAATATTAATTTCCAATGTAAATATTTTAATGGTAATAAATTATTCTTTTTTTAAATGATATAGATGATTATGTATAACCATTTAGCTAAAATCCATGTATCTATATTCCCATCGTTGAAATTATCCATATAGTCATTACCCATAATTTTTATTTCATTAGATAATAAAATGAATATAAAACTTTTATCTATATACAAATTATGAATAAATCATGGTCAAATAACTGAAATTTCTGATTTCAAATGAATAAAAGACACGAGAATAACCATGTATCTAAATAGGCGTTGAATTCAATTGAAATAGTACATATCTATAGGTATCCAATTTGACATAACAATATCATCAACCTAACAATTTCTCACATATCAGATTCATTTAGGTGGCCAATTCTCACATAGATGATTCTTTGATGTATCTTATTTATATAAGTGTTTCAGTTATGTGATTTACTAATTTATCTAATTTTCTGACATAGACAGAAACCACATAGCCAAAGAACTCGCATATCTAATTTTTCATATATAGCCATATTTCAGAAAACATTGATATAATTTTAGACTAAAGTGGAATTTCACTAAATAAAAATAAATTGATTTAATAAAAATAATAATAGAATCATTAGAAACAAACTAGGGGGTTTATATATCATAAAAAACATGGGATATTATATAATGATTTTAAAATTTTATTTTCTTCTATTGATCTATAACTTTATCTTTCTTCACCATCATTTGAGGCATTAAAAAGAAATTGTAAGGAGAGTAAAACACATTTATTATAGAAACATGAGTAATAACCTATTAAAATATAATTTTTATAAAAAAAATAATTAGGAATGAATATATTATAGAAATTACCTGATGTAATACATTTATGAAAATTAAAATAAAAATATGTAAACAATTATTGTACACAAGCTTAAATAAATAAAAGGAAATTATGTATAAATGAATACTTTTACAAAAAATAAAATAACACAAAAATATGAATAATACATATTTAGTTTCATATTACCCTTATTTATTTGTTGGTTGGAAATCATATAATGGTTGTCATAGAGTCTTACTAAAGAATATAGAGGAATAATATGTAGTAAAAGGTTCAGTAACCAGAGTTAGGACTACTCTTTCAAGATCTAAATAAAATATTAATTCATCCAAAAAATATATCATTTTCTAAGACACTATGTAAAAACTAATGATTTATTAAAAAAATAAAATAAATTTAAATTTTATGATATCTTGTATTACACACAATAAATAGTTTTAATAAAACATGACATACTACTAAAATATTTTCATTTAATATGATAAATAACTCATAGATGTTGGAATAGAAGGAATGAATATACTTAAATAAGTGTTGAAAATATATTTTTATCACATGACATAAATTCAATGGATTCTATTGAATTATAAATTCATATTAAAAACAATTTATAGACAAAATAAATCATTTTTTGAAAACCTATTTTTATGCACACAAAAACATTTTTTGAAAATAAATTCAATTTATAAATTTGGTGGAATTGTTTTAATAAAATACTTATATATAATATACTAAATAAAATGTTTAATATTTATCTTATGTTTTTCTTGTCATGAGATAATAATTAAAACAATTACACATAAAAATGTTAATTTAATAAAAATGCATTTTTTTCACATTTTTCTCATATATTTTAAAATTAAAATTTTAATAATTTAGAATATAAATTTTAAAAAATTAAGACAAATTTTTAAATTTTAATATCAATATTATATTATAGTGAAATTTTTATAATTTTATTAAAAGATAAATTTCCAATGAATAATGTAAAATTTATGTTTTAATTAAAAAAAATGAATTTTTCATGATTGAATTCACGTGTTAATATTTATTTTAATATAGTTTTAAAAAAATAAAATAGTTTAATTATTTTCCTATTAATAAAATTTAAGTAATTGACATCAATTTTATATTTTATTTTGATATAAATTTTTAATTTATATTATATTTTATCTTTGGAATGTTACATTTTTTCCTATTTGCATGATTAATATTAAATTAAAAATTTACACATATCAGGATTTGATTTTGAAACAAATACTCTATATTTTGAAACATAATAATTGATATTATATGAAAATGTTTACTTAATGTTCTAACATAATGAAGTTTAAAACCAAAAAAATTGAATTACCATAGTTAAGGTAAAAACATGTTTAACGAGGGTTAAACTAAAACGTTACTGTGTAAAATAACCTAGAATCTTTCTGAAAAAATATTTTTTAGACATCAGTATACCTTATCCCTTATAATGTTCAGTAATAGTTTGTTTTTAGATATGTTTCATGTTAAAAAATTTGGTACACATTTTTCCTTTCAAATATTCCATGTCTTTACACTCACCAACTAATAAATTGAAAACCCCCTCTTATTATTTATTCATACTTAAAAAACCATTTAGATATTATCAAATCATAGTGATTTTATTATTATCTTACCTCTACAAATCCTATCTTTTTTTCAAAATCTAAAAATAAATATAAGAATGATTTTTGTTAAACCTTAAAAAAATTTCTAAGGAAAAGGTAATATTTTTTACTATGTATTTTTTTCAACTTCTTATTCTAAATCAATTAAATAATACAAAAAATAGATAAAATAAAAACAAAATTCGTTTATATATGCAGATATTTTATTATGTTAATTTAATAACCTAAATCCATCTCTACTTCTGCTAAATGTGAAATGAAACTATAGATCATGTGTACCACGAAGTACCACCTCACAGAGCAATTTTATAAGTTTTCATTAACTATATAAAATAGATGGATATAGATATATATTTTATTTTTATTTACGATATTTATTATTTTTTTATTCCTCTAAAATTATAATACAAATTACAACTTCTCACGTCATAAACTGTTAGAAAACAATAACATCACTCATGTGAATAGCTGATTACAGCCTAGCAAATCTATGTGATGACTTTTTCAACTCTATTTTATATGGATGGATATATGGAAATATTGAATGAATATAAATAGTATATTTGTTTTACAATTATAACTATTGAATAAATATATCACATATACCTTATTACTTTCTATTCCTTTAGATATATGATAATGTCATTAATGTGTACTACAGACTACCTCCTTGTGAAGTAATTTGATTTTTTCTTCATGAAGGAATTACATGGAATAAAATATGGTTAGGATTAAATAAAAATATGTGATATATATGGTAAAAAAATATTTAAATTTAATATACCATACACCTCTATTTTATTTCATCCTTTAATAAAATGGAAACAAATTTCATTCAAACATATGACTTACCATCTCTATGAAGGATGTTTTCCTTTTTATATATCTCAATTTAATTGATTAATATATATATATATTATAATTTTATCATGGATTAAATTATATATATGGTTGGACCATGATCAATTTATGAGTAATAGAGATACAAAATCAAAACATACATAAAAAACAATTATTTCCAAAAATGTTTTTTAGAAGGAACTGTTTATAAATGGGTAATAAAGGGTCATAAGTAAATCATATATTTTATGATATTTATAGTTATGATTCTTAAAAATATATATAATAGATATATGATTTTTATTAAAAAAAGGTTTTAATTTTTATTTAATAATTTGAGACTAAAAGTAATATATTTCTAGTATCTCTTTTATTTCATGGAGACATATGCCATAATAACATCATATTTATATAGAGTGTTGAATAAACATATCCTTTAACATGTGATGTATAATATAAAATTCATTCTAAGATATTTAATTCTGCATTTTTTGTTCTTCTTTAATGGGGAGTATGATTCAAAATATTTCTGTTGAACTGAGGTATTTTTGTCTCAGTTTGTCTTATTTGGGGAATATGTCACATTTTAAATATATCCTTTTATATGATGTGTATATACATCCCCTTTGAAAAGTAATTCCATGAAAAGTTTTATAATCATAATATTTTATGTTTAATTTACTATTATAATTTCATGGGAATTAGGATTCAAAGTTACTAGTATTGTAAGGGTTTCAGGATACAATATATTTTTTCATTGGGATTGTTTATGTTTATGCTTCCAATGATTAAATACTATGATTTATATCTCAATAATCTCATAAAATATCTTCAAATATGGATAATTATTTTAATTTATATCTTCACTTTTTTCTCTATTTTTGTTGTAATTATTCTAATATATTTCTTTGATGAAAACCAAAATTATTTATTGGCCGAAAACCTTTTTCATACATATCTACGTTTTCTAAAAATGTTTTTAAATTTTTTTTTACATTATCCAATCGATTTATTAAAAAAATTGTTACCCATTTTTCAAATTTTACAATGTATTATAAAAATTAATTTTCATAGCATTTTCCACAGAAGGCATGCTTTGTTTTTAGAGAAAATGTGAAAATAATATTTTGTTTATCATATAAAACACTGATGGAATATGCATCAACAATGATCAATATTATATATAAAGAATATTTTATTGGGTTATAAGGATTTATTCATTAAAAATAATTTTATGTTTTTAATTTTAAAAATACATTTTAAAATTGAGATGGTTTTTTACTCAATAAATGTTTTAATCAGTCATTATAACATACGTTAAATGATTCTAATGTTTTTTACGTTGAAAATAATTTCAAAAAATGTTTCATGTTTTAAATGAATTTTTACTAATTGAAATGGTTATTTTCCCCAAGATATGTTTTAATTGATCAGAAAAAATTCTATTATAAGTATCTGTGGTTTTTTAGGGTAAATTATTTTGAAAATATTTTATATTTTAAGAATTTTATTTCAAAGTGGAATTGATTTGTCCATCAAGAAATGTTCCATGTGATCTTTAAAATTAATTTTACATCTAATATAAAACCCATTAATATCATATATTCTATTCTACAGATATTATATAAGGATAAAATTCTAATTATGTCCCTAAAAGTTTTAATTTTATGATGGAAATATTTTTCTGAAACTCACTCAATTTTTACGGGTGTTTTTATGATGAAATAATAAAATTATTTTGAAACCATTTTTTTACAATGTTATGAAATGATGGAATTATTTATGAAAACCATTTATGTTCAGGGGTTATTATATGAGGAATCTTATTTAATATTTTTTCTCAAATATTTTTTCTTTTAATGTGTTATGGATGAGACCTATATCTCACTCCAATGGATTGTGCGATGATAAATGTTATACGACCTCAAACAATATGTGGGTGGTAAGACCAATCCCAAAATTGGGTACACGAGTTAGTATCCCAATCCCGAAAGATGGTATATGAGATGTTATATGAATCCAAAATAAGTTAACCTGTTGGTTATCCCAAGAATAACATGTTATGAAGGTCTTTGTGGATATACAATACCCAAAACATTCTATATTTATGTTTATGCAACAAATCAATTTTTACACTAATGTTATGATCTCATTGATCATGTTATTTTATTAAATTAAATTTTTTGTCTTATGAAATAAAATTATTTTTTATATGATTATAGTTTGTGATATATTAAATTAAGTCTATGTTTTTAAATTTTTATTCTCTTGTTATCATCACCAAATGTTCATGTAATAATGATATATTTAATTTTTACCCTTTTTGAGTATATGAATTTCAAATTATTTATGTTTCATTTCCCTAGGAAATGAAGAATGTATTTATAAATGATATTTATATGTGGGTTTATAGTTAGTAAAAACATAATGTGTGATTACTAAGTTCACTTATAATCAAGTTTTTTATTTCTCAATATTTCCAAAGGCACTGAATAAAAACTATTTATGGTGTGAATCATTATGATATATAATGAAAAATAAAATATTAATATTTCATATTTGTATATGATATGTTTTGATAATTATAGTTGATTACATAGTATTGTTTAGTCAAACAATTTTAAGGTTCCATAATAAAATGTGTATGAGAATTAAAATGGAATGTCATAGTGTAGGGAAATATCCTAGAAATTTGGTGAAGGATATATCAAGTACTATTCAAGAAATCACATCCTGACCTGGATACGATTATTAGATATGGTTATGGGATATATTTATATAAGGTTAATAACATTAAGAAAAACATGTCATACATGACTAGAGTATTACATTGTATATGAAAATTATCATTACCATGAACCCAGTTTGAGCCTCCCTGGGGATTTGATTTGGGAATTCACAAACTCTTTATGAACAATCATGTTGGATTTGAATAATGACCACAATTAAAATTGGTCAAACCTAAGATATCATATAGTCAAAATATGGTTTAATGATTTATACATCTTAGAAGTTACCTTTTATGATTATATGGATCCCTCGTGTGATTTTTGTTTCTAACACTATTATTTATTGTTATAGTAAATGGTAGAAACTATAAGGAATAGACTTAGCGGTTATTGTGATATATAATGTGTTGAAGAGAAATAAAATGATACGATGACTAGAGTGAATGGTATTATGATTATTCTTAATTATTTACCATTATTTATTATTAACAACATAACCATTATCTAACTCTTAGAATCACAAAATAAGAGATAGATATCTTTTGTAGAGAGGTCTTGTGGTGGAGATCGTGATAGAATTAATATTAGGTTTCCTATATGTCCTGAATGTTTGAAAAATAACTCCAAATAATGTATCAAGGGATGATAAAAAATTTTTATTAGAAGAAAATAATGGGATTGAGTAATAAATTTACATGGAATAATGAAAATTTCATTTAATGTAATAGGTGAGAATGATTTTTCAATAAGGAATCATCAAGCATTGAGTGTATGAAATGTGTAAGTTATTGTCATTATGAAAATCAATTTCCTAGGAAAAAGTCACAAGAATCGTTACGACAAGGTGCTATAAGTAATATTATTGTTTTTTTACCAAGATACATTATATGAAAAATTAAAGGAATGATGTACTAAGGAGTATGATAGTGAATCATACATAATTATTTAAGAATAAAGTTGAATGATTGAACAGATTATTTATTGGAATTTAATAATTATGTAATATGAATCATGATATATTCAAGGATTATTATGTATTAGTTTTTTGTTAATTATATGATGAATATATTGAATAATACTAATGAACTATGTGAATTATTTTACGAAAATTTCATATTTTACAGAAAATAGATTATTAAGGGAAGATAACCCACAATATGTCCCTAATGTTGGGAATATGGGGTTTTGTATGAGTAAAGAGATGATTGATATAGATTATGTAAATTTAATAGAATTGATATCTTCAGACCTAAATAATGATATATTTAAAAATTTGGTTATGTTACCATTGAGGAAGTTTACTTATCTTTTTGGATTTATATAATATACTAATTAATCAATGGTTTTATTTAAGGGATGAGGAAGAATGTGTGTTTTCAATGTGGGTTTATGGTAATTATAGGTATTAATATTATTACGGAGAATATATGACCAAAGTATTCAAATATTTTTCATGTTATAATTAAGATATATATTTATCTTATTACAGGATTAATGCGATGTTGATTTCTGAAACATTACTAACATTCATTAAAAATATTGAATTTTGGTGGTTCATAAAGTACACCATTTATGGAATGTTTAATCTAGATCTATGGATGGAGTATTAGATTAATATATATTATTTCAACATATGAATATTTAGGTGTTTTGGATAGCAAATTATAACCTATTTATTGATGATTAATAGTGATTGAAGGAATTAATTATTAGTTGATTAGTGTTCTAGTTATTCGTTAGTGCATTAGGATAAAAAAATTGAACTACATTTCATGGAGTAAGTGATTAATGGGAAAAATTTTAATGAAAAACCAAAGGATGAAATTGTGCATATGATATAAATAAAATCTATTCCTTTGGTATTTCGGTCACATTTAAATTTATTATCTCTTTAGGGTGGAAGCCTATTGATTGGTGATTCCATCTAAGCTCTATCATGCTCACAATTGTTCCATGTATCTCCCAAAAGGATGCTCATAAATGATCCATCACATATTCTAGACTCAGAGGTCAAAATAATATATAATTATGTTTATTATTAGAAAAAACTAATAATGATTCTGGATTGATCAGAAAAAGTTCTACAAAACAAGGCAACCCACCTAGTCAATGTTTTGTTTGAAAAACACAAGCTCGAGGAATCTATGGTGGAACATAAGGATGTACTGAGTTAGATGTATCATAAATTTTGTATTAGAGTGATGAATTTTAAGGGAAAATTTCAATCAAATGTGGCTAGATTTTAACACCATGATATTTTATGAAATAATGTTTTCCGAAAAAATTAATTTCTTTGATAGCTTGAATTAAACAAAACACCATCTTTTAACAAAATATGATATACTAATAAAATACATTATTTAATATTATAGTTATCACCTAGAAATTGGAATGGAGGGATTGAATAGAATTAAATAAATTATGGAAATATATGTTTTAAACATAAAATTACATCTTTTTTGACAAATAAATTATAAATGAAACATAAAAACCATTTGAGGATAAAATAAAACATTTTTTCGAAGATTATTTATTATGAAGACAAATTTATTTTATATCATTAAATTAAAAAAATATTTTAGGATTAATAGTTTTAAATATATATATATATATATATTATATTAAATCAGTTTTTTTTCATTTATCTTATGTGTTCTTTAGTCATGAGATAAAAATAAATCCAACTATAGTCTTAAAAACCGTATTTTTCAACAAATTTTACTTTATCACATTTTTTGCACATGTATTGAAATTAATTCTATCTAATTTTAGAAATATTTAATCAATAATTGAACTTCATTTTTACATAATAATGTAAAAAATTATCTTAGAGTGAATTTCTAAAAAATTTCAAAGAAGTTGAAATTTTCAATGAATAGTGTAAAATACTAAATTTTATAAAATACATCATCATATATAAAATAATTTACTAAATGAATTTTATTTTAATATATTCATAAAACTATAACTAGTTCAATAATATATAAATTAATGAAATTTATTTTATTGGAATTAATTTTATATATAATTTTTCATATAAACATTTCAATATTTTGGATATTTTTCCTTTGGAAGATAACCTTTACATCATGTCTGTAGGATAAAAGTTAAATTAATTATTACCACTTATGTGAAAATAATTTGGAAGATAATTCCATAATTTCTTGTAAAAACAATAAAAAATAATGATGATTATTAATGTTAAAATAGGTTTACCGTGGATTAACAAAAAAAGATAGTGGGAAAATTAACATTGAGACCTACACATACCCCATTTTTGGAACATATTGTGACCTAATATCCTATATGGGTCAATAATGGACCATATTTTATCTTTTTTTTTCATGTAAAATACATGGATACACTTTGTTCATTTAAAATACACAATATGTGTCCTCTATCCCACTAATAAAAGGCAACCAACTCGCCTCCCCTATTCAAACATCCTAACCACTTTGATTCAACCATTACCTAAAAAAATTATTCATCACATCCCTTACCACATACTAGAGGCATTTTTGAGATCCGAAATTAAATATACTAAAGATTTATATCAAACATAGTTACGTTATTAGAAGAAGAGATAAAGGTTTTAAGTGTTAATTTTTTTACTTCTTAATATAAATACTTTATTTTTATAAAATATGATAAAATAGTGACAAAATTTTCTACAGTATACAATATTTTTATTATTTTAATGTAATAACATATATCAATCTCCAATCCTATAAAATTTTAAATTAAATCACCAACCATGTTTATAGAGAACTACCACCTCACAAACTGATGTTAATCATTTTCCAACATCACATCCCATGGATGAAAATAACTCTTTATTTACTGATTTTATTTGATATTTGGGATACAATTATAATAATTTAATTATAATTACACATCTCCCTTAAAACCTATCATCCCATTTGAATACAATAACATTGGACGTGTGTGCGGCTGACTACTGCCTTGCGAATTGCTATAATGTGTTTTTGATTCCATTTTTGATTAGATGGTAAAAAGGATTTAATAAATGAATATATAAGATATTGTTAAAGTTATTATACATATTTAATTAATATTCCAAATTTACCTTCATAAATTTAATTATATTAGATGTATTATATTGTCGTTCGTGTGTGTGGGGGACTACAACCTCACGAAGCAATGCGATTCATTCTTCACATACACTATTAATGAATTTTATTAAAGATAGGATTGTATAAAACTATTTGGTTTAAAATATATATAAATAAATCTAGAAATAAAATATATTTTTTACCTTTAATTTATTTTATCCTTCATGAAAACTGAAACAATGTACATCTGTTGGTATGACCAACAGTACGTATAACCAATAGTCTCCGTAAATGGTGTATTCTATTTCATATCTCTAAATTTTATTCAATAATATAATTACATATAAAATGAATATATAATATATATATCATGGTTGAAATTATGTATGTGTTAGAACCATTACCAATGTAAGAGGATTGAAGATACAAAATAAAAAACAGTTACTGCCTGAAATGTTATTTTAACATGGAATTGTTAACAAAAATTTAATAAATGAAAATAAGTAAATCATATATGGTATGATATATATAATTATATTTCAATAACATATTTATAATATTTTTACATTTTTATAATTTTGGATCGTATGTGTACAAAATAAGTAGCTAATTAATGTATGGGATTTCTAGTATCTCTTTTATTTCATGGAGACATATTCTATAATAACCACTCGTTTATATTGTGTGGTTTATAAACTACCCTTTTGAAATGTTATATAATTAATCTACTTATTTTTATGATAATAAATGTTAATTTTTTTGTTATTATTTAATGGGGCTTATAATTGAAAAATTACTAATGTAGTAGTGGATTGTTTTATCAAATTACCTTCTTGTGGATGTATGTTATGTCATGTCAATACATGACTTTATTACATGTATATAAAACCAATTTTACATGAAATATCATTATTATATATATATTATCATTCTATTTTTTTCTAATTTAATGTTATCTTTTAACGGGTATTATGATTCAATTTTACCAAAGTGGAAATGGTTTTTTGATACAGTGTCATCTTTTATCAGTATTGTTTTTGTTTTTTTCTAATGATGAAGTATTATGATCTATATCTCATGAAATTAATTATATTCCCTATACTATGGTTAATTATTATGAATAAATGTTTCCACTCATTTTGAATTCAATATTCCAATGTATTATTTTTAATGAAAATAGACATAGTTTTTCTTTTAGGTTGAAATACAATATTCTTCCACATATATGTTTTCTAAAAATGTTTTCCAAAATATATAAACATTATATAAATCATATGTTGAATAATTTCTTATTAATTTTTTATACCTAAAAATATTTATTAAAAATTGATTTTCATTTTACATTTCAATCAAGTTCCATTAACCTTCTATTGATAATGTGAAAGGAATCACTATTTAATCTTGTATGACATGAACAATATTTCCAACCTCATGACCATAATTTTATTGGGAGATTAATTAAATATTTTCACAGTTATTTTATTTATTTTAATTTTTTTCATAATTTAAAAAGATATTCTCTGTAGAAACATCAATATTGATATTTAATACTTAGATTATATTATTATAGGGTTATTTCTATAGAAAATTATTTTAAAAATGTTTTAGGTTTTAAAATTATTTTTTTGAATAGAAAAGGTTATTTTTATTAAGTAACATTTTAATTTATCTTCAAAGCAGCATTTATATGATTCAACAGTTAATTTTAATGAAAATAATTTAGGAAATATCTAATGAATTAAAAATCATTTTTCACAGTGTAAATGATTTTTTCCACAAGAAATGTTCGATGTCATCTTTCGAAATTATTTTACATCTGACATGATATATATTAATGTAACATATGATTTATTGGGTATAATATCCATGTACATTATTATTATTCAATATCTAAATGGATTATGTTTAGGATACCAACCAGATTGTGAAAATTGGTCCTCTTTCCAAGGTTTATGTTTTAATGAAATGATTAACTGATTTTGAAACCCATTTCTTTGGTACAATTTCTACTATGATGAAATGTTTTTTTAAAACCCATTTATTCTCATTGTTTCTAATATTATGAATATTTTATTATTTTTCTTCTTATAAATTAATGATTTTCATTATGTGATGTGGGGGACCTTTATCTCCCACCAATGAATATTGTAATGATAAATGTAATATGAGATTAAATGGTGCACAAAGGGTTATCCCAAAACCAAAAGAGGGTACATATTTAGTTAGCCCAATACCAGAATTAGGTACATAGGATGTTATCCAAATACAAAAGTATCTAAACGTGTGGTTATCCTTTGCCAAAATTTTAAAAAATTCCTCTTTGGATATTCTTGATATAAAATTTTCTATTCATATGGGTATACTGAAAATCACTGTCTTATGCTGAAATTATGATCTCATGGGTCATTATCTTTGATTCTATATTGATTCCTATGTTATGAACATTCTCAATTTATTACATGAATAATGAATATGGCATTTCATATGCATAGTTTGGTTTTTAAATGTTATTCCCAATATCTCATACCTATATTGACATGTTACATTGATATCTCCCTTATTTATCATTATTGAGTGTCTTATATCACCCATAATTACTTTTCCCTTCTATAGTATATAGTTAACGTTATTATTTAAGACAAGTCTTAGAATTGTTATTTTTATGAAGAAAATATAAGGATAATGCATGGATCACTTATTGACAAGTTTTTTATGTGTCCCTATGTCCAATGCTACTAGACCAAAATTATTATAGTGTGGATCATTATAGAATGTAAATATTATTCATTTACTATAATGAAATCTTAATATATGAGAAGTTTCATTCATTAAAATTTATGTAGGAATTCTAAATAGTTTATCATGATTCATTGAAGCAACACTGATATCATAGTGACAGATGTAGAAGATCTAGCTTCTGGTATAGCATGTTTAGTAGAAGTAACATTTTTTTGTTTCTATTGAAAATAGATACTATATAGATAAAAAACTAACTATAAATTTTTCCAAAAAATAATATAGAAATAACGAGGTACTGATCCATTGGATCTAACCTTCTAAGAGAATATTTTTCCATATTGAAAATTTCATTATTCTTGATAATGTATTATATGAAGAAAAAATATTGCTTCACATCCTTGCCGATGGATAAGTGATATGTATAATAAATATTTTTTCATATTATCTTTAATTGATTAAATATATCCAAATGAAGGCCACTAATAATTAGTAAATATTATAGTTGGATACGGACTGGATAGAGTTATAGGGGGTTCTATAAGCCACATGGCAGTAATTATATTTATGGATACGTGTAATATAATAAACCATCCTTAAAAAGAATATTATTTTTTATTTAAATTTTATAACATATATATAATTGAAATTTGGAAATCATGAAATTATTAGATGTTGGATGAGAATCCAGAGAGCTAGAATTATCTGGAACATGACAAACTAGTATGAACTATTTGTAAAAATAATGCACTTTTCTTTTGTTTAAAGATATTATATTTGAAAATTATTTAGTACTTGAAAAATATAATCCAGTTTTGAAAATTCTATGTAATGATATGATATTCCATTATGGACCTTATACATCATAGTGTAATATTTCTGATGATTTCATTTTATTTGTCCAATAAATGATGAAACATTTTTCTTTCATTGACGGATACCACCAAACATTCAATTTACATTTCATCAACTGAATCAAAAGATTCATTGAGGAAGGAAATTGTGTAAGTCATTGAAGAAATAATATATTGTATTTTTCATCTAATGAACTATATGGTCTCTTAAAACGAATCTAATAAATCCTTCCTGAAATACTGATGAACCACCAGAGTGACCATGTAACATTGAAATTGGTCAGTGTAGGATGAAATTGAATTCATATCAATAGAGAGTTGGTAAAATTGTGTATCATGATTTAGAATCATTAAATGTTGATAAGTAATGGAGGAACATTGATAAAATATATTTATGAAATTAATGAGATCAAGAAAATTCCTTTCAATTTAGGTCAGTATTCCATCTTATATAATTTTATTTTTTTAAATTTCATCAATTGTATCGTTAGGAAGGTCCAATTGGTCCACTATAATGATTTAAATCATCTCTATCTATGAGGTTATAATAAATCCATATTCATTTATATCATAATTGTTTCCACACAAACATTTCAACTCCATCACCTAGACTATCACAACCACTTACTCCTCAGTATTAAGACTAGATGAAACGTGTTCCTCGTATTGGATATTATTGATTATGTTGGTCTTGGAATCCATAATCCCTTAAAATTATCAAATTCAAATATAGACTCTATTATTTCCATCAACCATAAAATCTTATACATAGAGGATATCTATTTTTTAATAGTTCATTATAATCACCTTGGAGACTATAGAACTTGGTCATAACTACATGGGAAATATTTTCATATCATTCACAACATTATACCCTATATAATTTTTTCATAAAATGGGTTCATTGTATTTAAAATGAGGAGGAGATGGAATGGGATCTTTTATTGGAACCAATGATGGTCATTTTTATAAATGGATCATGGGTTTTGTTTGTTTTCGATATTTACATGGAAGATTAGGGAGTTTGCAAGGAAAATAATATTACAGTTCATGTAGAAAATAGTATTGATGGTGGCATTATTTTCTAGTGTTTACAAAATTATTGGGTCTAAATATTGGATAATGGAGAAATGTTTTTTGAAAATGGAATTTCTGTATCAGTATTATGGAGGATTATAATGTTATGTTCCAAATGTTTTTTGACATTAGGGAATCAAAATTTGGAAAAATAAATAAGGGCATGTAGGTTTTGGAGTTGATGCACAAGGTGAGTTATGTGAGAGTGGCTTGCACGAATAGACTAGTGAAACCGAGGGAAAGATTCACATCGTTATCTCAGTTTAAAAAAATTCCTATAAATATATGAGTACCCCCACTCAAGACTCAAGATATTTTTCCAATGATGATCTATTGTCTAGGAACTTGAAGGAGTCGCACATGATTAACATGCATGGCATAAAACATGCTCGCAAGTGTTACTTTTGTCTCTAAAATACCATATGAAATATAAGGTTAATTTTTGTGACAGATAAGGGTTGAGTGTCAATTTAGGGTTGTATTGAAGTTATCTTGTGTGAACATCCCCATACTTGTATTCTAAAAGTCTTGTTCCATGCAAGTGTAGTGTTGATATTTTAACACGTTTCATTTATCTGGCTTGTTCTTTATGTGCTTTCAACTGCCTCTATTCAGGACTTTTATGTGAGTAGTTATTAATTATAGATAGAGGCATAGTCATCAATTCAAATATATTGTAGTGACCATCAATTCAATAAACTGAGTGAGACATCCTCCACGGAAATATGTATGTGGGTGTGGATATATGTTCTATGAGGGACACAATGTATTATTCGTAAAATATTGTAAAGGAAGTGTGCTTGGGATAGAGTAAAAATTTCTAACCTTTTTTACTCCCCAAATTGTGAAGATTAAAGGATTTTGGTACGAATGGTGCACTGTCAGCGTATGTTCCATGGACTATCCATTAGTGGTTATCCAAGTAAAATTGACGTTTCATCTCTTTGCATGTGAATGTTTTGATGAACTTTCTCTATAAGATGGTTTCATTGTTTTCTACCATTGTTTGAACTATATCCATCCTTTTAGAAGAAACATTTTACATCTTAATTTACCCCTCCCATATCATGATGTTCCAGTATCCTTCATCATGGTTATGTGAAAGATAATAGACTTACTCTATATTCACATCTCTAGATCAATCTCTATTAGTAGTATGTGATCTTGGGAGTGGATCTCCCACCATATTCTAAGTCGTATACTATCACCTATTTCATGTAGTATATAGAAACTAAAAAATCTCCACTAGGATTTCAACGTGAGATTAAATAGTTGTCCCAATAGTAGATACTTCTATCTAAAATGTCTGAGTTCCACTTGCAACTATAAATTCCAAGCCCAGAATAACATCTTTATAAGGTTTTTCATCATACACAAATATATATGATATAATAACATCTACCTCTACCCCTTACCATGAATTAATTACATTAGTTGGTTCTATATCTCTATGTGGAGTTTTCGTCCACTACACCACAAGTAGATACATAAGGTAGTTCAACTATTTAAGAGTGACTCCCATGTCGAACATGTATCAAGGAGTTGGAATCATCAACCTAGTCATATGAAAAAATATTCATATATATATTTTTTATATGGTATTTCACATAGGGAATTTTAATACTCCTCCATCATTTAAGACCAATTATTTATTCATAAAAACTAATGAAATAATCCTTCTATAGAGGTAATAATTCTTCTTCCCAATTTGATAATAGTAATGGTGACTGAACCTCATCCTGTTCCTTGGATGATTAATATTAAAATTATTAATCATGGAATATAGAATATATATATATATATATATATATCTAGAAATATTACCTTCTATATTTCTTCTACTCACTGGGATTTTTGAGTTTGAAATAATATTCAATGTACCATTAACACAACATCCAATTCCATCAATTTATTCTTCTCAAAACTAGAAAACCCAAAACAATGTATGAATACATTTTAGGGGTCCAAATAAGTTTTTTTCAACAAGATTCTAACTCAATCATGACTCAACATGCTGAGAAATGTTAATTGTATCAAACGTCACTATATAAGATACTAATAGAAATATTTTTTATGTTTATTAATTGATTATAAACTTTTAATCCAAATTTAAACCGAATATTACACATCATTGAATTTTCCTTTTATTCCAACATATTTATTCTTGCTAAAAATAAAATCCCAAAATAAATTTTGGAATACATTTTTGACAACATAATTTTTCCCTTTAAAAAAGTCATATCCACTAAATTCATAGAAATTAATCACCATGAAACTCAGATAGATTGTGTTTTCCTTAAATATCATTATTTTTTCTCATATATATGATTAAACATACACATATATAAAATAATTGTTGATAGTCATGAAAAGTGAATGGTAATGGTTCAATTTAATTATTTAATAGAAATTCTTGAATGGCATGAGCAGAAATGGTAAATTTGAAGGTTTTAGTCATACTTCAGATTTGAGAGAAGGATACATAGTTAATTGAGGTTTCAGGTTAAATATGATAGAAAATTTTAAATAATATAAAATAATAAAAAATAAATTTTTTTATGAATTGAAAATAATATGACAATAAATTTAAATAAAAGTAGTAAATTAAAATTTATTAATTCCCTAAGATATCTTAAAATTAACATTATAAGAAAAAATTTAAATAAAAATATAATAAGGAAAAATTATATAAAAAATATGATGAATTATAAAAACCCCAATTCATATTTAATAAAACAAAAACTCACAAAAACAATGTCCCCTGAAAAAACATCTGAGATTTTATTTTCAATAGAGAAACATTTATGAGACATATCAATATTCTCAGTATGATATCATAGTGAATGAGGTTGAAGATTTTTTTTTATTTTATTCTCAAATGATTAATTGAATTCAGGGAAATTTTATAATCCTTAGTGTTATCACAATTGATGTAATCTTCACAAAATTTAAATAAAAAATCCTTTACCGTGTGTTTCATCCACAACGCCTCAACAAAAAAATTTCTGGTAAGTGTTTAACCAAAATCAATAATAAAAAATTCAATGGAGTTTTACTGATTTCAAGACTAGGATTTTAGATAATTTCCTAGAATGTGATAGTTTTTTAGTATTCCCCTCATATCGATTCTATACCCAAAAAATCTAGTAAATATGTATGAAATAAAATTAAAATTATATGTTTGTGAAAATTTTCAATAAATTAAAATTATATATATTAAAATCCCAAAATTTATTTGATTCTTATTTAAATGAGTTTAATTGGGATTTTTTTAATATAGAATATAATCATTATAAAATTTATTATCAACTATGTTAATAGTCAAATACAATGGTCTCCCAATTATTCCCATATAAGATATGTCTTTATTTAGTTACAAATATTCATTCAAATCCTGTTTTCAATTATAACTCATAGGTTTTTGAGGTATCATAATTTTATAATGTTGATAGCTATTATGTGTGCCATGTATGCATTTTATTTTATACATCACTCCACCAAAATCATCTGGACTAATTTTAAAATAATTAATTGAAATCAACTCTCCAGTAATTCTCATTTTGAATTATTTTTTAATTATGTTTTGAAAATACATTCTATAATATATATCATTTATATTAGAAAATCACATCATAAAAATAACAAATTTCTAAATAAATATACATTAAGATGATTATTTATTAAAAGGTGTAGGATATACCTCTCCAACTAATAATTTATTTGATAGAAGAAAATAATAGAGATACTATAATAATGATCTATGTCCTTTTTGAAGAAAATAATATGATTTTTTATTCTTGAAAATGTAATTTGAAAGGTTATAATTTTAAAATCCATAAGGTAGTTGAACATAAAAAGTGTTTAGAAGAAAAAAAGTATAAATGATGATTATGCATACAATAGATTTAATTTAAAATATATATTATATAAATATGGTATGATAAATATAATTGATTCTAATATGGATGTGGTTGCAATGGACTCATTATAGTTATTTCCAACATATTTTTTGTACCACTAACAAACTAGTATATCCTTATTCCTAGAGATCACCCCATGACAATACAATTTATTTATAAACATAAATTTTTTTCGTATAACAGGTTAAAAAGATGGTTTGTCATCAAATTCGCATTTCCTGTGGATTTTGAACTGGAATAAAAAATCAATCGATGCATAAATAAAAATTTAATCAGTTGAGGCTTCTTATAGATTTAGTCCTATCATATATACATCTAATAGTAGTATGAATGGAGTGATTTTTTGGGGTTCTAGGTTTTATTGGACGTATACATTTAGGCTCAATGACTTCAATACATTTTAGGATTTTCTCAGAAAATTGAAATTCTAAATAAGATTATTTTATTTTATCAAAGTGGGGTCCATGTCTCGTATTTTCAAAATAACTAGTCACTCATCCACTTTACTAATTTATAGATCAAAAAAATCACTATCGTAAAATTTACATGAGTTTATTTTTCAGTCAACATTTATTTTTATTGCAAACACTATAAGCCATTGAATTAGGATAATAACATCAAATTTTTTCCCTCCGTGTTTGGATATAATATACCATGATTTTATATGTTTTTCAAAATTTAAACATTCATCAAAAAGCAATAAAGTTTCCATATTTTTGTTTATTAGTTTCCATATTCTCCGAGGTTGTATTCTTTAAAAATAGAATAATTAGAACTATAGTAATGATAAACATGTTGTTTGTACATCATCATCCCAAAAGTAAATTATTATATTATATTCATATATTATAGTCCAAAAATTTATTTCAAGGTGTTATTCCTTCCTTCAATAACACCATTCAATTTTTGGTTTCATTGGGGAATAATTTATTTGATAAAATATTCTAAACAATAGGAATTAAATATGGGGGTTTTAAATTTCCATAATTATCAATTTTCAACCAATTTTTCTTAGTATAATTACGTTTCTAATATTTTTCATAATTATTATAAAAATAGAACAAAAATCACTTTTATTACTGATAATAATAACCCGGTGTTGTTCTCAAAAATTCAACTAATTACACATTAAAAAATACTTCAATATAAGGATTGATGATTTATATAGTCCACATATATATATATATATGGATATATTCTAGATTCATAGATGTCATAACCACATTAATTTATTTAAATGAGAACATGTGTTGATTAAAAAATTTGCTTGCCTCAAATAATACGTCTTTAATCAATTTAGTTTGAGGTAAATCTGAAACCAAATTTATATTATAAAGTATATCTACATTTTAATATTAAAATTTAATGTCCCTCTATGTAAAATCAATGATTCATTTTTTTTAATTAAAGTAGTTCACATTCTGTTTATAAAGTTATTTAATATATAAATTATGGACATTCTTAGTTCCGGGTGTCATTAACATAAAGATTTCTTCCATTAAAATAGAAACTGTAGTTTTTGAATAATATATATAATAGCCTTCATTAAAAAGATGAGAAATACATAATGGTTTGTGTTTTAATATATCAACATATAGAACATTACTGATGACAATTGATCTGGTATTTCCAACTAATCCAAATCTGATAATTTTTCCCTTATAATTTCCATTAAGTGTAACATGGCCTACATCAATTTTTGGTAAATAATGGGAATTTCATAAATTTCCACAAATATAAATTGATAATCCACTATACATATTCAATTTTTTCATTGGAAGACACAAATTGTTTCCCCTATAATCAAATTTATATATTAAATTGAATTCATACACATATTCACTTAGTACCTTAAATGTTAGAAATTATGTATTTGGGAATTCAAATATGCTAGTGCTGTCTATAAATATCTTCACTAATATTTGATAAATTTGAAAAATGAAAATCATGATTAATAAAAATAAATAAATATTTATTATATTACACCCATTAGAAAATTTTCTAGGTTCTCAATAATGAAAAAAACACACATTATACAGTTTCATTCATTGATTGTGGGACCAAATAATTTTTTTACATTTTCATTTTTCACTTCTGCATCATATTCCAAAATTATCTCCTTGAAATTTATTATTACTATGGATTTGGATTGGTATTTTTAAATTTTTTAAAACACTATCTATACCATTAAATTGATGAACATCGTTACAAATGTTTTTAATTTTATTACCATGCTCATCATTAAAATCATCAAAATTTCCCAACTTTAATTATAGTTAAACTATTTGAAATTGTAATTATAATTTCCACCTAAAAAAGAAATATAATTTTTTTAATATCTCATTTTATCTTTTTCAATAATATATATTTAGTTTTTAGAATAGAAAAATATTCATTATATTATTCTAAAGGTCAATTTTCTACTTCATGATTTGATTCTTGTTCTGAAGAATAAAATCAGTGTACCTTCTAAAATAATTTTAGAAAAAACATTGTGGATTTTGGATTTGGCTTTTCATCTTAGAATTCAAAATATGTGTCATAACTAAAATCCTTGAAGCACTCTGCATGGGCTAAATTTTTTTTTTCATTTTCTTAATATTTATGTAATATATTTTATTTTATATATGATTTCACGTTTTCAAGTGGTTGTTGATAATCTGGTTTCTAACATCAAATATTTTCTCACTCGTAGTTCATAAATACAAAAAAAACTTCCATTATATTTTTTGTACTTATTAAAGGATTTATTGAATCGTAGTCTATTATTGAATAACATTTTTATCTCCTTGAAAAATTAAGAAATATCACAATATGTTTTAGAATTGTTTGATGTATCTTCATCTTATATCTAATTAATTTTTTTACATTTAATCATCATACCATCTTTTTAAATAGAAACATCCAATAAAGAATTTTTATATGTAGCATATTTATGCTTAACAATCTAAACGCCTATTTCTGTATCATACACCATTATTAATCCAATCATATTTTTTAATTATAATTATTTTAAATAAATCAATTTCATTATAAAAGTTTAATGTGTTTTCATTTTCTTGGAAGAATGCTGAGAAATTTTGAAGGTTGTTCTACTTTAGGAATTTCTTCTCCCACACATGAAACATTATTCACATTATCTATTAAGATAATATTCAACTATTTTATGTTTTATCATTTAATAATTTTGAATATCTGATGCTTAAAAATTGTAGCGTTATACCATAGAAATATCACATTATCAATTTCTTCAACATCTACTGATATAATGGTCTGCATATCATGTGCTATAACATATTTAGAGACTCTATTGAATACATAAAGACCGAGACTACATATAATAGTTATAAAATCAATTTAGTTTTGATAAAATTGACATTATGTAGTATCATATCATTTATGAGAAGATTTTTCAGTCATTTTTTAGTGCTTACAGTAGTTCAACATCTTCCCAAAGAACCATGTGAAGATAATGATGACGTTCTAACCCTAGGCTAATTTTCATATCTTCTCAGTGTCGATGTTGGATATTGTTTAGGTTCCTCCTCTCTTGATGTGGGAGGGACATCCGACATCTAATATGAGGGAATGGACTTCATTTTACCTCTTTTCAAACCCTGTGTTTCATCCCCCTTTTGCAAAATCTTCACAATGCCCTAATGTTGCAGATCTCATCAACGGACAATCTAATCTCTATATTTTGACTTCAGAGTTCACAGAGACCCTCTTTCTCATGAATATCAGCATGGTTTCTTGGTTTAAGGCATTATGACCTTCAGTTGATTCATTTCATAGTTCCATATTCGGTACAAGGGATACTCAAGAGGGGGCGACATTGGGTTTTACCAATAGTCTTCATAAAATGATTTGATTTATTTTTTCCTGAGGAATTCCTCATCAGAGCCTGGTCGAAAACACCACGAATCTTCAAGGGGTTTCTATTCTTTCTATTTATCTGTTCTTTCAATATCCATATGAAGCATGATCCACCTTATGCTGTGGTTTTTTTAGGTTTCAATAATCATCATTTACTATTCGAAAATAATTCCATTATTATAATTATTGGAAACATAGTCTGTAGAATTTTATATTTGGATAGTCCTACTGATGGAGTATGTCACTATGTCAATCTGTAGGTTTTTGAGTAACTAGATGCATCTAGAATAACATTTGAATGTGTATCAATTTCAATCGGTGAGGAGTATAGGTCAAAAAATCGAGTGATTTATAGAAGCTAGACAGATTTCTGGTCTACCTGCAAGCGGTTGGGGCATGCGGTATATGTTTCCCATAGGTGGTCTACAACACTAGGGGTTAGGGAATAGACAACAAATTATGTCCTTTTAACATTGAATGGGTCACTTGATGGAGGTTTTCCATTAGTGAGTTAATTCTATGGAATGTATGGAGGATATCGGTGGTGGTATTGTTCTAAAGGTACATGAGCAGGATGGCTTGGACCATTTGTAGCAGACAGTGGAGGGGGACCAACCTGAAATTGTTCCGTTGGACTATAATAAGAATTTTTTGGTTATTTATAGAAAAAATTTGTTGAAGAATGCTACAGTGCCTATGGTTAACACATAGGTATCTTAGGTGTTTCATAGACTAATGAAAGATCTAGCTAGGCCATCCAAATGTAGTGTGTGGAAGGGTAATGATCTGGTCTAGCATGAGGCTTCGTGAATGAAAAATAAGATTAATTAATGTATAGCGGTTATGGAGAATATGTTGGGTGGGGAGGAGGTTGTCTTTTTTGTCTTCATTCACTGGGGTGTTAACGTTTTGTAGTGGTGATTAACGTTTGGTGATAACATCGTCCTCTATGGATGCAGCTGATCCAATTAGAATTGGGAGATCAGGGGGTTTGTATTCATTGATCCAGACCTCACTTCACTTGAGTAACATGTTTGAAGGCCTTATAGAGTTTTTTTGAGATCTGAACAAACTACTCTGGTTTATGTAGATGAGTTATGGTAGAGGGAACCCAGTGAATGTGAACCCAGTCTCTTAGAATATGGAGCTTCTCAGATGAAGAGTAATAGGATTCTTAGGTGGAGGAAGGGTAGGAAGGATTAATCCTCCAATACACATAGTTTGGAGACTCTCTCTACTAAAATGATAAACGACATGAAGAAATCTATTGAGACTTTGAGCCATCAGAGGCCAGGGGACTAGGGAGATAAATACTTGGACATTCGTTTATATTCAGATGAAAAAGTGACAAGACATGCCTTGTTGCTTAATTAAACTAAAGAGGGGATGCTAAAATGATGGGGATGTCAACAAGGGTGAATCTCAATGAGGAACAATACTCATGGATTTATAAACATGACCTAATTTTGGTTGGGGTATTCAATAAAGGGATGATTAGCATTAATGAGTATATACAGTTCTGGGACCAGCTCGATTCTGAGTTTGAAAAGATGACGATGGAGGCACTAGGAACCCATGTTTCCACTATATCCTAGAAATAATTAGGGAAACAGATGATTTTAATCCCATGTTACTAATAAATGAATCTGTTTAATTATGTTATTTGGTTGTTTGGTTTGATAGGATTTCTAGTTCGAGATGTGCCTGCTCTTGGATCATTTCACTATATTGTTTTCATATGATGTTTGGTGATACACAACCAATAATATACATAGATATGCTTCATAAGTGGATCAAAACATGAAGTATTCACCGATTCATGTCATTTGGATTACGATGATAGAGTGTGTATTCATATGCCATCGGTTCTGGGCATGTTCACTACTTCATGGGATAGCTAGCCGAATGGTTATGCTTTTGTGAAGGCTTGCCTTCATTGTGATTTTTCTAGGGAGGGGAAGTTCATGTAAATTGTTTTAGGTTATTATCTATTATGTTAATTATGTTTTTTTAATGTTGGATCTCGTGGTTTCTCACTTTCTTCTAAAAAATGTTTTGATATAAAAAAGTTAATTTTCAGTCATTTTAATTCTTATCGATATTCAATAAGTCTTTTAGACAATATTTCATTACATAAAAAATCATGAAATTTATCTAACATACATAATTATTCCATTGATTTTTGGTGGTCTAACAATAATTATATCTTCATCAATTGTATTTATTTAATAATTATTATTTTGACTTGAATTTTTAAGAGTTGTGAACTAAATATCCTCACCCTTTGTTACCATTTTTTGTCTAACAAGGTCTTTATAAATACTCAAGGGTGATGGAGGGGGTCAATAGAGTGATATTAAATTTCATCACACAAAAAACTATCATATATTAGAAAATAGATTATGACATTTAATATTTACTAGAATGAATCTATGCATGAAATTTATAAGAATATGTTTGATTATAAAAGATTTATAATGGTCTGTGGCACTAAAATCTCAATGTTCACTAAACCAAAACATAAATCCAAGATCATATTGATTTACCTAGTACCTATCCTTTTCCTGGGGTCTTCCTAACAAAGATAAAACCAATGTGACATTGTATAAATATAGGATCCATTATTGTTCTCATATATGGATTTTAAAAAACAATAGTGTTCAAAAATCATAGAAGGGATTTCTTAATTCCGTCAGTTTAAAAGAATAAGTAATGAATACAAGATGATGTGTATAGTTTCATGATCCAGCGAATATAAAAAAAATATTTTACAAATAATATGACAATGAATGAATTATTTATTTATGAGATTCATCAAAACATAGAAAGATTAATTGTTAATGAGCATTGGTAGAAAAACAAGAATATTTAACTTTTTATTCTTAGGATGGAGAAATAATAACATACGATGTATCGAGATAGATTGATATTTGTGACCCTTTTTTCTTATTTTAAAACATTATATATCTTAAAATACTATTTCAAAACATGATATCTAACAAAATAAATCCCCATTTTCAAACACCAATCTTCTTTTTCTAAAAATTATATTGGAAAAAAGAATTGAGAAATAAAATGGTATATGTTTTATCATTCATGTTACTTACATACTTTTGTAAGAAAATTAATCTATAAATTTGTAGTATTTTTATAATGAACCATAAAAAAGATCTAATTTTCACGTGAAATAATTCAACCTTAATAAATAAACATTCTAAAAAACGACATATCCAATTTTGGATCCCCAGGTAGTCGAAATCAATGTATACGACATCATGCTGCTGAATTGATTGACATAGTTGTTCTTCAAGTACCTAATATTTCACATTTCCAAAAAACATTTGAATATAATATATTTTCCAATTTAAATATCCATCTAAAAAACATTGATGGAATTTGGGTATCCAATTGATTCATGTATCTGATTTTTCCTTCTTGAAAAATATTCCACAAGTCTGATATGTGTACCAATTTCTTGACATAGTTGATTTAACACAGCAGCTTCATCGTTGTAATTGTTTCTCGAGTATCTAATTTATATATGTAAATTAATTTTATATAGACAATTCTATGATGTATCTAATTCCCATAAGAGATTCTACGGTTTAACTGATTTACATTGTCTATTTCTTGATATATCCTAATTCCACCAAACATAAGTTCCCAAGAATAAATTTGTTCAGATAGAAAATCTAATGACCCAAAATTTATCTAGGAAATTTTCCCTTTTTATTGTAATGTAATAATCATAATAATTAAAATCAGGAAAAAAATTGACACATCATGTATAAATGAACTACTATGTGACCTTTAAACATAATTTTTCCACTTATTAATTTTGAATTTCTGAAATCATATTTACACAGTTGTAATCAATATGATGTCTATAGTTCGATTGGAAAAACGTAATATTTGGTGAATAGTAATCCACACATATGAATAGTAAACAACCATTAATAATAATAATATGACCCTTATGAATTTTGAATCGTAAAAAAGAATAGAATCCTCACCCCTGAATGTATACATTCATTTTAGGCATCCTATAAGTGACAATATGACCATAGTAAATGTGTTGGAATTTTTATTAGTCATAATTAATTAATTACAAATTTATCATTATTTTAATAATTTAAAATAAAATTTATTTTAATAAAATTCATTCATAAAATAATATTTATATGTCTTATTATTGTAATATAAATTTATGTGAACTTTATTAATTTTTTAAACTATTATGAAAGAAATTTTTAATTTAAAATTTGTATTTTCATGTAAATTTTAATTTTAATTAAAAATTAAATTATTCATATTTGGAAAATAATATTTTAAAAATAGAATTAAATTTTGGATTCTACACATCAAAATTGGTTAGGATGAGTTTTTAGTATTTTCTGAAGTACATGATTTTCTGATGGATAGTTAAATTCCGTAATTTTCGAAATATTCTAAATACATTAATTATATATTCATGGTTGATATTCTTGTGATATAAACCCAATTGGTCAAAACACAGAAGATCATGTTAATTTATTTAGTCATTTAATAGTCACTGTTTTTTTTCTATTAGATAAATAATAAATTAATGAATATAGAATTGTGAAACCCCTCTCCCCTCCACTATAAATACCACCCCTCACAACCTCATTTCTCCACACCTCCCAAGCTATAATCCTCATCCAAATTCTGACCAAATGTCTTCTCTAGCCCATTCCACTAGTCCAAAAGCCCTTGTCCTGATACAAATACAAAACCTCATCCCTAAAGAGGCTCTCAATGAAGATATATTCAAGAGGTAATATCTCTTTATTTTCTTTAATTATTTATTCAAATTTCATTTTTTTCTCTTATAAAAATTTCAATATTCCAAATTTACTAATAACTCTATTATGATTGACATAATTTTATAATATCATGTTAATGTAATATTATTCCTTATACTCCTCCCACTCTCTATTTTTTTAAAATGAAATCATTGCCCGTGATGTGTTAATTTACATTCACCATGGGCAATGTAATAAAATTTTCCATAAAATCTTTCAAGTATTCCACTAAAACCATTAAATGGTTGAAAAAAATTATGTTTATATTGTAACGCCTTTTATGTTTGGGAGATTTTTTTTTCATAATACTTATTGATAAAACAAAACATCTTTGCTATGATCCAAAAACCACCCAAATTAAACAAAAACCATCATCATTAAATTTTAACTAATGATTCATCCACATGGTATATAACATAATTCATTAAAAGATCATTTAAACTCCAAGAAGATCATTAATAATATGTAATATCAGTTCTTGTTTTTTATCAGTGTTCTACATGAACTTCCATTCTTGTCTACAAATGAATCATTCATGAAATCTAACAAAAAGAACACTCTCGAACAATGGATTTAAACTATATAACTCATACAACGTCCCATTAAAATATATAATGAAACAATAATATTCCATATCCATTAATAAAAGTTTCTAGAATTTATAATTATGGAATATAATGTCATTATATAGGACATTAAAGTTAATAAATCCTTTATATACAAGGTAAAGGGAAATCCATGAACCAAACTTTTATTCTTTGGGGTCTCCCTCTTTCACTCCATTATAGGTATTTTTACTCCATAAAAAATAAATTTTTCATCATTATCTTACCTTTTCTAGGATATATATGTTTTCTACTTGAGTTTATGTCAATCAAAATGTTTTCTAAAAAAACCATCTTCCAAAAATACATGTTTTACTTCTCACTAACGGTTCATGGTTCTTTCATCAAGTATGATATCCCCTATTTTATTTGGGAACAAAAAGTTTATTAATGTGTTATTTTGAGATGATATTCATTCCTTTCATCATTATATGTATATGATCTATTTTTCATGCCTGACAAGGAAATTTATACAATGTGACGGGTTTTCTTGGAATTATATAGTGCAATATGAATGTTTCTATGTGACTTGTGAACCCCTGAATTATTTAGCTTTGGAAAGCATTGGGTATAGTGATCCATATAATGATTTAATGTTAAATAACATGTTGAAATGATTTTAGATTTATTCAAATCTATGTGTTGTAGTTTACCAATAATATATGATGTTTCATTTGTATGCATTTCCACATTCCACGCAATTACATAAATGATGTTATGATTATGATCACCCTATGATAAATTATTTCATGTTATTAGCATTCATCTTACTAGTCTTTAGATCACCAATTTTTTATGTATATCATCATGTGACTACTTATTCTATAGAGAATTCAATAACCAATAAGAATCTATAGAAGAATAATTAAATAAATGTTTTTTCTTTTTTTTGTAAATGTTATGAATGATCTTAGTTTTCCCAAGACACTAAACCTTTGTATCCACTTTTGTAAATTAATTATGTTTTTTAACATTAAAATGATGTAAATGTAATGTAAGAAAAGAAGGTTCAGTACATTTGGTATCATAGAAAAGGTTTACTTAATTTAGTAATTAGGATTAGTAAACCCTAGAGAAAATCTCTTGTATCAGAATAAGTTCAAATACGATGACAAGAATCTTTGATAAATATTTGGTTCCCATAAGATATGAATTTACATTAAATTAAAAAAATTAGTAATTTATGTCTTCATGAATTGTTTACTTATGTTTGGTTGTAACCTTTTATATTTTAGAAAATGGTGGGAAATAGGATAAACTAGGCCAAAAACCCATATGAGGGCCAATGCAACGATTGCCCAAACAATATCCGCAATGATTTGGGAGGTGGAGTTCAAAACATCTTGGTGATAGTTACCTAGATACCTTAGGTTATGAAAAATAACCTGAATAATGTGGAACTTCCTCCTTTACCTATGAGGGATAAAATAGAAATGGGTGTTTTATGTAGCAACGACCATCGATGTTTAGTGGATCATCTGATCCACTAGTACTGGAATAGTGGGTCAAATCCCCAGGGAATATCTTTTTTCTGCTACACTGTTCAGAGACGGAGAAGGTGATTATATCCATTTATTTTTTAGATATAGAGGCTAGTCAGTGGTGGTCATTGGTTAAGAACACTATATTTGATGATGAAATTGGAGACATGGAATGGGAAGACTTTAAGATCTTGTTTCATAACAAGTATTTCCCAAGAACTCTTCCTATAAATATAGATAGATTATTCTTAGAGATCAAAAAAAGGATGAAGACTCTGTCATGTCCTATAATAATAATTTGACAAGGCTTTTACGGTATGCTTCGGGTTTGGTTATCGACAATTATGGAGAAATTTATAGATTCATTAGTGGGTTAAAATCACAACATTAATTGTCTCATGAAATTCAGGAATTTTAGAGTTATGAAGAAGTTGTTCAATGTGCTCACAAAGTAGATATGGTATTCAGATAATGGTCCCGTGGATATGCTGATAATAAAATAAATGTGGAATTTCATGGTGGATGATCTAATGATAATGGAGGTAAGAAAACTCAACTACCAACATGCAGAAAATGTGGGAAGAAGCATCATGGTAATTGCCTCAAAGGGATGGGGAAATGTTTCAAGTGTGTTAGAGAAGGACACAAAGCACTTGAATGCATAAAATACATGAGAAGTCATGAGAATTTGGTAGAAGAAATTAATTAACTGCCCATGTTTAAATGATACAACTAAAGGGAGTATGTTCACTATGCATGTTAGTGCACTAAACCTCAAGCCGTCATGGGAAATCTGCATCAGCAGAAACCAAATCCTAATGAACAAGAGAATGGTTATGCGATCAATACTGAGAAATATGACTAAGAAAATGAATTTTTATAATTTTAACTATCTATCCAATATAGAATTCAAAAAGTCTTATTTGATTATTGTTCTACACATTCATTTATATCTTTCATGATTGGTAGAAATATCTAATCAAAGACCCAAAACATTGAAGTAGGGATATTCGAATAAACTTCAAGTGGTGAAATCATTGAAACCCAAGTGAGGGACACTTCTCTTATTAGTATATGACGGATGATTCTTCTATCAAATCACATAATACTTCCCCTGGAGGAATTCAACTCTATAATGGAAATGGGTTGGATCTCATTGTTTAGAGAAAATATCAATTTTTAGGAAAAGGTAAAATCTTTTCATATTATAAAACATCCCATGATCCCCTACAAATGAATGGATGATCAGGAATATCCTATGAAAAATCCGTCAATGTTTTTGATGTTGATTCCCTATGTAGAGGAATACATCAAAAAAATAGTTGTGTCAATGGAAAGTGTCAACCTAGTAGAAATTCCGATTTTAAGGGAACACTGTGATTTATATCTTGAAGATTTACACTAACATACCCTAGATAATGTGGTAGAGATATCAATATAACTCATTCTCGATGCTACTCTTATCTAAATGTGTCCCTATAGGATTGGTCCTATAAAACAAGAGGAGTTATAGAAGCATATAAAATATAATTCAGATAGTGGTTTCATACACCGTAGTGCATCACTTTGGGCTGCACAAGTGCTCTTTCTATGAATAAGAAGACGAAGGAATGATCAATGCGGTTGTGAATCGAATATTTGGAACTAAAAAAATCACTATGAAGAACAAGTATCATCTTACAAGGATAGATGACATGTTTGATGAGCTATGAGGTGATCAATAGTTATATAAGGTGAATCATCATTCTAGATGTCATCATCTAAAGGTGAATAAGGAAGATATTAAGAATACTTCAATTTGTTTAATTTATGGGAACATTGATTTTTAGGTGATGCCTATAGGACTAACTAATTCCCCTATAATCTTTAATGATTTGATTAATATATTCTTTAGACATTACCAAAAAAAATTTTTGTAAGTGTTTATTAGTGATATTCTCATCTAATTTATGAGAAAGGAGGAACATAAAAAACATCTTTGAATTGTGTTAGATACATTAATAATGAAGAATTTGTATGGAAGGTTCAGAATGTGTGACTTTGAAATAAAGAGAGTCATGTTATTAGGACATGTGATCACAAGTGAGGAAATTTCTATTTTCCCTTGTAAAACAAAGGATATTGAAGAGTGCCCAAGAACCTCAATGGTAACATAAATACTTAGTTTTCTTGGATTAGCTGGGTTCAATAGATGTATTGTGAGAAATATCTCACGATTGTCATGCCCGCTAACTATGTTAACAAGGAATGGGGTAATGTATGTCTATATGGATGAATGGGAGGAAATATTCAAGGATTTAAAGAGAAGGTTGATCAATATAAATATACTCAAATAATTTTGTGGTGAAAATATTGTGATATACACTGATGACTCTAAGAAAGGATTCGGTTGTGTACACATTCAAAATGATAATGTGATAGACTATGCCTCATAGAAGTGGATAACCCATTAGATGAACTACCCGATGCAAGATATGGAGCTAGGAACTATGATTTTTTTCATTTAAATTCTAGCGGTACTACCTCTATTGTGAGAAGTGTCACATATATACCAATAAAAAGGGTCTAAAGAATATATTGTCACAAAAAGTGATAAACATGAATCAATGGATATGGTTCGATCTAATCAAGTACTATGATTACTCTATTCACTATCATACATTCAATGATAATAAGGTAGTTGATGCTCTTAGTAGGAATCAACCTACTACTATATCCACAATGTAGATTGAGAAAGACCCTATCTTTATGGATATGCAAAAGGCATATTTGGAAAACATAAAAGTGTTGAATACATACTACTTTTCCCAATTGATTTCCCAACCATCTATCCATGAGATGATTATGGAGGCATTAAGGGATGATAAAAATATACAAAAGAAGGTGAAATGAGTAAAGGAAGGGAAGTTTCAAGAGTTCCATATCGATGATGATTTTTTTATTTCATTTGGAGCATGGATTTGTGTGCCTTTATCACCAAGATATAGAAGAATCCATTGGAAAATGCACATAGATAAACATTCTCTATCCATCCTGGAAGCAGAAAGATGTGTCAAGATCTCTGAGAACACTTCTAGAGGGATTACATAAAGAAGGAGATTACAGAATATATCTCAAGGTGCTTGATATGCCATCAAGTTAATGGAGAGCGAAAGAAATTCCAATGGGATGATGCAACCATTTCCTATACCCTGGTGGAAATGGGAGAATTTCACTATGGACTTTATCATGGGTCCCCCAATGATTTCCAAGGTAAATAATTTGATATGGGTTCTATTTGACCAATTCACCAAGAATTCCCACTTTATCTCAATTTGGAAAGCTATATCACTTGAAAAACATGAAATGATATATGTGAAGGAAGTGGTGAGACTAAATAAAGTTTCAGTATTGATTGTCTATGATAATGATCAAAGGATAACATAAAAATTATAGAGGAGTCTCTAATATGATTAGAGTAATGAATTAAATATCAGCATGGCCTATCACCTGCAAACTGATGACAACCAGATAGAACAATTCAGATGCTCCAAGATCTGCTAAGAGGATTATATTTATAATTAAAATGTGGATGGGATTAACACCTACCATTGGTTGAGTACTTATACAACAATATCTTCCACTTGAGTATTCATATGGATCCATATGAAGCTCTGTATGGAAAGACATGCAGTACTCTAACCTATTGTGATGAATTTGGAGAAAGAATGCTACTTGGACCTAATATTGTGCAAGAGATGGACTAGAAGGTTAAAGTCATCTAGAAACATATCAATGATAATGAAAGTTGGATAAAAGAGTTATGTTGACAACCATAGAAGGGACTTGAAGTTTAAAATATGAGATAATGTCTTCCTTCAAATATTATCATGGAAGAGAGTCTTGATGTTTTGATATAAAGGGATGTTAGGCCCAAGGTACATTGTCCCCTTTTGAGATGCTTGACCACATAGGAGTCATGGAATATCAACTATCAAATTCACTGAATATAGATGAAGTTTATAATTTTTTTCACAGATCACTCCTGATGAAGTACATACCAGATCCCTCACATGAACTGGACTCATAGGTGGTACATTTAGAAGATGATATCTCTTATGAGGATCAGGCAGTAAAGATTTTGATCTAGTGAAATAAGGTTCTATAAAACATGACCACCCATATTGTCAAAATTTTGTGTAAGAACCATAAGAATGAATAATCAACATGG
Source organism: Viscum album (assembly GCA_963277665.1). Classification (NCBI taxonomy): domain Eukaryota; kingdom Viridiplantae; phylum Streptophyta; class Magnoliopsida; order Santalales; family Viscaceae; genus Viscum; species Viscum album. The sequence goes on from OY728132.1 coordinate 1,891,025,063, forward strand.
GAACTAGGGGATGCGATGAAGGGGAAGTACCCATACCTATTTATGTATAACAAAACATTTAGGGTGAAATTTCAAAAGTGGGTAAGAATTTAACATCCGAAACATTTATTAATAAAATTTCACCCCTCTTATAGTAATGCAATAATCATATAAAATCACATCAGGAAACACAATTCCACATCATGAATAAATAAACTACTATGTGACCATGAAATATAAATTTTCCACTTTTCTGTTTTTAATTTCGAAAATCTAACATATACAGTTGCAATTAATATGAAATTTATAGTCTGATAAAAAAAATATTTATTAAATAGTAACCTACCATTCTAAATAATACCCTACCCTTATGAATAGTAATATAACCCTTATGAATGGAATATTCCCAAAATAATAGTATCCTAACTCATGAATGTATAAATCAAATTTAGGAATCTTATAAGTGAAAATATGATGATAGTAAAAGTGTTGGTATTTTTATAGGTCTTAAATATTTAAATAAAATTTAATTATTTATTTAAAAATTTAAAAGAGAATTTAATTTAATAAAACGTGTTCATAAATTAATATTTTTATGTCTTATGATTATAATATAATATTACGAGATATTTTTTAATTTATTAATGTCTTAGAAAATAATTTTTAAGTTTAAAATTTTTATTTTCCAAGTAAATTGTGGTTTTTATTAAAAATTAAATTAATAATATTTATGAAATTATTTTTCAAAAATGGAGTTCATTTTTTGATTCTACACATCGTAATATGGTTTGTTTGAATATTTGATATTTTTCTAAAACTCCTATATTTATGATGAATAGTGAAATAATTTAACTTACAAAATAATCAATATACATTAATTATAGAGTCATGGATGATGTTTTGATGATGTAACTCCAATTGGTTCGAAATCACATGATCATGTTATTGTATTTTGTCTTTTAATCATCACTATTTCTTATCTTGTGGGGAAATAATAAATTAATAAATATAATATTCTGAAAACTGCTCTCCGCTCCACTATAAATACAACCCTCACACCCTCATTTCATCACACCTATAAAGCTACAATACTTCTCAAAAGTATGCACAAATCTCTTCCGTAGACCCTCCCCCAGTAAAACAGCCCTTGTTCTGATAAAAAGTACCAAATCTCTTCCCTAATGAGGATCTTAAAGAAGATATATTCAAGAGGTAATTTCACTCTCTTTTATTTCAATTTCCTATCAAATTTCATTTATATTCTTCTACTATCATAAAATTATATTATAGAAATGTCATGATAAATCAATAATTACTAACATAATAGTATAATATAATTCTAATCTATGATTATTTATTATACTCCTCCCTCTATCTCGCTTTGATTATAAAAATGAAACTGTTGCCCATGATGTGTTAATTTACATAACTTATGGGTGATGCAATTTAATTTTCCTTAAAATCTTTATAGGATGATAATAAAACTATTTAACTGTTAAAAAGGGGATTAATATGTATATTTTAACCCATTTTTTGTTTTGGAAACAAAATTTATTCATAAAACTAACTGATAATACAAAACATGTTCATTGTGATCCAAAAAACCTCCCAAATTAACCGAAAAAAATCATCATTAAATTTTATTTAATGATTCGTCCACTTGGTATATAACATAATTCATTAAAGGATAATATAAAATAATGGAAGGTTATTATTATAATTTAATATCATCTCTGCATGTTTATCCATGTTCAACATGAACTTCCATTCATGTGTACAAGTGAACAGTTCCTAAAAACTAAGAAAAAATATACTTTCAGACAATGGATTTAAACTTTATAACTCATCCAAAGGCCCATAAAAAGAACTTAATGACATTAAAAATGAACATATTAATATATAAGAGGTTCTATAATTTAAAATTATTTAATATAATGTCATTATATATGACATTAGGGTGACGAAAGCATTCATATAGAGGGTAAGGGTAAATTCTTGAACCCATCTTTCTTTTTTCGAGTTATCCCTCTTTCACTCCATTTTCGGTATGGATTCACCTTAAAAATTAATTTTTCATAATTATATTTCCATTTATAAGATATAAATGCATTCAAAATTATTTTGTTTTAAAATCAATGGTTTCCAAAAGAAGTCATCTTTCAAAAACACATCTTTTACTACTCAGTCATGGTTGATGGTGCATGAATCATGTCTGTTAATCCCAATTTATTTTTGGAAACAAAAGTTTATGAATGTGTTATTATGATATGACAAAAATTATTTGACATTGGATATTTATTATCACAGTTGATATATTCTCTTTGGGGAATTCATGATAATGAGAATTTTATAATGTGACAGGTGCACCCAAAATTATAAACTGCAATATGAATGATTGAATGTGATAGGTGTGATCCAAATTATAAATCACTCTAATGATTTTGGTAAACTTATGAATATAATGAGTTATATTAAAATTATTTTTTAACATGATTATATATTTTTTCAAAACTACGTGTGGTTGTTAACCACTAATACACGACCTTTCATTTTTATGCATTTCCACATTTCAGGCTATTTTATAAATGATGTTATGATTATTGTAATCCCATGTTACATTGTTTCATATTCTTATCTATCCTATTGTATGTATTATAGCACAACCCTATCGTACATATATCCTCAGGTCACTACTTTTACAATGTAGAATTCAAGATCCATTACGAATCTAGAGAGGAAATAAATAAAATAAATGTTTATGCTTTATGTTTTGAATTTTATGTATGGTCCTAGTTATACAATGACACTAAACCATTGGAACCTATTTTTGTGAAGTTTTAATGTTTTTTATCATTAAAATGGTCTAAAATTAATTTAATAAAGGTAGGGCCGCTACATGATTTTTTTAGAAAAATTCATTTGAAATTTTTATTATAGGAGTATTGACATATATAAGATAAATAATAGAAAAAAACTATAATAAATAATCATTAGAAATATACGATAGGTTTTCAATATCATCCAAATATAAAAACATGATATATATCATATGAACATAAAAAATACATTAGTAATTCATGGGAAAGGTGAGATCAGTCTAGAAGTATGGTTGAAATAAAAAACATTTAATATTTTTTTTTGAAAAAGTGGGAAAACTCACAGGTTTAGAAAAAACATCATAAAAAATAGAAATCAAAAAAATATGAAGTAAATGTTATGATAATTGTAATAATTTATCCTATATGACCCCATTGAAGTGTAGTCACCATTGTATCCAGATCATCTTTGATATTACATTCTAAATGATAAGTCATCTGGTCACATGTCTGAATATATTCCTATGAATTTATCTTCCATTCTTTGAAACTTCAAGACAAAATAAAGTATCTTTTTAATAAAAAATATTTTATACATGTCAATATCAAATCTAATCCTTCTCTCATACATCCTACTACTATCCTATTTTGGAGCATTTTTCAGAAAAAAAACATTAACAATTTTCTCCATAGATTTGAGAATAAGCTCCAAACATTTTTATTTTTTTGCTTCCACATTTTATTAAATTATAATTAATTTATAATAAGTCATTGATTCATAAGAAAAAATATATTTATAGTGAACTCAAGTGTTTTAGGTTTGGTAACACTGGTATTTATACATACAACCACAGAGCCTCCCTGCACGTGATATGGTGGTTTTATCATCTCAACCACATTCCCTTGTACCATAGAAACACCACAATCAACCATTTTATTTTCACCCAAAATATTATCAATATTATGATTAACCTACTCATGAAAATTTTTATTTATATTCATGCACGTTTTTTTCACATACATTCTTTGTTGACCTAGTATCCATGGGTTTATGAAGGTGATATTTTTACTTATTCCCGTTAATCATGTTGCATATCTCAAACAATAAGAACATTCATTCAACATCCAGTATACCATAATGTTTTATGACGTTGGGGAGGGTTGATATTATTTCCAAATAACAATTAAATCTAGGATCCCATTGATAAATAATAGAGAGGGGATTTAATTTAACTTCATATCGATTTACTTCATCATAATAAAATGTTATTTTTTGACGATTTATACTTATAAGGAAAATGGGGAATATTTTATTAGTTTATTCATTTCAAATTTATAGTATGAATCATTTTAATTTTCATGTAAGGGTATATATTGGATTCATTTTATGGTAATTACTCAGTGCTTAAAATTATTGATAGTTATGTATAACTTTGAATTGGAATCAATATGATTTCCTTATTTTAGATTCATGACATATAAATGGATGTATTTTAAATTATATCCCAATCATAATCTTAATAGTAAAATATATGTGGATTTATATATTATCACTAATTGAGTCATGTCTTAGTATATGTGGATATCAATACTAGTAATCAAATACAATTCAATAGGTTTTTAATAGATTGAGTGTATGATATCATGTTATTATATTCAATGATAAAAATTTCATCATTAAATGAAAAAATATCATCATGTCGCAAATATGATTGTATCATCCCAGCCCTCACCCATTGTCTTGGGAATAAGAAGGGGAATTTATGACCTGAGGTGATGTCCCATTAACACCACAGGTAGGAAAATAAATTATAATGGCCTCATAAATACATTGGAGGTATTATTTTCCCATTGGAAATAAAAAAACTAAACCATAAGATAAATTCCAAAAAAAGACACTATATAATAATAGACTATAAAATATAACTCAATGAAAGAGACCATCAACTATATCAGTGTACAAAGAAGAAATCAAAACCACCAAAACTGAAAGACAACCAAGACACCAAATCAAAAACTCTCAGCCTTATTGATGATCTATCTAAATAATCCATTCCATCTTATCATGATTAAATAATTAATAAATGTAATGCCTTGACATTACATATTTATTAATCATTAACATATAAAAATTAAGTAATGTTCTCTATCATTGGTGAGTATAAAACTGAATTTAATTTCTCTAATGACATCCCAACTCATTCCCCTAGGATAGAAAATGTTCAAAAATTTATATAAATTTTTTAAAAATAATTAAATGCAATTTATATGAATGGTAAAAACAATTTTCCAAACCAATAAAATTTCAATGAAATTCAATTAAAGAATTATATATGCCCATTTCTCAATTCCATTTGAAATTATAATTCACCAAATACATATATATACATTCCATGGTGACATTTCCATAATCATGAGAAGTATCTTATTGATCTACCCAGTCATTGCATGGCAAGAAATAAAAAGATCTCCAATTGAACACACCCCATTCACATGTACACATCTAATGAAAAGGAACTCACTACGACCATGAATAACAAAACCCATTCTATTCCATCTCAATAAAACATTTCATTTATTGAAAAAAAATTCAATAATCATTTAACGTGAATTAAAACATATAAATAATTTTAAACTTCCATTTTAAAATGATGAAAAAAATGCACATTTCATAACACAATCCATTTTCAAAAATGTCCATGAAAAAAAAACTAAAGTGTTTTCCATAAAATCAAATAGGGGTATTCTCAAAAATTTCAATCAATGTATTAAATTTGAAAATAATCCTTCAATTTTTAATTATGAATAATGAGAGAGAATACACATACCTTTATTATTTTGGTGAAAATAATGAGGTACACAATAACATTATTAACCACACATTAACTCTTTGATTTATTCTTAGATCTTGTTCCCTTCAACAAAAATAATTTTATATAATAAATATTGACACCAAAAAACATTAATATATTCCAAAACTACAATAACCATTATTCCCAAAGATTGAAGAAAATGATATGTATGTAAAATGATGAATAAAGAGCACTTACTGATGAATCTGAGCCACCAATGAACGTAGATTCATCTAAAAATCCCTCTGAGAACAAAAGGAATTGGATTAATAACTTTGGGAGGAAGATAAGTTTTTGACATTTCATGATTAGGGTAAAAAAGTGGTTTAGGATGTAAATTAGATTAGAGGGATGAATTTTTGGTGTAATTTTTCATAGTGCATGGTTAGGGTGCATAGTTGGGAAAACTGTGTGCTAAAAGTGCACTTTTCACTACCTAAAACATCACCACACAAAGTTTGATCCCATCGTTAGATAAAATTTTTTCCAACCATGTTATTTAAAAATCATTTATAATTGTATGGTTTATATTGGGAATCCTCCCATTTTGACCAAACCATGTGTGTAACCATACCTCAACCAAGAGACCAATATTTTAGTTGTATATTATTTCATATTAGTTTTAGGAATTCTACTAATTATTCTCAAAACATGTGTCTTTATAAAATCCCTATAACTAACATAGGTCTTATGAATCTTTAAAAATATATCCCAGATATTATATATACATAATAAGCATAAATAAAGGGTCAAGTTCATTAAATAGTGGGTGCCATATTCTCCTAACCATTTTTTTCCATCCCTGAAAAGTAAAAAAATAGCCTTTTCCAAAAAGTACTTAGGATATTTCTTCTTCATTTACTTCTCATACTCCCACGTTATATCCTAACCCTGACCATGTTTCTATTTGAAAATCATAATTCATATGGTTTTCCCACACAATACTTTTTATTTTTTATCCACAATTTGCACTAGAACTAGAATTAATGTAACATATAACTATATGTTGACATGACTCCATCAAATCACATTGTCCGAATGTCATCATACAAAAATGGCCAGCCTCTATCTGGTCACCTGATTTGCCCCACAAAAATGGTAGATAGGCATTCCCAATTCCCATAGGATGGTAACTAGTGCTAGGAATCAAAGATAACAATATTGGGAATGATTAATCTGATAAAACAACCGAATAATAAATTGAAATGAACAAAATAAAAGAAAAAAAATAGAATAAGAAAATAAATAAATAAATATATATAATTGCTCCTCCAAGTATACTCATGGGTCACCACGAACCAAAAATCCATGCTCACTATAATAATGATCCAAAATTTTATGAACCTAAAATTGAAAAGAATGAGTAAGCTTGAGCCCCAAAATGCACATTAGAGATTCTAAAGATAAATGAATCCATGTTCACCTACATAAAATTGAAATCAATTATTTCTTGTTAGCAATAGGTTATATAAATATATGATTCTATATTCATTTAAATAATAGTCACCATATATCAATTTTTATGAAACCCCATTTTTTTCTTTTCATTTTAAAATAATTTCCCAAGAAAGAAAATTCATTTCAATATATTTATTTAAAAGTAATACAATAACGGATTTGGTATTTTTAATATGAAATAAAATGTTAGGGTGTCATGGGATCAATTAAAAAATGTAATGGAAAAAGAAATACGAACATAAATATATGAAATCATTGGAATTTATTAAATATCTATAGAAGCAATCCCTATACATGCTCAGTTTGGAATCACCAGTCAGTATATGGTGTAGCACCATAATCTATAATGAAATGACTTCTCTAAACTGGCATCTCGAGTTGCACATTAGACCTATCCTCTAGTCAAATACACGGGTTACCAACCCATCAAATCATGTTTGATAAGCAACCATCACTCAACAATAACGTTTACACCCATGAGTCCCATGATAATAATACATGGTGAATGGATATGTCCTCACTCTCATGGATCAAACTATAATCTACAAACACCATTCTTTCCTAGCCAAAAAACTGACACAAACTATGTGATGACCCTCTCCTTAGAGGGTCCACCATATAGGTTCTCTTATCACATCATGTCATTCACAATTTTCATCTGGACTACATGAAATGTCACTTTGAAACCAATTTCCAAAAAATTCCATAAAGTACCAACCCTACCATTACATTTTCCAAATGAAAAAAAATTTACAAATCCATTTCAAAATCTATGATAAAAAGTCCCATCCCACTAAACATGTTCCAAATGGTCATTAATGTATTTAGAAGTCACTCCACGTCTCAAAATTAAGAATGGGCCAAGAATTAGATGAATCATTTTACCAAATATTTTTAGTTCCAAAAAAACATCACAAGATTCGAATAATTTAAAATTCTATCTTAAATATTTATGATCCTTCACGTCGAAAGGAAAAATTATAAACAGAAATATAAAAATTATGTAAATAAATAAGAAACCAATTACCATATGTGAAAAGAATTTTAACTAATATATAATTATATAACATAAATATAAAATAACCCTGTTAAAATAAAGAGAAATAAATGATTTAAAATTAATGTCACCATTTTATGGAACCATCCTTAACTTGAAGGAGTGATTGTATAGGTGATGAATACTAAAATCTACTTGTTACTCCTATAAGAACATGAATTTATGAATATATATATATATATATACCTCTATACACATTCACATATTACCCTCACAAGGAGGGAATATATAAAATGAAGTCAAATAAGTGTATATATATATATTTATGCCTTACCCATGTATGATCATTTAAACACCCTTTCCTCTAGAGGCTTGAAACCACTTCATTAAGTTGAAATAAACAATACAATAATATCAAGGACCAAATTAAATGAATTAAAAATGGTCCATAATCAATGGTAGAATAAATATTACCTCAATATGGTGGTGGTCTGAATGAAATTATTTGAAACACAATATCTTTTGTTTAAGATGTCGAAATATGATTGAAGCCAACCCGAGAGACCAACTACACACCATAATAATATTAGAAAAAAACAGTGTAAACATTAATATATATTTTTTAAAAATGTGAGATGGGATATGCGGAGAAGAAAAACATCATATCAATGGAAGAGGATGTAAGAGGAGGGCTTTCATCAGATATTCACCCAAGAGTCCTCAAGAAATCTAGAGAATATAATGTGGAAAGGGGGAACTATGGGGGGGGGAAACCATGCGTGGAATTAGATGAGGGGGTTGGAGTTTCCATAAAATACACATTAGAGGGAGGGGAGGGAGGAAAAAAATAAATAATGAAAATTTAAAAAATAAAAATGAAAAAATATAAATAATCAGAAACAAAAACGATTTGTGCATTGTTTAACAAACTGTGCACCAACATTGCACTAGAAACTACTTAGGCTAGGAATGCTTTCATGGTTACCCTTATCAAGATGAAAAATTGAGAAAACCATTCTCCAATCATTCCAAATAGAACTATCATGATGATAGACCTCACACATGGTTTCCACACAATTACTTGTAACCTTGCGTAACCTATGCACATAACCCTATTGGGCTAGAAGATTATAAAATTTAATGCAAGATCAATATAAAATCATACAAGAGGATAAAAGTAAGTAAAATAAATAAATAAATAATTTTTAATTGTTGGGTTGTGACATAGGATCTGGTTGATACATCTTCAGTTGAGATATATGGAACAAAATATTTACTAAACTAAACCCTAGTGGTAAATACAAGTGATATGCCACCTCGGATAGGCATTCAAAGATATCAAAAGGGATTATGAATCAATTATATATATAAGCCTATGTTCCAAAATGTTGATTACCAGGAATTGGAGATTTTCTAAAGAGAACATGACAAGTATTCTCAAATGTAAATAGTGGTCGATGATGAGCCACATACGATTTCTGATGACTTTGATTCATCTCCATTATCACTATAATCAACAAAATATTATTTATTGTATCTTGATCATCCCATGAACCAACATGAATTATATCCTATTTCCTTCCAAAAATGTGAATATTGAACAGTAAATTCATATAATGAATTAAAAGGATCCGTTTTTTGGGCCTGGTAACTGTTTTTATACAGGAAATCGACTATCGATATATGATCATACCATGATCCACCAAAATCTATTTCATAATCCACAATAATTTCATCTAATATTTAGATTTTTCTATATCATTTTACAACATTTTAAGGATGATAAATTTTCCTCATAGTCAACATTTTCCCAAATTATTTCTCTTTGTATTTCCAAAAAAATGAGACATAAACCACTGATCTTAATCGAATACTATTTATACTGGTATTCCATGATATTTAACACTTATCATATATATAATTACTACATGTATTCCACCATATTTTACTAAACAATAGGTATGAAATGGGACAAATATAAGAGATCATAGTCTATCAAAAATATGGAATTTTTCTTTTGAACAATCTTGGATAGACTTGTTATAAATCCATAGCAATATTTTCCTATTTCAACACATGAATTGGTAAACACTTTAACATTCACACTAGTCACAGATGCTCTGCTATAACATTCTGTAAGGTGATACATCTCAAAATAAACTCATCCAATTTTATATTCATTCCAAGAAAACAAATGTTTTATTTTAATTCATTATACATATTTTTTATTCTAGGATGAATATTCCATATCAAATGATGGTAAGAATGAAAGAGTTGTTGTTGATAACCCAAACATATGACAAACCGATATCAAAACACAATAATAATCTTATATCATGATTCCATCCCTTCGTAGTATCCCTACTAAGGAGTTTTGACCTCATATCAACATAATTAGAATCATATTTATGTGAATATTTATAATTCAAAAAAAAATCCTGAAAAAAATATACAACAATAAAAAAAATATACCACAGTCATTACAATAGAAGTGAATGATAGTATCAACGATATTAGCTCTTATTATTCAATAGCCTCTTTCTTTGAGCTGTCAATATGATTCCCTACTTAATGTATCCACAATATAGTTCCCTTTTCCATGAGTATACATTATGTCAATGTCAAAAATATTGAGATACTACATTCATATATTTTGTGTTATATTGAAATCTATTTGTCAAAAAATGTGTTTCATGCTCTTGTGATCCACAAACACTGTATATTTCTCACAAAAGAGGTAATGATGAAATGTCTCCAAAGAATTGACTAAATTGTCAAATTATAAATTGTGCATTAGGTAGTTCATCCCATGAAACCATAAGTTTCATGATCCATAAGAAAAAACAATATATCCCTACACGAGAATACAACCCAACCAAGATCCCAAAGATTCATAATACACCACAATTCCAAGTCCAAATTCTTGACATTTCAAGATTGAGGATGATGTAAAGAAATCATTTATTTATTCAAAAAACATTTTAAAGTAATTGTTTTATTAAAATCAGAAACTTCCACTTCTCAAATATGTCATTGGTGAAGAAATTCATCAAAATTAATGAACAAAATATCGATAATAACTTGAGATACCAAGGAAACTGCATATCTCAATGGCATTCTTTACTGTTTTCTAAAAGATTACAACCTTGGTATTTTATGGATCAATAGAAACACATTTCTCATAGATTACAAGGACATGGAGATATACCTCCTATTTCAAAGAATCCCACTTTTAGATTTTGATATATAAATGATGATCCCACAAGATTCAAGACACTATCACCAACAGTTTCTCATTATAATCCTTTTTTCCTTGGATATAATAGTATGTAATTAAAAAATACCATCATTGAAGTATATATATACCTTTGAAATGTAAGATTCATCAATTCTATAATCACAACTGGTGTATTCATATGACCAATAGGAATAAACACATACTCATAATGGCTATATCTACTTATTGAAGCTATCTTTGGGATATCCTCCTTTAGAACCCATTATTTGTGATATCTCGATTTGAAGTCAATTTTTGAGAATGAATAGGATCCACTAAATATATCAAATATTCCATTAATTCAAGGAATGGGAGACAAATTCTTTATGATAACATTATAAAATTTATAAAAATCCACACAAATCCTAAGAGTTCTATAAATATTTTTCATAAACAAAAAAAGTGTTTCCCACATGGACAAGATAGGCTAAATGATCCATATTCTTTAAAATTATTCTAACTATAAAATCAATTTCCTTAATTCTGTTGGTTCCATTTGATAATATAGAAGTGATATGGGATTGGTCCCTGGAATGAGATCCATAATAAAATACACTTCTCATATTAGTGGAAACTCTATGATATTATTTGAAGAAGCATATGGAATCTGAAATATTTTTTCGAAAACCCTTATTCTCTATTTCATCAACAAATTACAAGTTCAAAGTTCCAAACTAGTATGCGATTATTAAATCTACTAGTACACACAATATTACTCCACTATCATTGGCATTTCGATATGTTCTAAAGAGATTCACAACATCGTCTACTATAGGGAACCAAACCATTCATCTATAATAGTCAATGTTGGATTTGATCATTTTCAACCATTCGATTCTGATGATCATTTAATAAAAATCTATCTTGAGTAAATAAAAAACCCATATGAATTCAAACAAAAATATAGTTATCGAAGATGTTTTCTAAATAAAGGATTTTAATTCATTTTGCCTATGAGGGGTTTAAGTTTCAAAAGAAAAGGATCATATCATCCTTTTAAACTATCATATCTAAAACACAAGAATTAATAAACAAGTTGGATGAAAATTTATTGAATATTATTTCTATAAAAGTATAATTTAAAATAATAAAACCTCTCAGCATGAAAGGTTCATATTGACCATCCATAATTGTTTTCTAAACTCTTAAATTTATTAAATGATGAAACTTCCTCATTATTACACTATTGATATTTCCCAAGTTGAGTATTCAGGGTTTTCCTAAAATCACCAAAGATCCATTGGTTCTTGAGATGAGAAATATTTTATTTCACTCATACCATAAAATAATATGATGCCTGACAAGTGTGAGATATATCCCTAACAGCTGGCCTTGGATCATGACGATAATAAAAATGATTGATTCCCATATGGTTACAATTATGTAATTATCTATGTGTTTTCATTCAATCACATTTTGTATGCCCATAATAGTCACACTAATATCATCCATGATTACTCATTGGGTATGATTGTAAGTTGACCAATTATATATTCTGATTCTATGATACACCACACCATTGATAATTGGTGTTCCTCCTTTATAAAGGACCCCATTACACCATGATAGGGGTGGGGTGAATCAATGTGTCATTTTTAACTGATAATATGATGGATCATGTTCCCATATTTTTTTGACCCAATTATACATATCTGATAGGAATGTCCATAAAATAAAAAATCACATGCAAAGAGATAACACAAAAATATTACATGGTTAACCACTATTGGTGGATCCATGGAGCATATGTCGATAGTGTTTCAGTAATACCTAAATCCAATAATCTTAACTAGTTTTTTAATAAAATAGTTTAAACATAGTATGTTCAATCCAGGATCACTAAATTTACAAGATGTCTGGTATGACACACTATGTCCCTTGGAAGACATCTATCGACTCCCCTATCTCACTACCATGGGTGATGTCTTACTCAATTTATCGATTTGAAGGTTGAATCATCATATTGGCATGAAATTAATTATCATTGACCATCACGGGACTCATCTCATACTGCAGACCAGAGTTCATATACATTGAAACCCCTATTCACTGAAAAATTAATGTTCCAAAATACCTTTCTTGAAGCTCCTTCACGAAGCTCACAACCTTCATGAATGAATCTTCCTTTGCAGAACACATGACATTCATGAAGCTCAATAATCCATCGTAGATCACACCATCATCATGAAACACCCATTACATAGAATCATCAGAATCAGTCAATACATAACTATTATTTTTTATGATGGTCATGATTTCATAGAGAACAAAACTCAAAAAGCACCCAAACTTTACAAAATTAGAGACATTATATATTTTCACTAATTATATTCCTATAATATGCAGTTGGGGTAGCCTCATATGTATAGTATCAAATTATTATGATGTTCCACTTCCTTCAGTGTATTTTTTATGTCCTTCAAAAATATCTTCATGTAGATCCCTCTCTTATGAAGCTCCAGAGATATTTTTCATCATCACATACCTTGTAAGGGTTTCCCCTCATCCCCTGAATGGGGGGTTATAAAAAATAAATATGAAAGATGGACTTCATGTCATTCAGATCGTCATCACAGGGAGGACCATCAATACATAATACCATTTTGTTGCACCACTTCTAGTAATCATAGAAAACACTGTTAGACCACCACACACTCATAAAACTAAACCTTTGTGAACTTGTCTTCACCGAACCCATATAGTTTCCATATTTATGAAGAGTGGATTCTTGAAAACAACCTTCTATGATACTAACAACTTTTTCAAGAATTTGAGACAAAAAATATAGAAAACACTGGGAATCAAAACCACCATCAGTAGTATTGTCACCTTATATTGTAAGATCACTTGTCATGAAAACTCCTTAATTAATAAAATGTGTATTGACAAAAAAACAATCTCCATTTTTAAAAATAATCAGCCTTAGTTAAAACATATCACATGATTCATACATTTTAATTTCTCTTATTTCCCTTAATAATCAATATACATCCTTGAACCATATTACCAAAATGTTTCTTCTTCCATTTTCTATCTACTGACCATCATTGGGTAATCATTTATATAAGTCTTGTAAGTATTGGAACAAATTTCTAGTTTCATCATATATTCAATGATGCATTCTTTTAGGTATGCACTAGTAGGAAATTTTGGTGCCATGTGAACTAAATTATTACATATATCCACTTACATTGTTTTTGAGAGATTTTACACCATCAAAATAATGAATTACATTTATTACAAAATACTTAACATGTGAGGATAACGTATTTTTGTGAATAATTTATTGAAATATTACCATGTAATCCCTTGATCCAATTTAGACTGAGACCCTAAATCCCACCATTAGCGTGAATGATCCTCCTGCATGTAGGTTTCAAAATTCACCTATAACTCTACTATTGTGGAAATGAAATTGAAGACTCGAATTATCCATTATAGTCACACTTCTTCTTTTTATAGTCTTGAATCACCCTGAATGATGGGTAGATTCTACTTTTGGAAATGAACTGAGGGATCCTTTAGTGGCCCTATCTTTTAATTTATTAAAATTACATTAACTTTGGGGAATAAATGAAAATTTTTGAAAATAGATGCCCAATGACCATACTGGTGTAGTATATTTGGGAACATGGAAAAATAAGAACTGAGACAATACTGATCCATATTATCACAAACAAGGTTCTTCACGACTCTCACCCTTCTTATACACAACAAACATCAAAAAGTTATTCATAACAAGGATATGGAAACATAAAAAGGTGTTACTAGAGATTCTTAGTAAGGGTAAAAAAATGAGATATATATGTATAATCATGAGCCTAAGGTTATGAGAACATGAAAATAAGAAAAGAATATCATACCCTACATATCAAAGAGAATATGCATGAAACATGGCATAAAGCATAGAAGTTCATGAGACATGGATCATAAAAAAATATGGAACATAATCCATGAAATGATAACATAGAAATAAAACAGGGAATTGTGGAAGAAAAATAATCATATAATATTTTTCTATATTTTCAAAGGATTCTCTTCTAAGACCATCTTAGAAGCATGAGTTCACTTACCATACCCTCTTGGTTGTCATGGTTCACTCACATGGCCTTCTTAGTAGCATGAGTTCATTACTCAAACTATATTGGTAGTCATGGTTCACTCTTATCACCAAATTAGTGTTTAAGATTCACTCCCAAAACCATCATCATTTATCTCAATAAATATAAACATTTACCTAATGTATTGGAGGAAGATATAGGTCCCTCCCATATCATAATGAAATTATACATACTTATTCCCCTAAATATTTTAAAATCATTTCATAAACCATGGGAATAAATTGGCATCATGAAAAATAAATCATATCATAACCTATAAAAAATAAACAGGATTCCTAATCATTTCATCAAATAAATAACCCAGGAAAAGAAGCTTGTTTCATAAGAATATAACTTGTGAAAGAGAAACTGGTATCATAAGCATCATGGCATCCAAACATAACACATTCAGAGAAATAATATGAATGTAAACATTGAATAATTTTTCTTTAAATTCAGGAGTAACACTAATTCATGTTATTATTGATGGGAAATAATTTTTAATGTTATTTTAAAATAATTTCTGGAGAAAAGTATCTTTTCTACAATGAAAAACTATTTTTAAAGAAGAAATAAATTTAGAAAACATTTTCCCTTGAAATTTTTTTTCAAATATTATTTTAAAACAATTTATTTTTATTTTTATTTTGAAAACATATATTATTTAGGATATAAAATGAATTTTCCATAGAAGAGAGAGATGCTCTCAGATTCTTCTTAAGAACATATACTTAATTAACCTATGTACCCATTAGAGAAAAATTGTAACAATGCATTGAGATATCAGGAATAAATAGAGGATATAGAAAATCATGACTGTTGTTGAGATATGGATTATAAAATTTTATCAAGGGAAACATACTCATTACCCATCTAGGAATAAGTTGATATTGTTTCAATAAACTCTTACTGATTGGTAATATGGGGTGACACTCTTTATTTAAGAAAAGGAAATTAAATAAAGATTATAATATCTTGATAATATGTATATTAAAGATATAAAATGTAACATAGAAGTATATAAACCATGAAAAAGAGTTTAGGTGCATAAAAAACGTGATTATCAAGGAAGGAAAATTGAAACAAAACTATTAAAAAGATTTGGTAACTTTTGAATCTTAAACCCCATGAATTAAATTTCATAAAATTGTAATGTAAATACACATAATAATAATTATAATAGAAATATAATAAATTCTTCTATAGTACAAAAAACACACAAAATATGTTAGTGGTGTATAATGAATATATCTCATTGAAATAAAAGTGTGATCAAATTTCTCAAACCTTGCTCTTGATGTCGTCTGACATGTTCAAACAACCTCTTAATTGGCAACTCATTTTAGATAGTGACAAAATTCTTCATTTGGTTCATTATATCAATGTAAGGCTTCTAGGGGTAATGGAGGGATTTGGGGAAGTTTATGGGGTGGTTCTTGGAAAAACCTATTTGGTTTGAGAGGTGTAAAGAAGAGAGAGAGGTGTTGTCATTTTATAATGAAGTAAGAGTGTCACTCTTATAAATATTTGAAGAGAGAATTCCACCCATATTTTTCATGACTAATTTTAATCCAATAATGTACCAAAATAGATCCATTGTAGGATAGGGTCAACATATGGCCATAAAATGGATTTTTTACATGTTTATTGGTCATTTTGGACTTAAGGTTTTAGTTTGGTCTCTTATTAATCTTAATTTAACTATAATCATTGTAATAAATATTAATCACATTAAATAATATTTTTCGTAATAAAATAATTTTACCTTATTTGAAAATATAAATTATGCTGATTCCAAATATGGAATCTGTTTTTCAAAATTCTAATCACATATGTGGCATAAATTAATTTAAAAATAATATTGTACAAGGGTCTAAATACATGGAATTAAAGTAAAAACAATCAAAAATATGAAATGTTTTTACACCAATTTTCAAAGATAAATTGATCTAAATGAACTTAATATTACTAATTTATAAAAATATTATATAAGTAAAAATTTAAACCAATTTAATATACTATTTTATCTTATAAACAAATTATATTAAAAAGATGTTTTGAATTAAAATCCTGTATTTTTCACCATTCATCCTAAAATGGGGTTTCTTAGAAAAATCCAAAAAAATACCTAGGATAATTATGAAATTTTTTATTCAAAAATAATGATTAATTTTATAAAATTATATTCATAAATGTTTCTAAAATTGATTTTAGTATTTTTCATAGATGTACATTAAAGGTAGTTCATTTGAGAAAATGGTATTTTAAAACATTTAATGACTTTACCGAAAAATATCTTTCTCTATAAAAATATAATATTTATATAACACAATTGTATAAAAATGTTTTAATAACTATTTATTACAATTTATATAACTATATATAAATTCTATGTTATAGTTATATCATTTAAAAAATTGTAATAGTGAAATGATATTTTTAATTAACATCAGTGTTATGTGTAACATACGCCAAGGTGGAGTTGCGGGTAATGTACACCAATTCATTGTTCTATGTAACTAATGATGAGTCTATGTTTGCTGTAACATACAATGATTTTTTCTATGTGAATGTAATTTCTGACTTAGTTCATTGTAAGACATAAATGATAATTTAATTGATCTAAGAAAAAAGGTCCATAAAAGCAAAGGGTGTTACATTATACAACCCTTAAAATAAATTTTCCCCTCAAAATTTGTCACCCATGATAAAAAATGAGGATACCTATTTTTTATTATATACTAATATTAACATGTATATTATTATAACTGCAGATTTCTACGAAAACATTTACTATGTGAGTGGTTTTGTTTCCTAGGAAATTCTATGTACGATCTAGAATTTCAACTGGTAGTTCCCCATAATAAAGGAATTTATCATTTAGTATTAAATCTGAGTATAATACCTGTAAATGGTTAGGTACGTACATCCTGAGGAGTGATACATAGAATACAATATGGAATTTAGAGAGATTTTGAGGGATTTATCAAGAAATTTATATCATCTTGATTTGATCAAGATTATAAATGGGACCAATGTACTTTGGGATTAGTTTCCCATTATTTTCAAAACTCATAACCTTTTTCCAATGTGCGATTTGTAGAAAACGATTTCACCCACATAAAATTCTATATCACACCAACAGTTATCAACATAATGTTTCTACCATCATTGAGCTTCCATGACATGATACTGATTGGTTATGACATTCTCAACACTTCGTTGAGAAAACTCATGTACCAATAACTATCATTCTCCAACATCATCCCAGAAAATTAGATCTCTATGTTTCTTTTCATAGAGGGATTCATATGATCCCATATGAATCCTTGAGTGAAACATATTATTGTATGAAAAAACTACTAGAAAAAGGTATTGATACGATCATCCCATTGAAATATAGAGAATAATATCTCGACATATCCTATAGGGGTTGAATTGTTCTTTTAGAATAACTGGTTGTCTGATGATGATAAGAAGTGCTAAGGATAAATTTTTTACCAGGTTATTGCTAAATACTTCTCCAGAACATTGAGATGAACTTCATATCCTCGTATGATACAATAGAATTTTGTACTCCAGGTAAAAATACAACTTCTTTAATATATATCTTATTGGGATGATCCAGAGATAATTTCTATATGATATAACTGAAGTGTGATGACATAGTAGAGAGATAAACTTCCACCCTTATAGTATAAATCCTTTTAGTTGTTTTGGGTAGTCCACCAAAAAAATTCATACTTACATTCTCTCATTTCAATTCTGGTATGGGTAATGGATTCAACCCCTTTTACTTTTTTCATTCAACCTTAACATGTCAGAATACCATGAACTATGATATAAACTCTATGATATCTCCCTTCATGCAATCCCACTAGAAGTATTCTTTCAAGTCCCCATACATCTTTTTACTTCAAGGATGAATAGAAAGTGAAGGTCTATGAGAATACTCTAATATATCCTTCTTCAAATATAGTATATAAGGAAAATGTACATATATCCTAAACTTTATCTTTCTATACTCATCAATGTTAATCTCAAGAACATTTCTATATTTATTTTTTAGATCTACATCTTCATTCGTTGATTCCTTAATATTCACTTGGATATAGGATTAAACATTACCTTGTGAAAGGTATGATTTTCCCTTTCCTTTAGGATATCTAGATCCATCATTCCCAAATAATAAAATATTAGAATTTATTCTAATCCTCATCATGGGTAAGCTAGAATGATCCCTCAAACTCAAAGCATCAACCACCATATTATTTCCCATAGTAATGTTTTGAGAATTCATAATCCTTTAACAACTCTAACCATATTATTTAGTGGATGTTCAACCCATTATAATTAAATATATATTTATTTATTTTATTATCAGTATTTATATCACAATTTTCTCTGTAAATATAATTCATCTATATCCTTAATGAAAAAATTACCACTACTAACTCCAAATCATGCGTCAGATAATTTTTCTAATTAATCTTCAACTACCATGGAAAATAGTGATATACATGATATTATAAATTATACCAGATAAAAATAACTCATTTAATGAATATATATATTATAAACCCTTATACACTAATGGAAAATGTAAGCGTAGCTGCACTGACTCACCTTCCCTTTAGTTCTGTTGAATATTCTTCACATTCATCTTTCTAGAGAATCTTTAAACCCATTTAAGTTAACATGGTCATATGATTTGATAGCCATGACAAATATTCCACAAGGATTTGATAATATCCAAAAAAACCAAGAATTATATGGATCTCATTCACCATGGTTAGTCTAGCACAACATTGAATATAATTCATCATTGATACATCTATTACGATAAAATCTATTGATATTATGTGACAAAAAAATTAAACTTTTTCCATAAAAAATTCACACTTTGTAAATTTTTCATATAGATTATACTCTTTTCAGGAATTTTGTTATAAAATTATGTGATCTCCATGCTCTTCCATTCCCTTTTATTAAATAAGAATATAAGCTATATAAAATACCACAAATTATGTGAGGTAATATGTAAAGGCTACATTAAATAAATCCATGAAGATACTTGGGACATTAGTCAGAAAAAATAAATCACTATATATTCGTAGTTTCCATACATTGTTTGAAATTTTGTTTTCAGTATCTACTCCTCCTTGAACCTCAGTTGATGATATCCAGAATGAAGGTAAATCTTTGAAAAGTATTGAGTTCTGTGTAGTTGATCAAACAAGACATCCTTACTGGTAAGAGAACTATTTTTCTCTATTTTAAACTTTTTCAACGCATTATGATCAATGAATTGTCACATTGATCCGTTATTCTATTTCAAGAAAAATAACTTGTGCACCCCAGGGGAAAATCATAGCCTAAATAATCCTTTATCATGTTTTTCTTTGAGTTTCTTCTCAAATTACTGCTACTCAATCAGTGCCACTCTATACAGAGTATTTGAAATTAGTGTGGAACTATACATGAGTACTATTGAGAACTCAAAACCATATTTTGGTGGAGGGATAAGTAACTCTTACATAAAGACATAAAAAATATCCTAAACAATAGGAATATCATTAATGTAAATTTTCTCCCAAAATATATGAGGTAAAAAACCCTTTTTAATATGAATTAAGACGCATACCCTGAAAAGAATCTCATTTGTAAGTTAATTCTTATCGTTACAATGATGGATGATCATATAAGGGTTGAGATATCAAACATAACATCCCTTTGTTGACAATTAAAATGGGATTTAAGTAGAGAAATATAATCCATGACTATAATAACATGAAATTCAACCAATGGATGAATGAAATGATTTTCTGGAATCACATTCCCACAAATGTCAACTGGATAGGAAGTATAGAAATGTGATGATATCAACATAATATATGGGGGTTTGGCTGGTAATTTCACATATAGTTTGTTCAGGGAATAATAAAACCCTTAGTAAATTATTAATATATGAAAGAGTTGTTAGACAAAGAATCCAATAATTCAATGGATGTTATAGAGTGGATTTCCGGTGTACGATTCCTCACGTCGTTATCTAAACCCTTATCTGAAATAGAGAATGACTGAAATTTTTCCTTGTCCCTTGGCATAAGAGAATACTGACGATTTTCATAATCACCAACCCTAGGTTTTGAGAAGTGTTAAACATAATTAACACTCTCCCTACACGTGTATCATTGAATCCTGGGAGGTTCATTTTAATGTATTTTTTCTCCATTCTCATCCTTATCATACATATTCCTATAACATTGAAAATAAAATTCATGATCTCTTTCCCTTCCACACAAAAAACTTTTTTTAGAAACCATATGAAACATTATTCCATGCTTCATCCCACACCTATACCGTAATGGAAATATCATATTCCTCACTTTGTGGTTTTTGGATTTTCCTTTATACTCTATCATCCTTTTCTTCTAAAAGACATGAGATTTATTCATGACAAAAACCATTATGTTAACATTGATTGGAAAATGCACAATCACCTCACTGCTAGAAAATTATCTGAGGGAAATTCCATTTTAAGGCCTATATTTAATACACTAATGAACAAATCGACATTACTTTTAAGATGGATGATAATTACTGATGCACACCTCACTATTCTTTTGAAATTATCCTCATAGGTAACAACATATTTACCATTCCACTGTTTCAACTAAAAGAATTATTTTACATCTTGGTATGGATATTCCAAGGATTTATATTTTTGAAAAACCTGATCTAACACTAATCCTAATCAATGGATTTAATATAGTCTTATTTCCCTATATTCTTGATTAGAGTCCAGTACTAGTTTCCTTATCCTTGTAACCAATAGATAGTCAGAATTAATTTCTCATGTTATATACACTTGGGAATGGAGAATATATTTTTATAAGTACTAAAGTGGATGAGATGGCCCTCTAAAAGAAGATGGGTGTTTCATCTTTAAAGACTCAACAAATTTTTTTCACCCTTTTCTAATTTGGATGTCAACAATGATTCATAGCTTAAAAATTTTGTGTGATCATAGAAACAAGGTTTTTTATTCCAACAACAATACTATTCTATTTCTCCAGTGAAAAATCACTATATTTTCCATATCAATCAGCATTAATGTGGTTCCTTCAGGTTCTTACTATTATATAAAACCAATAACAAATGAGTGATAAAAAGTTATCATATTTAAGAACAAAATAATTATAAAAAGTAACTTATATGAGGTCTAATTATTACAAATTCTTTTATGTAGTAATCCTTATAATTTGTGAAGGATTTTCATAGAAAACTTATATTTAAATCATCATCATGGTTTATGGGTAGTTTTGGAATTACCAAATCATACCCCTCGGTAGTGTCAAACCATGTGTGCAAAAAGGCCCATTTTCATGTACCAGATTACACTGAGTCATGAAAAGAATATATTTTTGGAGTTTATATCCCTAGCTACATCTCTTCTAGGGCCACATGTACTTATAGTATCCTACTAGATATTTTTTTCTAGGACAACACTCAATCTATTAATTATAAAAATTCTAGGACATTTTCATCGACTTTTCATTATCCTTAGACTTATCTTCACACTACGGTTTTCTCCTCCTATATTCTGAAGCCTAACTAAACCATTTTTCTGATACTAATTATAATGAGACTCAATTTTCATACATTAAAATTACAATAATTTTTTAGAAATTTTAAAATATTTTACAAATATAAACCCAAAGACCATACTAGTCTACTTCCTTAAAAAACATGTAATCATATATAATGATACATAAGTGAGCAATATTATCTCCAAATTGGTTCTTCTTGACTAAAACCCTTAATGCACACAACAAACATAATAAATATCTTCATAACATGGGGAAGGAAACATTAAAAGTGGCGATCTCATATGATCATCATGGGTAAGCATGGGATATATGTAAGAATAATCCTGAGCATTAGCGTCTGAGAACATGAATAAGAAAAAAGAATATCATACCAGGAATATCCATGATAATAATTATGAATGATTGCTTAAATATTAGTAGTTAATAAAAAATGAATCACATATAAATAAAGAACATAATCCATGAAATCATATCATAGGAACAAAAAGTTGAATTGTAGAAAACACATAAGCATATAATATTATTTACAAATTATCTAAGTAATCACTACAAATACCATCATATTATTATACGTTCACTCCCCATACTATATGGGTAGTTAAGGTGTACTCAGATGGCCATATTATTGCCTTGATTTTAGTCTAAATAACATATTTGTAGCTATGATTAACTCCCATGACCATATTAGTAGTCTCTATTCACTTCTAATATCATATTAGTCTATCACTTGATATATAAATCATTACCCAATGCATTGGATGAATACATTGGTCCCAACCATCTCATAATGAAATAAAACATACTTATCCCCCAAGATAGTTGAAAATACTATAAAAACCCATGGAAATAAATGGGTATCATAAACTTGAAATCATATCATAACCTATGGAAAAAAATATAGGTTTCATAATCCCTTCATTAAAATAAAAACTCATGAAAATTAGAGGGTTTAAAAACCATATAACCTATGAAATTTAAATGGGTTTCATAAAAATCATAACATCAATACATAATCCATTCCTAGAAAGAATATAAATTGAAACATTTAATAATTTCAATTTAAATCCATGAGTGACAAAAATTATTGTTATCTTAAAAGGGATATAATTTTTAATGTTTTTTTAAATCATTTTTGCAGAAAATATCCCTTCTACATCAAAATTTTTTTTAAATCCTAACAAGTTTTTGAAGATTATTTTCATTGAAAATGATCTTCAAGGGTCATTTGAAAACAATTTCTAATTCTTTTTAACAAACAATATTTTTTATATAAATCATATTTCTGACTGAATATAGAGATTTGATAGTTTTTTTGTTAAAAAATTTCTTAAATAACATAAGTACCAAATAGTGAAAAATGGTACTAATACACTGAGATATCATAAATAAATATAGGATGCCTAAAATGATGAGAATTATTGAGATATGGAAGATAATATCTCCCCAAGGGAAGCATAATCATTACTAATATCAATAAATTATGACATTGTTTCAAAAAAACCTCTTACTAGTTTTTAACTTGGGATTATATTATCCCTATAAGAAAAGAAAATTACATTATGTATATATCATCATTAAAATAAGTTTACTCAAAATAGAACATGGTAAAAGGATTTATATAGACCCAAAAAAGGTGTTTAGGTGTAACCAAAATATGAGTCTTAAATATGGAAATTAAAGAAAATGCTATCTTACTGATTTTGTAATTTTGAAACATAAACCTGTAGAAATAATGTTCATAAAATGGATATGTAAATCCCAATACCATTAATTATAAGAGAAATATAATAAATTAATGTTATGTTCATACATAAAAAAATTTAGTGGTGAAGGAATAATGAATTTTATGGAAATAAATGTGTGATGAAATTTCCATAACCTTGTGTCTTGATTCTCGTCGTACTGGTTCAACCCACCTCTTAATTGGGTAAATCCTATGGGTTTTTGACAAAAGGCTTTTTGGGGATTCATTATATCCAAGGTAAGGACTCTTAGAGTATTATTGGGATGTTTGTAAGTGCATTGGGAAGATATTGGCTAAACATAAGTGGTTTTGGAAATGTGAATAATAGAGAGTGTTGGTTACCTTTTATAATGAAAGATGATTGACACTCATGTAAATATTTGAAGAGAGAATTTCACCCAAATTTTTCATGTTTAATGTGGATCCAATAGTGATCAAAATTAGATATAAGAGAGTATAGGTTTTATATATGGTTATCCAATATATTTTGGAAAAGTATATAGGTTGTTTTCGGCCTTAAGGTTATGATTTAGTCCCTTATTAAGCTTAATTTATCCTTACTCATTGTAATAAATTTTAATCATGTTCGCTAATACTTTTGGTAAAAAAAATTTATTATCATTTTTAAGAATTATAAATAATTAGCATTCCAAATATAGAATCCATTTTTTCAAATTCAAATCACTTTAGTGGGTGATGTTAATTTAAAAAAAATATTACCACTATATTGAAAATGCAGGTTTTTAAATTGAAAACATTCAAAATATTGGTATGTTTTTATACTTTAGTTCAAAGTTAAAAATATAATAATGACATAAGGTGTACTAATTTTTAAAAATATTTTTTTATTTACCTTTTAAAACAATTTAAAAATTAATTTATCCTTATATATAAATTAGATAAAGAAGTTGTTTTGAATTAAAAAATTGTATTTATCACTTCTCATCCAAAAATGAAGTTTCTCAAAAAAATCCCAAAAATCAATGCCAAGATAATTTCAATTTTATAAATTAAAAAATAATTTTATTTAATGAAATTAATATTATGAATATGTAAAAAATTAATTTTATTATTCATCATAAATGGACATTAAAAGTAGTTCATTTGATAAAATGGTAATTTTAAACATATAAGGATGTCAACAAAAATTATATAATTTATTATCAATATTTTTTATTTATATTAAAAAATATTTCTAACATTTTATAATTGTTTAGTTCTAATAATATAAGAATTTTTAATGTCTTATTTATAATTATATCATTTATATAATTATTACAGTAAAATGATGTTTTGTAGAAACATATGTGTAGCGTGTATTGTACACCAAATCAGTGATGCGTCAAACATTCACAAAGTTGATGTTATATGAAACATACACTGAGTTGATCTTCTATGTAATGTAAATCGAGTCAGTGTTGTTTGGAAGGAATGTTTGACATAGATCATTTCAAAAAAAATGAAAATTTAATTTATTAGAGAAAAAAAGGTCTATAAATACCCATTGTGTTACATTCTATCCCTTAAAATGAATTTGTAACATGAAAGTCATCACTCCGGATAAAAATATGAGTATAAGTTTGATTCATCATATAATTATGTTCCCATATAGCTTCATCAAATGGTGATTTATCCACAATATTTTGACCAAGATAGTCGTCTGGTTTTATAGATGTTTATTTCTATAGTACAAAATACCAACTAGTAGTTCCTTATAAGAAAGATCAAGCTCCAACGGTAGAACATCTGAGTTCAGTAAATGTGAATAATTAATTATATACATCCTCAATAGATATACCAGAAACGCATCATGTATTTGATAGATATTTGGAGCATATGAAAAGCGATAACTACCATCCTGATGCGATCAATATTTTCAATGAAATTGATATACCTATGTATTAGTTTCCCTTTTTTCTGAATCTCATATACATATTCTAGGGTAATATTCATATAAATACCTTTTCACAATATTCATATTATAGATCACATTTAATTTTATAATCATACATTTTTCTACCTAATATGAGTTTCCTTGATATGTTGCAGAATGGTTCTAACCATATCAACCATTTCATTAGAAAACTCAGGTCCCGGTAGCTTTATTTCTCCAATCATATCCCAGTACAATAGATCTCTAAATTTCTTCCCATATATGGCTAAATATAAGGGAATCATTATTCTTGAGTGAAGGATATTTTTCTATGAAAACTCAACTAGAGGAAGGTGTTGCTCCCAACAACCTTTGAAATCCAGAGAATAAGTTCTCAACAAATCCTATATGTTGTGAATTGTTCTTTTAGACTGTCCATCTATCCAAGGATGATAAGTAGTGGTAAAGCACAATTTTTTAGTAGGTTATTACTAAATTCATTTCCAAAACGTTGAGGTGAACCTTATATCCTGATCTGATACAATAGAATGTGGTACTCCATTAAAATAAACTACATTCTTACCATATATATTGGAAAGCTCTTCCAAAGAGAAGTCATCTCTAATAACAATGATGTGTGTTGAATTATAAAGGTGATAAACTACCACCCACATAACATTAAACCCTTAAGAGTTTTTGGGTAGTCCAACAAAAAAAATATAGTGATGTTCTCCCATTTTTTTTATAGTATGGGTAATGGATTCAACATCCCCTTTGACATCTGTATTGCAAGATTAACTTTATGGAATACCAAAAAACAAGATACAAAATATAGAATATCTATCTTAATTCCATCCTACCATAAGTATTATTTCAATTCCCTATACATCATCATACTTCTAGGACGAATAGAGAATGAAGAACTTTGAGCTTCCTATAAGATCCCCTTCTTCAAATCTAGTATGGGAGGAACACATACACACTTCTTGCACCTTATCAATCCATACTGAGGAACATTTAAATATTTCTTTTGCAGATCTACATCTTCCTTATACACTTCCTCAATCATCACATGGATAGAGGGTTGAAGATTTATTTTAGAAAGATAAGATGTTATCCATCTTTAATGATTTCAAGATCCATCCTTTGAAAATATAGAAATATTGGATCTTTTGTGATCCTCATCATTGATAAGCATGTATGATCCTTCCGGCTCAAAAAATTGGATACCTTATTTTCTTTCACAGGGTTTCAATGTATTGAGCTGTCGTAATCCATTATCAACTCTAGACATGTTCTCTGGTGCATTTTCAACTCCTTCTAATTGAATATATATATAATTATTTTATGATAAGTATATATATCACACATTTATCCATAATGATAATGCCTCTATATATTAAATGAAAAATTTACCAGTGCTAACTCTAAATCATTAGGTGGGTAATTATTCTCCAGTATCTTCAACTTCCATGAGGCACAAGTGATAACCATGTTATTCTGTATAACAACACATCCCAGTACCTTCTTATATGTATAGATATAGCTTACCAACACTTCTCCACTATAGTTTTATGTAATCATAGGTGCACTGACTAAACATCACTTCAGTTCCATTAAATTTTCATCACATTCATCTATCTAGATGATAATGTAACCCTCTAAAGTAAACATGGTTAAAGGATTAAATAGTTGCATGAAATCGCAAAAAAACTGTATATTATATGCAGCTAATCAAAGAAAGATATAGATCTTAGTCACCATGGTTGGTCTAGTCTAGCATTCAATAGCCTCCTTCTTTGATGGATCTTCTACTATACAATCTCTTATGATTATGTGACCCAAAAATGAAACCATTTGCAGCCCAAATTGACACTTTATAATTTTTTTTATATAGATTCTTCTTACAAAGGGTCTTTCATACAATTATCAATTGATCTTCATGATCTTCCTTATTCTATTAATAGATAAAAAATACAATCTCTAATGACTACCACAAATTGGTCTTGATAATATCTAAATACACTATTAACTGAATGCTCAAGGAATGTAAAATAATTAGTAATACAAAAATGCATACCTATATTTTCATAGTGTCCATACAATGAATTTAATTCTATAATTGGTTTATCATCCACCCTAAACCTCAATTGACAGTATCCAAAATTTTCCTCAATCATGGAAAAATATTGATCCCAATACAGTTGATCAAAAAAGTCATCAATATAGGGGAAATTGTACTTTTTCATGATTGTGATCTTGTTCAACTCCTGATAATAAATTCAGAGTTGCATTGATCAATTTGTTTTTTACAAAAATAATGAGTTCACCCCAAGTTGACACTGATGGATGAATTATTCCCAAATCATGGTTTTCATGGAGTTTCTTCTTCAATTCGTACAACTAAATCCGGTTATTCTATATAGAGTCTTTGAAATTAGTGTAAAGAAAACTATGAGTTTTATTGAGAAACCAAATTTACGTTTTGGTGGAAGGCTAGAATAATCATCCATAAATAAATCATCAAAATCCCGATAAATAGGTATATCATTGATGTTATTTTTTATGGAAACATTTGAGATAAAAAACCCATTTGAATGTGAATAAAAACCCATACACTAGATGAAATCCACATAGGGAGTTCATGATTATCTTTACATTGATGGGTGATTAGAGGTGGGTTTGAAATGCCAAACATGACTTCCTTTAATTGAATATTGATTTTTCATATATATAGAGAAATCTAATCTATGCCTATGATGATATCTAATTAAACAGAAGGAAGTTTGATAAGATTTGTAGGAGGTACTTTTCCACAATTGTCAACCCGAGAGGAATCATAGACTTAATATGCAATCATTGTACCATTAGTGGTTTACACTACTAATTCCATATATAATTCTTATTGTGGAATATTAACTCCAATAGAATATTATTAGATATGAAAAAGTGGGAAGATCTAAAATAAAATAATACATTAGTAGTTATAGAGTTAATATTATGTGTATCTTTCATCATGTTATTATCTCACCCCTCATTTGAAATAGAGATTGCATGATATTTTTTCTTTTCTCTTATCTTGTGAGGTTTCTAACATCATTCATCATCACCAACCCTTACATTTGGGATGTGGTAAGTATAATTACCATTATCCTTACACCTGCAGTATTGAATCATAGGAGGTTCATTTAGTATTGTTTTAATCCATTCAGAAAATTTGATATCAACTTCCAATCAAATAAGTAATCAAACACCTAATGGCCATACCTCAAACACATAAAATATTTTTTAGACTCCTTAATAAAATTTACTCTATAATTCTTCCCACAAATTTATCACAAAGGAAACCTCGTCATCTACCCTTTATAGATTGTGTATTTTCTTTTAAAAATCATCTTTATTTTCTTGTTAAAACATTGAGATTGATATGTGACTCCAACATCAAATTATAACAATAATTTACAACACGCAATATCTTCATAGATACTAATGTCTCTGATACCCAACACCATTATTATAATTGTCTTTAAGCCACTGAAGAAACTATCAACTTTTCTTTCAGGTTGGATGATAACTCCTGACGCATACCTCACAACTATAATGAAAATAGCCTCATATGATTCAATCGATTCCTTATCCCTTTATGCCAATATAAGAAATTATTTTTCCCTCAGTGTACATAGAATCAATAAAAATTACTATTTGAAAAATATTTTCTTGATCTTGTCCCATTCCATGGATTCAATATCATTTTTTACCTCATATTCTGGATTAGAGTCCTCCACCACTTTGCTTCACCTTCTATCTAATAGACTTCAAGAATGGATTTATCATTCTAAAAATACTAAAAAATGAAGAATATATTTTTGGTAGTACTGATAAATTGTGCAAAAACATGTGAATAAATGTACCCTCTAAAAGAGGGTGGATATTGCCTCTTGAAAAACACAACATAATGTTGTTCCCCCCTATGATCAATTCGAATTCCACTATGATTTATAGCTTGAGACAACTGTGTGAGCAAAGAAATATGGTTATGAATCCAATATCCCATGGAATTCCTTTTCTCAAGAGGATAATTACTAATTTATCCCTCACAATCACCATTAATGGGGTTCTTTTGGGTTCTATCCATTGTATAAAACCAAAAATCATATATTGAGAAATAATTATCAAATTTTTGGAACCACATAATCATGGAAAGACAGCTATATGATGTCTTAATTATGAAACCATACTCAA
This sequence comes from Viscum album, assembly GCA_963277665.1. NCBI lineage: Eukaryota > Viridiplantae > Streptophyta > Magnoliopsida > Santalales > Viscaceae > Viscum > Viscum album. The sequence continues at coordinate 1,891,056,014 of OY728132.1, forward strand.
TCTATGACACCATATGAGTTTCCTAGGTTTTTCAACGACAAATTATATTTAAATCATTCATTATTGTTCTTCATGTGTTTATGAATCCCCCAAGCATATCCCCCCGGATTGTTTAGGAAGATGTGTAGCCAGGCTTCCTGCCGTGTAGCAGATTACCCCATATCTATCCCGAAACATCATGTCAATGTTTTTACCCTAGTTACATATATTCTAGAATCAAATACACTTATAGTTTCTTGAAAGAGATGTATTTATAGGAAACTACTCACTCAATACTTTTCTAAAATTCTAGTACATTTTTCTTTACATTTATTTATCTATAGACCTATACTTATCACAATGGTTTTCTGGTCCTAGTTTCCAAAGGTTAACTAAACATTTTCTATGATACAATATATAGAAAACCCTTCTTTTAATATATAAATATTACATATCTTTTATAAAATTCATAAAACATTATAAAATTAGAAGCTTAAAGACAATACTAGTCTAGTTCCTTTAGTAACATGGAAACACAAACAATGATACATAAGTGAGATAGATTATCTACCACTATGTTCTTCTTGACTAGAAACCCTTTTATACATAGATTACACAATAAATATCTTTATAACATGGGGAAGGAAACATAAAAAATTGTGATCATAGATGCTTAGTAATAGTGAACTAGAGAGATATGAAAGCATTATCATGAGCTAAATGGTATGAGAAAAAGAACATGATAATCGAAGAGAAAACCCTATAAATTAAACAGAAAATTTCTGAAACTTGGATTGTATATTAGTAGTTCAGAAGACATGAATCATATGTAAATAAATAACATAATCCATGAATGTATAACATTGGAAAAAATGTAATTTTGAATGACACATAATCTTATAATTTTATTTCCATAGTTTCCAAAACATCACTTCCAAGACCATCTTCATAGTATGGGTTCACTCCCACTACCATCTTGGTAGTCATGGTTCACCTCGTGGACATATTATCGGAACGTGATCACTCCTCATACCATCTTGGTTGTAATGGTTCACTCCCATGTCCATCTTAGTAGTTAAGATCCACTCTCAAGACCATATTAGTTTATCTGATGAGATATAAATCTTTACCCAATGCATTAGAAGGAAATATAGGTCTCACCCATATCATAATGAAATAATACATACATGTGCCACATGATCATTAAAAATAAAATCATACTGTATATAATTAAATGGGTATCATAAAAATTCAATCATATCATAACCTATGGTAAAATATACAAGTTTCATAATCCATTCATCAAAATAATTACTCCTTAAAATAAATGGGATTCAAAAGTGTATAAATAGTGAAAGAGAAATGGCTTTCATAAAAATCATTCGATTAGAACAGAATCCATTCATAGAATGAACTTTAATGGAAAAATTCAATAATTTTTCTATATATTCATGAGTAATACCAATGGATGTTATCTTATATGGGAAATAATTTTGAAAGTTATTTTAAAAATATTTCATGGGGAAGATATTATTTATGAATTGAAAACATATATTTAAAATATATAACATTTTTTTGAAACAAAATTCCTCAAAAATTATATCCAAGGAATAATTTAATACAATGATTTTTTTTGAAAAAAACATTATTTTTTTTATAAAATATATTTCTGACAGAATAGAGAGATACAATCTTATTTTTTATATATATTTTTCTTAATTAACATAAGAACCAAATATTGGGAAAATGGTACTAATATATGGAGATATATTGAATAAATACAGGATAAGGGAAACCTATGAGATGTATAGATTGATGAATCATTAGGGTTCATCAAGGGGAGTAGAATCATTTAAAATATAATAAAAAGATGAGATTGTTTGAATAAACTCACACAACTTTTTAACATGGTATCACACTATCCATGTAAGATAAAGAATTTACATGAGGTTTACAATATCATGAAAAGGAGAATTTTCATGATATGAAATGTAAACTGGAAGTATATAAACCTCTATAAAGAGTTTTGGTGCATAAAATAATATGGGTCTCAAAGAAAAAAAAATTGAGACAAAACTATCTAACAGATTTTGTAACTTTTTAAATGTAAACCCAATGAAAGAATGATCACAAAATGGATATTTAAATGCCCATAAATTTAAGTATGTGTTACATATAATACATTAATAAAAATTACATACACCACAGAAAATAAGTTAGTGGTGAAGAAGATATGGATCTCATGGAAATAAAATTTGTGGTGAGAATTTCCTTACCTTGTGTCATGACTATTTTCGTACTCGGTCGAAATTATTTTTTTGGGGTAAATCCTTTTGGTTTGTCCTAAATGGATTCTTTGGGTTGGATTCTATCCAAGGGGAGGATTATTAGAATAAGGGTGGAATATTTTGATTTTTATTGGTTATAGATTTTTTGAACATAATTGGTTTGATATATGTGAAGAAGAGGGAGAGGTGGCGACCTCTTATAGTGAAGGAGGAGTGTCACCCATATAAATATTTGATGATTGAATTCCACTCATGTTTTTCATATTTCATGTGGATTGAATAATGAAACAAAGTATATCCATCGAAAGATATTATAGAAATATGTCCATTAAATGGATTTTGGACAAGTGTATAAGTCGTTTTGGTCCTTATGGTTATTTTTTGGTCTTTTATTGAGCATAATTTAACCGTAATCATTATAATTATTTTTTATCACTTTCACTAGTATTTTTGGTAAAAAATAGTGTTTACCTTATTATACATTATAATTTTGTTTCTATATATAGAATCCATTTTTCAACATTCTAATTAGAGAATTTGTAGAAGGTAATTTAAAATTATTCCTTTAGTCAGGTCAACAATGCGATTTTCTAAAGTAAAAACATTCAAATGTTTGTAATGTTTTTATAACCACGTTCATAGTGAAAATGATATAAATGAAATAAATTGTATTAATTTATAAAAATATTATATAATAATACTTTTAAACCAACCAAAAATATAATTTAACCTTATAAATAAATACGATAATATTATTGTTTGGAATTAGAATTCTGAATTTGTCACTATTCATCAAAAAATGATGTTTCTTAGAAAAATCCAAGTAATTCACCCAAATATAATTTCTACATTATAATTTTCAAAAATTAAGTTTATTTTATAAAATTCACTTTCTAAATTCATCTAAAAATAATTTTATTATTTTTAATTGAATGAAATTAAAAGTATTTCCTTTTGAGAAAATGATATTTTTAACACATAAGGACATTAACACAAATTATTTTATTTATTATAAATATGTTTTATTAATATATAAAAATTATAAAAAAATATTTGAAAAATATTTATTTTTATTTGTTTAAAAATGGTTAATGACTAGGTTATAATTATATCATTTAAATAATTATTCTAGTAAAATGATATATCGTTGAAACATCAGTGTTTCATTTACCATATACCAAGTTAGTGTTGTGTGTAACATACACCAAGTCAATGTTATATGTAACTTATGTTGTGTATATGTTTCGTGTAACATACACCTAGTCTGTTCCATGAGAAATTAATGTTTGAAAATGTGCATTGCAAGACATAAATGAATATTTAACTTATCTGAGAAAAAAAGATCATAAAAACCGCTGCTGTTACAGATCATCTTTACATAGTAAATCATTTATGTTCCCTCTTTCCACATCTTGAAAATTATGGAGAATAAACTAGAACAATTTTTGTTTTACATATTCCATAGGTAAAACCAAATTCTTAGTTCCGCTTATGATTATTTTCCACTACACCTATCTAGTTCAATTCAATAAAACTAAAATAAAAATACATTAAGTCTTACTCTTTAAAAACTGATGGTTTCGATATTTCTAATTTTCTACATCACATATATCACAACATTTCCTTCCTAAATTCATTAATATAACATCAAAATGATGTTTTAAAATTCTGCCATGATTTTTTAATAATCAAACCATGTTCAAATATCTTCAAAAAATCATCACTTTTTTAGAACATAATAAATCATTACTCAAAATGGATAATGAACACCTTGGGGGGATTCAGTGCTATAAATTAATGTAATTATCTTCTCATAGGATAAAACCATAATGTTGAGTTCATAACTCTTAGAAGTGTCTCAAAACACTCATGCACCCAAAATATTTGGTAGCTTGATGTTCAATAATAATCTGTTACCTATGAAATCTTTTGGTCTATATTTCATGTTTCAAAATATGATATTCCTTTCAACTATCCCAAATCAATGACTAACTGTGAATTAATTTACAACAACAAGACAGAATAAACTACTACCTTTTGTAAAATCCTGACCATCACCCATTGTATTTGGAGGAGGTGGAGTATTTTCTGGCCTTAAGTGACATCACTATAAAACAAAAGGATGTAAATTAATTCTAAGGTACTTATAAGCATTTTGTATGATTATAACTTTTTGAAAAATATTACCAAACCATAATAGAAATCCATAACGAATCCACTAAATGATTCATGCATAAATAAAAAAAACTCAACAAAAAACACCAAAAACTATATTATAGTAAAAAGCAGAATACAAAACTAGAAAAATTCAATGAAAACTAGGACACCAACTAAGTAACGCTCAACCCATATTAATATCCAACTCACCAATCCATTCCTTGGTATCGTGATAAATCACTATATAATGTGGATTCCATTCCTTTACATGTGTTTCAATATATAACATCTGAAAATGCACCAAGGTGACCATGAATGTATTGAGTATAGAACACAATAAGATTTCTAAAATGAATTCTGAAATCTCACCACAAGGATATAATATGATAGAAATTTTATATAATTTTTTCTAAAAAAATTTCAATCATTTTATATAAAATCCCAAAAATATTTTCTAAACTAGATAAATTTCCATATAATGAATTCAAACAAGCCTACAATACAATTTCATAAATAAATTTTATAGACCCACTCCACACATATACACTTGAATTCCCATGTGATAGTTCTATATGCATGAATGATATCTCATTGGCCTTTCAATTCATTAAAAGGTAACAAATACTAGGTTCCCTAATGTTACATGGAACATATATATGGTCACTTCTTATGCAAATTAACTTAAACCAACCATGTATAAAAAAACCAATGCTATGATATTTTAATAAAAACAATTATTGAAAAGAATTATATAAACGTTTTCCATGAAATAGAAACCAAACCATAATTTTAAAGCCATCATTTTAATCACAAAAACCAAATGCACTTTCCAAAAAACAAGCAAATTTCAATAATTTCTAACAAAACATCACTATAGTGGTTTCTATCACATCAAACAAGTTTTATAAGAAAAATTAGAAGAAAAAAAAACAATTTTTAAACCACGAAATCCAGTTATAATAAATAATAGTTCCTAGAAAATTTACATACCTAAAAATGTTTTTCCAAAAAATATTAATGGCTGAAAAACATAAAAAACCCGACTTCAAGAATTATATCCATCCTATGATCTGGTTCCATTTAACTAGAAAAATTATATCATATCATTATTGACATTATAAATCATTTATATATCCCCAAAAAATATCCATAATTTAAAGAGTGGTTAGAAGAAGATATCTATGGAAAACATTAAAGAAAGAGAACATACAAAAGAATCTGAGACTCCAGTGCACATAGATTTCCCAAGGAATTTCACCCAGATTGAAAGGAATTACCTCCATAACATTGTGAGAAAGATGAATTATTGATGTGGACTGATTTGAAAAAAAGAGTGTTGTAGGTGGTAAATGAGATTATATCAATAATTTTCGGATATAATTTTTCATAGTTCATAGTTTGAGTGCATAGTTAGTCATAAAGACAACTAACCATGCATTATCCACTACTTCAATTAACAGCTCACATAGTTGGATCGCACGATTACAAAAATTGTTCCCCAAACCTCATATTATCCTCTATTTAATATTTCATTGGTTTCCCAGGAACCAATATGGTTTTTCCAAACTATTTTCTGAACCATCTGCTTATCTAGTCCCCAATGATTCAATTGAACAGTTTCTTGGAAACTTTTTTATGGTTTCTACTAACTGTGTTCAAACAGTTCACCTCTTGAAAATCCTCTCAAACTAGAAAAATACTATATCAACCACCTGAAACATAATATGAAGATTATATATACAGAAAATACCTAATGAAAGGGTCTTGTACCTGAAACTGAGTCCACTATAATGATAAACTACGAAAAAACTGAATGTGAATATGATTTATATCATTCAATTATACGATCATATCATAAAATATGATATCATACACAAGAATGATCAATTATGTGTATTTTTATAGGATATTATAGCATTAATAGACTTAATATACAATAGATAGATCATAACTCATTTATGAATGAAAAAGCAATGAATCGTTACTGATAACTTGACCCATATTATGAGATAAACTTGTATCAAACACTATAATTTGGAATGACTAATTAAAAGAAACTGGTTAGAATATTCTTTTGAATTTCATTAATTATTTTAATTTTATTATTGGTTAAAAAATTAGGAACTGGTAATTTTTAATTATTTTTAATTATTAAAATATAAAGTGTTTATAAATTATTTAATTATAATGTTTTTATAAAAAATAATTTTGTTTGTATTATTTTTTAAAAAATTTATGAAACATTTATTAATAAATATTTCATAATGTGATGTGTTAATAATAAAATTCCATCATGTATATTTTATATAATTCATTATGATATTGAAATAATGATAGTTTAAAAATCATAGATATGAATTGTAATTTTTTACAAATTCAAAAACCCAATTTACATTATGTGTTTATATTTTAATATTATGAAATTCACATAATGATTTATTTAAATTAATAATATTAAGTATATTTTTGTGGATATCATTTAGAAAATACCAGTTATCATTAAATATTTAATATTTTTCTATGATTAAATAATCATATTATTCCAATATTATGATTATTTTAAATTATTTAATAATATAAAATTAATATTAAATTCCATATATTTTATAAAATGACACATATTTATATGAAATGTTTTATAATGAATTATATAAATGATTTCATGTCATGAAATTAGTATATATCAAGTAATTCATGATGAATTAATTCTCATTATATTTAGATAAATTGAAATGTATTTATATTTAGCTTTTATTTATGATTTATTGATTAATATTTCACTCATTTTTGAATTTAGGATTTTTTAAATTTATTTTAATATGGATTACATTGTTTATTATTTATATTTAATATCATTTTATATCATAAATAGTTTGGTTATTTATTTTAAACTGTTATTATAACTCATGAGATTATCATACTTTCATATGATGAACGATCTGTTATACATGGTAGCATATTTAGTTTACATAGGACATGAAAATAGATTATAATTAATTTTTTATCATCAATTAATATATTTGATATAGTTTATACTCATTCAGTGTTAGATTTATAATTAATTCGAATAATCCTCTTGTATTTGTTCACTCGGTAGAGGGTCATTAGGGTAGACTTCACATTGGTCTGTAGACAAATGAATTATTCATGAAAGGATGATTTTGGATATATATATATATATATACCACTATGAATTCCCATGAGGGTATTGATAACTCTATATAACTAATTTACATTACATGAATGGTTCATATACCATATTAATGAGATTCAATTAGATGTCAATTATGACGGGATTCTATTTTTGGTCTATATCACAAACTATGTATTCTATAATGAGTTACACGTCTATTTTTTTAAACATGTTTATTTTTTTAATGAATAAGGATCCAAATATAATCAACAGTCTTATGAATAAATAAATTGAATCGTATGATATATGTTATTGATTTTAATACGTAATTAAAAAAATTATATTCAATCAATAGTTGATCTGGATAATACCTAGATCGTCATATGGAGTAGTTTTAACCCACAATACTAGTTGTCATATATTATCTTATTATTAAATTATAAAATATGGTTACTCAATATGTTATTTTTCTTATTCACACTTTTTAATTTGGTTCCACATAGCTGGGATACCATATGGTTTACGATACAAGAGAAAAAGAGTTTTTAATACATATAAGATATTGTGAAATGTGATATTTAGTCAAATTTACTACCCATATATAATATTATTGGGATGATTCCCTACCAAATTAACTAATTCAAGAGTTTTATTCATAATTGGTGTCATTTTCATAGTAAAAAATTCACCTTAGCACATCAATAGATATGTTGATTTCAATAGGGGTCATTATTTATGATTGAGAGACTTTAATAAAATTCCTTACTATATTTTTGTAAAATATGATACTCATTAGATAAAATCATAAATAGTATATGGTAGAATAATAATCTTCAATGATGACCTTGAAAACAATTATATATCACAATGTATCATATTTTATGGAAATGTTTTTATTGGTTTTCTAATGTATGAAGATATATTATGTAATGAAAAATTCAAATTTTTATATAAACGTCATCCTAGGTAACAATTGTGTCCTAATTTTTTTTATATAATTTTATTTCTATATTTTTATGTAGGTAATATTTTTTATTGTAGTATATCATATAAAAAATAATAACACATTATTTCATTACTTTATAAAATTTCATGTTTTTCGATAGCTAAACCCATTAAAATTCACCACATTACATTAAAGAGTGTATTAGAAAAAAAATATTTGCAAAATTTTGGTCACTTAGATCACCTATGATTACCTTAGTCACACACAACATTTTAAATAGGAAATTTAATGTTAGTAATGTAATATTCATTCAGAAAATGAAGAATAATTAATCTTGATAGAAATTAAATTAATAGATGTGTTAATAAAAGATGAGATATTTATATTAAATAGGAAACCAATAATGAAGTTTGGAAATATGATAATTGGGAATGAACTTATCATAATATAAATATTTTAATTAGGGTATATTAAGAATAATTATAAGAAAAAATACATTCTAATGGGATAAATGATGGAACAAAAATATTGAATCAATAATTATGAAACTAATTTTCTATATCATAGGAGGGTGGTATCATTACTGGGGTTCAAACATGATCGCTCAAAATTAGAGCATTAAAAATTAAATATCAAGAATAATATTTCATGGGAAAATATCATTTCTATAGAGATCACCATTTGATGAATGATGTAATTCCCCATCCTATATTTCCTAATAATAAAATGTGTGAATATTTTATAATACCACACCCATGCATCCTCATACGCAATAGGCTACATACAAGTGGAGATACGCTAAGGATACTGTGTGTGGAATATACCCTCGGTAATCGTAGTCATAAATAATAATCATCATAAAATATAACAACATAGAAAGTCATAGAGGAAGGTAATAATATATACTAATGTAAGAAATTTTACCCATGTCATACTTGTATAATAAACTGGGCTCCCAATGTCTCACAATAAAACAAAAAAGTAAAATGAAAGCAGTTAAATTAATATAACATTGATGATATCTTCCAAAATTCATCCCAATGTCACATTAAACAACATACTCTTCCCATTTATTATATTCCATAGGCCACATGTCTAAAACTAGATCCATAATCATTTGTATTCATATTCAAAAGGATTCCTATATCAGGGTTGAGTAAAAAGGCAATGTATGACACAAATAATGAATCCTTAAAATTTGTGCACATGTATATGGAGTTGTATTTGTGGTTTAAAATAAATACAAAAAAAATCAAATTTTTCCATACTATACCAATAATATATACACAATGCATGATTCCTATACCTATGTCATACCCATCACATCTCAATGCTCTATGAAAATATAAATGTTTCTACAATATCATAAGTAGAGGATAAGGAAACTATGCTACCCAATATAAGTACAAGAAATAATCCCCTAGGTAATATCATATTATTCCATCATTACCCATTGATATATCTAGGATCATATAACGTATGACCATACTGGTAAACTATCCTCTCTCGAGCGAAAAAATATAATATCATCACACCCATTAGTAGACCACTAAAGGACAACATGCCTCATTGTCTAAGTATGCACATTCATAATATCATATGAAATATATAAACACACACCCCCATGGGCCACTGATACAGAAGGGGTCTACATATAATTTTTTTACAACACATAAAACAATAAAAATATAGAATATTTAAAATAAATCTTAATGAAATAGTTTTATCATATCAATCACATATTTTTTATGATATAAATCAACATGCATGGGTCTTACTGGATACACGGTCCCGCACATACATACTATTCATACAATTTCTCCCTATGTTATGTCTCTATTGGGTAAAATATGACATGAAAAATAAGGAACTTATGGGTCTCCATGAACATCCTACGACATTGGGAAAAAAATAAATTGCAAGTCCCTCTAGAGAAATGACTCCCTACCTCTTTCTTATCAATTTAAATATCTAGGATCGTTAATATAATAATCACCTTAATAATATATTCATATCAATAACAAAAAAGACTATATGTAAATAGAGTCATAAAAATTATTCCAAAATAAAATTATTATAGGTATATAATTGAGGCAAATTTGGGAAAACAAGCTAGAGGGTATAACTCAAAATTTCAAAAAATTAAATATAGTCATTGAAAGAATTATAATCCCATTTAATGGAGGATAAATGTTCCATTTTAATGTTTATAGATCTTCATGAAAATTTTTGAGGATCCTAATAAATTATTTTCCAATTGGGGTGATTACAGAGGATGTAGTGGATTGATATTCTCTAAAGAATGAAGAGAAACATGACAAATTCATATCATCCTAACTCGAGGATGGTATAGAGTTCCCTAAAATCATTTGGACAGTAGGAAATAAAAAAGAAGAACATAAAGATTAATAGAGGAAAAATATACATTATCTTCATATTAAAGAACCCAAAAAAATCGCATTCATTTCGACTTTGTAACACTCATGGTATAAAATTGAAAGAGGCTTTCTGACACATTCAAATGCAATCCTGATCATCAATAATTCCTCTCTCATAGTTTTTTTAAAGTCAATGTTAGCTATGTTCATTCAATACCACTATGACATGGTGCAAAAATCCTAGATATTTTTGTCTCACCATACCCTTAACCATGGTGTGATGAGGCCCCACTTATAAATTACAATAGGATTTTCCCCATTTCTCCATGCCCAAGTCCACACAATGGTCTATCTATTATACATTTCATATTTTACAAACTCTGGATAATAATGGTTTACAACACATGTGTGGTTTTGTCCATACGAATCATAAATGTCTGTAAAAATAAATTATACACACAAAATATTACAATGGTCTATTCAAAGTGGGATCAACCCAAAAATACAAAGGGAATTATGGGAGAAGAGAATAATATACTAGAAAAATAATTATGAGGATTTATGATATTCTCTATTAGGTATTCTCATCCTTGAATAGTACAACTACCGTTAAAATAAAAAAATATTTATATTTTTCTTAAACATTAAACTTCCATTAATACATTTCAAACTATATCTTTCTAGGCTGCTACAGGATCCAGATAAACAACACCACCTTTCCTCATAATAACTCATCTGATTGGTCTATATTTATAAAGAAAATTTTTATATATGATGTGTTATGATCCATCTCTACATCCTCATAATCAATAAAATTTATAGGGAAGAGCATGTATATTTACATCTAATAAACACGAGTCAAATCATGCATACCTCAGTAGACTGGAGGAAGGTCAAGATGGTAAGTTTATATATTAATATTCATGAAAATATAGATGTGTCAACCAGTCCTAAATTGAATATTTACTTTATTCTACCTTTATTGATTCCATATCCAATTAGTCACAAAAAATATAACTTTGTCACAAATAAAACACTCAATTTTACTACTTATGGTTCAAATACACATAATGATAGCTCTAATTAATGGAAAACTACATCATGGCCATCTTTACTCTCTATATATACTCATTCACAATGAATTACACCATAATAGATTTGTCACAACTATCATGATGATACAGTGGTGAGAGATATAACCAACAATAATGTGCATCAATATTTAATAGCTGAATAGAAGAACTTAAGTAGTTATTTAATGTGAAATTGACCAAGGATATTAGAATAACCCAATATCCACAAAAATCTGGGATAAATGACCACAATTTTCCCACTAGAATATTATCATTCTATCTGACTGACGATTGGTCTATAGATTATATTTTACACATAGATTCAGTTATGTACCTAAATACATAGGATTGTACCACCAAACACATGACATTAAGTGAGCATATTTCTAGATATAATCCTATAGATAACATCATGATAGGTCATAATCTCATATACATATAACTCCTTTAACTCAATTATGTAAATAATATCATTAATCAATATAAAATTGGAATAAATTATCAAATTATGAAATGAAACCAAAAATATATAATGAATCATAAGGGTTTGTGGTAACCTCATCATGATGTCCCTCATCACGTCTTTGAACTTCCACATTTAAACCAAAAGTGACTGATGAAAACCACTAGTACATTACTAAACATTCAGTACCCTTTGGTAGGTAATGCATTATGGAATTAACAATGATATACCTCTTCATTCAAGACAAACATAACTGTTGTTAGATAAAATGATTCAATTTTGAATACCTAATATCCAAAAAACATTTAAATTCATTATTTTTTCACATTAGACCATCCGTAAATGAATCTAGAAAAAAATATCTCCAATAAATGTATGTCACATTCTCATCATACAAATATCACCTCAGAATATAATCTTATATATCTCTGAATTCTTACATTGCTAAACTCCCAGGATTTTACTCTTAGATAAATTTCACTTAGTACACCATGGAAGTCATAATTACAAAATATGAATATTTTACTACACCACAATCCCATGTTACATCCTCTAGAAACTCAAATATAATATCCATAAGATTTTCTTCCACCTTTTAAGGCTTCTCTATATTATTTTTTTCTTTGTAATTTTTATATTATAATCACTTATAATGAAATTGGATTTTCTAGGGGCATAGGACATCTCAATTATTACAATATGTAGAAACTCCACCCAACTCCTCAACATGATACTAGGGTCCCCAAAGATAAGGGATATCAAACGATCCTATTTTCTATTTAAAAACCTGCCACACAAGAGATAAGGTTTCCTACACTTTATAATGTGGACCAAATCTACGAACTATGGGTCATGAGTCAGTATTTCTTCTCATCGATTATTAAATATCATGTCCTTGAAATAATTAAATGGTACCTCTACATCGAAACATCTCCTAGCCCATCACTCGAGGAGTTAATATACAATGTGATAAAAATCCCATGGAGTTATATGACCACAAATAGAGCTTTCATAAATCTAATTTTCATTATTTGGATATCCTCCAAATATTGGTCATTATAGTTAAACCTAAATCATTAATTGGTAATCCCTATCATCTATTTTTCAGGTGGTAAGATTATAATATGAACTACTGATAATATCGATTCAACATGAGAAAAATTACATTCTTGAAAACATTATGAGGGTTATCTAATGGTAACAAAACATGCAACTTCGATGGGTAGACATAAATTCCTACCTCTGGGATCACATAGTTATGAAAAATCACCCCTAGGATCTATAAATTACACATTGAAATCATTTAATAAATACAATGCACTCATACCATACTCATCACAGTCAAAGCTTCCCCAACATATAATTCAATGTTTTTTAATATATAAGGATTTTGTAGAAATATACCATGGAACATGTGTCATGTTATGGATGGAAGATCTTTTTTAGGAGACCAATGAATATATCATGGTAATTATTCAAACATAATGGTATTAATAGGTTCTCATATAAGAAATATACACACCATAACATCATTATAATGTTTTCATTGTCTTTAAAAAATAAAAATATAACCTAAAAAATGAAAAATTCTTTGAGATCTCCTCTTCCCATAACTGATCAATGTTATTTACAATCCATTTAATAGGATACATGTTCAAAAAAATCACCTTATTCATATTTCTATAAGCCCCATAGAGTCATAAAATACCATCATCCTTAATAGAAATGGATATTGGTGCACCCCTTCCTGATTTTCTTGGTCTGATGAGACCATCCATTTTATGACCTCTTTTGAAACTATCAGTTATCTTAATTTCGACTATGAAATCTCCACTATTCATTGATGTGTATTATCTTTTTGTTTAGATTAAATTCCAAGACTGTGGTTATTTTCCAGAATAGAGGTTCCTGATGGGATAGATTGGGGATGTAGACTAAATAAATGTTGTGTATTAAAATTCATGATGTTTATTTAAATAAACAACATATATTTTGGATGGTGAGACCTCTATTAACATAGTGTAAAGGCTTTTACCTAGGAGGGAGTGCTCTAGAATTAGATGAAGTGTAACAGACAGACACATCCGAAAAAAGAAATTAATTTTTTAGACATTAAGGGGATCGTTTAAAAGATCCCTCTTTTACATTTTTCATTATAGGATTCAATTGAGGTACCACCATCACTATAAATCTAGGGATACTCCTTCCTCCTCTATTCAGACTCAGTTTTCATCACTGATGGGTGAATTAGAATCCTCTCATTACACTCTCCATTCCTTTTCATTCTATTCCTAGATTATTATTCAATCTCTAATGATATTTTTGTGTGAGATCATTTTTACTATTTTCTTGGAATTAGTCAATTCTTCCGGTTTCTCTTGTTATAAATGAATTCAATGGTTGACACTAGATGAGGGGAGTAAAATAAACCTAATGTAGATGGTCTAGCTTAATTCCGTAATGATTGATTGAATTTATATTTTGTGCAATTGATCCATATAATAGACTCTCTTGTGACAAACCTAAAATGTTTAATAAAATAAAATAATGGCTTATCCATGTGATATATTACCATATCAAGTGGAGAATCAACCATTGGTTTTTCTACATAATATGAGACACCCATAATAGTGTACCATTCCTTAGAGGCATAATTTTCCTATTCCATTAATTTTCTAAAAAACTCTCAAGGTGTGATTCTCTTTAAATAAATACCTTTATATTGTTGAATTAAATTAAGAGGAATGGTAGGCCATGAGGTAGGCCACTATACATCATTCCATAATTGAATTTCTAGATTAAGTGATTTTTCCAACTTGAATAAATTATTAAATTTTGTCCTTAAATGATATGTAAAATGAATTATTGTTTCAAGGACCTAAATTATATCTAAGAAAAGTCCTATACTTGGGTCCTATTGTTATTCTATGGATGTGATCACCATGGTTTATAATTATAAATTGTACATGGATTTCATATATGCCTAGAGAGATACTATGTATTCCTTGGATGGGATCACTATATGTTATTTCCACCTTTATGAGAGTGATACTAGTTCCCTAATGGAGAGACTGTGGATTTTCTAAATGGGACAATTTTTATACTATGAATTCTGTGTTATTGTTTCTCCTATGTGAGATACCAGGAACAAACATAGAGGTTGTGTATTGTATTTAAACCATATCGGGTGTGATATAAGGGATTTCATTTTAGGATCACATTGGAAGGAATATAATGGAATTGAAAATTTATTCACTCTTGGTGGGATACATGAGTTACATAATATAGTTCGTCGTTGATAAGCCAAATAATACTCTTTTTTGAATTCAAGATATTCCTTTTGTATAAGATCCGGATAGTTAATTAATTCAATTAAGGGATGCACCAATAAAGTCAAATCATATTATAGAGCACTTTCAATTAATTAATATATTTTTTATAATAGTATAGTGGCTAATATATCATAATTTCATAGGTTTCCATTTCCTAGAGACATCTGTTTTAAGACAAATCCATTAGAGTACGATGGGTTTCCTCTAAGGAACCCAACCATATGTATTTATATGTTTATCACCATCTATTTATTATTATTTGAACACTGGTCATTTAATATTTAGATATGACATCGATCTAGACACCATTGGTGGTGGCCTACTGAGTTCGTATCACTCCCAACATGGTCATCCCATGTTACCAAATAAGACTTCATGGTTATTGGTATATATAAAAGGAACCATCCGCCTTTTGGTACTTTGCATTTAATTATAGGATGGAGTATTAGAGAAGAGGATTTCACATTATCTCATGGTGGTAGTAGTATCTAATTTTTTTTCTTTTTGGTAATTATTGTATACCATGTGGCACATTCTAATTTCCATTGAAAATCATTCTTTGATCTATATTTTAATACATGAATTTTTTAACATCATTATTTTGTGTCTATTTAACATTAAGATTCATTTTTATTATTTATCATTGATGATTTATTATTATTATCTTGTTACTACTTATGGATTACAGATTCTGTTTTTTTATACGTAATATATTATATTATGAAAATCAGTGACTTTTGGGGGAATAGTATCTCATAAACACACCCTAGGACCTCATTTATTGTCTGATTCCTCTGGCAAAAATAGATGAATTCTGGTGTTCTTGTGGATAAACGTCTTAGAGAACCATTTTGTAGTGTCCAGGGTGGGACACTAAGAAGCGGAATTAGAGCATGTTTTTTATTTTTTCTTACTATTTTTGAATTATTCATGAGACTAGGATGTAATGGAATTTCTTAATGATCCTATCCTAGGGATTAGTTGTTCCAGAAATAGAAGAATCGAAATGTACCTTGAATGGGTTATTACAGTTCTGGTTGATGGTTGGTATAATTTATTTGATTCCAACTTTGGTTAAAACACTTTTATTATGACATTATTACTTTTTATGTTTTTTAATGAAATTTAATTAACATGCCTATATGAGATGACAAATTATAAATTTATTCGTCATACTAGACACCATAGGACTTAAATGTCATGAATTATTCCATTCCAGGTTTACTTTTCCTATAAGCATTTCTAGTGTTTCATGTGAATTTTCTGAGTTACATGATTATATATATATAAAAACATGATAAAATTTATAATATGGATTGAAGAATAAGATAAATTAACATAATTAAATCAATTTAAATGATGTTTTCAACATATATTGATTATGATGCATTAATTAACCTATTATTCCACAGTTTAGACATGAATCATTTGTTATGCATGATGAAATATTTTTTCATTTGATTAATGAATTTTAATTTTATGTTATGAAGAATATACATACAAAAATTGGGAATGGTAGTTCATTCAATATATTCAATATACATGACATGTTACATCATGATGCCTTATTTAAAGGACAGGAAGATGTTATTGATGTACCAATTTCATTTTCTAAAGAGTATGATCCATTATAAATTGGGTATGGTGATTCATTTAACTATATAGTAATTTCTATATGAAAATAAATAAAAATTTACTTCAATAATATAAATAGTTAAAATGAAATGGTTACCGTTGAATGTGTTTCTAATTACAATGTAAATGATGTTTTCATTTATACTATTTAGTTAGAAATATATATACTAGGACCTTTGTGTTATTGTATAAGACCTTGAACCTGACATGACCTTAATAGTGGGAAATAAGATACTGTTATTTTGGAATATCATGATCTTACGCATCACTAAAACCAAGATTCCAAAGTAGGCATAAGGATGTGTCCTTTTTAAAGGAAGGATTATATCTACCTTTTTTCCATACTCCACATTTTCTATTTGTTCTGAATAATATCCGAGTTATGAGCTTGGAAAATTTAGACCTATTCAACTTATAAATCTTTATGTAATATTCCAAAAGAATTTTTATGACCATTATTCAAAGGTTTTGGGACCTGATTCACTGGTATTAACTCCTATAGTTCCACCCAAGGGACCTCCTCCAGATATTCCAATTGGAACGAATGCTCCATTTCAAGATAGTAATTTCTGCTTTATTCAATCTATTAAAGGGGATCACTGACCTAATCCTACCATGATAGTGTTAATGCATGAATTCTGGAAGAATCATCCTATTACATTTTTAGGATTTGGTGGTCCTCATGCTGATGTGTCTTTGCTAGAGGCTGTGATAATGATCTTTGATAACAAAGAGACACCTCTAGAGTGGAGGATTCAACCTGATTCCAACATGCTACTCAATTATTCTAATTGTTGGCGGGTGTCATTACCAAGGTTGGATGTCACCAGGGTATGGTCTGGGCCTCCTATCAGACAACATTATATGACTACTTCTTCCCATGTACATCACAAGAAGACCGTGACTAGGATTTTATATACCCATATAAGTGTGTGATGTTAGGGATGGGTTATTTGACTCATTTTATTTAGATCTAGTTTCTTACATTGCCTCTTACCGATGACAAGATGATGATTTTGAGTTGATTTGAGGACGGGATTACATAGTCGATTTCATCATTGGTGAATTTTTCTAGTCTGACTACCATTTACAAGATAGAGAACTAGGCCCTCATCATAGAGTGGAACTAGAAGGATGGTGGTAATGTGAGCTAGGGAGTTTCACCTTCATGGTAGGGAGAAAATTTCTCTATCAGTAGGAATCATCACATTGATTGTGTATTTGGGGTAACTTCAATAATGATAAAATATACATACGACTATATGGTGTTTCACTAGAATGGAATGACATTCCATTAAAATCTCTTATGCATGAGAAATATTATCTAGTGTCAATCTTGTGGCAAGATGGGTCACCTTCATCAGATCAACTGATATTTTCCTCCTACGTCTAGTGGGAAGATATTTTTTCCAACACCTCTTTTAGGTAGTGGGACAGTAGCTCAATGTTATTATAGGAATTGGTTTTCTACTGGAAGATCAGGTTGAGGAGGTGGGTGTGGATGATGTTGTCAGACCTTAGAGGTTCATCTTCTATAGAGAGGACCTACACAGGTTTGTCAGATTACATCTCAGGTCCACAAATTAGGGAATTTTTATGTACTATTTCTTATTCATATAAAGTAGAGTCGTAGATATTGTAATATTATTGTACTATAGTGGTATCATATACTTTATATTCTTCAATATTTTATACAGTACACCATATTGATAAAGATTATATTCAATGTAATTATATAATATGAGTACTATAGTGGTATTACCTAATAATGATTCTTCTATATTTGATATAGTTTCATCACAATCCTTCATATATGCTCTAATAATGGAATGTTTTTTTCCTAAAAATGGAATACATAAATGGTTTCATGACTCATGACACACTATTTGGAATCTGATTAGAGAGTGTGAATCAGTGAAGGAGTTCCCTTTGATATATGTGTGTACCATTTCTCGTTTAACTTATTTTTCCTCAACATTATTGAATTTGACATCATTCTTGGTATGGAATGTATAGTGACTTACCACACCCATGTTTATTGCTACTGCTAGAGGTTTTATTTTATATCACCTAAGGGAATCAATTATATTCATAAGATTGAATGTGATATCTAGGAGGGGTGACATAGGTATGAGAATACTAGTCTTAGAAGGGTGTAAACATATATAGATAATCTATTTATGAGTTATTAAAGATTGAAAATTATATAATTCCATAATATGATTGATTTTGTTATAGATTTCATCCAAGAATACATTGCTAATTTACATCCAAAGAGATAGGTGGAGTTCACCATCGTTCTAGTGGAAGGTGTAGTCCTGGTTTCCAATCATCCTTATAGGATGGATCCTACGATACTCTAGTAACTCAACATAATGTTGGAATATGTTGAGAAAATTGGGATTAAATGACAGAGTAATTGTCCTTGGGGTTGACCAATCAGTTTTACAATGGAGGCTGATGGTACCTTTAGGTTCTGCAATGACTATAGAATAATAAAACAACTAATGGTAAAGAACTATCTTCTATTGAGATGAATATAATACCTCTTCAACAAAATATGAGCATTGACCATTTCCTCTAAGATCTACATGAGTTCATGTTATAATAAGGTGTGTTTAAGACCGTTAAACATACCAAGAAAAGCATTCTGATGTAGATACAACTTGTATGAGAATTTGGTTATGTTGTCAAACCTTTGGAATGTGTCATCAATCATTATGGATATGATGAATAAGGTTTTCTATCCATACATGGATTCATTTTTGGTAGTCTTCATTGATGATATTGTGGTTTATTCTTACACTAGTCATGACCATTACAACTGCCATGAGATCATGTTAAATACACTAAGAGAGAATAATCTATATTATAAGATGATAAAATTATTATTTTAGATCAATGAGGTTTACTTCATGGGACATATTATTTAAGACGAATGTGTATCTACTCACCAAGAGTATGTGAGCTCTGTAGGTTCTTAGGATTAGCCCATGAATGTATTTGATATACATAGTTTCGTGGGAATATATTCCTATTAAAGGAAATTCATTCAGGTCTTATCAGTCCTAGAAATGCCACTTATATGATTGAAAAAATAGTGTGATTTTTTTATGGTCATAATCTTGTGAGACAAATGTTTTATAGTTAGACGGGAGAATGAATTGATCGTTGATCCTAACTCTATAAGAGCCAAAAGAAGCTATTTTTTTACTAAAATTCTTCATTTATTAGTCTAGGTTATGTTTTGATGCATGATGATTGGGTTGTAGTGTATGGGTACCAATAACTGAGACCTCATGATAGGAATTAACCTATACACAACCATGATCTCACTCCCATGGTTCATGCCAAAAATTATTAGAGGAAATACTTATTGGGAGAGAATTTTTATGTGAACATAGTTCAAAAAAAGTATCAAATAAATATTTAGGCCATGAGAATTGTATTTAAGAAATCACTTGTAACCTTTATACGTATAGTCCTTCAAATTTGATTTTAATTAGAGACCCATAATGTCTAATTCAGTAGTTTATTCACTAATATAGAAGAATTAGATAGATGTCTTAGAGGATCCCATAAGTGAGTGGCAGTTAATGGAACTTTTATCTTTGATACACCTAAACCTTCAATAATAAAATATGAAGTAAATTTTTTTATATCTATAGGTGATATACTACCTTTTATAATGATTACATTTGAGACAATTATTATATTTATAGGGCCTCATCATAAGAGAGTGTATCATTTGTGAGAACCTAACACGCCGTAGGGTTATTGATGTTAATGAAATCCTGCTATGTTGTGGATATATCTAGGATCAGTATAACCTACAAGTGGATTTTTTTTTTCTAAAAATATCACACCTCTTTTTGGATATTTTACCATTGGATTACTAATATGTTCCAATATATACATTGATAATATTGGTGGCTAGGTACGAAGTGGTAGATCTAAAGTTCTATTACAATACATTTTACCTGTTAGTTGGTTAAGGATAAGCACTAACAACTTTCTAAAATTATACAACCTCAATCAATTTCCCATGTATAAATGGAAGTAAATCATTGTGGATTTAATGACAAGATTGCTAATATCCCCTGAGGAAGCGACACAATATGGGTGATCATCAAAATGTAGACCAAGGTCACACACTTATTACCTCTATGAGAGACGTTCATAGTTGATGATCTCAAAAGGAATTATATTGGGGAGATTTTGTTAATTTATTGTGTTCCCAATTCCATAGTATCAAAATAAGAATCCCATTTTACATCATAGTTATTAAAAGAGTTGTAGAAAGTGCGGGGTTCACAGGTGCTCTTGAGTACATTATATTTCTTTAAGGTTGAAGGGCAGTCCGAGCAGATGATATGAGGGAAAGTGGAAAATCATTATGCATGAATCCATGAATTTGTTTGTTAGTGGGAGAACTATATACATATCATTGATTTTCCCTTCAAAAACAGTTCAAACGAAGTGATTTAGTTGGATTCATAAGAGTCAATTTTACATTAGGTGATGCATTTCCCCTCTATGATGGTCAGAGATAGGTAAGGTACCACTACCCAGTCTACATCCTGTTTGGTAGAATTAATAGAAAAATAATGTTTATTGAGGAACATATGGCTATAAATTAGTCCATTTAGGAGTCTTATATAGATCATTACTACCCACATCTAAAGATAGAGGTAGTATATCATGTGTTTCAGTGAGATTCACCTAGATTTGGTAAGGGATGAATATATAGAAAGATAACGATTTCAACTTTCTATGTCAAATACTTTTGAGATCATGGATAGAGTTGGCCTTGTGGAATATTTGTTATAGATAACATAGAGGTACCATGCCATGAATGATATATTACACATATCACATCTTCATTGATATCACGATGAATAATCTCATTTTTTAGATGTTGAATATATTGATCAAGAGGAAAACATTTCCTTTGAGATAGATCTGATATGTATCATTGATTGGAGAAACTTGGTTATTCATGGTAGGTTTGTTCCTTTATTCTATGGGTACAGAAGCATCACCATGTGTAGGATGAGACACAAGAGTATGAGGCTGACCGATACACTAAGTGGGTAGAACTTTTCTTATATCACATCATTCCACTACTTAAAGGGAAACATGTGAATAAGTTGTATTAAGGAGAGATGGTTTTAATGTACCTTCCTTCCATTAAGGTATGTTATATTTTAGTTGGAATTAAATTTGGACACCATGCCTATAGGATGATAGGTTCATTTCATGAACAAAGGTGGAATACAAACTATTACTTAATTTTAGACAAAATTTTAGACATGTATTAGAATACGTGAGGTGTATTTTCAGTATCTAGACACCCTTTCATGCTGTTTAAAGAATTTTACCTTAAAGGGAAATCCCTAGAATTACATGATGAGTAATACAATTACATGTCATGTAAATG
This sequence comes from Viscum album, assembly GCA_963277665.1. NCBI lineage: Eukaryota > Viridiplantae > Streptophyta > Magnoliopsida > Santalales > Viscaceae > Viscum > Viscum album. Next base: position 1,891,078,838 of record OY728132.1, read on the forward strand.
ACCAGACATGTTTCTTAATTGGAAGGGGATCCTTTTACAGAGCCCTCTTTTCTTTCTTTTTAAAAGAGAAACCATCTGAGAGACCTTGTACACACATTTTCTAGGGATCCTCCCTCATCCTCTATCCAGAATCCATTTTAATTTATATCAGGTGCATTAGATTCCTCTTGATAAGCTATCTACTCCTCTTTTTTCTACTTATATTTTATCATTCTATCTTCAGTTCTATTTTTACGTGATCTCATTTTTACAATTTTCAGGGAATTAGATGATTCTTCCAATCTCTCTCATTCCAGCTCGATTCAAGGGATCACACTTGATGAGGATATTGATACAAAACCAATGTAGGGTTTCTAGCTTCATTCCCTCATGTTTCTTTGTATTTATTTTTTGAAAAAAAATTAAACTCTTCAAACTCTCTACTGAAGCCCCTAAATTGATTATTAAATTAAACTGACGGCATGTCCATGCCTAATAAAAACCAATCCAGCAGATAATCGACCCTTTAGTTGATCACTTGGACATTATCCACCCCTATGGTTGTTCGTTTCCTTAGAATAATAATGGACATATACCATTAATTTTATAAACACATAGTGGATTGTGTTTCCCATAACATAAATTCCATGAATTTAATTAATTTATTTAAACTAAATGGCAGTACATGAGTTAGACCCCTACAATTCATGCCACTATTGAAATACTTGATTATGTTATTTGTTCATATTGATTAAAGTATAATATTTTTTCATTCCTAATTAAATTAAATCAATTGTTCTATGTAATTAATAAATTAGATCTATGTTGAGAAGGATAATTGGATCCTTATGGGATTATTTAAAAGGGAACACTGAGTTTTATAGTTTGTGCTTTTACAATGATTTAATATATGTATGTTGTGAAACTATATATTCCATGGATGGGCTCACTGTGAATTATATCCACCTTCATGGGTGTGATATAGGTTCCCTAAAAGATACATTTTGTATAAGGTTAGTGGAAAAATTCATACACTCTACATACCTCAGAACCACAGTGATTTTCATATTATGAATCAATTACCATGGTCACTATCATTTGTGGGGTTTGAACTTAATGTTCAGGGCCCCATATATCCACATTTCTTATTGATTGTGTTTAACATAAATGCGTACATAATCTATTCCTAAAGGATTTGAAGTATAAATGATGTAAAATTAGTTTCTTGTAAAATAACTAGGTATTACTCATGGGATATAGTTAATCCTTTCTTAAATGTGCACAAATTAAATTATTTTAGAATTGAAAAAACTCCCCTAGAGGGAACCTAATAAGACATACTAGGCCTCATCTAACTATCATGATCATACTGTTGCAATAAATCCCTCCTTTTCAAAACACCAAAAGTAGTAATCAATGTAGAAATGGGTAGTCCATTAGTCAATCAACTAGATAATGGATGAATAATTGATTCAAAGGACACATAACAATTTGATGAATCTTCTCACTTTGTATTCCCTTGTAATTTCTTGTATTGATATTATGAGAATTATTCCCACTTGTAGGAAATATAAATTTACATATGTCTTTGGATATTACTAACTTTTTATATGAGTATTGATCGTTTTACTATATTATTATAATTAATGAATACAATTAGATTTATAATTAGATGTATTCACATAAAAAATGAGGACATATGTTCATGGTGATGTTACCTATGTTGGGTGTGTCACAAGTAATATTTCATTAACGTATAATTTCATAAAACATTTACCCCCTTTATTCTATAAATAATTATGACACCTGATGCCCTTTAATTGATGTTATATGGAAAAAATAGATCTTTGGAAATGATGTTTTGTATGAAAATTGAATTTATTGATAGTAAAATAATGATACATAGAATACATATTTTTACTATGCTAGAATGAAACCTTCATAAATAGATATATCTTATTGAAAATGGGATTATATAACATAGTAATAATCCATATTAGTTCAATTCCATTTCAAAATTAACTACTATCTATATATGTGTCTTCGAAAATTCTTAAATACTATGTTTGAATTTTTCCAATATCTCTTAATACACTGAGAATTGAGCTTAGATACTCAAACACTTGGTTTATCCAGAACCTCAGTTAAATATTATTATTGTTTATTATTCAAGAGTTGAATAAATATTATTATAATATATTGTTTAATAAATCTTCATGTTTTCATGATCTCATATATTATTTAACTAGTTATTCTAGAAAATATTTTATGAGATGAAAATTTAATAAATAAATAGTTTCTATTTATTGGATATAATATTTATTTATCTATTGTAAAATAATGTATTAATATTAATTTATTAAATAATTGTCATTAATCAAGGATTGAAATGTATTAGTGGAATTGAAAACAATGTTTTAGTGTCCGATGAGAAATAAAATTTATTTTGAAAATTATTGGAATATGTAATATTTAATTATTTCGTGGTTTTATCTCATGTCATGAAATAATAATAATTATATTATTATTATTATTATTACTATTATAGACATGGTTCTCTATTGGTATTAAGGAAAAAAATGTTCCATGTGATTTTATTTCTATCACAAGAATTATATTAAACATGTTATATAATTTCATATCTAATGAAAATATTATTTTGTTGGGAAGAAAATAATCTGAAGTGAAATCTATAGAATCTCTAGAAAACTACCTATGAAACAGTGAAATAAATAACATCAATTGATCCTACAATAAAAAAACTCCATAATCAAGATCGATCTAATCGACTCATTCTTAATGTGATTTTGTGGGCGATTAAATATGAAGGGTGCAAGAATTAGGATGTACTACATAAACAGATAATGAATCCCATGATTACATTTGGAGGGTTTAGAGATTGTGTGGATCACCACATGAGGTAACCTAAAAATGATTCCTACAATGATATTATTATACGATGTAGAGATTTTTTCATATTTATAATTGATAAAATAATTCATCTCAATAGTATTGCTTTATTGTTTAAAATAAATATATATAGTATTGGATGATCCTACAATATAGTTTTGGTGTTTTATCTTCAATTGATCTTTAATTCAAATTTTCTATTCATGAAATTTATCACCAATGTACATACCATATAAATCATATTTGAAATTAAAATTATGAGGTTCGAAGGACACATCCACTAATTCTAATGTGCACAGAACCAACAACTAGTATTTGAGTGGTCACATAGTCATTTATTAATATTTAATGATCATGGTTCGATTTATAAATTTATCATTAGTTTCTACTTCATGTATAAAAATTATTTCTTTCTTATAGTGAAATATTATCTTATTTCACTTCATTAATAAATATATATTTAAAATTTGATTAAATTATTGAATGACGGACATTATAATATTTTATTTTCTTGCATCGATTATTAAAATTGTTTAACCTAGAAGTACACACTATGTATCCAACTGGTACACAGATTGTACCAATGAATAATTTTCCTATATCATAATTAACAATCTATTAAAAATGTGTTCATTTATTAAATGTGGTTTTTATTTAAATACACATCCAATTGTACATCCCATGATGGAAAATTGACAGCCAGAATACATGCAGTGTAACCTCCCTACATGACATGTAGTCTTTCAACAATGGAAGGTCATGTATTTTCATAGATGAGCTACATGAATGGTGACTATTTAATAGAGAGATTATAACAACCTATAATTTTACATGGTCAATCTTATTGAAAAACCAATTTATTTAATTTCTTATGTTACATGCCACACAATGCTTAAATGAACTGGGATATACTATTAAACAATATCATAATCGTTGGAATAGTGATTTTTTTGTTAGAAATATTAACATCACCATTAAAATATGAACTTCACATATAATATTATAAATAAAAATTTTCATTCTTATAAATGAATGTATTATATATTTCTATCAAGGAATAAGTAAATAAGTGTTTTTAAAATTATAATTTAAGTATTCATATTTTTGTGAAAAGTAAATTTTTATTTAAAATTTCATTATCAATTTAGTGATTTAAATGTAAATTTAGATTTATATTTTATATTTTTAAACTATTATTTATTGGTTGAATAATTATAAAATAGTTTTTTCAGACCTTAATTAATTTTTCAACATCTCATAAAAATGATTATAATTTGGAATGGATATTTTTTAAATAAATTACAATATTAATTAATAATTACATATATCATAATTAAAAAATATTTAACTAATTGTATAAAAATTTCAAATCAGAAAATTGAAATTATCGAAGTGTGATTTTTTGGGTCTTTCTGAAATACTTTAATTGTTTGGTGAATAGTAAAAATACAGTTTTCACATAATTGTTGTATCTCAACTTACATCATTAAAGATTTAATAATGAAATTGTTCTTTGTATAACATTAAATTCATCAATGTTGTACTTTATTTCATAAATGGATCATTAAAATAAAATAATCTAAATTTCCAATTCTAAAGAAGAACTTTTGATAACATAAAGTAAAAATTGATTCCTTAAAATAACATATTTTCGTTCTTTCCAAAATCCTTTTTAATGAACAAATTAATTTGAATTATAAAAGGTAAATAAAGTCTTAAAATCATTATATTATATTAATATATGATTTATATTTTTAAAAATCACTATTACATGTCTTACCTTTGATATGATATTTTATTAAATATTTTATTCTAAAAATACCCTTATCCTCCTCTATAAATAACCCCTCTCACTTTCCATGGGAAAACACTTATTCCACCTATTAAAAATCCAAATAACATCCAAAATCATTCCTTTTACGCATATTAGAACCCATTGGGTCATTCTAGATTAATAATCCTCCAATCACCAAGGAGTAATAGTGTCATACAAGAGAAGTTACACCGACGATTAAGTAAGTTATGATCCAACTTTCTCTTATAAATTCTATCATTCTTCTAAAACATCATTCCATTCACAATATAAAGTCACATATAATATCCAATATAATATATGAAATAGAATTTTATTTTTTAATGTAATATCTGTCATCAAATTTCATCTCTCCTCTTATTAATCATAAAATGAAAACATCGTCTCCAAGGTGCCGATTCATGACTATTATGGATTACAAGTCTTTTTTTCTATTACCACCATCAAGGTTGGACATAAAACCATTAATATTGATTAAAAATATTGAAACATGTATATTATATATGTTTCCATGTTTTTGAACTAATATATATATGTATTAAAAAATAAAACAAAACTAGTTCGTAATGATCAAAAAATTGCCAATATAATCTAATCAATTTTCATTATTGTTTTATCTGATGAATCACTCTCATATCATAATAAAAATTCATATATGGATCCAATAATAATTATTGAATTATATTAATACCATATCATTTGACTTCATGATTATTTATTCCATTTGACAAAAACTTTTACAATTAAACTCATGAAAACTGGTCATAAATTTGTGAAATAAACATTTATAGAATGACGAAATTGAATATTATAACTAATAAAAAAGGCCCTAAATGAACATAATAAAATTATAAGAAATAAAATTCATGTATAAATCTTTTTTAGTTTTGTAATTAATGAATATAATATAATTATTTAGGATATTAACTACATGTACTGAATTCTTTCAAACATAAGGTAAGTGTTTTATCAACAATCATTTATTTCATTAGGATATGCCATATTCAAAACATATTTTTTTCTGGTTGGTGTATATATAATACCCATTATTATATCATAAAATTAATCCCATTATCTACATGTTATCCAATTTTCATTTTATATATTTTTTCTTTTATAGGGAATAATGTTAAACTGATTACAAAGTGGTAATTGAAATTTTTATCCCACTTTTCATTCATTATTTCAATCATTGAATACAATGATTATTTAATACTATGGTTATGTATAATAAAACTTTTTTATTGAATTTTTTTTATTTCAACCTTTTTTCGGATTTAGATCTGATAGACATAATAGATTCATTAGTTTAATGCTCACACTTTCTTTTAAAAATACTCTTTAAAAAAAATTAAATGGTTAAAGGAATTGTTATTTGAAAAAAAATTACAAAATGAGAGGAAATTCATGATTTTAGGATTCCTTAATGCATTGATGAATCATTTACAGTTTTATAATGTAATTTTAAAGTAATTTTTTTATAACTCTGTGGATTTTTAAATAAATGCTTCCAAATTAAAATGGGTATTTATGTCGATGAAATTTTCAATTATTTTGTTAGATTATTTTCATATATAAAAAAACACTCTATGGAATATTATGATTAATTGAGTTTGATCTCTTATGATACCATATTCCCTATTTTATTGAATGTTTTATAATCATTTTGAATAGAAATGGTCTATCTTGAAACAATTCTCCAAACTATTATGGATTGTTAATGATTATTTTCATTGGAAAATATCTACATTTCATATGATAGTTTTAATATGAATATATATTTTGATTATGTTTTACCCCTTTTATGTGATGAATTAACTGGGCTTAGTAAGTGTTGGTTGGGCCCTAATATATTCCATTAATGAATCTGTAGGTTACACGAGGGAAACTAGGTATGGTTCTGGATGAGGTATTACCTATTTATTAGATTCATGGTATAAAGCCTTGACATTTTTTTATTATGTTCATGAATCCGTGAAATTATATGATTCATGGAATAAATCCATGATTGTAATAGATTCATGGCATGAAGCATCGATGTATTAGGTCTTGATAACAATCCTTAAGCATTCCCTCGTTATGAGGTTAGTTATTGATAATCTATATGATTATTTTAATAGTATAATATACATTGTATGTTTAATTCTGATGGAATTATTTAAATATCATTATTTCAACATATTTTTTCCTTCTTTTCATGATAATGATTAAATTTTAATGGAATTGGTTTATAGATAATCACCTTGACTTATTTTTTTTATTTAAATTTATGACAGCTTAAACTATCTCATTTCTCATACTGAGAAACTGTGATCATGCATTTATTATATTGTATATTATGCAAGATTCCTAGAAGTTTATTATGACTTATATGTAGGGTTAACCTAGGAGAATAATGGCGTTCTCAATGGAATCATTATGTTTTATTTTATATTTTAAATTTTAATGTAAAATTATTTTACGTATCTTGTTTTACAAGACTAAATAACTATTTCATACTTCATGATATAATTCCTATGAATTTCCAATATAATAATGTAATGAATAAGATCCTGGCTATTAGGTTCCAAGTCTTTATAGTTGGTATCAATGAATATTTAGTACAATACATGGGAACTATATTAAAGAAATCCTATATTTTGGAACAAAGCCCAATGATAGAATTTCAAAATAAAACAATATAAACGAACTTTAAAATTTGGAGATTATTTATACCTAAATTAATAATTTTGGTTATATGATTCACTAGTTTTTATATTATATTTCATGCTTCACAATGCTAAGATATAATCTCATGTATGAAGTTTCATAAATATGGATCCCAGAAGAATGAATGAAAATGGTATCAATGTATGTAATCCATTTGGTTATTTTCCTCCTAGAAATGATAATGATATTAGAGAATGAGATACAACAGGTGCTGAAAAAAATATAATTATATAGGGACAATTGAATTTATCTATAATAAATAACAATACATATATAGATAAGCCTAATCCAAAATGCATATGAAAAATTGTATCCCCCTTCATAAGAAAAATAATATCCATCATTTATTGGGACTACAATACCTTTTTTAGTTGAAAATGTTATAATTTCAATAGAAAATATATTTCTCTCTTTGGGAAGTAATGAAAGAGATATGGTTATCATTTCAGTTTATCATATCATGGGAGATACGAATCAATGGTGTTCATTTATTCAAAACATAAAGGAGGAGGAAGAAATAAATAAACATGAATTGAAGGATTTTATGGATCATTTATTAGAAAAATATTTCCCTCATGAACCATGATTATAAATGAAGAGACAATTCATGATTCTGAGAAAAAAAATGAGGAAGGGAATGTTGTTAGTCATGAAGCCAAATTTAGAATATTATTGTTGCATACTAAAGACTGTATACATATCCCAAGAAGTAAGATATATCATTTTCATTGTAGTTTAAATACATTCCTTTGAAGGGAACTGGTCTCCCAAACTATCTCATCATACGAGGATATAGTCTCCTATGAAATCAAGATAGTGAAAGAATTATCAATGTCATATGAGTTCAATGATAATAAAGTGAAGAAGAGAATCAAGCATTAATTTTCATATATACGGATGAAGGGAAATAAGTATTTTACAACAAGTGATAATTATGGAAAAAAACACCAGGGTAAATGATTAAAATGAAAAATAGTTTATATCATGAGTCCCATGAACACTGCTGGGGCATTAGCCATGCAGAATAGCATAACCAAGAACTCATAGTGGTCGTACTAACATCTGAAAGTTGTCCACTACACATCCTTGTATCACACTCTGAGTTGGTGATAGCATGATATGAGGTCTATCTTCAAGAACCACATTGCTCTCTTTAGCTGATCAAAGAGGATTTCAATCCTCGAGAGTGGTTACATGTTCTTCATGGTCACCTGGTTCTATCACCGATAGTCAAAACAAAGCCTCAAGCTCCCATCTGTCTTCTTGGAGAACAAAAATGGGGGTTCCCATAGAGAAACACTAGGCTAAATGAACCCTTTCCCATGTAAGTCTTCCAGTTATACCCACATATCACGAAGCTCTGTGGGAGCCATCCAATATGCTGGTGTGGATATTGGTTCCGTCATGGGGAAAAAGTAAATGTAAAATTCCACCTTTCTATGAGGTGGTAGAATCGGGACATCATCAGGGAAGACACTCCTGTTCTGGTCCACCACTACAAGATACCTCATACTCTCCAAATCAACTACTCTAAGGGAAAGGCTAGCAAACTGATGAGTGATTAGATGTACTCTCGTCCGAGTAAGTCTATCATGTGCTGCAAAATCTCTCTTCTAACCGGTGAAGGTAAACCTTGTCCCATCCGTGCAGACAAACCACACATTGCGCCCAATACAGTCAAACTGATCATGGACTATAGATAACAATTCCATACCTAATATGACATTGTTATGTCACGACGCTAATACTATGAGATCTCGGCCAAAGCTGTCGCCTCCCAGAGTAAGCTCACACTACTGGCACTAGTGCATAGTCATTGAATCTGCTCCCATAAAATTCTCTAGCTGTAAGGATCAAGGAAACAGCTCTGTCAGAATCTCCGAACACCGAACGAGGGTAGAGGGAATAAAATAATGACTGACACCTATGTCTATAAGTACTGCAGCTAAGGTAGAGTAGACACAAATCGAAACTCATATCATCTCTAGATCTCAATGGTCATAATCATCAGCTTACTGGAGCTGAGCTCGCCACTATCCACCTAAAACTTGTGGTTGGGGTGGACCACCTAGTGGTGGTGGCGGTAACATCTCGAATCTTCGCCCACCACCAGGTGCATGGCCAGCTCATCTTCCATGTCCACCAGCTCCCTGCAGACCTCCTCTATCAACACTCTATCTCTGCGTGCTTAGTCCCTCTACCATCTGCGGATCATCATTACGGCGGTTCGGATCATCACGAGCCATGTGACCCTGCCCAACGCATGTGAAACACTACATATTCCTCGCATGACTGACTCAGTCTCCGGTGCCCCGCACAACCGATCTTGTGTCATGCAGTCGTCCACCTATAGGTCTGGTCATCATGGACCTCTATGACATTTGACAGCTGCCAGCTATAGAAGAGTCCTCTACGTGGTTTCCGGTGGTGGGTCTCACTGCTGGTGACTTCTCAGCAAGACAAATATCCCCTTAGAGGGCTCAGTCTAACCCCCCACCCTGCCTGCATCGGGATGCTGAGAGAAATCACCAAAGACCTCATCTCTTTCCTAGGTCCCTGCTTGATGTTCCAGGTGCAGAGGAATGGGTCCCATACCATATCAGTGGAGTAGCAAGAGTGGTCAGTGAACATCACTAAGTACTAAGCCACAATCATGCTTCCTTACTGCAGATGAAGATTATCTTGTATCTGTACCACGCAGAGAGTCACTGGGACAATCTCTTCCTGAAACAGTCTCTCAAAGGCTGCCCAGAGAAGCGTCACTTTGTCATGAACATGAAGCATCCAGCTCCATCATCTGTATGCTGATGCCTATGGAAGACTGGCATCACAGCGCACCATAAGATAAGCTTGTTTCCCGACCAGTTGGAAGACTCTCACCATGGCCTCCAACCAATCCTCAACCACATGTGGGTCTATCTCTCCCATGATCCTGGGTGGCATCTGTCATTAGAACTCGTGAAACATGCTAAAGAGGCATGCACCCTATATAGTTGGTGTTGGTGGCATCAGTGGACCAATGGGTAATGGTACCGCCAGTGCCACTGCTGGTGCCTCTAATGGAAGAGGGACCTGAACCGAGGGCTCATCGCTCTGTGGGCTATCAGTGCATACTATACCTAAAACCCTAGTTTATTGTCTACATGGTGGCATCTTGAAAATAAACAGGTGTGCCACAGTCAAAAAGTTATTCCTGGTGAGGTGACTCAAAGAGATCACAGAAAAACTCATGAAATCACACACGTAATTAGTGCTTTCATGCACTGAGTTGGAAATCATACATCAGGGTCCTGGTTTATGGATACGTTGGTCGCCGAACTAACACTGGATTCTCTAAACTGATAACCACACTCATAACACTTAAAACTATTACTGTTAAATATGATCAGAGTTCGATGTTCTACGGTAGAACCGACTCCTCTAATACCAATTTGTCATGACCTGTCCCCCAGGGCCCATGCCATGACTACCCCAATCCCACCTTCCATAGGCCATGGGCTGGAGACTAGCACAGAAATGCATATTCCCTAAAACTAGGAATGAATTTCCTTTATAACCCCTAAACACACGCAACCAAGAACCCATAAAGATATGATCCCATGCAAACTATATAGTAAAAGGAGTGTGTATAGTAAGAAAAAAGGGCCATAATACAAGACTAACTAAAATTACTAGGGAAACTGGAAAGTACAAGTAAACTGAATAGATTTTATGAAAACATACAAAGGATCATACCTGAAGGGTAGGTGTAGCTCTCGAATGGTCGTCTCTGCGGTATGCCACATCTAAGGCCCACCTACGAGCTACCTCCAGTCCTGGTACCCTCGTCCTTAGTCAGCGTTGTCCTTCGTCTGCACCAAACACAACAGGGTGTAGGCATAGCCTGTGTAGGGGTCTGTATAACGATACTCAGTAGGGACCCCGATACCCTAAAGGTCTCACAAAATACACAAAGTAAAAACCACACTTCAAGAATTAAACTGACAACCCTACTTAAGTATACGCCCATGCATTTACCAAAGTTATCAAGTAAGCCCATCTGAATCATGTGGAAACACATGGTCTAACCCAAACTCCCAAGGCTCATCTATTCCAAAAGGGAAGGCTTACCATGATGGTAAGTACCACACTTGTACGCCACATAGAATAATACCACTAGGGTATTACTACTACAGAAAAGTACCACAATAGTACACCACATAGAATAATACCACCAAGGTATCACCATAAAGGTATTGACCAAAAAGGCACAGACTCAGATCACACCATGTGTAACTAAGGAACAATTGAAGAGATGATTATATGTAACTACTATTTCATCATACTCTGTATAGAGGCAGACCCACATATGATCCTAAATCATGATCATACCCACATAGGATCGTAGAACATCGTCAGACCAACACATGATCCTAGTCGATCGCCAGACCCACACATGATCCTAGTAGATCTTCAGACCCACACAATATCCTAGTACCTTTTCAAACCCAAACAGGATCTTAGTACATTGTCATACCCACACAGGATCCTACTACCTTGTCAGACCCACAGAGAATCCTAGTACATCTTCAAAGCCACACAGGATCCTAGTACCTCATCAGACCCACGCTGGATCCTAGTATCTCATTAGACACACATATGATCCTTTTACCTCGTCAGACCCTCACATGATCCTAGTACTTCGTCAGACACACATAGGATCCTATTACCTCATCAAACCACCACAGGATCCTAGTATATCGTCCGACACACATAGGTTCCTAATACCTCGACAGAACCCAATCGCATCCTAGTACGTCGTCATATGCACACAGGATCCTAGTACCTCATCAAACCCACAAAGTTTCCTAGTACATATTCAGACCCACACATGATCCTAGTACATCTTCAGACCCACACAGGATCCTAGTACATTATCAGACCCACACACTATTTTAATACCTCGTTAGATCCAGCTAGAGGATTCCCGCACTAAACTCGCTTGTCTCTGGAAGGGTTATCTATTCAAGACACTAGTTGATACTCCAACTACAATGAAGTTACATGAAGAAGTTTCCTAAAGTACAACCAAGTAATAGGGTTCTCAATGAAGCATACGATGCGTGAGATGGACGCCCGGTCTGTATGTTATTAGCCTTTTAGTCTTGAGGGCCGGGTTGGATTCATGCTCAATCCAATCTGACCATACCCCGCCTTTATAAAAATCTCACGTGTGGTATACCAAAAGTACCTTCTCACTCTAAGGTTTCAGGAACCTCAGACAGTTCATCAAACGGATTCCTGGTGCCAATGTTATGGCCAAAAGTATGGGATGGGGCAAAACTGGTCTGGGTCCGGTCCGACCCGGTCGCGCCGACCTGGTTCGGGTCAACCCAGCCCAGCCCGCTGGGTCCGGCATGAGGCACGTCCCGGCTCATGGAGCGTGGTGTCTACAGTGTGGTGGGGCAGTCACGGTGCAACGGTCCCACGCGGTGCGGTCGCGCGCCGCGCCTTCATAGGCGATCGGCTCAGCCGACCATCGACCCTTCATCGTCATAGAACAAGTCGTGGCCCTTCCTAGCTGGGCAGCATGGACGCACGCCGACATCCCCGTCGTGCAGCTGGCGGCGGCCTATACTCCACCATGACCCTTCTATGGTGGCACGGTCACGCTGCCACCTTCGTCGTGGCCGACTGTGGTGCTGGCCGCAATTCTCGTGCCCCACTGGTGTCGGTTGACATCCTCCTCCATCACGAAGAACACACAAACAATAAATAACGGTGGAGGGATCGGCCCGTGTTTGTTTGGCATGCTCCCTCCACATCAGATCGGTAGCTGGAAGATCATGAGGATTAATTCAACGTAAAACATATATAATAACAAAACCTCTACCTCAGAGGTTTGTTGACGCTTATGAGGAGGGAAGGGCGAACATCTGTTTATCGTTGTAGAAGACATCCCATGTTAGAGTTGGTGTGTTCTTCATTGGAGAAGATGGAACGTTATTTGTGGAAGAAGATCTTCATTGTGAGGTGTTCTTCATTGGAGATAATGTTCCTCCTCATATTCTCCCCTTCTCCTTTTCCAACCAAATCCTCTAAAAGGAAACAGGTGCCAATATAATTTAAATTATGTATATCAATTATGTTGGCATAATTAAAATGCTGACACATTTCATTAATTTTTAGTTGGCTCCAAAAATTAAATTGGGAGTTAGCCTAATTAATTTATTGGTTGAATTCCAAGAGTTATCTCCCATTAAAGGGGGGTTCAGGTGGTCCCCCTACAAGAATTTAATTTTGGGGGTTTTATAATTTGGGTGGTCCCCACCTCCATAACCCATATAGAGAGGTTTCAAAAAGAAAATTAAAAATGTTAAACATTTTATTTTTCTTATTTCAAGAAAATCATGAAAACTAACTTTCACTGTCGACCAACTATGGTTGAGGTTAAAGTATCCTTATTTTAATACAGGCACTAGGATTTCAAAGGTGTACTCATATTTCAATTCTGAGCACCGGTTCAAAAGTTACAAATAACCGCTCGCACGTTTACTGAACGTACCTGAAAAGAAGTTCAAAAATTCATTCTGGGCCTCAGAATGACGTGCCATCAATTTTTGTGGACTCATAAAATTCTTATATAATTAAAAATATTTACATGGAAATTCAGGGTCTTTACACACTAGATCATTAATGCATTGTGCTTAAGATTCAAAACCTCCACTTTTCAGCCTTGATTTTTCAATCATTTTCCCTCAAACCCTAAGCCACATAATTAACCTGGAAAATATACTCATGATTGAATTCATTTTCATGTATCCCACTGTAGAGAGATGATAATCGTCACATGCCCATGGTGATACATGCAATTTCTATGTATGAGCATAATTCCCGATTATATTTCTCTTGAGTGAATAGTGACTCGAATTTCATGGGGAGGAAGGTTATGATTGGTCCATGGATTGATTTTTGAGGTAAAAAAAATATAAATGTGAATATTGAAAATGATAGGGAATAGTTTTTCATAGAGGATACATGATGAAATTTAATTTTGTAAAAGATCATTGATGTTTTCTCATTTTTATTATCGTGTGAATTTGGATTGGAATATATGATGGTTGTATGGGAGTGCAATGCAGAAGTGTGTGGGAGTGATGAAGTAAGAATTTTAATATATTTTATAATGTATTTCAGTGTTTTAAATCCCACCATAGTATTATTTTATGGGAAATTTTCAAATTTTTATGTTTTAGTTATATTTTGAGCTTAATAGAAAAAATGGAACTATTTTGGGATTTAACTGTTTTATTTATATTCTATATTTTAGCCACCACATTTTTATCACTAAAAAAATTGTGAAATTAATTTTTTTCGGTTTACATACATCATGGGATTCATTTTATCCTTGTGGAGACACATCTCAATCAATCATTTGGGTTCCCAAAATCAGCTCAAATCGGTGCCTCTAAAATTGCGTGCATATCTAGAATGTTTTAAATACGAGCTTGTATCCAGGATTGAGGATGTCTATTGGAGACAAAAATTGTCATGGATATGGAAAACAAATTTATAAACATGTTTCTCGAAGGAGGCCACATATGAATCCACTGTTTTCAATATAATTATAGAATGGGAAGTTGGCATTGTGGAAGACGAAGTGTCACCAAGACATATTAAATTTTCCTCAATAAAACAATGATAACACCTTCTTAAGTTGACCAATAAGGATGGTATTTTGTGGAGGGACGGGAAGAAAATATGGTACAACTTTCAAGAAGGAACCATGTACCAATTCCATAATTTAATGGGTCTAACAGTTGTGAACGTATAGTGGAAAAAATATGAGCGAGATTTCTTCACCAATTTTCTGAATAAATTTGTACCTCATATATTTTTACAAGGATAACCATTTTCAAGGGGGAAATGATGAGTATTTTTGTTGTAATAGTTATTAATTTAAATATATTAGTTTATCTCTATTCTTCATACCTCCTTTCTTCCAGTTAATTTATTTTGTGTATTCTTTCACCGTTATATGCTTCTCAACTCCACTAAAAATTGAGATCTAACCTCAAAACATGTTTGAAGCAAGGAATTGTGATTTTATTGTGTTTTATGTACTTTAATTTCTTATCTGTTACTCAATTATGGGAAATTTGGTGGAGGTTAAATTGATTGCGGTGGGTGGTCGCCTTGTTTTCTCTACCATCATGTTCTTCTTATCATTTATCAATTTTCCTTCCTTATGTTATTTGTGTGGTGCTTACGGTGAAGCATGACAAGAGTAATGATGGTCAGCGAAGAGGTATCCTAGCTGAATTTAGGAAGAGAATTACCCCATATGTAGTGGTCTCGATATGGGGTGATGACAATACCAATGAAAAGGTGAGGTATGATTGGTCTTGATCACCTCATTTAGTTTTATATTGATATTATTTTTAAACAATAATATCAACCATCATGACCTCTTAAGAATAACGGACTACTTTCTTTCTTCTAACATAATTATTTATTTCATAGCATTATGGTGTTCTTAGTAGAGGAAATATACATGGTTGAGAAATTATTTCAATAAATATTTAGCTAAACTATGATGATTATTTACCTAAGTAGTGAGAGGTGCATGGTTGGAACATTATTTGACCAACCATGCTTCCAATTCATGTAAGCCTTTTTCCTGGTAAAATTTACCAAAATGACCATAATGATCTTTTAAATATTAATATTTATCTTATTTTTCTCATTTCAGAAGGTTAATCCCCATATTATCCATTTTTAGTATCCCATGACTACTTTGATTGAATTGGATCATGATCCCATATCTGAGGTCCAATTTAACCCCCCTTCGTCACATTGGATGTACATAAATATGTATTTGATTACCTTTTTTCAATTCATTATCTATCCTTCCCTTAATTATGTTATTTATATGATGTCTCAAATGAATCATTTTTATTATGTAGATCTATTATTTTGATTTATCATGATCTAAGAAAAAATAAAGTCCAATATTGGATGAGGATAGTGATACAAGCATCTAGTAGTTGGTCTATGACTCATACCTCAAGTATTGTCATATTATAAATTTTCATCATTGTGTGAACACCAAATTCTCCCGTCATTTCCAGTTTAATTCATATCGCTATCTTATTTCATCATACTCTTATTCTAGAGCCCCTTCTATTTATTATCATCACACCATTGGTGATTGATACTTGATTGTGTTCCACCTAGTGTATGGAGTTTCTGTACTTATGCATTTAGTTGATGGTTGAGTTTGATTATGCCATCATTCAAGAGAGAAAATGCTTGGACCTATTATTTTTAAGACATTCCATATTAAAATTATCTATTAATTGTAATGTCTATACATGTATATGATAATTTCACATGACACTTCTAAGGTAATCATTTCAATATATTAAATAAATCTTAAACGTGAATAGAAATAATAATATGTATATTCTTTGTATTAAAATAATGTAACTAAATATCATGGTTGAACATCATTATCATACCATTCCATGATTAGTAGAAGGAAGTAGATTGATCCTAATAATTTTATTATGCAATATGAAAACTAAAAGTTTGTATGATCCATTATACTTTGTCACACTAATGAATGGAAACCACCTGAACCATATGGATTATTAAATGGAGTGGGTAATAAATGGACTAAATAATTAAATGAATCAAGAATAATGTTCATATTGTATATATACATTGATATACTTACTAGAGTGGTTAGACTCATGCTCTACTTAGATTTCCTAATTAATTCCATTAGCACCAATGGATGCCATTCCGAATAAAGGATGCTAGTTTCCCAGGGTGATACAAACAGTAGAACCTTGTCCTTATCTAATGTGGATACCCAAAATGTCAACATAAGATCCTCTATTATCATTCTAGTATTCCTTCAATACGGTCTATATATCCATGGTGATGTCTACCGACATTGAGTTCCTTGATTACACCTATTGGGCCTAGTCACTGCCACCCGTTTTACAATGGATGATATCCTAAGACTCAGTTTGAATTAAACTATAGGGGAATCCCTTTAGAGATTCCGCTCATATTAAAACATTACCCCATATATATAGGTAATAGATTATTTCTAACTTCAATTGACCCATAAGATCAATGGCACCTTTGTTGTTACCTTTGATCCTCTTTAATTATTATCATTTCTATTATATGCCTTGTTATGTCATGGATACATCAGTAACATTATCATGACGTTAGTCCCTCTTATACCTCATGTGACTTACTATATAAAAAGTAACATATTTAATAAATTTAATGGTTACATGTTCTGACACTAGCTAAGGATAACACTTGTGTTTCATATTTACACTACATTACTTATTTAATTTTATATACTCATTACTGCACACTATTTCTATTTATAATACATGGACTAAATGTTATAAGAACTATTGGTGGTGGATTACCAAGATTTAACTAACACTCTTTACAGGTATCCCTTGGTACCCATATCTGTTACATGTATCCAGCTGTTGAAAAAGGGAAGGATCCCTCCATAGACACGTGATAGTTTTTCTTGCATTTTGATGAATCTTGGTATAAGATGACTAAAATAGAGCTCTTGATTCCATGGCAGTATTGGATTATTTAGGATTATTTTTTATAGAATGTATTTCCTACCATTTGGTACACATGTTTTCTAATTTTTTTGACACATGAAAAACATTTTCATCATTATTGAGTGTTGTTATCTGTATCTTCAATTATTTATTTTTTCATCTTCATCTACAACACTATTTCTGCATACTGGTTACAATACTAGCCTATTATTATATTTTTCCATTATTGTACACTCTAGTAAAAGGGGAATAGCCTCCTCATGGACACAACCTAGGCCTTCGGTACTAGTTGTAAACCTTTTTCCCTCGGGGAGATATGCTTGAGGCCAAGTGAATAACCAAGCTTTGGGATCCTTTGAGTGCCACATGGGATTAGGACATCACAAAGTAGAATGAGAGGGGATTTTTTTCTTACATTACTTTTTCGAGATAGTATACCAAATATCTTAAATTCTTTTTAAATTGGATATATGTTTTTTCTGTATATAGCTAACCCATAGTCATGTTAAATGTTTAGTTTCCAAAAATGCTAATTTCAATTCATTATTTTTTTTAATATAGTTAATACACTTTCACAATTGGGTGACTAACATTTTTTTCATATTAATTATGATGATTGATTTTTTCCATTCATCCTTTTCTGGAGGTTATGAGGGAAAGGTGAATTATTACACACATAATCAGACGTACATATAAATCACATACCATTTCATAAAGGTTCATTTCTTTTCTATCATTTATTATTCTCCAATTTGGTGTGGAGTGGTTCAATGGTTGTTATATTATTTCTATTCCACTCTTTTCTTATTAACATGTGATTTATAATTTCAATTTAGGAATTATATGGTCCTTCCTGGGTTGTAATGGGTATTTTACTAAGTCAATCCATCCTACAAAACATGTTACATTCTTAGACCGAATGTATATGGGGTTAAATTGAGATTGAGTGTGTTTTTAATTCAGTGATAAGGTGTATGGGCCCTAATTTACTAGAAGAAAATTCATTTTAATCAAATTTTGATATTTGATTTTAATAAAATGAAAATAAAATATTAAAATATATCTTAAAAATAAATATTTTTCAACAATTGAAGTGGGATGGTATAGTTTAACCATCCCATTATAGAACCCTTTTTATTTAAACTCAATCAATTTCCAATAAATGGACATCTATGAGGGTAGTTGGGGTAGTATAACATCAATAGTGGGAACTTATTCTTTCATTATCCATCTTCAAGTGTATATATCTTCTCTTAAATCATATTCTGAGGTGCGTGAATGGAATTTTTAGACTTATGCCACCAAAAATTCCCCATTCCACATACCTAGAGGGTATCGATGACCATGATATATAAGGGGTGGTCCATAAACCACAATTCAAACCTCCATGATTTCTACTTGAGTAAATTTATATTATAGATGATATGGGAATAGAAACATAGCTTCTTCAAAGTTTACTAAATCTGATGTTGTCGATGCGAGGTGATTTATGACTAGAGCCTATGATAGTTGATCATACATGTGAGTTCTAGTAGTCGCATCATCCCACCTTCATAGTGGATGGGGGTCCACAAGATATTGATACATTAATGGAGACCACTCTATCTATCTTTTGAAATCTGGAGACCCCTCCAGAAAAAAGGGTAAATATTTCCACCTATATTCTTCAGGATTCATCCAAGCTTTGGTGGAATGTAATTTCCAAGGTTAGTCATCCTTAGACAATGGTCTATGATGTTATTCACACTTCATTTTATGATCTATTCATTCCACAAATTTCGGAGTGGTACCTGACCTAGTGATTTCCTTTATATGGAGAAAGGTGTTTGTTATTGATCTATTATTCATTGAGTATAAAAAAGTTACAACACATTACAACTCTTTTATCTAGTGATGAAATATCATTTTATAGATGATTTGAAGATGGGATTTAGTATTCCATCTGTACACAGGTGAATTACTTTCTCCTACCCAACTTTTCACAGATCATTAACCATGATCTTATCACTGAGAAAACCATAGGGGAGAAGATAGTACTAGGTATATTTGTTCTGAGTCATGGTAGTCTAATAGTTCATCCAATAGCTGGAAGCATTCCATTAGGATTTATCTTTGGGAATGTGGAAGCCAGAGTCCCTATATTGGTAGATCTATAGTATGACATCAGTGCAGATGAAATGATAATTTAATGCCTCAAAATGATAGAAACCCTCTAGATTTCCAGTCTTGTGGCCATATGGATAATCATCATATACTCTTTCATACATTTCTATATGATTTTAGTGGAAGATACTTTGCAGTATCTCCACTATAAAGGGAATTTTCTTTTATGCGGTGTTTGGCTTGGAGTTGGAGTAGAAATGGCGGGACCATGTGGTGAGGATTTTGTGTCCATAGTATCAAGATATCTTATTATTAGAAGCTCTAACATAGTGGTCATGATTTTGGTATCCTAGCTATATCATTCGGTTATGGATTAGGTCAGTTTCATTCCTCACTAACAATACTAGAGGTTCAGAGTGTAGGACCCTCTAAAGTATGATGTGCTATTTTAGTATCTTCCACTATAATATATTATTTGTTTTCTATAGGATCTTCCCAATCCTATATCTATTTCTCAATTATGGAATTTCTTAGTCAAGTATTATTGTTGTGTAATGACCCTAGATACATTCATGGTAGTATGGTTTAATGGATTATGACATTGTAGGGACTACCCCCATAAGGTAGGGTATTACACTTTCTTGTGGGACAACATTGTTCTTGAGGTGGCCGGAATCTATGTGATTATCTGGATGTATTGGTTGTTCCCGTACTACACCATTGTATTATTTTATTATCACATAGTACTATTTATTTCATTAGAGTGGAGATTTTATTAGCACAAAAGTGATTGGGATGTCCAACCTACTATAGTGGTATCAGAGCATCATAGGCAAGGTCGAGTGACCACACAAAATTCTAGTCTCTTTATGGAGTATCAAGGAGACCATCAGGAAGATTTTACACAAGTTGTATATTATTTTAAAGATGAATTTACCTACCATTTTCTCTATTATGTCTATAAAGAGAGGTAGTGTTTATAATTGAACTAATTCCAGGAGCAGCACACATTCCAATTTCTCCATATATGATAGATCCTACTATGCTACTAGATCCCAAGAGATAGTTATAGGTTTTTTAGGCCACTGGTTTTATATGTCCTTACACTTCCTATGGGGGTAAACCTATGATTTTTCAGAAGAATAAATTCTGTATTCTTTGTTTATATGCAGAATAAATATGGTTGAACCAACATATAGTCAACAAATAGTTTCCAATAGATAGAATAGATGATCTCTTTGACCATCTCTAAAGAGGTTGGGTGTCTACTAAAATCGACATGAGATTATGTTATCCTCAGGAGTGAGTAAGGACATCAGGCATACGTGTTAAATGTTTTTTTAGTAGTTATGGTATGTATGAGTATCTCATCATGCCATTCAGTCTTACGAACACACCTATTGTTTTCATGGATTTGAAGAATATAGTATTTCAACCATATCATAATTCTTTTGTCTTAGTGTTTTTGGATGAAATCTTCATTTATTCTCACACTCATAGAAAACATGATTGACACCTTGATGTTGTTTTAAATTCATTGATAGATAGTCATATTTTTCCAAAATTGATAATGTACAAATTATGATCGACAATGCTTACATCTTAGATCATAGTCTCTATGAATTAGGGGTATCTATTGACCCAGAGATGGTTAGTGATGTGGTTTCCTAGGAGGATCCCATGATCATGTTTGATATATAGTGTTTCCGAGGACTGGATGAATATTAAAGGTGATTCATTCAAAACAAATCATAAATTTTTTCCCATAGTACTAGTCCTACAAAGAAGGGTGTTATGTTCCTATATCTATATATGTGAAATATATACTTTCAAGAAATGATGGGAAAGATTTTTCAACATAGATTCTGATTCTGCATGATCTTGGAAGATGTTATACAGTGTTCGGTGATGCATCACATATTTCAATAGGTGAATTGAAGATGTTGGAGGAATGATTCATTGCATAATGATCTCGATAGTATGGGCCTCATGAGAGAAACATTATAATGTATGACCTTGATCTTGTATTATTTGTCAATGAATTAAATTTCAAGAGACATTATCTAATGGGTGAGGTTTTTATTTTATATATGAACCAAAAGAAACTAAAATATATCATTTCACAGCTTTAATTGAATCTCATATAGTTAAAATGGGTTGAATATATTCAATCCTTTGATTTTGATTTTTCCTGTATTCATTGATATGGAAATGTACTTGGTGATGTGGTGAGCTGGAATACTCATGAACACAGTGTAGATGAAGCCAATGATGAATCGAAATTTATTAACCACTTTTTTGAGATGAATAGGGAGGTTCATGATAGTCAATAATATTATATTTTCTAAGCTGTTTCATTTACATCTACCCACATTGATAAATTAAAGAGTTGGAAATTTTTTGATCATGATGGCTTTGTTCTTTTAAAGAGAAATGATGTGGGGACCTGCCTCCAAAATTTTTTATTGATGGATTCGATATTATGCGTATTAATGAAAGTGTCTATTTTAATACATATATCAGAGATAAACTGATGTGTAATTCCCACACTTCATAGTGGGAAGTTCATTATGGAATCTAATAGATGTATCGAGATATGTGATGCTAGTATTTGTGGTATGGGATGAAAGGTAGAATATTAACATTTATCATTAGGGGTTCCTTCAATCAGTAGGTGAAGGAGGATCCCTAGTGAATTTAATGCTTGTGAAAGAATATTTATGTCCCATAATGGAAATGGTAAGATGTTAATAAGAACATTTTAGTCAGATTATCAGTGACGAATAAAGGAAGAGATGATGTTTGGGTAGTCATTAACATACTAAAAGAAGGATACCACTTTTTTTCCATATGTGATACTTTTTATATTGATGTTTGGGGGAGACTATGTGTCCAAGACATTATATGACTACACGGGGTCCCATTTACTATCATCATAGTTAGGGAAACTCATTTCACATAACATTTTCAATTTTGTTTTGTAGTGATGTGGGTACACAGGTTCTTATGAACATATACTTTCACCCCTACACTGTGGGATAATTGAATGGAAAATATAGGCGTTAGATGAAATTCCGAGAGCATGATTTCATGATTTTAGTAGATCATAATAGAATCATATCCCTCTCTTCGTGTTCTCCAACAATAATATATTTTTGCTAATAATTCAGATTTCTCCTGTGGAGGCTATGTATTGTAGGCCATTCTATTCACTCCTATTCTAGTAATAGGTAGGATAGGTAGCAATACTAGGTCCCAATATCATGAAAAAATATTGATATAGGTTGATTTTATCAAGAATAACATTTCCACTGCTCAGTCTTGGATAAATCATCTATCAATCATCGCCGATGACCTCCCCTGTTTGAGGCTGAGTATTCTATTTTCCGATAGGTATTTCTTAGGCCTAGTAATATAAGGATATGAATGAAAGGTAAGATGTTCATTTTTATGTAGGGCCATTTTATATCTTATAGAGAGTTATGATGGTAACATATATGTTGATACTACCTTAGAGGTGTCGTTCCATTCATGACGTTTTCCATGTTTCACAAAACAAATCTGCTATCATGATGACCCATATCATAATATTTATCCCACGGATGTTAAGCTTGATGTTGATCATTTGATGAGTATCATGTATGCATCATTGAATACATCATGAAGTCTCTTTGAGGTTGGTCATTACCATTCATATGGGTGTTTTGGCAGCATGACCATGTGCAAGATGATACTAGGGAAAAGGAGGCCGACCTACATGCCTTGGGGGTAGAGTTTTTATTAGATAGTGTTTCTCTACCAATTAAAAGTAACCATAGGGTTGAGTTAATTTATGGGAGAATGACAGTTACAACCTAATTTTTATATCATATTTGGATCCATTAAAATTTAGTTTAAATCCTTGTTTTGAACTTAATATGAATTCCTAATGGTATCATGATGTTTTTGGTGAAGTATAGTGATTTTTTGGGGCTTGGAACCTTGGACGTTGGAGAAAAATGCTAGGAAACACGGTCAGTATAACCATATTACCCCACACACATGGTCTCTCTTAAACATGGAGGGATTGATAGAGGAGAATGCATAGTGCACAAGTTTCCCTAACCATGCTCCTGATATCATCCACCAATGTATAATGGCTTATGTTTTTAGCATAATACATTTTAATAGTTGACAGATGGTTTCACCAACCGTGTGTACTTACCATGAATTTTACCTTATAAAGGAGTGGGAGTTGTATGGTTGGTGAACAGTTTAACCAATCATGCTTCCATACCATGTAACCCCTATTTCATTATAAAATTTACCAAAATTTCATTAATGATCATTTAAAAATTACCATTTCTACCATATTTCTCATTCCAATGGATAAATATCCCATTTATCCCTTTTTTATGTTATCAAGAATTCATTCATGGATATTTATCCTATGATCTAATTTGATTTTTGATTCAATACCGATTAATCATGTTAGATGAACATCAGAATGTATTTGATTCCTTATGAGTTATTTATCATTATTTATTCCATTGATGATGATATATAGTTGTTGGATCATATTATCTATTTTTAGTCTATTTATCTATTCCTCAATTTTTTCTGATCCAAGAAAAACTAAAGGATGAAACTGGATGAGGAGATTCATATGATTTTTGGGCAGGTGGTCTATGAGTTATCCAATAAATCACCGTTTTATAAATTTTCATCATTGTGTGCACGCCAAATTCAAAAGGAATTTTCTATTAAATTCATATGTCTATTTCTAGTAATCATTCATGAATTCTATATCACATGATATATATTATCATCACTCTATGGGAGGTTTATATATCAACCCATTCCACCCAATGTAGGGTGGTTTCATACTTCTGCCTTTAGTGGGTGGTTATTCTTGACTATGCCATCATTTAGGTGTGAAATGGCTTGACCATATTAATCTTAATCCTTTACATAATAAAAATAATTATGAAATGTAATATTTATAATTGTATATGATAATTCCACATAAACCTTCTATGGTAATAATTTGAATATAATTAAATAACAATAAATATGAATGTAAAACATACTATGGTTTTGCCTTAGCCTAATAAAATTTTATGAAATAGCTCAGTTTCACATTCATTGAAACCTTAACAGGTTTAATGTAATATAGTAGAGTGAACCAAATTAGTTGATTAAGGAACTTAAGAAATAAAATCATGCATTATTTTCCCTTATCAACCAAATGAAAAGAAATAACTTGAACCAAATGGATTATTAAATGGAATGACCAATACATGGTATAATTAATTAAAAAATCTAGCATTAAGTGCCTAATATATAAAAACCATTAAATATTTTTAGGAGTGTTTACACTGTATTTTAACTTGGATTCATGATGGAATGCAATGAGAATTCATGTAAGTCCTTTGAATTCAACTGTGTCGATTACCAAGGGTGATACAAACCATGGAACATGGTCCTTATATTCCAGTGGATGCATTGAATAATGCCAGAGGATCCTACCATTATAATTTTAGTATGCCTTTGACAGACTCATTTTATCTTGTATGACATCTATATACATGCCGCCCCATGGATGACCCCATCAATCATAGTTAATGCTTACAATTTTTACATTGGATGAGATCCTAGGAATAATTTATAATTACATTATTATTGAGTGACATGGGAGATTACCCCTGTAATTTCCATAAAAACCCATGTAAACAATATATATATATTATTATTAAGTTGGATTTACCCTTGATTTCAAAAATTCCTTAGTTGATACATTTGATCCTCTTTTTTTATTATCATTACCATTAGATTACTTGTTATATCATTGATTTATTTTTTACCTTATAATGATTTTAGTGATGGTTTTACCTCACATGACTCACTATATAAACATGAACATATTTAATAAATGAAATGGAAAAAAAATTATACAAAATATGAGGCTGAATTAGGTACTGGGTATTTAAATTACAGTACTTCTTTACTTTTATATATGCATTTCTGCACACTGATTTAGTTTATATTATATGAAAATGATGTTATCGATTTATTTGGTTGTGGATTGTTGTGATTTATCTCACACCCTATATAGGACACCATTGGTACATTAGAAGATTACTTGTATGTATGTGTTAAAAAAAGGGAATTTTATCACCTATAACACCTGATGTTATATGCTTACATTAGGATGATACTTGGTAGCAGATGATAGAGAAGGAGCTTGGAATTTTTGTACAATTTTTCATTCTTTTTTATTTTTTTCATAGATTATATTTCATGATTTTTTTGTAAAAATAATTATTAATTTTGTAGGCACATGTTGTATATTATGATCAGCTTTTTGTGTTATTATTAGTTGCATTAGTTAATTTTTATACCATATTCTTATACTCTAATATCTATTTATAATACCTATACTACTTACTTATTATTAAATCTATCCATTGTGCTAAACTCTTGTAATGAGGTGACAATCACATAATGGACACAACCAAAGTCCTCACTACAAGCTGGAAACCATTGACATTTCGGGATATTCTCTTCAGGTCATTTGCCGAACCAGGATTGTGGCACCTTTGAGTGACACCTAGGTCCAAGATGTCACAGGTGGGTCCCAAACTTTATATAGATCCTTGATGCATAAACATGACTCATGATACAAATATGTTTTCAAATTAAATGTGTTTATATATGTTGTTTGAATATTTTTTCATGATAAATTGTTATTAGAGAGGTTTTGATGTTCATGAGATAGGATATCCAATATATAATCATTTCGCTTATTAATAATTTTGTCAGTATTTTCCATGATATTTTATAAATTATATTATCTATGGGTGAATTTAATTATTATATTATTTATTAAATGGAATTTGTTTCCAATAACTTACCATTCCATTTTGAGACTTCCTTATTTTATCATGATAGTCATGTTATTTAAATACAATTTATTCATAGTTATTTATCTTTCCATGTTGATTAGGATTATTTATTAATGATAGTATCCAATTTCATTAACACTTAATAATCATTTCAGATCACATTTATTTTAGTTATTTTTACTAGTATATGAATAAGAATTAATAGAATATGTTTATAATGAAGCATTTCATTTTCATTTATTATGTATTATGATTAATTTTCAATTCACAATGTAAAATGGATATGATTTATATATCTGGTTCTCAAATTGTAATAAACTAATTAGCCCATTAGGATTTTAATCATTTTATCTATTTCAGTGTGATATTTTAATGCACCATTTGTATGCTTATGGGGATACATTCTATACAATCCGTATTAAGAGAATTTTAGTAGAAACCTAATAAACTCTATTTTAGATAAACATATATTAGGCAATATAGTTTTATGATAGAATTTGAGGATAACTATATAACAAATACAAATGTTTTTCTATGTTATAGATTATATTTTATTATCTAGCAATACATATCCTTCTCTATACTATTAGTGGATGTGGTTTTCACATAGAGGTAAATACAGGTAATAACTCTGGAAAAGGAAAGTGTTTCATGACTCGATCATTACCTGGTTCCTAACATAGGCCTTATTGAATACATTCGTTAACACTCTTTGGGGATATTCCTATGATAAAACACATTTTATCTACAAATTATTATGATGGATATGAAAACTATGATATCCCCAAAGAAATCATGTTTAAGAAAATGATATTAACAATGAAAAAAATTAATTTATGCTCTCTATTACACTATGTTTTGAATTACATATTGAGAATTAAAATTCACAATCTTATGAGATAATTCAATATATGCATTGGGATTGAAATGGAACCAGGATGGAGGAAGGGTATCAATACTCTTGGAAAATGTAGATATTTTTCTACAATGTAATCAAATACTATTGGTATTAGAACTATGAAAATTATGTCTATTTTAGGGAATCATAGTCATGTTAAGATAAATAACCTTTCTTGAATAATGAAAACTATTCTTCATTGATTTTTTTCAATGTTGACTAACTTTATATGAAAACCCCCATCATTTTGAGGGAATAATTATCTAATGGGTGTTGAGAGAAGGAATAATTATTTACAGAATATATTTAATACATTTAGATTCACTAAAAAGGAAAATGTTACACTTGTATTATATTATATCACATTTGATGCTGATTAATTGTGTTATTTGATCCAAAATACTATGGTGGAAGAGGAAATAGACAACATGAAATAGGGATACATTAAGAGGAAATATATTTAAAAAATTTCCCTTGTGAGAGGAAAACTGAGAAAAAAATTAGGTTTCTTATCTTAACGAAAAAGGAAGAATAAATTCATTCAGAGTATGAGGCTATCATTACAAAGATATCTAAGTGTATTGTGGATTATAAACACAACACTAAGTTCATGTTTTATCATTTCCATTTATAGATTAATCCAATCCTTCGAAGGGAGTTTCCATCTAATAAATGTTCATCATATGATGAAATGGTTTTATGCGCTATCAAGATTGAGAAAGAATTATCAAAGTCATCTGTATTAAATGAAAAGAAAAATAAGTATATCACAAATAGTAAAATCATAGATAAAGGGAATTAGGGAATGAATTTTTTCAAACATGTGATATCTGTGGGAATAATCACCATAGGAAATTATTGAATGGAATGGGATGTTGTTATAAGTATGGTGAATGATATAACCAGAAAAAAGAATGAAAAGGGAAGAGTGAAAATACTGATATTTATTGTTTCAACAATAATGATATGTGGAACTATGAAAAATAATTTTCCCTATTTCAAGGGAATATACCATTGAAAAAGTAATGTTATCAAGGTCAAGATTGTTATTTTTATACATTTAATGTGGAATGATAAATGATTTTCTTTATTTTGATCCTTGGAATATTTTATAATTTTTTATTGATTATACTCATGTTATAATAATTATGAAATGAATAAGGATTGTAATAATGTAATATTTATTAATGGATTTGAATGGATGCATTGAATTTATCAATGAAATGTGATTTAGTGAAATGTGGAACTAAAAGGAAGACAAATTATTAAGGAACATAATTATTTTGGGGATTTTGATATCGTGATGTAACGATAAAAAGAAAATTGATATGGATATTGTAAATATGATAGTGATGACTACCTAAGAATTGATTAATTAATATTTGAAAAAGTTGTAATGCTATCGTTGAATGAATTTGTAGTATTATATAATTTTATGAATATATCCAATAGCATTTGTTTTACTAAAGTAATAAGGTAGAATGAATCATTTAATAAGGGTTTATAGTATTTTAGTTTATTTCCATATTTTAATAGAATATACGTTAATGATATTCACATGTTTGGAATGTGATAAATAAGATATTTTTCATGTTATTTGTGAGATTAATGATAATTTCATTTTGGAAATTCAGTGTCCTTATTTTAAAATTTATTGATATTAATAATTATGAAGGATAATAAGGTTAACTATTAATGAAATGTTTAATGTTTAACATTTTAAGAGGTTTTAAATATAATTTATTATTTCACTATATGATGAAAATGGATATTGGATAAATTGTGCAAACCATATTGGTAATTGAAAATTGTTTAAGATAGATGGAAAAAATATATCTTTTTTATAGGTCTTATGATCCATTAAATGTATATTTTAGTTCATCAAGAAAAATAATTCATATTTGGATGTTGATTTATTAGAGTGAGGGATGAATTAGAAACTGATCGATGCACCTCCAATGGATGAAATTGTGTATATAAATTAGAAACAGATCAAGTTAGTATATTTTGGTATATTTATAGAGAGTAAAAGTATTACAAAACTATAGGAAAATGATATTTAAATAAAAAAATTACCCTATAAAAATCATTTTTTATGATATTAATAACCTTATTCACATCTATTTGGTTTACGATTTTATAGACATTAATATTTTTTAGATCACCCACTTTCATGTGATCAATATCCTCTATCACTGTGCATTAGTATCTGGGAGTTGGTTTTATCATCTATTTAAATGTTTCAATTTCACACATATGTTATCTACCTCAAAAACATAGTTATTTTATTATTATATATAATATTTGTATACCCATTTCACACTTACTAGGAGGATATTTTATTAACACTTTTACGATGTGGATTTATCAATAATGGTATTTTGAAAAATCCAAACCTTTATTACAAAAATCAAGTATAAATTGTGAGCAAAAAATTTATCTAATTTATGGAGAATAAAACTCCATAAAACAATGTAATATATTTAATTTATCATAAATTTAGTTTCTTCAATATAGTGCATTGTACAAAACATCACATTTAAACAAAC
Source organism: Viscum album (assembly GCA_963277665.1). NCBI lineage: Eukaryota > Viridiplantae > Streptophyta > Magnoliopsida > Santalales > Viscaceae > Viscum > Viscum album. The sequence goes on from OY728132.1 coordinate 1,891,109,272, forward strand.
CATGTTTTATTCTTGCCTTTTAAACTTAATTTATTATAAAATTTTATCAGTTTTATAAAATGTATTGGATAAAATAAAACTCATTTTTTTAAATTGGAAAAGAAAAAATATGTTAGGGTAATTTTTTTTAATTTTTTTAGAAATAATTCAGTTTTTGATAAATTGTAAAAAATAAGGAAATTTAATTAAAAACTATTTTTAAAAAAAATTATGGTGAAAATTTATATTTTTAATTGGTTTTAATGTGAATATAGTTCAATAATACATCTATTTATCCAATTTTGTTCATTGTGATCATTTTAATATTGTATTTTAATATAAAAAAAATTGTATGTTTTAAAAATTTTCACATTAAAAACTCACTTTATCTTCACTTATATATGAATAATTTTAAAATTTAATTTTCCATTTCTGTAAGTTCAATTTATAAAAATTATTTCCACCTTTTAATTATCATAATATTTGATATATAATAATATTGACATAATTTTCTCCCCAAATGGATAACAAAATTAGTATAAAATAATTACCAAAGTTAATGTAAAAATGGATTTATTAGGGGGTTAATCTAAAATGATAAAGGTAATTATGACCTAAAATATTGAAATAATTTTATTGAATAAATTTCTTTATACCCTAAAAATCAGATTCTATAAAATAAATCAATTCTATGATAGTTTCCTATGAAATTTACCCATGTAAAATGTTATGTAATGAAAAAGAAAAAAAATCATTAATTTTATTTCGTTTAATGTCTATAATGCATTGGGACTGTAAAACAAATCATATGATTGGTCATGAGTACTATTTTAAAATAAAAAAGAATTTTTTATCATGATCATTTATTATATTTTTTTAGATGTGAAATAACTAATTTAAATTTTTATGAAATACTAACATACATATTATTTAGTTTATAATTTATTAAATAATATTAATTTAAAAATATTAAAATTGATATAAATTGAAATAATTATAATGTTAAAATATTTTAATATATTCATATATAATTTTACACATGTGTAAAGAAAATATATTTGAATTCCATCATTTTTATGATATTTTTATCATCAATTTAAATGAATGTAGTCAAAATTGAAATTAATGTCAATTTATTATAAATTATATTTTTCTATATAATTTAAATTTACTAAAAATAATATAATCTACCACATTATTTTTAAATTATAATAAATATCACATTTTATCCAATTATATACGTATTTTTTATAATGAATATATTGTCCTTTAAATAAAAAGTACTCTCTTTGTGCTCTTTAGGTTAAAACATCATTTTTTCACATTCCATGACCTTCTATTAAAATTTATTTCCAAAAAGGATAGGTTTGTAAAAAAATTAAACAACACATTTATAATACTTTTTTATAAAATCAAAAATAATTATATCTTTCATTAATTCTTAATTGAAAATATTTCTTTTTTATAAATTTATTTACCATAGTTAAAACCCAAAATGTTAAAAATATGGAAACCTAGAAGTTAAGGTAAAAATGTCTAATGATATTGTTTATTTATTTGATGGAGTTTTTTATAGAACCTATAATCCCTCCCTCCTTTAATTATCAAATCCATAGAAACATTACTTAATATTGGCCTTCCAATTGTGAATACATTTGAGTATATACATGATTTCCACTTCTCATCAACTCTAAAAAGACACTCATTCCCCTCACTTATTACCTAATATCAAGGAATATTTCTCATCCCACCACATCGCAAATCACTCCCAAAAATAAATAAGCACATACTGGATGCATTATTTTTTGTATTAAGACAACCAAGAAAGGATTTTGTGAAAACCAAATGAAGATAACTAAAGAAGAGGTAATGTTAATCAATGAGAATCATTATTTTAATTAATTATAGACCTCCCAAAAAATCATTCAAAATAATTATTATATAATATAATAATTATATTTAATATTGTAAAATGTTTTAATGATATGGAAAACACTTACAATCACATCCACTTCCATCAAATGGGTTATAAAATCAAAATTCGTGTGTACGGTGGACTACCACCTCTGTAATAGATGTCCTTTATTTCTTCCATTACCATATACAAAGGTTGGGTATTATTATATAAAGTATATATATGATATATATAACATAATAATACCTATTTAGTCATTATATCATATATTACTTGTTAATTTCCATTCTGTTGTAGAGAAGATAACATCGGTATTGTGTACGGCAGACTACTGCCTCACGTTGTGATACAACCCATCTTTTACTAATTATTTACAAGGAAGGTGATAAAGAAAAATTTAAATATTATATGAGATTGTGATTAAATAATGATGATATTAATTAACTATTAAACCATCTATAAAAATAATATGTTGTTTTATTTTTCCACTTAAACTTTAAAATATCATTTTAATATGTGGGGACTACGGCCTTATGTATGAAATGCGACTCTCTTTTAATCACCACAACACATGAATGATATAAATTTATATAATTAAATAACCATAATATATGCATTATTATACGATTACTATATTATAAAAATATATTACTTACAACCCTTTACATAAATATCATTTAATAATAGAAAATGTTTCTCATTTGTATGTATGCCTACAATCTATATGGTCGTACTATACATCCTTTTTCATAATCATAACTAATGATTTGAATTAAAATTATTTTTCATCTTAAAATGTTTAAATAATGTAAATCTTATTATTCTTGAGATAATATAACTATATATTATGTTCATTAAATGAATCTTTCATGATGAAACATGTTTGAGAAAACAATTCAATCATCAACAGAAACAAAAAAAATAATGATATATTATTAATTACAGTGTGGTAAAACATTTTAAAAGGACCATATATAATTCCATAAAAAACATGGTTCTAATATAAGTAAATAACATGTTTAATTCCCCTATCCTTTAGGTTAACACACAATCACCAAAAAGAACATGTGAGGTAAGGGATTCCATCTTAATTTACATTCAATTGAGAATTATCCCTTATTGTTCACAAAATCACTCTTATGTCGTGTATATTCTTCCCCTTTTATATGTAATATCATGAATAGATAATTATTAATAATAGAAAAATTTTAATGTTGAATTATTTCATCCAAGGGAATTTAATAAGAATGTTACGAAGTCATAATCGTTAACGTGAAATATCAATAACTTTTTTGATTGTTAAATTTATCATGAAAAAATATCTATCACAATATTCCTTCTCTAATATGGTTGATGTGATAGATAAGTTCCCCTCCCTTCCTTATTCATGATGAAGTAGAGATAAAGGCCCCCATTTCCCGCCTCCAATAAGCCCTGGATTGGCGGCTATCACCAATTCGGTAACGCCCCGACCTCAGTTAACCAGAGTCAGTGCATTGTTTTAATACATTGGCATGATTACAAGGAATCAAGTGGTCAAAGACCGATCAGTTTAGCAGCCTTGGAAATATATTACATACATTAACATTACATTACAATCTCAAACATAAAACAAAACATAAATAGTTCATTGAGAATTCCATTATTCCCTTTAGCTTAACCCTGCATATCAATCATAATACACTTCTTGTAATACTAGGAAAATGAATCATAAGAAAGGGGTGAGCTCAAATGCTTAGTAAGGGTAAGTAATACAGTGGGAAATGACATAAATATTAAGACTGGTGAATTATTAAAACCACATGCCTTTACCAATAATAAACATTACTACTTTTATGGCAAGAAAATGAGCTGAGTAAATAATGCCATAATAAAACATAATCATGGGTATTATACTACACGAATTAACACATGAACCATCAACATTATTTCCATAATGAGGGAATGTATAATGTCTAACATTCTGAAACATTTTGTCGAGGCCTCGACCAAGATGTCTAAAATGATTAAGGCCTTGTCCAAAACCATATATCAAATTGGGAAAGGGCCTTGGCCAATTCCATGTCTAGTTGTCTCATAAGACCTACTGATGCATCGAGGAGCTATAGTGGGATACACCCATCACTTACTAAGTCTAATACATTCTTCATATGAATAGGTTTAAACGTATCATAAACATTTGTATTAAAAATAGCATACAAATTGTCAATACTTTAACCATAACCCATGAATGGTATAAAAATAGCACATCCACAGTCAAAAATATCACAAAACCTTCAGTACAACATGGAGTTTTTGTGTCATATTAAATCAACTTTTAATATACTTAAAACCCATCAAAGGATGTCGACATAGATGAAAATTATCAGTAAAATGTTTTGAAAGAAATTCCTCTTTTTCATGAAATCATTTTTATGTCTTAAAATTTATAAAGGAATTCATTTGAAGGATACTTTTGAATCAAAGTGTACCATACCACTTTTAAATTTTAAAAATAATTATCATTTCCAATCATTCATGTCCATGTAAATAAATCCATAAATTCGGTTTGTAAATATGGACATTAATTAAAAGGTTTTGGAAAGATAAATCTTTAAAACATTTAAAATGAGGATATACTTAAATAGTCCCTCCCATAAAATATTAAAAGATTTATTTTGATAACATTTTTATGAAATATGTTTGTCTATGAAAAGTATGTCCCAGAAAATACTTACACATGAACAATCTCAGATAATAATGATATTGAAGAAATAACCCTTACCTCATTGTAATAAATCAAGTTGTACATACAATAGTAAATAACTACCAAATTAATCACAGAATATCATTAATTTTAATAGAATCATGATAATATATATCAAATTGAAGTAAAAAATACACCACATGTAATAAATATGTGGTGAACAATGGAAATCTCATGAAATTAAAAGTGAGATAAGAAACCCATTAACTCGCACTTTCTTTCAGTCAAGGGTACGTTTAACCTATTGTATGAAGACTATAGAATGTTAGTAAATTATAAAAGAACCATATTAATATTTATTATATAATACATTATTCATTTATGACTTTATACTACCCAGTGAATAATAATTTCCATGTTATATTAATATTTTGGGTAATAATCGCTTTCTTTATCGTACGTGTTTTAACATGTTACTATTGATTGTATCACTTAGATCATGATTTAATTAATTCTAGAATATAAAAAATGATTTATATATCATATATATTTAGAATATAAATATGTATAATTGACATATATATGAAATGGAAAACACCGTTTATGGAGACGGTAGTCCGTGCGTATGCATAAACACTGTTTCTGTTTTCATATAGTATTGAACAGAAGTAAGTGAATAAGATATATGTAAGTACATAAAAACTTATATATAAATATATATATCTCTAGTATCATTATTATGTCATATATTACATACTTATTATTAATATATATTTTTATATTCGTCGATGAATGGTGAACATGGAAACGAATCTCATCGCGTCGTGGATACGGTAATCCGTACGTATGCACGGGCGAAAATATCATTCTTTTGATATCAAAATAATATATAATTGGATGGTATATCATATATATAGAATACTTATAATTTTATATTTATTATTTACATAAAATAAACATTATTATTATACCCATCCAAATAATAATGTATTGAATAACATTTACACCACGACGAAGAGATGATAAGTCGTACATACACACGTATAGTGGCATGTCATTAAAAGGGTGGATATAATAATGAATATTGTTGTACCATGATTATAGTAACATAAAATTATATAGATGATACTAGTGTTATTATATTATAATTGACACAACAATGAAAAAGGAGGTGGATGAAGAAAGGAACATGAAAGAAGGTGGTGAAATCGTTACCTCTTATTCAGGTTCTTCCTTTTGATTTGATCAAAAGGATTCCATAGGATAGAATTATGATCAAAATAATGCCTATATGTTGAATGGAGGATAGTTTAGAGGGTATTTGGGCTGGGGTTGGCCGATCCAAATGTCTTAGAAGGTGTGAATTAGAGTGATGGGGGAGAGCCCTTTTATAAAATGGGTGAGGGGAACCTTAGGAAAACATAAAATATTATTTTATAATAAATTAATATTCGGTTTTTAATGGCTCCAAATTTATTTATTTAGAGGTTAAAGTGGGGATGGGTCAAAATCCACTCAACCAATAGGTTTTAGATAGGTTTGGGTCACATTATTAACCTTATCACTTAGTTTTAACTCTTAGTTAATTAGATTGACATTTACCATGTATATTTGTATTTTTATATTATATGGTTAATAAAAATACTATAAACCACCAATAGACCCCCATGTGATCCATTAATTATAAAAATATCCTGATATAAGTTATTTGGGGGATCCTTAGATTTTTAGGAATATAATAAGAATTAATAATATAATATTTGTTTTAAAAACTCTTTTATGTCAATTTTGACACTATTTGGTATTTTGTTTTGATAAATTCATAAAAGCATTAATACATCGAAAAAATTCAATTAGCCAATAATAATATGTCATATTAACCTAGAAAATTATTTTAATTCATAAAGAGTCTCAAATTACATTTATTAGGGTATTTATAATATCAATTATCTTAATCTTTCAATAATACGGTCATTACTGCATCATCATTGTGTCATAAATAACATAAATTATTAAATGTCTAAAAATTATAAATAAAATATCATTATGTAGGAAATATTATTAGATTTCTAATGAATATTTATAATCGAATTTATATTATGTATAACTCTATATTAAAAATGTTTTAGTAATTAGACTTTGATTTTAACTCTTTTAACTATTCGTTAAATTAAATAATAATAAATTTTCTAATGTAGTCCAAGTGGACCTAAATGATAATATTTTATTCCTAAGGTTGTTTTTCGTCAATATTCACTTTTCCAATAGAATTAGAACATGTTTTAGGGTAATATTAATATCATTCTAACCCTTAATTACCCTATTTACTTTTAACCATGGTAAATAAAAGTAAAAAGATACTATTCACCAAAAATTATATTTATCTTATTGAATCAAATTTTACTCATTGAAATTAACTTTGTCTCTTGGATTTTCAAAATTCCACTCACAAAAGTAGTAGAATTAAGTTTTATGTGAATTTTCAAATTATCCTACGAGATGGGTAAAAGACGGTGAAAAGTTCAATAAATTTTATATATATCTGAAATTATTATAAACTTACTCCGATGAATTAAATTGAAAATATATTGGTATTATGTATCTATTTTGACCTAAAATAAATTTAAATAAAATAATTAATTATTTAAATAAAAAATCGGTTTATAAACTACAACTCAATGTTTTTCACTATTCATCAAAAATTGAATGTTTTCAAAAAAATACCGAAAATTCACCCTAGGATAATTTTAATATTATGAATCAAAAAATTATTTCTATTTTACCAGATTCAAAACATAGAAGTTGAATTTATTAATTTAAAATTAATTCCCATTGTCAAAACCAAAAGATGTATTTTTCAGAAATTATAACTATCAAAAGATTGACACTTGTTTATGCCCAATTTCAATGTAAAATTACTTAAAATGGCCAAAATTGGATTAAATGGTAAAAATTTAATCTATTTCTAATTCCAAACAATTAAAATGTATATTTTAACACTAAAAATTATTTTTATTAAAAAAGTTGCTTTCAGTTAAAATATACCTTTTTCACTATTCACCCAAGTATGAAAGTTATCATAAAAACACCAAAACATTATTGAAACAAAATTATTATGTCCTGATTCTAAATAAGAAGTTTATTTTGTCAAATTTAATATATAAAAGTTTCAAATATTGTATTTAAAAAGGGTTCTCCATTAAAATGCCGTAAAATTACATTTTTTTGGAAAACACGTCTTTTATCTGAAAAAATGTATTTGTTCATACATTATGTCTATGAAACTCATAATATGGATTCTAAAATTATAAGTATTATAGAAAGTTCAAAATTCATTTAATACTATTCATAACCACTTTTGAACAGCTAGTTTGGAAAGTCGTGGTGTGTTTGAACTCAGTGTTGCGTGTGATGCAAGTTATTGAATTACTTTGAAAGAAAATTGCACTATGAAATCATGGGGTGTTACATTCTTCCATTCTTAAATAAATTGAGTCCTCACAATTTGAAATTGTTCTTCGAAAATAGAAGGATGAAAATAGAAAATACCTTTGTGGGAAAACCTACATCGGAAATTGGATTAATAAAATTTAGTCCTAATAAGAGGAAAAAAGAAATGAAAGGGTCACCACCAAATTAAAATCTTGATTAGGAGAACATTTGTGGAAATTAGAGACACATAATTGGAGGAAAAACGTAAATATTTATAAGGAGAGATTGAGGATATCAGTCATAGAAAATTGTAGAATTCTGGGCCTCAAAGCCATAAATCTATGATGATTTAAAATATCATCGGTTCAACAAAACATAAGGTATTAGTATCACACATTTTTAGTTTAAAGATCCCTTACCTAATGTTTAAGAATTAATTTCTTCATTGAATAAGAGAAGAAATATATATATATATATATATATATATATACTTGACATGTAGAGTTCCATCATTTCACTAATTTCTACCAAAAACTTATCTTTCACTCTAAAAGATAACAGAACATAAAAAAATTATTCCATTTATCCTATTCATATAGGGTTCCAAAAAAATGAATTTATAATTCATCTATGAGACCCTTTAAAAAAACTTTATTATTCAATCCTGGAAATCATGTGGGTTAGTGATAGGTGATACATCGTTGTCTCCCTTCTGTTGCGGGTTCAAGTCTCCCGGCCTTTCCGGACGCGACGGGTTGCCGCCCGACCTCCGTGTTGTCCTTTTTATGGAAATCCAAAAATAACCGTAACAATAGAATCCAATTTCAAACATAATCAATTCTAGCCTTTAGAATTATCCTAAATATTTATATCCAAACTCTCAGTGACAAATTTATAAGGATGTTAAGAATAATGAGGATCCTTTTTTCCAGGTTATATCAGTTGAACGCTATTATCATGTATTATTTTACAACATCCCAACATCCTGAATTACCAAAATCAACCATCTCTTATTCCAAAAACACCACCTCATTATCAAGACCATATTAACGATTACCTTTACTTTAACCCTTTATTTTTTAAAAAACTGTTGCTTACGATTAAGTCACTTTTCCTAGAACCATATAATCTCTAATCCTTAATAAAATAGTACTGCAGTACAATACTTATTTATCTCCACAATTCATGTAACCAGTATAATGTTGATACAACACTCAAACAAAATAATTCTATAATAACAACATAAGAACACTAGTCATTCCTCTTTATCTGAGGTAGTATCATAACTTGATTATTATCCAATAACATCATTTGTGGTATACTCTTATGAATGGGACATTGATTCGTGTAGTATCTCAACACCTTGTAGATGAAGGATTGAACATTTTATTTTTTTACCCATGAAATCATGTACATGGTGTCCATTTTTCTCTATACTTATAACAAACTCTCAATCCCTTCAAAAATTTACCATGGTGATTCATTCCACAGTTATCACATGTAGGAAAATACTTATTCTCCCTCTTCCATTTATCCATCATTCTCTCTTCCATCCTTTCCTACTCTTTCTTATGTTCAAATCCAGAGGAATCAGAGAATTATTTACTTATCTTATTAACACATGAAACTATTTCTTTATATATTGAGAATACATGGGAGACTATTTCCCTTATAAATGTTGTCTTAATGCCGTGAAAGAAATGATCCTTCTTACTCTTTAGATCATACATATTGCTGGAGTTCACATTATTTCTATTGGGTTCCATCTCTATATAATGGCATACACTAGGTCAGTTTATGAATCACAATTCTTAAGTCCAAACATGTAAAATACCTAACGTAAATTGAATAGTTTATGGATATAATCCATAATCAGAAAAAAGTTTTCTTTGTGGAGGAATATACTCATAAAACCATCATAGTGGTTTGTAAAGAAAATGAGAATTATCTTAAGCATATCCCATGGGAGTGTCTTAACCAAGAGTGCAGCAAGGCTCATTGTCGTACACCAGTTCCCATTCGATTCTATCTCAAAGCGATGTTTTTGGGTTTTACCCATAGGTACATCTTTGCCAGAGCTACCTCTACAAGCTCGTATCCAGACAGGGATGTATTTTCTTGGAAAACTCACAAAACCATTACATTACCAAAATTCTAAGAAGTTCTTCTATACTAATCTTCAAATTATATCTTATGGTAATGTGCTCTAATTAGAGTTTATCTAAATCTGGTCTCCCAAGTTATTGCTAAACTTCCTCTGATAGCAATTGTAATGCCCCGACCCCAGTAGCCCAAGTCGGTGAATTATTTTAATACATTGTAATGATTACAATGAATCAAGTCCCGAAGTAATGACCAGTTTACTAGTCTTGGAAATAAATTACATACATTAACATTATATTACAATTTCAAACATAAAACACAGCGTAAATAGTTCTTTGCGAATTTCATTATTCCCTTTAGCTTAACCCTTCTTTTCAATTATAATACACTTTTTGGAATCCTAGGAAAATGAAACATAAGAAAGGGGTTAGCTCAAATGCTCAGTAAGGGTATGTAATACAACATAAAATGACATAAATATTATGAATGGTGAATAATTGAAACCACATGCCTTTACCATTAATAAACATGAATAATTTTATGGACAGAATATGAGTTGAGTAAATAATGCCATAATAAAACATAATAATGGGTATTCTACTAGTCGAATGAACACATGAACCATCAATATTATATCCATAATGAGGGAATGTATAATACCAGACATTCTGAAACATTTTTTCAAGGCATCATCCAAGATGTATAAAAACAATTAAGGCCTCGGCCAAAACCATATTTTAAATTGGGGAAGTTCCTTAGCCAATTCAACATCTAGATATCTCATGAGAACTACTGATGCATTGATGAGCTATAGCAGACTCCACCTGTCACTTACTAAGTCCAATACATTCCTCATATGAAAAGGATTAAACATATCATAAACATTTGTATTAAAATGAGCATACGAAATGTCAATACTTTAACCATAAACAATGAATGGTAAAAAATAGCACATCTATAGTCAAACATATCACAAAAACTTCAATACAATATATAACTTTTCTATCATATTAAATCAAATTCGAATAAACATAAAATTCATCAAATTATGTTGACATAGATGAAAATGATCAGTAAAATGTTTGGAAAGGAATACACCTTTTTCAAGAAATCATTTGTAAGTCTTAGAATTTATAAAGGAATTCACTTAAAAGACATCTTTGAATCAAAGTGTACCATACCACATTGAAATTTTAAAATTAATTATCATTTCAAAACATTCATTTCCATATAAATAAATCATTAAAATCATTTTGAAAATATGGAAATTAATTAAAAGGGTTTAGAAAGATAAATCGTTAAAACATTTAAAATGATGATATAGTAAAATAGAACCTCCCATAAAATCGTAAAATATTTCTTTTGAATTTTTTTATGAAATATGTGTATCTATGATATGTATGTCCTAGAAAATACTTACACATGAACAATCTCGGATAATAATGAGATTGAGGAAATAACCCTTACCTCATTGTAATCAATCAAGTCATATCTATAATAGTTAATAACCACCAAATGAATCACAAAATATCATGAATATAAATAGAATCATGATAATATATATCCAATGGAAGTACAAAATACACCACCTTAAATAAATAAGTAAGGAATAATGGAAATCTCATGGAATTAAAAGTGAGATAAGAAACCCCTTACCTTGCACTTTCCTTTAGTTGAGGGTAAGTTTAACCTCTTGTATAATGACTATAGTATGGTATTAAATTATACCAGAACCATATTAATATTTATGATTTCATACATTATTCATTTATGAGATTATACCACCCATTTAATAATCATGTCCATGTTATATTAATATTTATGGTAATAATCACGTTCTTTATCGTACGTGTTTTAACTTGTTAATCTTGATTGTATCACTTAGATAATGATATAAATAATTTCATAATATAAAACATGATTCATATGTTATATATATTTTGAATATAAATATTATAATAGAAATATATATGAAATGGAAAAAACTGTTTATGGAGACGGTAGTCCGTACGTACGCATAAATGTTGTTTCCTTTTTCATATAGTATTGAACAGAAGTAAATGAATAAGATATATGTAAGTACATAAATACTTATATATAAATATATATATCTCTAGTATAATTATTATGTCATATATTACATACTTATTGGTAATATATATTTTTATAATCGTCGATGAGTGGTGAACATAGAAACAAATCTCATCGCGTCGTGGAGATGGTAATCCATACCTACGGACGAGTGAAAATATCATTCTTTTTATATTTAAATAATATATAATTGGATGGTATATCATATATAAATAATCCTTATAATGTTATATTTATTATTTAAATCAAATAAACATCATTATTATACCCATCCAAATAATAATGTATTGAATAACATTTACACCACGACATAGAGAGGGCAAGCCGTACATACGCACATATGGTGACATGTCATTCAAAGTGTGAATAGAATAATGAATTTGGTTGTACCATAAATATAATAACATTAAATTATATAGAAGATACTGGATTTATTATTTTATAATTGAAACAACAAAGAAAAAGGAAGTGGAAGAAGAAAAGAACTTGAAAGAGGGTGGTGAAATCATTACCTCTTCTTTGGGTTCTTCATTTTTATTTAATCAAAAGTTCTCCTTAGGTTGGATTTATGATCAAAATAAGTCCTATATGTTTAAGGGAGGATAGTTTATAGGGTATTTGGGCAGGGTTTGTCTGAGCCAAATGGCATATAAGGTGTGAATTAGAGTGAAGGGGGAGTTCCCTTTTATTAGATGGGTGAGTGGCACCTTAGTAAAAAACCTAAAATATCTTTTTATAATAAAATCATATTAGGTTTATAATGGCTAAAAATTTATTTATTTTGAGGATAAGGTGGGTATGGGTCGAAATCCGCTCAACCAATAGGTTTTAGAAAGGATTTGGTCACTTTATTAACCTTATCTTTTAGTTTAAACTCTTAGTTAATTTGTATGACATTTACCATGTCTCTTTGTATTTTTATATTATATGGTTAATAAACATAAAATAAACATCCAATAGTCCTCCAAGTGGTCCATTAATTATAAACATATCATTATATAAGTCCTTTGTCCATACCATAGATATTTAGTAATAGAATATCAATTAATAATATAATATTTGTTTTAAAAACTCTTTTTTGTCAATTTTGACACAATTGGGTATGTTGTTTTTGATAAATTCAGAAAATCATTATTACTTCAAAAAAAAATTCATATAAATAATCCTAATATGGAATATTAACCTAGAAAAGTATTATAATTCATAAAAAGTTTCAAATTACATTTATTAGGGTATTTATAATATCATTTATTTTAATCATTCATTAATACGGTAATTACTGCATCATCATTGTGTCATAGATAACATAAATTATTTAATGTCTAAAAATTATAAATAAAATATCAATATGTAGTAAATAGTTTTAGATTTCTAATGAATATTTATTATATAATTTATCTTATCTATAACCCTATATTAAAAACTTTTTAGTTATTAAACTTTGATTTTAACACTTTTAACTCTTCTTAGAATTAAATAATAATAAATGTCTTAATCTAATCCAAGTGGACCTAAATGAAAATATTCGATTCCTAAGGTTTTCTTTGGTCGAGATACACTTTTCCAATAAAATTATGACTTGTTTTAGGCTAATATTAATATCATTTTTACCCTTAATTACCCAATTTACTTATAATAGTGGTAATTAAAAGTAAAAAGATACTATTCATAAAAAAATATTTTTATATTATTGAATCACATTTTACTCCTTGATATTGACTGTGTCTCTCAAATTTTCGAAATTCCACTCACAAAAGCGGAAAATGTATGTTTTATATGAATTTTCAAATTCTCCTAGGAGACGGGTAAAAGAATGTGAAAAGTTCAATAAAATTTTTAAATATCTAAAATTATTATAAAATGACTCCAATTAAATAAATTGAAATTATATAGGTATTATGTATCTATTTTGACCTAAAATAAATTTAAATAAAATAAATAATTATTAAAATAAAAATTCGGTTTTTAAACTATAACTCAGTGTTTTTCACTGTTCATCAAAAATTGAATGTTTTTAGAAAAATACCAAAAATTCACCCTAGGCTAATTTTGATATTCCGTATCCAAAAATGATGTATATTTTACCAATTTAAAAACATAGAAGTTTCATTTATTAATTTAAAATTAATTCCCATTTTCAAAACCAAAAGGCGTATATTTAAGAAATTATAACTATCAAATGATTGAAACTTGTTTGTGTCCAATTTCAGTGTAAAATTACTGACAATGACCAGAAATAGATTAAATGGTAAAAATATAATCTATTTTTACATCCAAACAATTAAAATTTATATCTTAACAGTATAAATTATTTTGATTAAAAAGTTGTTTTCAGTTTAAATATTTCATTTTCACTATTCACCCAAATATGAATGTTATCAGAAAAACACCAAATGTTTATTGAAACTAAATAATTATGTCCCGATTCTAAATAAGATATTTATTTTTTCAAATTTAATATATAAAAGTTTCAAATATTTTATTTAAAATGGGTTCTCTATTAAAAGGCAGTAAAATTATATTTTTTAAAAAATACATCTTTTATCAGAAAAAATGTATTTGTTCATACATTTTCTCTAAGAAACTCATAATTTTGATTCTAAAATTATAAGGATTATATAAATTTCCAAATTCAGTTAATAATATTCATAACCACTTTTGAACAGCTACTTTGGTAAGTCGTGGTCTTCCTGAACTCAGTGTTGCATGTAGTGCATGTTATTGAGTTACTTTGAAAAAAATAACGCACTATGAAATCTTGGGGTGTTAAAAATTCTATATAATCTCACAAAAAATGGAAGGAATTACCCTTTTAATAAAATCATGGTATGGAGATAAGATGGTAAAAATAAAGAACAACACCAAACTTTTATATAAAGGAAACATAAATCCATCCCATCTATGATTTAAACATAAACTCTGACAAAAATACAACTAACCATCCAAAAAATGTACAAAAATAAAGATTCTAAGTAGCAGAAAAATAACTATCCCAACCCACAAGCTATTAAAGTCCATCATGGTCCTCATAGTATACATGGGAACCTAAATACATTTTTATAACATAGATTATGCATACAAGTATACTCAATATGGAAACAAAATTCTCTCGGGAACAAGTGGGAGAAGAATACTAATGCCCCTATGAAAACCACAGAAACCAACCATAACTACCAAGGTAAAAACACTAACATGACCAACCTCAATAAATAACACTTACCAAATAATGCATGTAATGTAAGTTAATAATTTAATTAAATGGACTATTTTGGTACCCGACAACACTTTTCTAATAGGTCAACTTCACATTCCTTATAACTAATGTTTGGACACTTCTCTCATTCCCAAAAAGCATTCCCACTACCACAACTGCCTCCACTGACCTTGGCCACAAACTACACATATTTCAGTCACAATCATCTACATCAAAAAACCACACCTATCTCCCAAAAACATATTGGAATCATCCCAATGAAACATAGAAAACAAACCTATCCTATAGAAACATAGGTCACAACAATGAGACCTCTCGCCTGAAAACACTTGGCCGTCATCATAAATATATATTTGAATCAAACCTGGCCCACAGACACAAGGCCCCTCATCCTCATCACAACCATCCCCATTGATCTTAGGCTATAGTAAACTTGAATCCATTAAACCTTACCTAGATATTATCTAGTAGTAGGATCCCATAAGGGGATTCGAGAAAGAAAGTTAGTAACCATCCATCCGTCCTCCCACTAGGATGTTGGGAAAGACAGCCTCCCCCATGAAATGTGGATTTTCATAAAGTAGAGCTCAACTGGGGTGGGGTGTGTATAGAAAATCACATGGAACTAAAATTTCTACATATATGTTAACAAGTCGTCATCCAAACCTATGGGTTTTAAACAAGCAACCAGCCCATACAGAACTACCTTTTCTACTACCCCTATATGAAATACCACACAACAACCACAACCAATGAATAGACCCAAATCCTTTTTCATTTAATCACTGGTCATTATTTGTTAATGAGTTCATTGTAATTAAATCTAGTACTACTAAGGAATCCACTATCCTCAAACATTCTCAACACAAAATGGATGTCAATCTACAATCCTACTGCACAAAGAGCACATAAACACATGACAGTCCAACTGCAAAATGTCGCTCGATGACCAAAACTCAAAAAGGTAGTCCCACTGCCTTCATGTTCATAAAATCTAGAAAAAATAAATCACTTAACCTGATATTAAATCCCACCTCTACTACCACCCCATACACAAATCCCATAGAAAAACACCTCCAAATACTATCCCCGCTACACAAACAGGCCATACCCTAATAGAGAGTCATTACCTCTATCGACCCCTTACATATAAAAAGTAAAAAAAAACATCACACAACCACAAAAAATTACAAAACACAACCAAACACAGTATACAACAACACCATTAACCCTAGCCTATTCAGATTTAACAAGAGATCTTCTTTAATTCTACAATAAATAACATGGGTGATCACAAAACATTTTTGATCAAGGTTAATCAATTTATTTGACGAAGTGTAAATGATTAAATGGGTTGATATTTGCGGTTATTCATAGATTATCAACAGAAAGAATAATAACATCACCCGTGCACAAGAAAAGGCAACCAATGAACATGATTTTCAGAATTCCTCATAGCTAAAATGATTTATAATAGGAAAACTAGGATAATAAAATAAAATAGTGCACAACATTCATCCATATTCAATTCCCTACCCATCATCATAACACGTCTTGTTATCTTTTTATCATATTCTTCCCGCCTCATTTATTTCACCTGTTAAAAAAATAAGTCAACAATTATCTTCCAAGGAGCATTACAACACCCATCACCATGATGAACAATTGTAGAGAGATGATGGAAAATCTCTATTTGGATCAATAGATGACCAGAACCCCTTCTACCACCATATAGAGGTTCGCACGAGTAGGAGAAAACTCCAAAGAAAACTAAAAAAAGGGGGCTCTAGCAATATGAGCACGAATCGTCTGGGGATGAAAAGTTTCCTGAACACCAATAGACAAGATATGAGAGGACCTAAACCTAGAAAAACATATCATACATCAGTTGAAGGAAACCATTTCAAGGGCCATTAAAGTTGGATCATCATTAAGATTACATGGCTTGAATATTTAAATGTCCTGAGAGAATTTGGATATTAAATATATAATTAATATAATTTGAAACAACTTTATAAATGATTAAAAAATCATATAGAATCAATTTATTTCATATGAAATGTAAGAGGGGTGAAACTGGATAAAATGGAAAAAATGGCATTGATACTGACATCGATGTTGATGCCAACACTGATGCTGATGCTAATACTAACACTAACACTGATGCTGATGCCAATAGTACACAACTATATGATGACACCGATAGTTCCAGATGATATTCTGATATCGAATATTCAAAATTCTATATGGACACTGATAGTTCAAAAGAACACACTAACACCGACAGTTCAAAATAAAACACCAACACCGATACATCAAAATCACACGCAGACACTAACAGTTCAAAATGAAAGGCCAAAACCAGTAGTTCAAAATAACACACTAACACTGAGAGTTCAAAATGAGAAGCTGACACTGAAAATTCTAAATGACATACTAGCATAGACTATTTGAAATGACATGCCGACACTGACCGTACAAAATGACTTGCAGACACAGACAGTTCATAATGACATGCTAGCACCGATAATTCAAAGTGATAGGATGACACCTACAGTTCAAAATTACATGCTAACACCAACAGTTCAAATGAATTGCAGACACCAATATTTCAAAATGAAATGATGATAGTGACATTTCAATATGAAATGTTGAAACCTGTAGTTCAAAATGACACGTTGACAGAAAAAATAGATTTTTTTTGGAAAACTCAATAAATAAATCAGTAACACCTCCCATAACCCCAATAAACTTGATTTCAATAACCTAATGTCCTGAAAAGGTCCATGTAAATAAATCATATACCTCTCTAACCATTCACTCCCTCAAGAATTCAAACCCATACTAAAGGAAATAGGGTTCTTAAGAACCACCCAGTAAGCTACCTCTCATGGAAAAATCATCCTTTATTGTTCTAAGAATGGAGTGAGAGCCTCGACATCTAAGAACAACTCCATAATAGTAATCACCCCAAAATACCATGAGAACCTAAAATATCATATTTTCCTGACACATGTATTAGTGATTTCCTTCCACCATGTAAATATACTATGTTTTTTGGGTGGCATTGACACACCCACAGGGGTTTAATTGCATCTGCATTATTATGAATTGATTAGAAATTTGGAACACAACTCTCTGTATGTCGAGACATCACACACATTAGAGAAATAGAAACAACTAATTTCATAAAAAAATGTCATGAATTACAAAATAATACAAGCATAAGGAAAAACAAAAGTGAAAACACAAAATAGATCTGTATATTGGGCCAACATTTGGGCCTCCCACTCCTAAGTACTCTCTTCCAGGCTAAAATTCCTCCAAAACACACAAACCAAAGGAGTCGTTTTTCCTTATGGGACAATATCCTCAGTATCCTTGATTCTTACTAGTCACTCTATGAACGTCGTGTCGTCCACGATATCCAACTCTCCCCAGTCAATGACATGGGAGTAATCGTGTAGAAATCGATGAATCTAGGATACAAGAAAGACATTGTGAATCCTCCCATACTATGATGTAGATGCAAGCTGATACACCACCTCTCCAAATCATCCCAACACCTCTAATGGTCCGATGAACCTTGGAGAAGTCTTGGTCCCTCTACCAAACCTCACCTCCCCACGTCGAGGGGAAACCTTCAAAAATACATTATCCCCAACCTCGAACTCTAAGGTCCATCTCCAATGATTAGAAAATTACTTATTATAATCATGTTCTATCTTCATCCTCTAATTTTCAAGCTTCACCCTCTCGGTTGAACCCTACACCACATTTGGACCACGAATAGTTGTCTCCCATACTTTCTTCCTGCATAATGGTTAATGACACAATATTCCATATAATTCCCCAAACATAGCCATGCCGATAGAAGATTGATATATATTATTATATGAAAACTATAAAAATGGAAATTGTTGCATCCAAGACCCACTAATGTCAAAAACACATGCCCACAACATGTGCTCCACTTTCTGGATGGTCCTTTTTGTTTGTCCATCCGTTTGAGGGTGGAAAGTATTGTTGAGGCATCACTGAGTTCCAAACGCATTATATAATCCCCTCTAAACTTTTGATGTAAAATGTGTATTCCGATCCAAGACATTGTGTCTTGGAACTCCATGAAGCTGCACTACATCTTCTACAATCCTCTATTCTTATGCATCCACATCATTAGACTCCTTGATGGCTAAGATGTGTGCCGATTTCATCGAACAATCCACTACTACAAAAATATAATCACATCCCAAAAATTCCATATGTAATACTCTGATAAAATCAATCGTGATTTTATCCCACATCCACTCATGGAATCTTGGGGTAGTAAAAAAATACCAGGAACACAGTGCTCATGATTTACTTTCTAGAACACTAGGCACTTTTCCAAAAACTCCCCCACATCCCACTTAACCTAGGGCCACAAAAACTATTCCCTCATGCCATGGTACATCTTGAATAGTCATGATTGTACAACTATGGGTGAGCTATGGAAGTCATAGAGAACTCCATCATGCAACAGAACTCGTAAAAATAACTTTCCATGGAACAACATGTGATTCTGAACATCCTCCAACCATCCCTCGGGAGCATCACCCTAGTCAACGATATCACGCATCACTTCAGTCTCTATGTCTCCCCATTGAGACTAATCCACCTACCACATTATGGAATATTGTTGTATCATTTGAAATAAAAAGAATTTTCTACCATCCACTCTCATATCTTGATAAAATAACAGAAAAATCCTCCATTTCCTTCCAAACGTCTATGGAATTCCAAACTATCACCTCCTATTAATTCCTGCTTAAGACATTTGCCACCATAGTCCCAAATCTAGAGGTGTAAGAGATCTTCATGTTTTAGTCTATGAGAAATTCCATCCACCTCCATTTCCACAAGTTTAGGTCTCTCGGGGAGAAGATATATCTCAAGTTTTTGTGATCTGGGAGGACCAAAAAGTGATCCCCGATGAGATAATGAAGCCAAATAAACATCACAAACATAACCGATGCAAGACCCAGATCATTGGTGGAAAAGTTATGTTAATGGGTACATAACTAACTTGTCTCATAAGAGATAAATTCTTAGTAATTCATCAGCACACACGATAAACCTAATCCAAAATCATCACACAACACCTCGAAAAATACCCCTTCCTCCTGCAACATGGGCACTAGAGCACTAACTATCCTCTCCATTAGATATTTGAAAGACTCTTATCACTACTCCCTCTACACAGAGGTTGGATATTTCTTGGACAAAGAAGTAATTAGAGGTGAAACTCACGATAAGTCAGGTACGAACCTCTGGTAATAGTCTGCAAGACCCTGGAAGATACGTACCTCCACCGAATTCTTGGGTGCTGCCCAATAAACAACTAATTTGACCTTTTATGGGTCCACTAATATCCCCTACTGATACAAATAATGTCCAAATAATTACACCTATCACATCTAGACCATGTACTTGGAAAAAATCCCAAAGATCTAGTGGTGTTGGTAGAACTCCAAGATGTTTCTCAAATGCTCGATGTCCTCATCCCATGACCTTGAGTAGATACTGATGTAATTGATGAACATGATGACATTCCAGTCTAGGAACTCATGGAACCCTATGTTCATGAGCCCCATATACATGGTTGGTGCATTAGTGACACCGAACGACATGACCACGAACTCAAAGTTCCTATACCTTCACATAAACATTTTCTTCAGGATGTCACCCTCAACCGGTGATATCCAAAATGAAGGCCGATTTTAGAAAAGAAAAATTCTTCCCAAAGATATTCTAAAATATGTTCTATCCTCAGAAGGGGTTAATGGTTCATGATTGTTACTAGATTCAGTCGCTGGTTATCGATTCACAGCCTCATACCACCATCTATATTCTTTGAAAATAAGACCGGAGCACCCCAAAGTGACACACCAGGCTAGACGAAGCCTTATTTATCAGATAATTGATCTAAATATGCCACTACCACAACCCAGAAGGTGTTATCCAATAGGTATACATCCAAATTGGTTGGGCACCGGGATACAATTCTATTATATACTTGATGTCACGTCGAGGGGGTGGAGCCACTACCTCCTCCAAGAACACATCTGTGAACTCTATGACAACCCCAAAACCCCAACCATCTCTAGAATTTCTCATTCCATAGACACCTAAACCAACATAGAGAGATGAGTCTCCACATTCTGGCTTTCCAGAAGACATCTCTTCTCACCACATAATACTATGCACTGTCTGTCCATATCTGGGAACACGACTCTTCTCCAGAAGTTGTCGATAATAGCATGCAAAGATAAAACCCAGTCGATGCATAAGATGACATTGTGTAGCTTCATTTTTAATATAATATGAACCCCAATAGACTGATGTGGCCCCAAAATCAGTCTACATCCTTGGAAAACATAAAAAATTGTTCTGACTTCCTACTTAAGTTCTCAACAGTAGGGGATGGAAAAATCTATCTACATCTAGTCCAAAATCATGGGACCGACATGGTGCGAAGAAGTAGAGTGAACATCTTGAATCAAACAATATAAAATAAAGAGTTATAAATAGACTAATCATACCTCGAACAACCTCTAGTCTGGCTAGAGCTACTGCCTTGGCGGTGTGAAGCTTCCCACACTTAGCTTCTCTTCCCCTCAGATATCTACCACCTCCCTGAACATGCCCTGGCCAAGGTCCCTAAGGATAACCCTGAGGATAGCCTCCTCCTACACCTTCTTCCCCTCAGTGGAATGGGAGCCACCAATCCCTGCTACTGAAATGGTCTGGCTAACAACTTTGGCTAATGTGGCTGTTGGACCTGCCCACCACCACAATACTAAGCTCGAATTTGGTACTGGATCTGAAGAAGTCCACATCCTCCATAGACAAATCACCTCAGTACTGGGCCCCTAGGGAAAGGGATAAACCCTAGAGACCAGACATATAACTCTAAGGTCTACTCCCCACTAGCTGAAACCTGGAAGGCCCTGATGATGGAGACTTGCTTCTAACTGTCTTCCCCTTTTACAAACTTAGCTGGCTCTACTCTCTTGTTACAACTCCTCGCAAGTGCATACTCTCTACTAGAACATCCTTGTTCTGAACCTCAATGTATGTCTTCATAGTGAAGGGGGTTAAATCATGCTGAATATAAGGTTGAAGGGCCTCCTACAAGGTTCTTTTTTGAGACTCCTTATCTGGAAAAAGGTCCAGAGAAAATGTAGGAGTTCATTGAACTTTATCCTTAGTTCCATTACCAACATACTCCCTTATTGGAGGGAGGGCATCTTTTATCTTTTCTCAACCCTCATCATTGATGAGAGAAAATCCATCAGAAAATCCTTTTCATATTCAACCAAGGAATCATCTGTCTTCTTCCTATCTCTAAGGTATAACATCCACCACTGACATGCCACTCCTCACATTCGGCTCACCGAATGAGGAAACAAGTACTCCCTTGGATCACCAATAAAGTTAATGATTATGGAAATCTCATCAAGACATCCTTCGTTCTCCAGGTATGAAAAAATGCATTCGTACTTCACGATGGCCTTTTGATGGAACGAAAAAATAGACAATTTCCAGAAGTCTTATTAATTATCTCAATCAACCCTCTATTGTTCTACTAGGATGTACTGCTAGGCCTCAACGGCTCGTTCCACATATGGGTGATGTTTGGGTGCCATAGTTGAAAAGGGTAAACAAGGAACACCTAAGCTCGGGTAGTATGTAAATTTTTATTTAAATTCATTAGTTGTCTTTGTTTATTTTCTACTATAAAAAAACCCATAAAAAACAAGAATTGATGTCATACAATGAATATTCCAATCTAAAGGTCTCTACTCTATAGTCTGGTTTTCCTCACTTTGTTTTTCGGTAGTCCCCGAGTACTTTCCTCAGATCCTGGGGGGGCTAAAATCATGTGTCGAAGATAGTATTCCATAGCCTATTTCATTCACCATGATTTCATATCACTGTTTCATTACCATCCCATGCAATCCTCACCCTACCTAATTCCAAACTCCTTCTTATCTCTCAACCATCAGATTTGATACCATTCTATTGAAAACCACCTTCTCCAAGTTGAGGTAAGGAATAAAATGTTCCATGCCCTTCCATATTTGTGTCGATAAAGTGATAATGTCCCATGAATCCCACATTTAATAGTCATCGAAGTGGAGACATGCATCGAGGGTATGAAATCTCACAAAAAATGGAAGCATTAACTTTTTTAATGAAATACTATTGAGAGTTAACATATTAAAAATCCGAAACAACACCATGATTTTATATAAAGGAATAAAAAATCCATCCCATGCACAATTAAATCGTAAAATATGACATAAGTACTAAAAAATATCCATAGAAAAGTTCCTAATGGAATCGTCTATCAAGTAGCATAACAACTGTCACAACACTTCAGCGATTAATGTCGAGCACGGTATGGAAAGAACTCCTGGAAAACTAAAAACAATTTTATAACATAGAGTGAAAATAAAAGTATGTTTTGTAGGGACACCAATTGTACTCGATCACAAGTGTGAGAAGAATACTAATAACCTTGTGAAAACAATAGAAACCAACCACACCTACCAAGGAAAACACACTAACTAGGCCAACCTCACCAAATCACACTCACAAAATAACACAATTCATGTAAAGTAATAATATATGAACAATGATGATTTAGGTACCCATCACCACATTTACCACTGATTACCTACTCATTCTTAATGACTAACGTCTTGACACCACCACTCCTCCCCAAATGCAGTCCCACTACCACAACTGCCTGCACACTCTTAGGCCACAAACCACACATATCCCGCACACAGACTCCTAGGTCAAAAAAACCACACCTCTCTCCCAAAAAAACATAGGCCTCATCTTGAAGGCCCTGAACAAAAAAACAGGCCCATAGAAACATAGGTCACGACAACCACACCTCTCACCTGAAAGAACATGTTCTATATCTCAAAGACACTTGGGAATCAAAACTTTCCCCATAGACACCTAGGCCCCTCATCCACAGCAGAACCTGCCTAATATATCTTGGTAAATTATAACGCTCAATCCGTTATAGCTTCCTAAATACACTTGATCCATAAGAACCTGGAAGGGGGTGTGAGGTGGAAATTTCGTAACCAGCCATCCATCCGCCCACTAGGATGATGGGAAAGACAACCTCCCCCCAGAATGGGTGCGTTAGGAACATTGTACTCAACTAGGGTGGGGTGCATACTGAAAATCATAAGGAAAAACAATTAATAAATATAGGTAAAAAATCACTCAACCAAACCTGTGGATTTCAAACAAAGAATTATCCCACATAGAACTACCTTTTCGGCTACCCCTATATGCACACCCATACAACATCCACAAACAAAGCATAAAACCAACCCATTTTTAATTTAATTTTTTGTCATTCCTTATTAATTAGTTCACTATAATTAATTCTAGAACTACCCATCAAACGACTATCTAGAACCATTCTCAATAATATAGGCAAGTCAAGCTATAGTCCCAGTGCAAACAAAACCCATAACCACATTGCATTACCACTACAAAATGTCGCTCGACGACCAAAACAGAAACAACGACAGTCCCACTACCTATAAGTTCACCCATTCCAAATACAATCTATCTATCAACATGATATTCCATCAGACCTCTTATACCACCACATACAACAAATCCCATAGAAAAACACCACTCAATAGTAGCCCGAATGCACAAAAATTCCATACCCCAAACAAAAATTAATTCCCTATGTACACCCCTTTACCCATAACATTTCTACCACTATAAACTTTACACAACCCCCACGAAGTTCAAAACCCAACCAAACCCAGCACACAACCAAACCATTCACGCAAGAACATTCAAATTTAGCTAGAAGAGTTATTTAATTCCACTTGATATAACATGGGTGATCACAGAATTGGTTTGATCCTGGGGAGTAAATTTGTTTAACTAACAGTACATGGATAAATGGATTTATATTTTTGATTTTTCATAGAGTATAAACAGTAAGAATAGTCACATCACCAGTGTGCAAGAAAAGGCCACCAACGACCATGATTTACCAAATTACTTATAATTGTTTGATTTATAAGATTACATCCTAAATTATAAACCACTTTTATATAATGTGTTTACTTTGAATTAAATGTTATTATCAATGGAAATATTCAACAATCTCTATCCTTTAATCAATACGAATACTTAAGGATAAGGTATATAGTTAATGAATTGAATTGTTTACTTTATATATGAAGAATTATATAGGCTTGTAGTGATGTTTTGGTCCAAGTAGTTATATATCATGTTGATGCATTTATTATTCTAATGTGAAAATTCAATTAATCAAAATTAAATGTGTTTCTACCTATAGTTTAAATCTTTTTAAAGGATAGATTTTGTTATTAGAGGTATTCATATTCCAGATATGTTACATCAAATAATTACGAATGTAACTGATTGATAATTTAATCATTATTATCAATGTTATTTTTTATATTATATTATCAATGGATTCATGTCATTATTATGTTATTGATTAAATGACATGTTTTTTAGTTATTTACCTTCCCATATAGGGTTTTCCTCATCTTTTCATGATAGTGAAGTTATTTAAATTTAATTTATTATTATTTACCTACATTTCCATATGGATTATACATATTGATTAATGAAATATTCTTCTTTACTTATCTCTTACTGATCATTTTACATCACCCTTATTTTTTCTATTCCCCAGTATATAAAGATGAGTTCTTGGAATTAGATTTCATGGACGAAGTTCATTTTATTTAATTATATATTATGTTTTACAATCTATTTGAAATATAAAATGGGTATCATCCATGTAATCAGTTCTCCAACACTACTAAATTTATCAACCTTTTAGGGTTCAACACATTTTATCTTTTATAATATACCAATGTAATGAAAAGACAATTGGTTTCACGGTTCATGGTAATTACAAAATTGATGATAAGTAGAACAATTATAATCTGGAGAAATTATTTATTTCCATGAATTTTTTTGAATAATTTTTCAATGTTCCACAATGTATAATTTTTATTTAATAGAGTGGAATTGAATTCCTTTTATTCAATTCACATACACATTCATCAAACATTATTTTAAATTAATGGAATAAGTGCTCCCCATGGTGAAACACTGGGGTGTATGAATATCTTATAAAAAACTCCAATTTTTATTTCTTCCAGAACAATAATTCAAATATGACTATTTAAATAGTTTTATTTGATATTGGACTTACATCGGGGATTAAATTTTTTGAAATCCCAAAATCATGTCCAAGTGGATGTTTAGTTAATTTATTTATAAATACATCAATGGATTTAGGTATAATAGGTACATCCTCAATTTTATGACTAATATCTCTATCCAAAAATATTGTTTTATCTTCTTCCCAAATAATTTCATTCAGAAGAGCTATCGGGGGAGTATCTAGACATGAATAATATGACAAAGTTTCTACTCTAAAGATATGAAAATAAACACCTTTATGATTTATAGGAATTTATTTATCCAAGAAATATGTTTTGTATCACATTGTTAAACCCATTATATACAAAATATTATATTTAATTCAGCAACAATTATGATAATAAAGTTAAAAAAATTTTAAAAAAAATATCACATTGGGAACTTACTAACACATTCATAATGTATTGAGACTATAACTAGGTGTTTTGACTGAACACTATCCTCTTAATGTGAATGAGAAATCTATAAATTTATAGGAAAAGATAGTATATATAAAATAATGTGAGGATCCAAAGTCAAAAAAAGAATTAAAAAATTGAAAATGTGATTAAAGTAACTACCCCGCACATTATTAAGAAAACAGAACCTTAGATGTAGTGATCACATAAGACTATACTTCTCCCATTGGCCTAATATGTAGTATGTTTCATATAAACTTGCTGAATTAGTTTGAATAATTTCCAATTTAATTAAATAATTATAATTGTGCATCATTTATTTATTTTTTACCATTGAAATAATGATCCATATTACCATTATATTTACACTTGTGATAATATACTATTCCCATTAAGATTTTTAATGGATGTTTCTTTATATAAATTTTACTTGATATAAATTTATTCACATTAATATCCATTATTGAAACATTAACATTTTTATGGTGTTCATATGAACTCTTATTATATGTAATGTAATTTAATTTATAGGATCTTGAAAAATACTTCTCTATTTTTTTGAAGCATAAAATTATTTCATCAAATGATGAAATAGTTTCAGAATATAGATCCATTTTAGTACATGTTTTAAGACCTTTAAGGAAATGATGGTTTATCAGTTCCGTATTATGTATGTAATTAATAACAATCCTGGATAGTTATGTAATGGAATCCTGATACCAGTCAACAATTTCATCACCTCATTTTTAACCTAAGGATCTTTTTATTCAATTATTTCTATTTCACTTTAGCTAAATATTTGTCAAAAAATTTATACTTAAAAGTATTCAATTACATCTGTTCTAATTCTTCATTATCTCTGGATTTATTGATCAATGAACACTATTTAGTAGCTTCTCCGTTGATAAAATATAATTCTGTTATATCATTTTCATTTTTATCACATCCAAATGCCATAAAAATATTTTAATGAGACTTAATCAATTGAATGACTACCAATGGATTAGTTGTTCTATAATGTGTTGGAGGATTATATCATGTGAAGTTATCTGAGATAAAAGATTATTTTGTTGGAAAGATAAGTTTCTCCATTTTAGATAGGATATTCATTATAACTAGAGTAATATACCCTAATATAGTAATGGTATGTTCGGATCTAATACCAAATATGTTGGCCTACACAGTAGGGAAATTTACAAATTGGCCATGAGTGTAATGACATTCATTCTTTTTGGGTCTAATTATAAATAATTAAGTATACCTTTTTTTCATAACCTGATTATTTTTAAATCATAATATATAATTTAAAGTATGATTTTACACTTTAATGATATTGAAATAATTTTCAATTTTCATCTCAAAATATTAATCATGACTTTTATGAGGTTAACTTAAAATAATAATAATATTTTCAAATATCCCATATTAATTTATATAGGAAATTTTAACTATCAATCGAATATTCTTTAGGAGTGTCAAAAAATGTACATTGTAAGGGATCACTCACTATGAAAAAACTGACAACCAAGATATGGTCAAACCAAATAAATTTGGGGTTATTAAAAATTGATTAATATTAAATGAAAGAAATTCTACTTTTAGATAGAAAACAGAGATTCATTTCTTGGAAAACTCGTATAATATTTACCTTTCCTAAACATTAGGATGTTTTTATATACTCATCATCAATATATATAATTATTTTTGTGCAATCTAATATATTTTATCTTTAATCAAATTCCAATTTTTTCTTT
This sequence comes from Viscum album, assembly GCA_963277665.1. Lineage (NCBI taxonomy): Eukaryota > Viridiplantae > Streptophyta > Magnoliopsida > Santalales > Viscaceae > Viscum > Viscum album. Next base: position 1,891,138,145 of record OY728132.1, read on the forward strand.
TAAAAATGAAATGATACCAAATATAGTAATATAGAATCTAGTAGCCTCATGTAATTAGTCTACCCCATTACATTGGCATATATATATGGGCATCATGTCCCAATGTACCAATCAGAATATTAGTAATTAAGATACATTTACATACATGATTCACATTTTAGATTGGGTGAAAACTATAAAACATAGTAATGGAAAACATTTTATAGGATTGAAATCATTCGAATAACTCACCATCATATCCTAGATAAAGGAAACAAAATAACAGTGAGATCTAATTAATTGTAAGGGTTACGTATTAATTAATCTATAATAATTCAATAATGAATATCAATATAGGATGGTAAATTAATGCTAATATATTTCATTTAATCAATAACTTGATTATCCTGATTAGATAAGGCTTAATCTATATGTCTTGGTTAATATCTGAGAACAAATTCCATTTAATCAATAATTGTACATTCATGATTGTATAAGGAATAATCAATTGGGAATGGTAAATAACTAAAAATAAATCCCATTTATAACTTGCGCAAAAAATGCATCCATTGATAATGATATTAAATAATCTCATGTATAATTATAACTGAATTATCAATGACATTATTGATTAACATTTTACAAAATGATATCATATATCACGTTAGTTATACTATTTGGACCTTTCAAAATATGGATTAATGATGTCGGAAAACCCCAATTTAATTTGGTGAACTAATCAGACTCATGATACCTATAGATTCAATGAGGGGGTATATAACTTAGATATGCACCCATAAATTAATATACAAAGCATTCCCCACGTATCAACTGATCAATTTATTTCATGAAAAATGTTCCCCATCGAAAAATAACCTTATTGAGGAAGTGATATAGATTTATCAAAATATTTCAATTTAATCAAATAAAATTAAATGTAGTCATCATATCAAAAAATGGAATAAAAATTAATAAATAATCATATCCATTATATGGTCATTTATATTTTATATAAATATAATGTACGATAGAAAATATTTACATGAAAGTGCTTGTCTTACGGAAAGGATAACAATCAAAAAAATATTCAAAAAATAAATATTGGACATCAGTTCACTTGGAATATAGGTTTTTAAAATAATTACATGTCCCCTGAAAGAATAATAGGAAATTAGGTTAAATAATAAAATAGTATTTCATAAAATATATATTTTTTAACCATTCAGAATATGTAATTTCCAAAATTTGCCTCGTTTTCATAGAAGTATTTTATTTCCATATATGTTAAAAAATTACATTTAACTTATTATAAAAATTGAAAATTTAGAGACATATTTTAAAGGTTAACTTCAATGAATTTTCAAAATTCAAGTATTACTCAAATTTTCCATAATAAATCATTTTAGTAAATAAATTTTCATTTTTTTGAAACAATTTACATATATGAAATATAAGTCCATTTTAAAAACATTTAGTATTGGTTCTGATTTTAATCATTTAATTTCATGATTTGTGTTCAAAAGTGAAAAAATGTGGGAAATAAATATGAAATAACCATAAATATGTTGTGGTTAAGTAAATTAATCTATCATTGTGTGGATAAATTTAATGATTCATTCAATGAGATTAATAGAAATCCCAAAAGAATATGAGATCATAACATATATTCTTACCTCTATGGTAACATTCAAATTATCACCCATTGAAATATTAAACCAAAATTTAATCATTTATCATCAATAATATATTTTTATTCAAATTAAACACATAAATTATGTAGTATATTGATATCATAAAAGTTAATATGTTTATATTAAAAACTATTTATCAATCGATTTGTAGTTGAGATAAAATTTCTTACCTCAAACATCACTTAAGTAAAAAATGATTTAACATTTGGTATAATAGATTTATGAAAAATATTAATTTATAACCAAACAATTTTAATATTTATAATTTAATATATTAACTTATTATAAAATTTAGTCCTCCTATTCTTGAACAATATTATATTATTACTATTATTTCTGTTGTAAATTAAATTGTTTTCTAAAGCCTTTTTTAGCATCAATGTTCTAGTTATTGTGTATAGAATATAGTTAAATCATATAAAAAAATTATATTAATAGTATAAATATCTTATTTACTAATTAGATACATTTTTATAACCAATATAAACTTTTTTAGATGGAAATTGAATTGTATCACCTTGTGGATATGGTATGATGTACGTACACATGAGCAAAAATATCATTCCCTTAATGGGTGAAACAGAAAGGAAGTGGATGAAATATTAATTTTAAATAATTAATATCATATAATAATTATATATATATTCATTATTTTCATCACAATTACTATCCTTGTCATATGGTGATGGGAACAAATTATAACGATTCGTGATGCGGTAGTCCACAATACACATGAGTGATGGATTTCTTTCCCATTTTATAGATAAAGGAATACATAATTTATATTCCATAAACATAATAGAATATTTTTATATGGGAGATAACAATGCTATTAAAATGAGTTTTTTATAGATAATTGCTGGTGTAAAAAAAGAAGAGGGAAAAAGAAGGAAATTAGTGAAGAGAATTGCCTTCTATTAGATAAATCTCAATTGGACCTCTTTTTAAGGACCCTAGTGTGGGTATTTTGGGAATACCAATAGAAATATAATTTTTATAAGTATTATTTTATAGATATTAAGAAGGTTTTGGTCAAGTAAAATTTCATTTGATGTTTGAATAATTTATGGGAGGGTGGACCCTTTTATAATTAATGAGGAGTGTTATTTTTGTAAATACACCCAACTATTCAATAATGGGAAGTCACTCTCACTGAATGTGCATAAATGTTTTTAAAAATTAATGAATTATTATAATTTAAGGTAGATACACACATCTACCACATAAAAATTATAAAATTAAAACATTTTATTCCCTTGTCCTCTTAGTTTACTAACTTTTACCAATTTTATTTTTATAAGGACTAATAATGTTTAACCCAGGTAAATAATAATTTATACCAAAACTAAAATGATTATTATTAGATAAATGGGACCAAATAATAATAAATATTTAAAAATATTTAACAAATATAAATTATTTATGTGTGAATGATTCATGATAATAGTAGCACATAAGATGCCCAAAACCCCGTTTTATCTTTAACAATGAAAACTAATTTTTTATGTATTTAGTAATCATTATAACAAATTATGATAAAATTATTACTTAATATTAATTAAAATTATAATAAAAATACAATAAAATTTATTAACTCCCATAAATATATGTGGAATAAATTAATTTTTAAATAATCTTTGTAAAATCGTGTTAGAAAATGGTCTTTAAGAAAGGAATAATTCATTCCTATGTGATATGATAATAACTATATGAATTGTAATAACCATTTTATATATTAAAATTATTATAGTTATATATATAATATATAATTTATATTTTAAAAAAATCATTATTAGAGTTTTTTTATGTAACATAAATTGATTGACATTGTGGCCTTTTAAACAAAAATATTTTTCTGAAAATAGAAAAATGTTTTCTTAAACATGCCCATTTTTAAAGACAAGTGATATTATAATATTTATATAAAATATGTAATTATTAATGTATAAATTTAAAATATTATTACAAAATTAATACATGAAACATGTAGAATAGTTAAATACTACATTTTTATAATTCATAAAATCATTTTTATAAAGAAAAATTTCAAACTTTCATTATATATTTATTTTGAACAATTATCTCAATATTGATTTTCAACGAATAAAATTATTTGTTTTCATCAATGAAATATTAAAAAATATATTTTCATAATGAATTATTAAAATTTAAAGGTTATATATAAAACTAAGGCTCTGGTGTTACACCAAAAATATTTATAGAATCCCCATTTTATATATTTATATGTGATATATTTAGTAATGTAGTATCCTATAAAACATATTGATTGCCTATTATTTAAGTAAATAAAATCAGCACATATAGAAATAAATTAATGAGGTAACCCAGGAAATAAAATAAATTATCATTTAATTATTTTATTGTATATTGAATATATTCCACAATAATACAAGACTCATAAATCTAACATTTTATAGTTTTGAATTCTAGATAGACAATAAAAATATTTCATGAAATATCTTCAACATATTCTAAAATTATCCTCATAGATAGTAATGTTCTAGGAAAAATCTGTTTAAATCCAATCTCAGTAACCTATGTAAAGGATATATATAAAATGGTGTGCCCAGATGCTCAATAATGGAAAAACATCAGATATATTAATCAATTATCATAAGAGATGTTATGATTAAAATAAGGGGATTATAGCATGATCATTCTTATTAATGTGATACCCATTTAGTAAAAGATACTGAATAATGAATCATGGAATATGGATTTGACAAAATAAAATACCTAAGCCATAATTGAGTGGAATCATCAACAATCTATAATAACCTATGAGATAATTACATAAGAATAAATCATTTTTTTCTAGAATAAACATAATCATAAGATATAATTTCCATATTGAAGGATCACATCTTGGATTATAATAGTAGAATGGGTTCAATTTCACATTTAAGTATTTCTTTACAAAAGGATCACTCCCCTGGAAATCATATTTTATATATTAAATTTTCTAAACTATTTTCATTCCCCCTTATTGTCTATAATATATTTTGAGATATCATCATCTTAAAATATATTTGTTGGATATATTATGTTGGAACCACATATCACATAATTAAAAAACACATATGTGCACCACAATATCATAAATTAAACATAAATGTATCTTAATATATCTAATTTATTGGAAACTACATTCATAGTCTATTCATCATTTCATCACAACATATCACGTGGGAATGAATGTGGGGTAAAACTGATTTCCTCACAGATTAAATAAAAATTTGTAAAGGAAAGGGTTAAAAAGAATTTTCCATAAATACTAATAAGAAATAGTCAACCAGATAAATTATTTTTATATAATTATAATATCATATACACAATGATTCATAAAAATCATTAAATATGTTTATAGATATAAATATATATAAAAAATCATCTAAATGAGATTTTGAATTTTTTATTGAAAATTGGGAACATATCACATTCATTAAATATAACAAATTATAATTTTGTAGAATTTTTATAAAAAAATTTCATTTAATATGTCTATGAAAACCAATAATTTATTTTTCAAAGAAATAAATATTCATGAATCCTTAATTTTTTCTTTTTCGGTATTCATTAAAGCACATATTTTTTTCAATTATTATAAAAATTATTACAAAAATTAGCCTAAATCAATATAAAAATTATTTTTAATAAATTTTAAAGTAAATAATTTTTTTAAAAAATTATTCAAATTTTTTTTGAATCATAATAATAAATAATCCAAAAATATTTTTAATGAACATAACTATGGAATAAAAATCCCATCGACCTATAAAGTAATAATGTGAGGTTATATTAAACTTATTTTATATATCATTATAATTAAAAACAAATTTTTTTATATTTACAGAATATATAAATAATAACAATAGGAGAATTAAATATATAAGGTCCAAATGAAAAGATCTATAATATTTATCACAATTAAAATCATGAATACATATTACTGAAAATGATTGAGATAGTAACAAAAGCCCTTAACACATGTCCTATGGGAAATTGTAAAAGTTTAAACATCCTATGTAATAAATATAAATTTAATTTTAATCTAGTATAAAAATATGTTGATATATTAATTTCTATTTACCATTCAATTATAATATATAATATTAATTTTATTATCAATTCATTATCAAATTTACTATTTCGGTGAAAAACATTACAATTTTCATAGATGTTTTGTTTAAATTATTTTGGTCGTCATACCTCGGTCATGGATTATTAAAATAAAAAAATATTATCAATGTAATAAGAAAAAAATTTATAAAAATTTATTAATTTTTTTAAAAAATTTATACAAATAAGTGATAAAAATTATATTCATCACTTCATGGAGGGGGTAGTCCATACATACAGACAAGTAATGTTTTTGCTATTTAATGGATGGAACCAAATAATGGAATGTTGTAATCTAAATTATAGAAATCTATATATATTATAAATGTAATATATATTTATTTAATATATCCTTGTTAACATTCAAGTAAAAAATAATGAAAATATAATCACATTTATTTTTAAAGATCATTCCCCCAATATATGCATGAGAAACACTATCTTTTTCTAAAGGATGAGAATGATATATAAAAATTATATATAATTAAAATAAAGAAATATTAATATAGTAAACGTAATAATTGAATCATGTAAACATAGAAATATAACATTTTATGTGGGATTTGAATAGAAAAACATGATAAATATAGGTAATAACATATACCTTTTTTATGGGTATCGTCTATTGAGAGAACTATAAGGATTCATGTATGTGTCTTTTTTAAGGGCACAACGTGAATTTCATATATATAGTATTTTATTATTTTTTTAGATTTTTTTGTAATTAGGGTCCAATGTGATATTTATAAAAGTGTTGAGGATTTTCACTTTTTTCAACGTTGTGGGTTCCAAATATTTAATAAATTTTTGATTTTATAAAATATCAATCTTAGTATGTCTTTGTTAACCCAAAATTCCATAAAATTTAATGATAACATTTATAAAGTCAGAATACAATAAATCAAATAAAATTAACTATTATTTTATATTTCAAATCATATCCAATATTTTAATCCCCCTTTTACCACTTTTGATCTATACGTGGGAAATAATATTTTTACAATTGTTAATATTCTTTTCGGATAAAAAAATTAAGTTGATTTTAAAACATTACTTTAAATTTGTTGATTTTAAAAAAATGAATCCATTTTATAATATTTTATTACTATTATTATTAGAAATTAATATTCAAATGCATATGAAAAACTCAATTAAAACCATTTTTACATAATGGAATTTTCATGTATAAAACTGAATTTATTCCTATTACATACATAGTAAAAACAATTTGATAGATGATAAAATATTTTACTAAATTTCTTATCTAAAAATTAAATTTAAATAATATAGGAATAGATAATAATTTTTTTAATTATGATTATGACACATTACATGTTTAAAAATTGTTTTTATGAAAAAGTATCTCTTTTATATAAAACAATATAATATTATTTTCTAAAAAATTGATAACTATAAGATTAATTTTTTATAAGTGTAATAAAAAAAATTAAAATTTTATTTATTGATATTTATACACTCGAATATAATAGGTAGTCAATGAAATTACTATTATATAATTTTTTCTCATATTTTCTTTGTACTTAATGTTGTTTGTAAATAATTAAATAAAAGAAATAAAAAGATTGAAGAGAAAAATATCCAAAAATATAAGGGGTTTAAAAATAATCTAATGATAAAAATAGTAATGTAATTTTGCAAGAAATAAAAAAATATAAAATAACAATAATATGACTATTTGGATCATCGAGAACTCTTAAGATAACATTACTCAAGAAAAACAATATAAAAATATAAAGAAAACATTATTAATGTAACATTGATATTGAAAATTAATAATAGTAAACCCTGGTAAAAATTGATGTAATAAATGATTAAATATGATTGAAACTTTTTATAGGTTTTAAAATAATATCATGTACCCATGGAATTATTACTATTGGGTATTTTCCTATTATAATTAAATTTTTAGAATTAGTATTTAATAATGGTAATTAAGAGAAATATTTAATTTTTTTGGGAGAAGTGATTCCCCAAACATTATAATTACTAATTAAAAAGACCATTTATCATTTTTTGGGGTGAGTTTGAATTTATGTGGTTCACACAATATATATCCCAAGAAGTTTTTCCACAACTATGGCTTTAGGGAAACCTCACATTATAAAAGTTAATGTTTGTACATATCATCACTAGATTGATTTAAAATAACATGTCCCACTAAGGTACTACCATCACACAATAGACCCATAGGGATTATTCTTATAATAATATTATAAATGGTATATAATAGAAATTATAATGGGGTTTTTGGCCAAAAATTGTGTAATAGATTATGATATGGTATTTTAATGTAATTATATGATTTTTACATATAAATAATCAACTTTAAATATGATAAATTATTTTTTTATCATTTCAAAAAATAAATCCATATAAAGAAGGTTCACTTTCCCATATTGAATTATCTTAATAATTGGATTTATGATTTTAAATTAATAAAATATTAAATTCCCTTCATGCAATGAAAATTTCATCGGAGAAAACCATTGGAATGAAAATAGTTTTTTAAATTTTGTTAACATGGTATAAATTATAACTTTTTTGAACTAAATTAACAAAAATATTTATTTTTCTATGTATTCAAAAAAATTATCCAATTAATCTCCACTCTAAATCATTGAAGGATGAATTTTTTTTTCTTCATATTTTCACACTTTATATCCCTATCATTGACTTTGTATCTTTATAATGAGTTCGTAAAAATATTTAATAAGTAACCAGCTATTATAAGGTTTCTCACCCTCCTCCTCTATATTCATTCAATTACCTTGTTATAAAACTTCTAATTTCCATGTGGATATGCAATCATGTGTTCAAAATCATGCCTTTTTTCAAAATTATTACCTATTAATGATATTTTACAAATCCCACTCATTAATCCATTCAACAATAATTTATGTACAAACAATATGTTTTCGAGGAAATACGATGATTTTATAATCCATATCCATGTGTTGTGAATTACAATCATTGTTTTTATTTAATGCAATTCAAGGATATAAAAAATAAATGATTTATTTGGGTCTTCCAATTATATAATTCACCTTATATAGTCCTGTGATTAATATGATGAAATATACTCTTATTTAATATGATTTATGTGGTACATTTAATGATAGACATTTAAATGGATTTAATGGATGGTTTTTAATCTATTTGGTAATGTTTTAATATCTTGAGATACAATTTTTAGTGTATAGATTGATAGAATAAGCATAATATTCGATGATTCTCGAATGGTTAGCTTTGACTTATTCTTGTGATGTCACATATTATTTTCTTATAGTATTAATATTATATCATGAAATTTTTATGACATGCTTCCATTTGAGTATGAATAATTCTCACATATTTATGTTATCATGTTATGAGTCATAACATATAATTAATATTTTTCATCATGATATTATTTGATTACTACCTTAATGAGATTTATATTTCATCCCTTTTCTTATGTATATATCATGGTTATCAAATGGAGTGTTTAGAGGAAGGTAAAACTAAGAGGATATAATGCTGATTTATATAAGGATGGTACATTTAATTTTTTGTTAATGGTTTATGTATCTAATTTACAAAATACACTATGCCAATCGATTTTTTGGGGTTGTATTATATATAAAACATTATCCAAAAAATAATGAAATAAAATGAATTATAAATATAGTGTATTATAGTTACTATGATCTAATGTTTTCAAACAAGTGATACTATATCATCATGAGAATATGAGAATGATTTAACTTGACTTTGAATGTAATTAGATGAAAAATTACCTATGAAATATTATCTACCTCTCATTACCTAAATTTTAATGACCATACCAATGACTAGTAATGATTAACTATTTCCAATTTGGATTTTTTGAGTAAATGAATTTAGTATAATTTCAAATATGGAAGTGTTCTCACTACATGAATTATATAAAATATTTAATTAATATATATTTATACAATATTTTAGGTTTCTACAGTTAAATAATTAGTGAAAAATATTATTTAAACAACTCAGGTATTTTGAAATCGTACTCATTTTATTCACTATGTGAGAAACTTATTAGTCCATAACTAGTCTCCAATATCTCCAATTAATTCCCATAAGAATAAAAAATTATAGATATTAATTAAATATCTTATTTTTATATCCTTGGGAAATGTAAACAAAAAAAAAATATGTGATCTAAGACTATTACTATGGATACATATTTTCTATAAAAATAAGGATTCCTCATATAGGATAAATCTAATGAATATGAATTATCATGATTTATTATAATATCAAGACAAGTAAACTATATATCAAAATAAATGATCCATGGAATAATTATATTCATAATATGATACATCAATCAATAAGTGTGAAATAATATTCCACTAATTACAATAAATGAGTGAGTAACATTGGAAAAAGAATAATAACAAAAGAATGGAATATAATGAAATAAAAAATTAAGATATGGAAATCATTAAGAATAAAAATATTATCAATGTAGATTAGATATTTCAACATATTTTACATTATGGACTAGTATTCACTCATATATATATCTTTTACTAGATTTTTCCTCACTCAACTGATTTCATTGGTGGATCAAGTCATCAAAACATATTTTCCTTTATCTTCAAAGATATAAAACATAAAAAATGAATTAGAGCATGATATATGACTCCAAATATCATCATCCATATATATTTAGGCCACCTAAAATCATATTATATTAAAATAATTGAATGAAAATTGGTTTCATATTCATTTCATATGGAAAAATATAAACAAAATATTCGTAATTCTAAAAACAATTGTAACATGATTTCCTTTGGGAAAAATATGTATCCAAAGATATGTTTTTTCCTAAATGGAAAATACAATTCAATAATGTTAATTAAAAATATAATTGTTTTACTATATAGAAAATGAATATACAGTATACATAAATGTTTTAAAATTAAATAAATAGAAGGAATCTAGCAGAATAGTCTTCAATAAAAGCATTCAACAACATTCTATTTATAGAAAAAGGAAATAAAAGAAAAAATTATAATAAGAAACTATGTAAAATTAGAAATGAAAAATGTAGTAATTGATAATTTCACTAAAAGTGGAAATAATAATATAATTTATCTAATGAATAGATTAGATATTTATAATATTAAGAATATCCTTAATAATGTATAAAATATGTCAATGTATAATGGAGCATGTAATACCCATGGATTTTTGTAGATAAAGATAAGACTATATAGAATGTATGACATAAACCATTAATATTATATGATAATATCAACCCCATAGTTAATAATATATTTATTTTTAAGTAAATTAAATATCTTTGGTATCCTTGAATACATGTAACACACAGGATGAATAAAACATTATACCCTATAAAAATATTACTAATTAACCATGACTATTATAACCAAGTTGTTTAGACATAATGTATAAATATTAATATCAAATTTTTAATATAACATGGTTTACACATAGATATAATAAACTAAATTATTTTTTATAGAATAGATATAAAATAATAACTATTTAATGAGAAATAAATGTTTTCCCAAAAGACAATAATTTCCTAAAATGAAGAGTAGTCATGATTTACATGCATAATTTGAAATTAATTTGTCCCGAATTAATAAAATGTATTTAAAGAATCTTAATTTATTAAATTTATAATTAAAATTTAAATTTATAAAAGAAACAATCTATTTATGAATAGAAAAATATTTTGTATTTTATTGAAAATTAAAATGTTTGGAAATTTAATTATAATTATGTTATATTTTAAATTTTATTTAAAAATAAATTATTTTGATTATATTGAAATATATCTAATTAGAGTCTCTAGAATCAATTTTATATTTCAATTTTATATTAAAATATTCTATACCTAGGAGAAATTTATATTTGGAAAACTATTATTTCTTCACAATGATAGTTTCATTTTAAATTGAATTCATCCAATTCCATGCATGAAATTTTTAAAAAATTGATTAAATATTTAACATAATAATAATTTATATTAATAAATAAATTCAACTTAATATTTTACAATACTTAAATGTGGATACAGTAAAAAATTATTACTGAGTTTAATGCAAAAATGGGTTTACCTTGGGGATAAACAAAGAAGATAATGTTTAAAATGAAAAAAATAATTAACAAAAAAAAATTAAATGTATTTATTTATTCCATATAACATATAATTATTGATAATGGAACATTTTTGGTGCTTTTAGCATTATAAAAACATGGGTATCACATTGTCATTTAAAAAATTCCATGAGTGATCTCTCACCACTTATCAAAAGGAACCCCCTCTCTTGCATTATTAACATTTCCATAGACCTTTTGTTTGATCCGAGATGAGAAAAAATCACATACCTACATACCTAATCACATCCCAAATTCCTTTTATAAATTATAATGAAAATACATAAATAATTTTTGTTAAACCAAATATGGTTTCCTGAAGAAGTAATATTTTTTACTTTGTGTTTCCATATAAATTATTATTCTAAATCCTTATAATCGTCTTCAACTTTGATAATATAATAATTCCGGTATACCCAATATACTAAGACATTATTGTTTTATTGGAGGGACCTAGATCCATTTCCATTGCCATAAAATGTGAAATAAAACATTCGATCATTTGTACGATGGACTACCACCTCATGAACAGATGCAATTTGTTTTCTATCACCACAATTTATGAATGGATATAATGATGGATCTAACATATGAATATGATATTTATGAAATTATTATATTTCTGTAATTATAATATCACATATACCTTGATAATTTATATTCCATTGGGGATAAGATAATGTTAAATGTGTATATTATAGTCAACCGCCTCACGAAGCCATGTGATACATCTTTTTGGCTTATTATTTACGTAGAATTGTGTAATGATATAATTAATGAATATATGTGTTTTTTATAAAAAAACAAATAAATAAATACATATATAATATAAAATATATCGTTTTGCCTTCTAATCCTTCAGAAACTAATAATGTCACCCCTGCGTGCGTGTGGATTACAACCTCTGTGTAGCAATGTGCGATGTTTTTACCTTTTTTTCCTAAATTGTAATAAGGATGAATTTTATTGATATAAATGATATATTTTATATAATAGTAACAATTATAATATAAATTAATATTTATTTACATTTTATTTCTTTCATCGAGAGAAATAGAAAGATGTTCAGGTATACTTACGACATACCATCTCTATGAGTTTTGTAATCCATTTTCTATCTATGAAATTAATAGATTACTATAAATAAATGTATAGTGAATATATATTATATTTATATAATGGTAAAAATCTTCATATTGTGTGTCAATTTTAAAATTAAAAGGATTGAAATTACTAATCTAATACATACAACAAAAATGAAACAATTATCACCCTAAAAAGTTAATTTAACAAAAAAATGAAAATAAGATGTTGATAAAAGACTATAAGAAATTATTATATTCTATTAAATATAATAATATGTATTTTAATATATTTATAATTAAATAATATTTATTATATAATAGTTTTTGATAGATATAAAGGAATTCAAAACTGAGGTTAGGGTTTCTCATCTAACGTTTATTTTGTGAGACATATGACATATTAAACCCTTATTTTATTGTGTAGTGTATGTACTACGCCTTAGACATGTTATATCATTATTATATTTATATATATGTTATTTGAATATCATTTTATGATTATTTATTTTCTAGGGACTATTATTAAAATGTTACCAAATTTGTAAGGGTTTATTTCTTAGTTTCATCATTATTCAATATTGTTTTTGTTTAAGTATCCCTTATAGAAATTATTTAATTTTTATACAATAAAATAAATATATTTTATTCTATTATTATTATTAAAGAATTTTTTATTTAATATTTTTATTTTCAAATAATTCCTATGAAAAACCATTTATAAAATGTTTATTATAAAATCTAACTTCATTTCACTCTTCGGTCAAAAATATGTTTTCATCGAAAACAATTATTTCAATAAATTCTAAGAATTTATTTGGACTAATAAAAAATATTTATTAATTATTATTTTATCTTATTAAATAAAATAATTTAAATTTAATCTTCATGTAATATTTAAAACAAGCCCTGATTGTTTTTAAAAAAATGTGAAATGAATCATTGTTTTAACATGTTTGACAAGAACCACTTTTTCTTCCATTATGACCAGTCATTTTTTTTAATTCTTATCTTAATATTTTTTCAATAGTTATTTTAAAATAAATTAATTTTTTTAATTTTTTTTAAAAGGTTATTTTCAATGTGATAATGATATTTTCTTCAAGAATGTTTTAATTATAATTTTATGATATTTCTATTCATTAATAACTTCAACCCTTTATTGAATGTAGGATAGACTAGGGAAATATTTTATTAATATAATCCTTATTATTTTATTGAATGGTTTATGATATTTCTGACTTATAATGTACAATTTTATTACCATTCTTTATATTATTATGGATGGTATATGATTATGTATTTTTTATTAGGTATTGTATTAACAATTTTTATCATTTTCTTCCTATAAAAATGATTATTTTGATTAATTTTCACCCTATTTATATAAGTAATTCAATAAAATTATAAAGTGATTAGTGATTTTGGGTTAGAGATATCCCATCAATGCATTGATGGGATTTATGTGACAACTCAATTTTCCAAATTTTACAGGTTAGTTTAAACAAATTTAAATTGTCTTTTAAAGGGTTTTGACATAGTGTTTCATATGTTCGAGATTATTAATTTACTCATTATTTGATTAGTTGTTTTTATTTTATTATTATATTAGTTATAATATCCTTGGATATGTTTTAATATTATGTTATTATTTATATGGAATTATTTGATTAGCATTTATTTTTTAAACATTATGCTTACTTTATTGAATAAATGGAATGTATTTCAATTATTTAACATTACTTATTGATTATATTTTATTATTCATGATATATTATTCTACACATTATCCTTACTAAGTGTATGATATTATGTTTTTCATAAATATTATTTTCTCTAGGATTACAAAAAGTGTTTTTTATGATATTGATGGATAACTTATAAGAAATAATAGTATTGTCAACGAAATAACTTTTTTCATTTTATGTTCTCAATTATAATTGATTTATCATATTTGTATTTATCTTAACAATGTTAATAAACCATATGGTCGATTTATATGTGATTCTTTGTATCTAAAGATAATTTAATAAATTAGTAACTGCATCTTAGTTTTAGGAGTTGGATTCATTACAAATGGTATTGGAGAATGTTTTTTAGAAACCATGGGATCTATATTTAAGAAATCATAGATTATGGGAAATAAATGTATGATATATATTGACAATATGTATAGAATATATAATACCCAAATATAAATGTTACATAATCTTGTGTTTAGTCTAGAATTCACATTGAGAATCTTTTCAGGTTGAAACCCATATAGAATGTTTCCCTAACAATTACATACCAAAAACAAAGAGATACAATGTTTACACTTCCATTGGTATTTAATTCTTCCGTAAGATAATTATTTTTTAAAAGAATCATGTTTAATCATCGTATCTTTTCCTTGATTCCATCCATAACTCTATTCTCCCTTGAATCCTGTGAAAAAAATTTAATGAAAATTTAATGATCACAAAAATATCCATAAGGGTTATAAAAATAATGAAAACCCATTTGTCTTTTTAAAACCTATGAATGCATTTTATGTTCTTTGTGCACATGAAACAAAAAAAATTCACATGAATAACACTCATACTTTTTTCTCAATGAAATACTCTAAAATGAATATCAATCAATTAATAGTCAATTAGGAGACCTAGAAAATTATATACCTAAAATCCTTTCCAACATCCCCCCAATGGAATTAAATTACAGGTGACATCCAAATTTAAGATCTATATTGGGTATCAACATTCGTATAATCTATATCGGGCTAAACTGTGAGAAATAATGGGGCTAAATGCTTCATATAAGATATAGCAGGCTAACCCATGAGCAATAATGGGTCCCAATCCTTTTAATATGCTATATCAGGCTCACACGTTTAATATAATTCTCATTTACCATTTTACGGATAAAACCCATTCATAACAAAACCCCCTTTTGAAAGATTATTCAAATCCCATCTAAAAAACATTTCCATATAAAAAGACCATTTTCATTTCACAACGCTCTTTCAATACCAGGATACACAAATAAAGGAATACAGTCATTATTTTCATCTAAAATGTCTTTTAGGTTTATATAGGAAGAAAAATTGTAAAAATCTATATTGGCGGTATAGAACTCATTGTTTATGTATACATTAAAAACATTACTTTTATCATATTGTAAATAAAGTATAATACTTCTTGTAAAAAGAATCATTTTAAAAACATTTAATGAAATTCAAGATTGAAATATAATGGCGTGTCTATTCTTTTTATACCCATATAAATAAATATGTAATTAAATATTAGGAAGAAAAATATTTGATAATTAAATAATTGAATGATCAAGGAGTCCCATACCACTTCAAACATTTAAATATGAATCTCAATGATTTCATAAATAAAATTAGTATAGATAATATATGGCTATAAAATGTCATATTGTATGTATATACACGTAATAAAAGAATAATGGTCAATATTATCATTAAATGACTCAATGAAAGTATATTGATAAAAATAACCTTACCTTGAGTTCGACTTCTCTCGTTTGTTATTTAATTTCTTGAATAATAAATTTTGGTATATCGGGCTCACCTGTACAAATGCATGAACACAACATTCATTTTATTGTAATATTAAAGGAATAAAAAATAAAAGATGCATATGTATATTATAATTCAAGGATAATATGTATTTTATGTATGATATTAAATTTCATGAACAACATTCTTTATACATTCCATGTATGGAATTAATGAGTCATATTACTTTTAGGGGGTGGTAGTCTACACTTCCTCAAATAAAATTATAGTATTCACACACTAGGGAAAGCGTAAAGGTAATTTGTAAATAAAAATTATATAAGTATAGGGGAAATATATATATATATAAATAATATATAATATAAATATTGTGCCATCAAAATGTCTACCATGAGAGGTGGTTGGAGAAAATTGAACAATCATCATTTTGTGAGGCAGTGGTTCTCCCTACACAGAAACAATGAGTTCTATATCCATTAGATGGAGGTGTGTCAGTGTTGGAAAAAACCATATCATAACTACATATTACTATATTGAGGATACTTTTTTTGTTATATAATAATGTAATAATGATAATTTCAGTGGTTGGATGGGGAAAATAAATAAAAGGATATTGAGAGAAGACGTTACCACTAAATCGTGTAACACCATTTTATTTTACCCAAAAGGATTTATATAATTTTCTTCTTCCAATTTTTATTCATATAGTAGGAATTGAGGGATTTTGGGAGACTATTTTATCACAATATTGTCGATCCATGGTGTTTGAGAGGTGTGAGTAAGTGTGTAGAGGTAGCGGCCTTTTATATGAGGGAGGCGGGGCACATTTGGAAGGTCTTGAAATATTATTTTATTATAAATTTATTTTTGAATTATAAATTTTTAATAGTAATACAATTAGTTGATAATATAATTATGGATCTAAATAATCTCAACCAATCGGTTTGGGACAAGTTTATGTCACAAAATTAACCGTATTATTTAGTTTTAACCCTTATTTAAAAACATTAACTCTTACGATGTCTTATTATATTTTCAAAATATATGGTTACTATATTTTCTATAAAATTACAAGAGATCCACAAGTGGATCATTAATGAAATTAGTGACATTATATAGGTCAGTTTTAATAATACAAGATTTTTACAATTATTATATCATTTAATAAAATATTATTTTTTTACAAAACTCATTTATGTCAATTTTGATACTATTTTGAAATAGATTTTTTAATAAGTCAGAAATACATGATTCCTTCAAACTAAATCCAGTAACTCATCCTTCAAGTTTCAATTTCATCCAAAAAATATTGATTACAGACTCAAAATATTCAAATTACATTTATTTTAATATTTATAATAGTATTATTTTAAATATTTCCTTAAAAAGGTAATCGTTGCATCATCATTGTGTCAAAAATATATTTATTTAAATATGCTTAAAAATTATAAATAATATACCATTATGTAAGAAATATTTTAATATTTCTAATTTAAAATTTTATGTGAAGAGATCCATTATATAAACCAAGTTAAAAATGTTTTCGTTAGGAGATCCATGTTTCTTTAATATTTCTATTTTCTTTAAATAAAATATTATGAATGGTCATTATCAAACCCATGTGGCACTATGGGGTCATAAACTCAACACGAGAATGACCATGGTCTGAAATATCTCATTATATAGGATTAGGGCATCTGTTAATGAATATTTATATTGTTATAATATATTTTTTACCCTTAATTACCTGATTTTCCCTTTATGCAAGGTAAAAAAAATTCTTACTGAAGTTACTATTCATAACCTCCAAAAAGGTACCTATTTACAAAATATAGACCTTATGATTCCAAAAATGGAATCAAAATTTTTATATTCTAAATATATAATTAGATTAAATTAATTTTGAATTAATTCCCATGGTCAAAACTAGAAAACGAGTTTTAAGAAATAAAAACATTCAAGAGATTGACACGTGTTTATGTCCAATGTAAATGTAAAATTACATTCAATGACCATAAATATATTAAATGATAAAAAAATTAATATAATTAAATTTTAAATTTAATGTAAATGGAAATATAACTATATAATCAAATTATATGAATATTCAGTTTTGAATAAAATGTAGTATTTTTTGCTATTTATAAAAATGGATTTTGATGGAAAAATACCAAAATTTCCAAAAACGTTAGTTTTGATATCTGTATTCTAAAGGAGAAGTTTATCTTTTCAAATAGAACATATAAATGTGAAAAAAAAATTAAAAATCATTTTCCATCAAAATGAAGTAAAACAACATTTTAAAAATATTAGAGTATTTTATTCCTAAAATTGTATACATTCACATTTTAAGCCTCTACATTTTATTATAGAAATTTTATAACATTAAAAAAGTATGTAAAATCATTATATTGTTAATTATGTTCATTTATACAAATACAATGGTTAGGCGTTAACTCCCATTTAAAATAATTTTTTTTATTTTTCAGTATAACTCAGTGTTGTGTGAAACGTTTGATTTCAGAGAAATGTGTGGTTGTGTTTTAGGGACAAAATCATATATAGAGTACACTTTAAAATAAAATTAAAATTAAATACAAAAATACTAATAGATATGAAAATTCATTATTCTATAAATACGTGGGATGTTACATCATTCCACCCTTTTGGAAATTGCATCTTTGCAATTTTAAAATTGGGCTCCGAAACATCATTGAAAACCCCACATCAAAAAAAGGAGTCAATAAAACTATAATTTTAAAAGAATAAAAAACAAGTATAGTGGTCACCAGAGGTATCATATTTTAAGGTTCCTAGATTGAAAACAAGGACATGGATGATAAAACAAACTCTCAAATACTAATATAGTGTGATAAAGAACACAATCGTTGGATGGTTATCCATCACAAAACCATAATTATGTGATTAGTAAAAAGAAAATTGAGTAAAGTAAAAAAATAATATTTTTGTTTTAATACCAATTTGATAGAGTTGAGGTATTAATTTAATATCTAGAATAAGAAAATAAGGAATCATAATTAATTGATGTATACCAATTTTATAAGTATAATTTCATCCTCATAATATTCTTATAATATGATGTAAATCCCTAAGACAAACCTTAAGTAAAAAAAATTACACAAACCATAAAGGATATCAATATCTTGAAACTGAGTTCTAAAAGAAAACACATACATCTAAATTTAAAAAAATACACATAAACATAACCCCACAAAACATCTCCTAGAAAGATACTTAATAAATTATTATCACATCACATAAAACCTCAAATGGTGCGCCTAAATCTTTGATCTTATAGTTATCCTTCGATAAATAATGGTCTCTCAGGAGCTTCAATCACTTAACCAGATGTCTCAACATCAACTATAAAAGCATCAAAATATTTTCTCGAACCTTTTTTTACCATCATAATTTCCTCCATGGGTAATAATCTTTAGACGCTTATTTGCATAATGTCCCAAATAATTAATGTTAAAGCATCTTACATTTGACTAACTATCTATTATCTCATAATTTAACTATCTATAACTCTTTTCATTATAGTCACGAACCATGAGACCAATCTTACCACACTGGTAAATGTTTACAGATCCTGATATACATTCCCCATAATGTATTTTTCTACACATGGAATATGTTTTAGGCTTACATCCAGAATTACTAGATGTTTTCTTATCTATTTCATGGCTCCTTGACCATTTCTTACTCTTATAATCTTATGGAAAATAATTGTTGAAAAACTCCATTTCAATTTCTCATAAAAAAGAACCACTTTTTCATAACTTTTAAATTCATTGGATTCAATAGCTATTCATATCCCTTGTTTCAATCCTATATAAAATCTATTAATTTTACTGTAAAAGTCACAAATACAATTTGGAATATACCAGGCCAATATTATGAAGTTTTCTCAATATTTAGAAACTGAATAATTATCCTTTTTGATAAATTCCATATACTGTTTCTCAATCCTAACCCAAACAACCTTATGTAAATATTTCTCAAGGAAAATATATTTAAATTCTTCCCATTCAATGTCATCATGATCAATTTTCACTCTATTATTCATAAATAATGAAAACTATCGATCAATTTCACCTTAAAACGGATAGATGGAAAAAGTTTACTTTTATGTTCCAAAAATCCCTTGACATCAAATATATTCTCTAGTTTTTTTATCTATTATTCAATTAGAACTGGGTTAGATGATCCCTTGAATAATGGGATACGTTTCCTGATAAAATTTTCCACTACTGACATATTTTTTTGGATTAGGATGATCTTGTGAATGGATTCCACTACAATCTGTAGCATGAGTCAACAACTCTAACACAACAAAAAACTACTCAGATCCAATTCTCTCCCCCTCATGTTGATGTTTTTAATGTTTTTTCCCGGTTGATTCCCTCTTATAACTACTTTCAATTTTTTTTGTGGAAAACCATTATAAACAAACCTATTTTAGATGAATCAAAATGTTAATGTTAAGATGATACATCATTTCAACTGAACCCAAAAGTAAAACCCTATAATGGAATTAAATTTTCACTAACTAATATTCTACTATTATCAAAATTGATCTCTGAAACCAAATATAAGGCCCCAACCTTAAAAATTACAAAATAATTAGTTAATTAAATAATTCACATTGAAGATATTTTCATGATTCTATATTTAGATTATTCAAACAAAACTATTACATTAAAAAATCATAGAAATAAAAAATTGACACTTCCAATAGTAAATATTTCTTCTATAACATAAATTATTTTAAAAAGAAACATGGTTTCATATAAGGTTTATTCATTATTACATTTCCTTGATTCCATTATTGACTCTATTCTCTCTTAAATTCTGTGAAAACATTTAAAAACATTGTATGAGAACAATAAGATCATTAAGGGACAAATAAATAATGAAAAAACATTATTCTGGTTAAAAAATCATAACCCATTCATTTTTATTTGTGTGACTGAAACAAAACATTTTCACTTGAATAACACTCATACTTATTACTCAATGGAAAACACTAAAACCAAAAGGAAGCTATTAAAACTCTTATAAGTGACTTAGAGAATCATATATATAAAACGCATTCAATCATATTCTAATTGGAATAATAAAATGGTTTACTTCCATATTAGATATCTATAATGGGAATCACCATTCCTATAAGTTATATCGCGCTCACCCGTGAGCTATAATGAGGCCCAACCCTTCATATAAGCATTGTTGGGCCCACCTATGAGTATTAATGGGGCTTAAACCTTCATATAAGCTATATTGGTCTCACTCGTGAGTTATAATGGGGCTCAACCATTCGTATAAGCTATATTAGGCTCACCAGTTTCATATATTTCTGATGTACCATTTCATGAGTAATACATGATCATCAAAAAACAAAATCTTGAATGCTTCATCAAATCCTATATGAAAAAAATTTCCATATAAAAATATCATTTTTATCTAAGAACCCATTCTTATTACCAAGATACCCAAATAATGGAATAAGGGATTTATTTTCTTTTTAAAAGACATTATGGGTTATAAAAGAATCCAAATATCAATTAACGGTTACAATAGTGGAGTAGTAGTTGTTGTAGTATATGTTAAAAAACATTCCCTTTTAATTTCTAAAGAATTTAATATTATTACTATAAAAAAGAAAATTTTAAAAACAATGATTTAAATTCACGATTGACATAACATTTCATGAATATTCCTTTTATAAACATATAAATTAATATGTAATTTAATATCATGAATAAAATGATTTAATAATTAAATCTCTAAATGATCATGGTGTCCCATACCACATTAAACATTTAAATATTAATCTCTCTGATTTAATAAATAACATTATTATAGAGAAAATATGGACATGAAATGTCATATTGGCTGTATATACACCTTATAAAAAACAAAGGTGCATTTTATCATGAAATATCTCAATTAAAGGAGATTGAGACGAAGACCCTTACCTTGAGTGTGACTTGTCTAATTCATTCTTTAATTTCCTAAATAATAAAAATAAGTTAATTTATACTTTCTCTAGATGATTAAAAAAATTTATAATTCATTTTATTTATGAAAATACCACGTTATAGCAATTAGTTATTTATTTGAGTTTATATCAGACGTTTGGTTGATGTTCAGTATTTGAGTCCAAAATGAACTTGTTTGGTTGTAAATTATCAATATCATCATAAGTAAACTATCTAAAAAATATTATTCAATATTTAAATATCATATTTATCCAGAATATATGTATTTATAATAGTCCATAACATTTGTATGTAAGAAATTAAATCCACCATTCATGGAGATGGTAGGGCGTATGTACGCATGAATGCTATATTCATTTCATTATTATATTATAGGAATAAAAAATAAAAGATATATATTTATAATATAATTATAGTACAATACCTATGTTATATATTTTAAATAATTTCATTAACTCTATCCTTTATACTATTCATGTATGGAATGAACAAGACATACTACTTTGATTGGGAGGTAGTTCACACTTCCTCAAATTAAATTATCGTATTTAAACACTATGAAAATCATAAAGGTATGTTGTAAATAAAAAATAAAGATTAATAGAGGAAAGATAAATGTAATAAATATCATATATAAGTTATGTTCCATTATAATGGACACCATGTCAGTTGGAAGGAGAAAATTCAACAATCATCATATCATGAGCCAGTGGTTCATTGTACAGAGAAACAATTTATTCTCTATTCATTAGATAGAGGTGTGTGAAAGTGTTGGTCAAAAATATAGAGTAAAAAATCATAGTATATTTAGGATACTAATGATTTTATAAATGAGTGGAATAAATATATGTTTGTGGGTTGGATAAGGAAAATAAATGAAAGGATCTTGGGAGAAGACATTACCTCAAAATCAGGTAACACTTTTTGACTTTAGCCTAAATTCTTTATAGAATTAACTTTTTTCCAATGTAATCATTCTAGGATTAAGTGAGGGATGTTGGGAGATTATTTTAGAAGAATTTTTCAACCTAAGGGGTTTGATAGGTGTTAGTAACTGGGTTGAGGTGGTGGCCTTTTATTAGAGGGAGGAGGGGAACACAAGGAAAGTCTTGAAGTATTATTTTATTTTAAACTGATTTCATAATAATAATAGTTTCATAGTTATAAATTTCTAAGATAATATGAGTATGGTTTAAAAGAAACTCAACCAATAGATTTTATACAAGTTTAGGTCACAAAATCAACCTTATATTGTAGCTTTAACCCCTAGTTAAAAATAATAACAATTACTATGTCTTCTTGTATTTTCCTAATATATGGTTTATTGAGTAACTAAAAAACGAAAATAGAACCAAAAGTGTATCAATAATGAAAATAATGACATTATATAATTAATTTATAAGATTTATATATTTTTAGGACTGTTATATCATTTAATAAAATAGTATTTGTTTTAAAATCTCATTTATGTCAATTTTGACAGTATTTAGAAATTAATTTTTCAAAGTCATAACAAAAATTTTCAAAAAAAAAGAGTAAGTCATCTCTCACATGTCAATGTAATCCTAAAAATACATATATGGAATGAAAATGTAAAAATTTCCTTTATTTTAATATTTATAATAACATTTATTTGAATATTTATTTAATAAGGTAGTCATTGCATAATCATTGTGCCATAAATACATATATTTATTTAATTTCTAAAAATTATAAATAAAATACCATAATGTAAGAAATATTTATAGATTTATAATGAATATTTATAGCCAATGATATCATTTATATAAAACCAAATTTTTTTGGTTGAAGATATATGTTTATGTCATATTTCCCTTTTCATTACATTAAATATTATAAAAGGTCATTACCACACCCATGATTTTCCATGGGGTCATATATTCTAAAAAAGGGTGAAACTGGTTATACATATTTCATAAAATAGGATTATTACACATGTTAAAGTTGTATTATATTATTATAATATTAATTTTTACCCTTATTTACGTGATTTTCCTTTTAACCATGGTAAATGAAAAGAATTACTGAAGTTAAATTTCATAATTTCAAAATATTAAAGGTACATATTTACATAATTCTGGACCCTATGATTCCAAATATCGAATCCACTTTTCTAAAAATCAAAACCCAAAATTGGTAGAAATTAATTTAAAATAGATTCGAGTTGTCAAAACTAGAAAATGGGTTTTGAGGAAGAAAAAACTATCAAAATATTGGCGTGGGTTTATATCTGATTTAAATGGGAAATTATATCCAATTTCTATAATTGGATTAAATTAAAAAAAATATAATCATACTTTAAAACCAATTAAAATATGAATTTACTTATATAAAAAAAATTCAATGAAAATAAAATTTTCAATTAAAATGCATTATTTATATCTATTCATAAAAATATGGATTTTATCCTATAATACCAAAATTTCAACTAAAGTAAATTTTGAGGTGTAGATTCTAAATAAGATGTTTAGTTTATATAATAGAACATATACAAGTGACAAAAACTATTTTTAAAAATGATTTTCTGTCAAACGGTGGTAAAATGGCCTTCTAAAAATATTTCTTAAAAACAGATTCAATCACATTTTAAGCCTCTCAATTTCATATGTTAAATGTAAAAAAATAAAAAATATGAAAAATAATAATATAGTTAATTCCTCTCATTCATTACAATACAACGGCTAGGTGTTAACTACCATTTAGAATAATAATATTATTGTTGTATTATTGTTTGGTATAAATTAATGTTTTGAGCAACATAAGATTTCACATAAACTAATTTGTGTGTGTCACGTATGCTATTATTCATAGAGTCCCCTTTAAAATAAAATTAATTTTAATCTCAAAATTTTGAATAGATATGAAAATTTATTATTCTATAAATACCTACGATGTTATAGGATAAGACCCTATTATTTTGGTAAGATAAATACTATGGGGTAATTATTTGAAATGAATCCTTGTAGGGATAGTAAAAGTGGATGCAGTTATAGAAAAAAATTACCTAGTGGAAATAACATTGAAAAAGTCTTGTTGGCGTCGAATCAAGAATTATGTGTTACATGAGAAGGGTCTTTACATCACACTTTTTTTCACCCTCATGAGATATTTTAATGATAAATCATATTTATTTAAATAAAAAAATTGAGGGATTTGAAGAAATTACAATGATTAGGAGAAATTCGTAAGGAAACCATGTTTATTATTATGAGATTTTCCATATATTTTTTTTCAATCTATGTTGTGTGTTTCAATAGTTTTGGGATTAAACTATATGATAAATAATGTTCCGATCTAATATTGCATTTGTAATTGTATAGAAATTGTACCTATTGGATGTAATGGAAATCATATAAATGCACGTAATATAAATAGTAATAATGATTGTCTTGTCGATGATATTATGAAAATATTTCTAATGTAACAACTATCCCAAAAATTGTAAAGACCTGTAAAATTCATGGAAATTTTTTTCTTAATTTTCTTGGGAATTTTACAAGAACGCAGTTTTGACGGGACCTGATTTCGAGGCCCGGTGTGCCCGGAATCATTTTCCGAAGTTTATCCCGGTTATGTTTAGTGAACGAACGAGCAGGTTTTTCTAACATTTCAACTGGTGCTCGGAATCGAATTCCGAGGGCACCAATGGAATCGCAGCGCTGATATTTTCTTAGAAACTCCTTTTTCGGAGTTGCGTTTTCTCGTGTGTGGTTTTTATTTTTTTGGGGTTAAGTTAAGAAATAAAATAAAAGTGGTGCGACACTTTATTTTATTTCATTTAAAGTGGCTTAAACTACGTTAAGTGGATAAGGTGGGACCCACAATATCCTACCCACTTGGTAGGATATTTGTGAGGTGGGGCCCGCACGAGCCCCACCATTACTTCCCTTCTAAGTAATGCACCTGCAACCCCCCTTTTAATGAATGTCAAACCTTACGTTTATTCTCGTTAAGAAACGCCTCATTAAATGGGCGGTTAAATCGTTACAATTAATTCATTGAATTAATTGTTCGTTTCTTATCTTTTGAATTTCAAAACCTTAGGTTATGATAATAAAATAAGTGTTGAACTTATTTCATTTCGTTGGTTGGGTTTGTGTGGTGTTAAACCATTGGGAGAAAAGTCGAAGATTCTTCGTTCTTCGAAGAAGAACGCGAAGAACGCACCACCGCCAAAGAAGGACGCCAACCTCCGACGGAAGATGACGGTGAGAGACACCTTCCTCGGAGATCACCTAATGATAATGGCGAACATCTTCTTCTGCAGTGATCCCCTTCTTCCGTGGCGGTTAATTCCTTGACGAACACTCGTCGACGACAATGTTGAGGTAGGGATTTATTTTATTTGTTAGTTAGTGAAATCTTCTGTCGCTTTCTCCATTTCTTTGAACCTCCTGTTATTGTGATAATGGGAGGAGGTCGGACTACACGATCATGGCGGACATTCCTCCCTTTTTTTGGTTGTTGGTATTGTTGCGGCGAGCAAGGCAACACGGTGCCGAAGCACCGTGTGGAATTTTGATAAGGAAAGGGGGAGTAGCACGGAACCATCGCACCGTGCCACTAAAGTCGAACCAAAAGTGTGGCACTGTCGTGCCACGCCGTTGAAAATGAACAAGAGACGCAGTGCCGTCACGCCGTTCCGGTGAACCACAAAAGCACCGCGGCGGGAGCGGGGCCGCGGCACCAGCGCGCTGTGCCGGACAGACGAAGGCCGCAGCCGGTTCCAGGCCTCGGCGGAGCAGGGGAACCAGCGGCTGGGTCCGGGCCACCGGAATCAGAGCTAGGGGACCGGCCTTGCGGGTCCCGTGGCGGTAGAAGCTGGTCGGCCGGAGCGGGCCGGCCGGGCCATGGAAGAACCGGGGGTTCGAAAACCCCCGGCCGCACTGGACGGAGTGACCCCATTATGGGGCTGCAGTTGCTACACGTGGGGGAAGCGCCCCCCGCTTCTAAAATGGTTCGGTCGTTCGGCCGAGCCCATGGCCAGCGTGCCGCGTGCCGGGCCGCCTGCCGGGCTGGTCCGCCAGACCGGGACGCGCCCAGGCCGGACCGACCCTGGGGGTATCGGGCCGGGTCGGACCAGGCACGCACCCCTTAATACCGAACCTCCTTCGGTCCATTGACCATAACATGAGCTACGAGACTCCTATCGACGCAACATCAGTTGCGATGTGATCCTTGGACCGAGATGGTCGTTTCGGTATATCTCACTAAAGGTTTCGAAGAACTTTGGGTTCAGCCGGGTTGGTTCGTACACGAAACCAACCGGGCCCTCAGAGCGGAAACGCTTATAACATGTGTTCCGGATGTCCGATTGACGTGTCATCGACATTGATGGATTCTTCTATGTGAGCTGGATCTTTTGGCTTAAGCCGCCTGAGGTTTGGACGTAGGTGGAGTACTGTGGTGTTGGTTTTGACTTAAAAACCAACCGGGCTCCTGGGACGAAAAAACCAATAACTCTCAGACTGGGTGTCCGATTGACGCGCTGTCTATGACGTTGAGTTCCCATTGACGATACAGAACTTTTGGGTACATCAACTCTGGACTTTGTGTTAGTTGATGTATCAGCCTCTTGGATCGTGGGGTGGACCCTCCCGAACGAGCATGCTGTGTGCGGGAACCCTAGAGCTGGCAGCGATTGCGACGACGACGACTGTACAGAGATCCTCAGTGGATTCGACGATGACGACTAAAATACTCAATGATCCTATGTGGATCAGTGCTACCGATCTTCTGTGGGTATGATCTTGTGTGGGTCAGCGCTCAGCAGTCCTGTGTGGGCCAGCGCCTATAGATCCGGTGTGGGTCTGATCCTGTGTGGATATTTGTGGGGGTTAGTTACCTATCTATCCTTTGTGGGTCAGATCCTTTGTGGGTCATTGCGGGGGTTAGTTACCTACTGATCCTTTGTGGGTTAGATCCTTTGTGGGTCATTGCGAGGGTTAGTGCATATCGGTCCTTTGTGAGTCCTACGACTTAGATGAATCATTGGCTATATCTGATCATCTCTATCGTCATATGAAGTAGTATACCTGGGTGAGCTGAATCTTGACTTTCTTTCCTATGTGGATTACATTATGCTTTCATGTTTGGATTGGGTTGTGATTTCCTATGTGGAACGAGTTACATTTTCCTGTGTGGACTGGGTTGTACTTGGGCTCATAGTTGGAGCAAACTGGAATTGATGACTTAGGTATATGTATGGGCACATACATAAGTAGTGTCGGATGTTACATCGTGTTTGTATCTTTCCTTTGTGGATTATCCTTTGTGGATTATGGGAGACCTTCGGGGGTCTTGGGGTCCCTACTGAGTAGCTTATACTCACCCCTGCACGGGCTATACCCACACTACCTTGTGTTGGTTGCAGAAGACGGACATCGCTGATCACGGTTGAGGCTTGCGGAGCAGGTCGGTACCTGGAGGTGGACTACTGGACCAGACGTACTCAGAGCGGACGGCTGGACCCGATGAGCTGTGGAGGCTATCTGTACTCACCCTTCAGGTGGGACTTCTTGTGGATGGATCGACGCTGAGGCTTTACTTTTCAGTTGCTGTTTTCCCTTTCCTGTCGTACTTTACTTTTAGTTTGGGTTTGTATACTAGCCCACTTACTTTTCCGCACTTACTGTTGTACCCAATTTTTACTTAGTGTTTACTACTACTGCTTGCTTGCTCTGTGGTGTTTGTTTACTTTAAAAAGGAAATGACTTCCCTTTTTACCGGGAATTACGCCTTCGTGCTAGTCACCATCCCTTGGCCTACGGAAGGCGGGCTTGGGGTAGTCACGGAACGGGCCCCGAGGACGGGTCGTGAAAAATTAGTATCAGAGAAGTTCGGTTCTACCACAGAACTTTGGACTCTGATCTTTTTCTATGTGAAGCAATGGTGTTAAGCATATTGGTTGTAGTTATCAGTCCAGGGAGTCCAGTGTTGGTGCGGTGACCAACGTATCCGAACACCGGGACCCTGACTTCTGATTTATGACTTAATGCACGAAAACATTGATTGCATGTGTGATTCAATTTTTCTTTGTGATTACTTTGTGTCAGCTCACCAGGTATACTATTCTGACCATGGCTCACCTATCTCTTTTCAGGATGGCCCCACAACGACATTCATCTAGGGTTCTGAGAGTTGTATGTGAAGACATCCCACCGAGTGATGAGGCCTCGGTACAGGGCCCTTTGACAGCGGAGGCACCGGCGGTACCTTTACCCTCCGAGCCACCGATACTTCCAGCCCCATCCACTGACGATGAACGTCGCCTTAGTGCACTGCACGTGTTTCAACACCGGCGACTGCCCAGGTTCTGTGGGGAGATGGACCCCTAGGCAGCCGAGTATTGGCTGGAGGCAGTGGTACAAGTTTTCAGGTTAGTGAGGACACTAGCAGACCTCATGGTGATCCTCGCAGCGAGCCTACTGCATGCGACAGCAGGCAGATGGTGGATCTTGATGATCCAGGTGCATGATGAGGCATCTCTTATCTGTACGGACTTTGAGAGCATCTTCTGCATGGAGTTCATCCCAGCCACCCTCCGTGCGGTGCGCATCCAGGAGCTTCTACAGCTGCGACATGGAAGCTTGATGGTCGCCCAGTACTCGGTGACATTTACCGATCTCCCATGGTACTCAACAGACATGGTACGAGACCCATTCTTCCGGGCCCAGACCTTTGAGCAGGGGTTGAGGCATGAGATCAGGGCATTGTTGATCTCCCTCAGCATTCTGACTCAGGTAGGAGTACTGGAGTGAGTGCTTCTGATCGAGAGCTTCCTTACTGAGCCTTCATCAGCAGCGAGACCTACCGTAGGGTGACAGGTAGCAGAGTCTTCTGCAGCAGGTAGTCGACGGATGACTCATGGGTCTAGGTAAACCAGACCCTCATGCAGGCGGACGAGGCAGAGGAGCTGGTCGAGCAGCAGGTGGTGGGTGAGGCTTTGAGGCTCTACCACCACCACCACCACAAGGAGGTCCACCCCAACCACCGGGAGCTGGCGGGCAGAGACAGGCACATCTCCAGGTAGCGGAGGCCTACGACCACGGCGCGCCAGAGATGATTCGATGTACTATATGTGTCTATTACACCCTTGCGGAAGTTCTTATAGACATAAGAGCGATTCTTTCTTTCATAGCCGCTACCCTTGTTCGGAGCTCGGTGATTCCGACAGAGCCGTTGGCTCGATCTTTACGGCTAGAGACTCCTACGGGAGCAGACTCGATGATTACGCACTGGTTCCGGAAGTGTGAGCTTACTCTAGGAGGCGAGAGATTTGGTTGGGATCTTCTTATAGCGGGGTCAAGGCCTTACAACGTCATCTTGGTTATTTATTGGTTATCTACATTCTATGATCATATCTACTGTATTAGGCGCAAGGTGCGGTGTGTACGCACCGACGGGAGAAATTTCACCTTCACCAGTGAGAAGGGAGCCTTCGCAGCACAGGATGGACTCCCGTAGACGAGAGGAAAGCCCATCACTCATCAGTTGGCTAGCCTCATCCTAGGAGCAGTTGTCGTGGGGAGTCCTGGTTTTCCTCTAGTGGTGGATCAGTATGCAGAGGTTTTCCCCGATGACGTTCTAAGACTACCTTTTCGTAGAGAGGTATACTATTATATTGATTTGTACCCCGGGAAAACCCTGATATCCACCCAAACATATCGGATGGCTCCCTCCGAGCTTCGAGAGCTACGGTTACAGTTGGAGGACTTGCAGTGCAAGGGATTCATCTGACCCAGTTTTTCACCCTGGGCATCCCCGATATTGTTCGCCAAGAAGGCGGACGGAAGCTTGTGACTTTGTGTCGACTATCGTCACCTGAACTAGGTGACAGTGAGGATCAAGTATCCTCTACCATGGATTGATGACCTCTTCGATCAGCTCAAGGGAGCACAGTGGTTCTCAAAGATAGACCTCAGGTCAGGCTACCATCAGCTCAGAGTTCGGGACGAGGACGTGCATAAGACGACCTTCAGATGTCGGTATGGCCACTAGGAGTTCTTGGTTATGCCCTTCGGCGTAACCAATTATCCCGTAGTGTTCATGGGCCTCATGAATAGGATATTTTGGCCATTCCTTGATCGATTTGTTGTGGTCTTCATCGATGACATTTTGATATACTCGACGACTGAGGAGGAGCACGCCTACCACTTGCGGGTTGTATTGGACACACTCGGAGAGCACCAGATTTATGAAAACCTCTCGAAGTTTCAGTTCTGGATACATGAGGTCCACTTATTCGGACACGTCATCTCTGAGGCAAGAGTTGTGGTGGATCCTGCGAAGATCGAGGCAGTGCTAGCTTGGAAGCCACCCAGGAGCATGACGGAGGTGAGGAGTTTCTTGGGACTAGCTAGATACTATCGGAGATTTGTGCCCGAATTCTCCAGAGTTGAGGCACCACTCTAAGATCTTAAGAAGAAGGGGAAACCCTTTGTGTGGTCAGCCAGATAAGAGCAGAGCTTCCAGGAGCTGAGACAGATATTGACCAGCGCACCTATCTTGAGGTTTCTGGAGGAAAGAGTAGGGTACGTAGTTTACTACGATGCATCAGGGACGGACTCAGATGTGTCCTGATGTAGGATCGGGGCGTGATTGCCTATGGATCACGCTAGTTGAGGCCGCATGAGCAGAACTATGCTACTCATGACCTGGAGTTAGGAGCAGTGGTCTTCACTCTGAAGATGTGGTGACACTATATGATGGGAGAGCACTTTACAATATTTTCTAACCATCAGAGTCTCATGTATATCTTCTCTCAGAAGGACCTGAACCAGAGACAGTGGCGATGGCTCTAGTTCCTCCAGGACAATGACTTTGAGATAGTCTATACTCCTGGGAAGGGGAACGTGGTAGCCGATGCTCTCAGCAGGAGGACGGGCATTTAGATACTTGGGGAGGCGACAGAGCAGCTAGGTGCTTTGCAGATATCCTTTGTGGATAGAGATGGAGCAGCCTTCCTTCAGTCTCTCATAGTCACTCCTTTACTAATGCAGCAGGTCAGAGAGGCACAACGTGGGGATACTGACTGTGAGACGCGGCATGCGCAGATATCCTCAGGACAGACACCAGATGGATTCTCCTTTGGAGCAGAGCACGACGTCCTTTTCAGAGGCTGTAACTTGGTACCAGTTTCTTTACAAGAGGAGGTGCTGAGAGAGTTTCACACTTTCCCTTTTGTGGTACATACTGGAGTGGTGAAAATGTACCAGGATATCAGACGACAACACTGGTGGCCAGGCATGAAGAAGGCTATGGGAGAGTTCGTTTCTTGATGCCTCACCTGCCAGCTGGTAAAGGCATATCACCAGGTACTAGCGGGCTTGGTACAACCCTTGGAGGTCCCGGTGTGGAAGTGATATAGGATATCTATGGATATCGTGACTGGACTTCCACGCACTTCCAGAGGTCACGACTCCATTTGGGTGATTGTCGACCGACTCACCAAGTCGGCTCACTTCTTATCCATCAGAGTGCAGGGCTCAGTGGAGAGCTTGGGATGTCTCTATGTTCAGGAGATTTTACGACTTCACAATGTTCCATCATTTAACCTCTCCGATCGAGATGCTCGCTTTACTTCCCAGCTTTGGACGGGGTTGCAGGAGGCGTTCGGGATGCAACTACGTCTGAGAACCGCCTTTCACCCTCAAAAAGATGGTCAGATGGAGAGGACCATTCAGACTCTCGAGGACATGCTCTGTGCATGTGTCCTCGACTTTGGTCATAGCTGGGAGGACCACCTACCATTGGTGGAGTTCACGTACAACAATAGCTACCTCTCCACCATCAGGGTGGCACCATACGAGGCGTTGTACGACCGATCTTGCAGATCTCCTTTGTGCTGGACAGACCCTGGGGAGTTAGCACTTGTGAGACCGGAGATGGTCCAGGCCACGACGGAGAAGGTCTAGATCATCCAGGAGAGGATGAGGATAGCTCAGAGCCGGCAAAAGTCCTATGCTGAAAGGAGGCGGAGGCCACTGGAGTTCAAGGATGGCGACCATTCCTTTTTGCGGGTCTCACCTTGATGTGGATTACAGAGATTTGGCCAAGGAGAAAGGTTGTCTCCACACTTCATTGGACCATTCTAGGTCCTCAGCAGGATTGGATAGGTGGATTATCGCCTTTCTCTACCACCTCAGTTGCACCAGGTGCACGAAGTCTTCCACGTATCTCAGCTGAGGAGATACGTCCACGACCCGCCGCATATCATTGACCATGGGGAGCTGGACGTTGATGATGGGGTGACTTTTGCGGAGGTCCCGATGGAGATCGAGGATCGACAAGAGCGGGTCCTATGTGGATGGTCGATTCCTCTAGTGCGCATCAAATGGCAGCACAGGAACATCCAGGAGAGCACTTGGGAGCGGGAGGCTCAGATGCATGCTCAGTACCCACATTTGTTTCTCTAGTTTTTGATGTATCTTTACGGGGACGTAAAGACCTGAGGTGGGAGTGATGTAAAGACCTATATAATTCAAGGAAATGTTTTTCTTACTTTTCTTGGGAATTTTTCAAGAACACAGTTTCTGATGGCACCTAATTCCAAGGCCCGGTGTGCCCAGAATCATTTTCCGAAGTTTAGCTCGGGTACGTTCAGTGAACGAATGAGCGGGTTTTTCTAACTTTTCAACCAGTGCTCGGAATAGAATTCTGAGGGCACCAATGGAATCACAATGCCGATATTTGCTTATAAACACCTTTTTCGGAGTTGCGTTTTCTCGGGTGTGGTTTTTATTTTTTTGGGGTAAAGTTAAGAAATAAAATAAAAGTGGTGCGACACTATATTTTATTTCACATAAAGTGGCTTAAGCTAAGTTAAGAGGATAAGGTGGAACCCACAATGTCATACCCACTTGGAAGGATATTAGTGAGGTGGGGCCCGCACGAGCCCCGTCGTTTCTTCCCTTCAAAGTAGGCACCCGCAACTCCCCTTTTAAAGAAAGTCAAACCTTACATTTATTCTGGTTAAGAAACACCTCATTAAATGGGCGGTTAAATCGTTAAAATTAATTCATTGAATTAATTGTTCGTTTCTTATCTTTTGAATTTCAAAAGCTTAGGTTATGATAATAAAATAATTGTTGAACTTATTTTATTTCGTTTGTTGGGTTTGTGTGGTGTTAAACCTTTGGGAGAAAAAGAGAAGATTCTTCGTTCTTCGATGAAGAACGCAAAGAACACACCACCTCCAACAAAGGACTCCAACCTCTGACGGCGGACGACGGCGAGAGACGCCTTCCTCGGAGCTCACCTAATGCCAACGACGAACCTCTTCTTCCGCGGCGATCCACTTGTTCTGCGGTGATCCTCTTCTTCTGCGGTGATCCTCTTCTTCCGCGACAGTTAATTCCGTGACGAACGCTCCTCGACGACAACATTGAGGTAGGGATTTATTTTATTTGTTAGTTCGTGAAATCATTCATCACTTTCTCCTTTTCTTTGAACCGCCTATTATCATGATAACGGGAGGAGGTCGGACCGCACAAACACGACCGACACTCCTCCCCTTTTTTTTGGTTGTTGGTATTGTTGCGGTGATCAAGGCAACGAGGTGGCGAAGCACCGCGCGGAATTTCTATAAGGAAAGGGGGAGAAGCGCAGCGCCATTGCGCCAAGACATTGAAGATGAACCAAAAGCACAACACCATCGCGCCGCGCCGTTGAAGACGAAAAAGAGACGTGGCACCGTCGCGCCGCACCGGTGAACCACAAAGGCACCGTGGCGGGACCGGGGCCGCGGAGGAGGGGCGCGGGACCGTCCCGCCGCGCCGGACGGACGAAGGTCACGGTCGGTTTTGGGCCGCGGCAGAGTAGGGGAACCAGCGACCGGGTTCGGGCTGCCGACATCGAAGCAAGGGGACCGACCATGCTGGTCCCGTGGCGGCAGAAGCCGGCCGGCCGGACCACGGAAGAACCAGGGGTTCGAAAATCCCCAGCCGTGCTATAAGGAGTGGCCCCATTATGGGGCCGTGGTTGCTACAGGCGGGGGAAGTGCCCCCCGCTTCCGAAACAGCTTGGTCGTTCAGCCGAGCCCCTGGCCAGTGCGCCGACACGCCGCACGCCGTACCGCCTGCCTGGTCGGTCCGCTAGACCGGGCCGCGCCGGCTGGGCCGGGCCACGCTATCCAGGCCAGGCCGCGCCCATGCTGGCCTGACCTAGACCCGAGACATGTCAACCCGGTTCGGGCCGACCCTGGGGGTATCGGGCCGGGTCGGACAGGGCCCGAACCCCTTAATACCAAACCTCCTTTGATCCGTTTCCCATAACTTGAGTTATGGGCCTCCGATCGATGCACCGTCAGTTGCGATGTGATCCTTGGATCAAGATAGTTGTTTTGGTATATCTCACTAAAGGTTTCAGAGAACTTCGGGTTTGTACGGGTTGGTTCGTACACGAAACCAACCGGGCCCTCGGAGCGGAAATGCTTATAACTTGAGTTCCGGACTTCCGATTGACGTGCCGTCGACTTTTATGGATTCTTATAAAGGAGACGGATCTTTTGGATTACTCCGCCTGAGGTTTGGATGCAGGTGGAGTACGGTCGGGTTGGTTTTGACTTAAATACCAACCGGGCCCCTGGGACGAAAAAGCCAATAACTATCAGACCGGGCATCCGATTGACGTGCCGTCTGTGACGTCGAGTTCCTGTTGATGATACAGAATTTTTGGATACATCAACTCTGGACATTGTGTCAGTTCATGTCTCAGCCTCTTGGCTCATGGAGTGGACCCTCCCGAATAAGCTTGCTATGTGCGGGAACCCTAGAGCTGGCTGGGACTGCGACAACGTAGACTGTATAGAGATCCTCAGTGGATTTGATGGCGACAACTACAGCACTCAGCGATCCTACGTGGATCAGTGCTACCGATCATGTGTGGCTCCGATCCTGTGTGGGTTAGCGCTCAGCGGTCCTGTGTGGGCCAGTGCCTACAGATCCTGTGTGGGTCCGATCTTGTGTGGGTCTTTGCGGGGGTTAGTTACCTATCGATCATTTGTGGGTCAGATCATATGTGTTTCATTGCGGGGTTTAGTTACCTATCGATCCTTTGTGGGTCAGATCCTATGTGGTTCATTGCGGGGGTTAGTACCTATCGATCCATTGCGGGTCCGATGGCTTAGATGAATCAGTGGCTATATCTGATCATCTCTATCGTCATAAGAAGAATTATACCTATGTGAGCAGAATCTTGACTTGCTTTCCTATGTGGATTACATTATGATTTCCTGTGTGGATTGGGTTGTGATTTCCTCTGTGGAATAGGTTACGTTTTCCTGTGTGGACTGGGTTGTACTTGGGCTCAGACATGGAGAAAACTAGAATTGATGACTTAGGTATATGTATGGGCATATACCTAAGTAGTGTCGGATGTTACTTCGTGATTGTATCTTTCCTTTGTGGATTATCTTTTGTGTATTCTGGGAGACCTTCGGGGGTGTTAGGTTCCCTACTGAGTAAATTATACTAACCCCTTCACTGGCTATGCCCGTACTACGTTGTGTTGGTTGCAGACAACAGACAACGCTGATCGCGGTTAAGGCTTGCAGAGCAGGTCGGTACCAAGAGGTGGACCACTGGACGGGACGTACTCAGAGCGGATGGCTGGACCCAAGGATCTGCGGAGGCTATCTATACTCACCTTTCATGTGGGACTTATAGTGGACGGCTCGATGTTGCGGCTTTACATTTCAAGTGCTTTTTTCCTTTTCCAGTTGTACTTTACTTTCAGTTTTGGTTTGTATACTGGCCCACTTACTTTTCCGCACTTACTGTTCTACCCAGTTTTTACTTAGTGTTTACTACTACTGCTTTCTTGCTCTGTGGTGTTTGTTTACTTTACAAAGGCAATGCCTTCCCTTTTTACCAGGAATTATGCCTTGTTGCTAGTCGACATCCCCTGGCCTACGGAAGGCGGGCTTGGGGTAGTCACAACACGGGCCTCGAGGACGGGTCATGACAAAATTTCTCATCATACGAGACAATAGTATCATATGCTATCAAAATAGAAGAATAAATTACTATGTGTTATGGATTCAAAGGGAAGAAAGATAAAAATAAGAAGGCAGAGAAATAATGGATAAGGGGAAGGGCGGAATGTAAGGTTTTCCCACATATGATAATTATGGATTGAAACACTATTTTTAATACTGGAAGGAAATATTTGTTGGATTTTTATTTTGAGATAAATCCCACTAATCTCATAATTTCAAGGGAAAGAAAGAAATTTCCATTGTTCAATGTCATAATAGTAAGTATATTGGGAACTACACAAATTAATGACCCATGAATCAAGGTAATATACATAAAAAATGTAATGCATCATGGTAATGATTATTCTATTACCAATTATGAATTTTAATGATTAATGTTCTTGTGTTAGGATTGAATAATTATTTTGTTGATGGTATTACATTTATATGAATCATGATATGTATAATTATTGTTCTAAAATAAAATTTCTTAATGTTTCTATGATCATATATATAATGTTATAGAGGAAGAAAAAAATTTATTCAGTGAAATTTCATACCTCTTGGGAAAAATGATTAATGGAGGATAAAAATTAATACATTCTCAATGTTGATATAATAATTTTATATTAATGGGGTAATTATTAAGAAATTGAAATTGGTTAATGTTTGGATGGTTAATGTCTTCAATGTTGGAGTTTATTATAAGTAATAATTTATGGAATATATTTTAAAACCTAATATTTTATATTTTCAATAATGATTTTTTAATTAATTTTTTATAGTGATCAAGGTATTCATATACTGGGAATGTGACAATAATAAAAACATTAAATTGTCTTGGGATTATAATGTTGATTTAGTGACCATCATTCAATATTTATTGACTTTGATTTTGTACATACATATTTTTTATGAGATATAATGTTACATATATATGAATTTGGTTATGATAAAATATTACTGTTATTTGATAACTTGTGAAAATCATTTTGGTTTTGTTAAATATCTATATATATGAGGAATTAATTTTCTATCTTATGATATGTGATTTTTCCTTCAGATATAAAAATTATTTTTTCATATTTATTTCATGGAGTGATAAATGAATTGGTAATTGATTGAAGAACAAAAGAATGAAATTGTTCCTATAAAATAAAATGAAAAAATTAATTATATTTTCATATGATCTTAGTCTAGATGGAAAAGTAATTCCTCAACTAATGGAGAAGGAACATGATATAAAACTATCATCCTATTACATTAGTTTTTTACGAATCAAATAGTACATTAACTCATAATATATTTATGGATATTTGGTTTCTGAATTTTCTTGATAATTTAATTTATTGTGATTAATGACGTCTATCACCTTCCAAAATTATTTGGAAATTATTATTTTCTTTCATGTCCTCACTATCACATCCCACCAATGTTCTCCTATATGGAAACCTTATTATGTGATTACTCCAGATGACCTTTATACTTTTATTTCTCTCCTATCAATAGGTTTTTTATTAACCCATTTCATGATATAGGATTTAAAAAGGTAATTTTGAAATTTAAATCCCTTGATTATTGAGATCAAGAATAAATTATGAAGATTATAATTATTTAGGGGTAAAATGAAACAACAATAAATTTTAATTGGGGGAAATTTCATTTGATAAGATATATGAAACCCCAAAGAATGATTATAAGATAATGTAACAACCAAATAATTTTCAACATATTTGTATTTAAATAAATTCAATCTCTTTGATAGTTTTAAATGAATTGAAGCAGTTGGTGAGATGAAAGATGATACAATATTAAAAAATTATTATAAAAACATTGTTATTTTATCCTAGATATTAAAATAAAAAATCTAATAATAAATACTAAATAATAAATATTATATTTTTTAACCAAGAATAAAAAATTTTAATTTTAATCTATTGATTATATTTAAAATATGTACACTTTTAAGAGTTGACATTATTTTATTAAATATACATTGTCCAAAAATTCATATTTATGGTGCTTTTCATAAATAATTTAATATTAATTTTCACCACTTTTATAAATTATATTAAATAAAATAATGTTATTTATTAAAATATAAAATATGAAAATTCTTTTAGACTGATTTTTTTTCAATTTTCAAAAATTAATAACTTTTTTTATCAATATTAAAAAATAAATATTGTTATTAAAAACTGCCTTTTGTATGAAATATTTTCAAAGTTAAATTATATTATAAGTGGAATTTAAGAAATAATATTACATTATATTAAAAATAGACAAATGTTTTTCATTCAAATAGATTTAATGTTGAATTTTGATATTAAAATATTCTATAATAATGTTAATTTTCTCTTTGAAAAATTGTTCCTTCATCACATCTATAGTTTAATATAAATATAATTCTATCAATTCTGGTAATTAATAATTAAAAAATGAATTGTGAATTTTTAACCATAATTATTTTATTAATTTAATAATGTAAACATTATTAATTATCATGATTAATATTCAAAATAGTAAAAATTAATTAATGTCGGTAAATTAAAAATGGGTTTACATGGGGGGTTATGCCAAGAAGATAGTAGTTAAAACGACCTACTAACATGTAATAACAAATATTAATGTTATAATTTGATCATATAATCAATATTTTTCATTAATGATTTATTATGAAGAATTTTTTCATGATAAAAAAATTAGTATCACATTACCTCCTCAAAAATTCCTTTTATGTCCACTCCCCCAACTATAAAAGGATACCCCTATCTTCCCTTATTAACAAATCCCAAACAATTTGGTTAAAAAAGTACACGACCAAATCCATTATTGAACTCTCTCACCACATCATAGATGACTTTTAGGTCATAAATGCAATATATAAAGGGTTTAGTTTAAACCAAAATATAATTCATGAAAAAGATGATATGTCATTAAGTTTGTATTTAATGTTACATCTTCTTCTAACATCATAAAATGTTTTTAAAATTAGATAATAAAATAAAACAATATACCCTATTTAATTGTATTTTATTATGCTAAGTTCAAAACCTAGATCTATCTTTACATCGATCAAATGGGAAAAATCAGTTGATTATGTGTACGATGTACTACAGCCTCATGAAGTGATGTAAATAATTTTCCATGACCACCTTCCAATGATAAATATAATGAATAATTTAGCAAATTTATATGATATTTATGAAATTATTGTTCATATGGAATTATAATATCACACAGTCCTTAATTTCAATTTCATGGGGGATACAATAATCTCTCTCTTGTGTATGTTTGTATACCACACCAACCAATCTATTGGATAACAATAATGTTGT
Organism: Viscum album; assembly: GCA_963277665.1. Lineage (NCBI taxonomy): Eukaryota > Viridiplantae > Streptophyta > Magnoliopsida > Santalales > Viscaceae > Viscum > Viscum album. The sequence continues at coordinate 1,891,179,096 of OY728132.1, forward strand.
TCATGCATACATATGGACCTCTACAACCGCCTAGCAATGTGGAATTGTTTTCATTTTATCTCTACATGCATGAAAATTATGATGTATTTTATTAATATATATTATAAATATCAAATATTAATGATTCTATAAAGATCAATTAATATTTATTATCCTTTTATTTCATATCATCAAAGAAACTGAACAATATTTATGAGTATGTATGACCAACATTTTCCATGAATGGTGTAATCCATTTTCTATCTATAACATTAATATATAACTATAAATACATATATAACTAATATATATGATATTTATATCATGTTTAACACTGTAAAGATCTTATAACCATGATCAATTTAAAATTACAAAATTTCTAAACTAAAACATAAATGAAAAATGAAGTAAATGTCACAAGAAATAGTGATTTTAGTAAGGAATTATTAATAATAGAATCATAAAAGACTATATATAAATAATATATGGAATAAAATATAGTATTATTATAATATAATAAACTTATAATAAACCCATATTTATTATATAATATTTTTGGACACATAAGATGGAATTTGAACCTAAGGTGTCTCACATTTATTTCCATGAGACAAATCTCATATTCACCACTGATTGGATAATGTGGTGCCTATACCTCTATATAGTTAGATTATATCATAAATATATTTATATTCAGGGTATTTGATGTTTCATATCAGGTTTATTTCTTTCATGGAGAATTTGATTCCAAATATTCCAAAGTGGTAAGGGTTTATTTCACAATCTGATCATTTTTAGGATTGTTTTTAGTTACCTATCTATTTGAAAAAAATGAAAGATAAAAAAATTATAGATATAATATTATTTGATACCATTGATAACAAATATGAAGTTAATTTAATTTATAATATAAATAATAAATTATTTTAAAGTAATAATTATTTAATGAATTAAAAACAATTACTTAAGAAAAATAATACTTAAATTCAAAAAAATTAAATATAGGTTCATTAAAAATAATTATAAATATTAAATTATAGACATAATATTATTTGATACCACGGATAAAAAATATGAAGTTAATTTAATTTATAATATAAATAATAAATTATTTTGAAGTAATAATTATTTACTGAATTAAAAAAAATTTCTTAAGAAAAATAATACCTAAATTCTAACAAATTTAATATATGTTTGTAAAAAATATTTATAAATATTAAATTTATAATTTCATTCATAATTTTATATTTTATATATTAAATGGTCCAAATAATTTCCAAACCATTCATGTAGACTAATAATTCTTATAAGAGGTAATGTATATGTTAAAACTATATATTCAACCATTAAAAAATATTCATTTTTAAAATTATCAAAAACATAAACTCAAAAATATTGAAATATATAATTAAAAAATGAATTTATATTAAAAAATTGAAATTAGATAAATTATAAATTATCTTTAATCTGAAAATACATTATATATGGAAACTCAAATTTTATTAAAAACTAGACCATTGAAAAATTAAAGTGTTTACTTCTTATATTAATTAGTTATATATACAAGTTAACATTTTTATATTATTTTACAAATATATATTTCCTATTATAATAATATATTAACGTTAATCCGTTTAATTTTTTAATTAAAAATACCATACTTCCATTTTTAAAAGGTTTTTCAAAACACATCATTTTTTTAATATTATGAAAATAAAATATTAATTTTTAATTATTCAAATTATTTATTGTATTTTTATCTTGTAATGTTTTTGTTATTCATGTAATTATAATTTTTCCGAGTATAATTTAGTTGGGTGTTGAGTGTTCATAGTGTTAAATGTGGATAATCTACTAAAAATAGAATTTAGTTAAATGATCCAAAACCTCATATCATTATATTATACACCATTAAATAAATCACATCCTCTGCACAATATCAAAATAAAACTAGGGTAATCTTATCTTATCACCCTTTAGGATACAACTTTTCATGTGGTATCTACTGTACTCTCTTAGGATATATCATTTTACTTCTTTCCACAAAATACATTAATAATTCATACAATCATGAATATAATTATGTATATACCATAATAATATACTAACAATTACAAAACATTCCAAAGACTATTTTAATCTTAATGACAATAAACCACAGTGAAATGAATTATTATTTAAATAAATTTCGTCATCATCAACCACTGGTACATATTGTCACATTGTAGGCTATATATAACATGATAAAAAATTAAATTAAAATTAAATATAAAATACCATATATAACATTTTAATTAAATAAGAAGTATATTACAAGTCTATCAACAAAATCTAAATCACTCATCTAAAAATAAATAAATGATTTGTTATAACATCATAAAGAAAATATTAAGCCTAATAATTATACAATTATCATTCATGTGATATCTAATTGGTACTTAAAAATATAACCTTGGCATAAAATAACTTATAAAAGTTATTAATACCATTTATAATGTTTTTCAATTCCTAAAACAAAAAATAGTGAAATAAATATATTGTTGTTTCAAATAATATTTATACAATTTCAAATACACAAAAATATAATCGATCAATACAAATGAAAAGATAAAATATCGTAGAGAATAAGGATTTAAGTACAATTAAGATATAAGAATCACTATATGACGTTTGTTACATCCCACCCCACCACATTAGCTTGAGAGGTGACAAGTGTGCTACTAGACCTTAGGTGACACTCCCAAGGGACCAATGGATTGGAATAAATTCCAAGGGCCTCAGGATCATTTTGAGGATAATTTTTTCATTAAAATATTGTACATAAAAAGAGTAAAAAATATGAAGACCCCCTATAAATGATATGGTAGTACAAAATAATACTCAAAACACATCCAACCAAATAAAAGGCATTAGAATACAAGAGGAAACTTGAATACATACTCAAAGTAATCAAGAAGAATAAAAACCCAACATCCAAGAAAAAATCAACTAAGAACACCCAACCTCCCCCAAGATCCATCTCCACATTACATGCCTTGGTTTCAAGAAGCATTACTAAAAAATAGAGAAAATTTTACATTATCATTTTCTTCAATTAGGACATCTACAAAAAAATATTCCCATTTGGGGGTGAGAATAAACACTATATGTTTATTCAATGAATTCCCAACTCATTACACTAGGAAATAACTTGTATGAACTTTTTATGAAATAGTTTTAGGGATTAAATACAATTCATTTCAAATCCATAAGCCAATATTCCATGATAATAATTCAGAATGTCTGTTAAAAATTTTCTCTTTTTATTTGGATTATTCTTTTTCATTTCCAGAAACAAAACAAAACAAACACACAATCATGATGTTACCATTTACGGGGACCATTAACTGTGAAATTCATACCATTAATGGTGGTACATTAGGACAATTATCCATCCCATCTAATGAAAAAGTAATTGTTTATGTGAACATCATTCCAAGCCATTTCGAATAAAATATTGTGTTTTTTTAAAATTATTTAAAAAATAACTAAAATGCATGAAACCAAACAATTATTTTAGAATTTTCATTTTAAAATCATAAAAAAGTTTTTTATTGAACCAATATACTTTAAAAATTTTACAAGATAATACAAAAACAATATTTTCATCAAGAAAAAAACAAAGATATCAAACCAATTTCAAGAAAATATTTTAATTAAAACTAAGAATTTAGGATTCAAATCAAGTGGATTTGATAAATAATTCAGCTATCTATAATCCATTAGTGTAAATAATAAATGAAACCACAAAACATCAGGATCTGAAAAAATCATGTTCAATTATATAAATAAAACAAGATTCATCATAAAATCAGTCATACCAAAAATATTAATCAATAATGGAAAAGAAATATGTTTCCAATTGAGATAAGAACATTATATATAAGAACATTAAAGATGAGCATGAACTTATTGATGAATTTGGTCCTCTAATTCACATTGATTCTCCTATAGATCACTCTTAGATCAAAGGGGGTCATTTTTAAGCATTGAATGCAAACAACATTTGAGATATGTAATAATTTGGGAAAATTATTGATGAGTGATAAAATTAGGATATGATCAACTTTTAAGGATGGAAAACATTACTCTACATGGTTAAACCATAGAGGTTGTTTAAACATGGACCAATTATGCACCAACCCTGTGTTGTTATTATATAAATTACACACCTCGCATGGTTCGAACACTAAGTGATAAAAAAACATAGACCAACAATTTATTTACCTTATTTCAACATGAATAGATTTTAATATGACTTCTCAATTTTTGGTCAAACCGTGCACTAACCATGCACTTTCCCAATTCCCACATTCTAAAATTTTAATATTTCCTAGAGATGTTGTATGGTCTGTTCTAAACATGCACAAATTTTGAACATCTTGAAATTCCTACACAAGGTGAAAAAAACCTATAAAACCCCCCCACAACATGACCCCAGCAGTATATAAACTCAAAATCCATGAATAAATTGTCATGTAATAAAAACATGAGGTGTTATATTCTATCCAAAAATAGGGTATCTTACCTTAGAGTATAGTAAACACTTGTTTTCCAAAAAGAGTTTGGGTCATTGATCCACCATTTTTCTCATACTCCAATAATATTTCCTAAATCTTACCATATTTCTATTAAACATTTACTAGATTGATGCTTTTTCAATAAGAGATCATATCATTCCAATTGAAAATCTATACTAGCATATAACCCAATGTAGTTTCCAACTAATGGTCAATGTGATTCCATCGAATCACTTGGTCATGCTGAGTTTTATACTTCTTCAACTAAGTAACATAAATCTAATTATGCATCAAACCGAACATTAGTGGGAAATCAAACCGATATTCCACCTCACCAAATCATCCATGTATCTAAAAGGGACTAAAAATCAAGGATATTACATTACCTCCTTACCAAAATTATGGCTCCCAATATGTGAAAAGATTCTCAAGAACACATGATCACTAAACTCAAATGAAAACGTCCATAAACAATGGTCTTTAAAATATTTCTAATGACATTAACCCATATACACTCACTTTATGATGAACTAAATCCTCCATATTATCTCTTGCATAATATTGGTTCCAATTAGTGAAGTGTCACCTGTTTCTACACAACAATATAGTGAGTTAAAAAGACACCCATAAAATTCTTTAAAAATATATATATTTAACAAGTCATGATAACATTTATTATAGATGAAATCTAATAATTGTAAATGATTCTCCGTTGATCCCCAAAAATTCATTACACTAGCACAATGAATTTATTCCAATTTATGATTTTCTGCTCAGACAATCCTTCCATTTATGTATTATAAGTAATAATCATATTCAACTGTGTTCAAAGGGAATAAAATAAGGATTTCAGAAAATGAGATGTAAACAAGTGGTTTCTGTATGACATAATAAAGACTATAATGTTGTGCATATTTAAAATTCCATGAATATATAATTTTGGAAGTTATTCAAATAAATTGGTTTCATGAATCTTAATAATGTGAGTTGAATATTGTAGTTGATAAACTATCGCACATATGGTATCATATTTTCATACTATCCGAGGGATCTATATTATAAAATCCATGAAAATTTGATCCCATTTCCAAACATGAATCGTTAAATATTGCAACATACCCACTTGTTTTTAATGCTCTTACATAACATACATTCAAGTGATGGATCTCGATACATAATCCAATATAACTATTCTCAGGTATAACATCCAAAACTAGGCATTAAATTATTTATACGACTTCTCTATCCTATGGTGAAAATCTCATGTCAATGGGTAGTAAGAACTAATAGGTTCTTCTCTACAAGACAATGGTGTGAACATTCATTCTCTAAACCACAATAATAATTTCTCACCAAGCATCCATTACTGAATGGTATCACCACCAATGTGTTTTGACCTCATAGAAATAAAATTAGCATCTGTTTTTATGCCTTTAAAACATTCACAACCAAACATAGAATAAATGAAATTAGAAATATATCTATGAAATAACATTATTTTAGGATATATAGATCCATATCTCATCTAACTAACATTAGTTTTCCCTGGTGTAATTCCTCTTTAGTTAACTGATCATATTAATTCATATTCAATTCACCCACCACAATGATCACATTACATGGTATATATTTCATGTAGATTCAAGCATATGAAGAAACTCTATCAATATTTGCTGCCTTAGATTAATTTATTACTGTGATAAAATGATTTTCAAACTCTTGTCATCCATAAAATATGTGAATTCCTTAGAATATAGTTAAGGACACCTTGTATTTGATGAATTTAGCAATGTATATAATTTAAAGTTGTGTATTGGGTTCTTTATTTCATAAAACCTTAAATTCCATGGACTATAAGAAACGAATGATATCCTTTTATATGAATTCATCCCAACCTTGATTGTGATGTGTCATAATATATTATATAACCCCATAAATACTCTAGAAATGTGAGGATAAGGGTTGATATAAGTTTAACCTTAGTTTCATGAAAATATTTCTCCCATTTTCAATTCCATTAGAATCAACCCCTTTCCTCATCAAAGAACTCATCTATGATTCCAAATGAGTAAAATAACATACAAAACATCACAAGTATCACACTTCAACATAGAAACTATCTTAAGGGAATTATATAGTGGTTTCAAATAGATAATAGAATAAATATTTTTGTGATCTATAGGTAATATTTTTTCTTCATTGACATGGAAAAAGAAACATTATTATTGTATTCATAAATAAAAAATTGATGAACTAAAATAAAGATGGTGCCCCTAAAAGACACCCAACACTATATCTATATGTTTATCTTGATCAAATTTTGTCTTATAATACACCATTATATCATCAATGGATACCACAATAAAGGAATCAAGATATCATTAAAATAATAGATTCATAAATTCCATAAGTATGAGTTTGTAATTCATTATACCAAAAGGAATAATTACATTTTCACACTATCTATATCTAATTGTAAAGCTTCCCTCAGCATATCCTCATCCAAAACTCAAAATTTGTTATATCATAAATGCATGAAAAATTTATAGAACCATTGGTCTCCCCTAAATTAATCTAATAGATCATCAATACATGGAGTATGATACCAATTTTGTTTTTCAAAACATGGTTATGATTATGATAATCCACACAATTTCTAAGAGTTTCATCCACCTTCTTCAGAAATAGATCTAGTGCTACCAAAAAAGACATACTTGGTTGAACAAACCCATTATTTTTTATAACATAGAACTATATATACAAATACTTCTATTCTATGTATTCTTTATACTAATATAAATGAGTTATCTAATTCCTATTATTTTCCTCATTTTCTATTTATAAAATTGCAGGGAAAATTCCCAGGCCAGGTGCTGAGAGGACAAGTGATACTATAGCCTGGTATGCCTGGAATAGTCCATTGATTTTTTTAAATAGTGCACGAGAGTATTATTCTTGAAAAGGTGGAATACATATTAAATAGATGCGTAGATCAGAAATTTTAGGGCATTGTTCTGTTGAAAATGGGCGTTTTAACCTAGGGGTGCCTTAATTTTAGAGAGTGCGGGCCCCTAGTGAGAAAACCCAAAAATGAAATAACTATAAATGTAATAGTTAAATAAAAGTATTTTATTATTTAAATAACTAAATTTAAGGAACTATGACTCAATTTGAAAATCACTGACCACCTCTGGGCTCATAAGGGTGTGCATTCCTTCGACAGTGACTAACATTGGGTGGCACCGGCCAAAGTGGAATGTTGTTTTTGGGACGTGACCATAAATAAAATAATTAAATAAATATTATTTAGTATCCAATAACTCATAAACAGAAAGTGAGATTAGAAATCCAATAGTACCATTGAGGAAATGAGTTTTTGTTTCCCATAGGTGGTGCCCACCCTCAAACGGTGTTGGTTAGGGATAAAAGTTAATTTTCAGGAATTTTAAGGAAAAATAGAATAAACTGAAAAAATTCATTTTACTCAAAAATGATTCACTACAACACAACGATTAGTCAACTATTTCATTTCATAAATTAAACTGCTTAATGATGTCGTAACACAACGTAATAGAAACAATGAAACATGTTTCCTCCATTATATTGACTCACAGAGATATAAGATCAGGGGATGACACAAGAGATTTCTCTATGGAATTAGAGTAATTACTTTAGAGACAAATGAACGAAGATGAAATGACAGATCACAAGTGATGATGGATCGAGGATTGATGGTCAATGAGTTGAAAAATCATTATGTCTCTTAACTGATATCAAGTTATGACCAAACCCCATTGCTGACCGATCATTTTTTTTGGGTATGGGTTTTATTCTTTCATATCCGAATTCCCCAATCATTATTTCCAAAAGAAGAATGTGGATCGTCCTAATAATAGGTCGATCTTCAGGTCCTTCATTCATGAGGGATGGGTTTAATATTCCAGGACAAGAAATTTAAGAACTTGGTAATTACTCACTTCTGAGTTTCTCTCTAACGATACGAACAAAAGCCGAAATAACAAGGCCATCATCCATCCCTCGGGTTTTCTTATTTCTCTTCTTACCCCCATCTTATTGTTCCTCGCCGATGGAGCCACGTGGTCAAGTTCGACATGACTGGGAGATTTTGAGCACGACCAAACCCCTTGATCAATATTTATATAATGTGGTGCATATAGTAGGGACGACGATGACCTCATTATTCCATAGGTGCTCACAGGTTGAATAACGGACCACTTGATCTAGTCTGATGGCCCTTGGAAAAAATCATATGTGCATCAGTAGCCACCTGCAGGAGGTGGAGCACACCAGAGGCATGAAACGGTGGTGCGATTACCTACGGCACTGGCCACAAGGTGGGATACGAGGGCCACTACCAATAGTTGATGGTATGTTTTCTGGAGGATGTATTATTGAGCCGCGTCATACCGCCTGAGGGCCATGTTCTGCTGGTCAAGTGATAGGACAATGCTACAGTACCCCCAGGGGGTGGTCCCATTAAAAACCCCCCATGTTGATCGAGATCAGATATAGTGATCACCTCTCTGTCTAAGAGTGGAAATTTGTCCCGCTTGATCTTTCCAGGATAGAGATGTTGGGGCAGACCTTCAGCCCCGCATGCCGGATCCATGGCCCAGAAGGTTGATTTGGACCCGGACCGGGTGAAATAGTTGTTGAGTATGATCAGGGTCAGATCTAGGTTGGCTCGGACCTTTGTCAAATTTTGGGATCAGGATAAGGACAGGTCAGTCCGGCCGGGTCATTCCGGACCCGGACCCAACTGGCCCATTTCAAAAAAATGAACATAACATCCAATCAATAAATCTAATAGATGTAATGTGTATAGTGTTTGGACCCTAAATATGATGTGGTATATTTGATAAAATCTGTGTTAGTTTCTGTGGAGGTTGAGTTATGACCAATGGATAGAGGAATAGATTCTACCAGAACCAAGAACACTCCAAGAGGGAACCCTATGGCTGGATGTAATGAGAATGAAGTGATGAGTAGACCTCAGTGGACCAATAATAGAGTGGAACTAATTGGTCCAATATATGATCAGACCATAGGGTCCCAATAGAATAGTAGACCTCATTATCCTGATAGACGAGCATACCTTAGTGGCCCTGTAGCTGAGTGGCTCTCAGTGGCCTGACCGATGAGTAGACTTCAATGGCCTGACAAACCTCAATGAATCATTGGGCATGAGTCCCCAAGTTGTAAAATATGTTAAGATTTAGAACTCTTAATTTTTCAATCTATTCATTAGGTTATATCATTGGGATATAACTCTATTAACTCTCTCTCGACTATACCTCTTAGAGCATACACTTCCTATACCACTTTGGTAGTCTAAATTATGAATACATTTATTTGTGGTATTATCATTGGGAATTAGGGTAATTTCTGAGATCGTGTTACTCACTCTGTCACGGGCTCCACCGACATGTATTGTGCCCCGTGTAGACAATAGATTCATTAGTAGAGACCTTGGTGGACATGCACCTGGCAGTTCCCAGTGTGATCTGAGAGAATACGCGTACTTCTATGACTTCAGGAAGCACCCCCTTCACTTATACACCAGGTAGGGATTACCACAAATAGACACCAAAAGATTATACTAGTTTTTTTGGGCTTGTATTCTGGACCCTTTACATTAAATTTTGAACTTTTACTCCTAGTGGTTGTCTTAGTGGAAACTTGTTTACTTTTCAAAATTGTGGGTATGGATGTGTATGTGTGCGTGAAGAGGTACTAAGTAAAACTCCTCCCACATATGATATGGATTAGAAAGTAGGGAGGCATTTTACTTCAAGAAACACCCCCTGAACCTACACACCATGTAGGGATAACCAAAGATAGACATCAAATATTGTACTTGTTTTTTTGGGCTCTTATTCTGGAACCTTTACGTCCAATTTTGTAATTTTACTCTCAGTGGTTGTCTTAGTGGAATTCTTTTTTACGTTTCAACATTTTGGGAATAGATGTGTCTGTGTTCGCGAAGAGGTACTCAGTAAAATGCCTCCCATATATGGGATAATGACTTGGACACTAGTCACTATCCTCTAGCCATCGAGAGGTGGGCTGGGGGTAGTCATGGAACGGGTCCTGAAGGTGGGACATGACATAGTGGTATCAGAGGAGGTAGGTTCTACCTTAAGAACCCAAAGTCTATGAGTTTTGTTTATGTAAATAGTGTTAAGTGTTTCAATTTTGGTTTTTAGGCCTAGGAATCTTGTATTGAGGTAGTGGTCGATGTAACATTACACCAGGGATCTGAATTCTTCTTCTTCACTCAATATATAAAATATAGTTTCAAGGAAAAATGATGGAACATGATTCATATAGGAATGGTTTGAGTTTTCCATATCCTTCTTGAGTCAGCTCACTAGGTATACTCTATTGATCGTGGTACGTCTTGTTTTATTTCAAGGAGATTCCCTGTTGAAATCTATCCCTGATTCCACCAAGTGATCATGAGTATGATCTATAGGGTGACAAGATGGGTACATGGGATCATACCGAAGACTTAACCAATGGGTGGTGTACAAAATATACCACCACATGTGGAGTGGCACATGTTACACTTAGTACTAGTGGATGAGATTCACTAGTTGTGTTCACTTCCCATGTTTCAGTGATAGAGTCACCTTAGGTCTCGAGGCGAGTCCGACTCATAAGCAACTAAGGACGTGATTTCTTTGGGGATCAAGTTCTCCATATACTCAGGACACCATTAGATCAGATGGTGGTCCTATTAGTGAGACTTATATGTGGAATAATAGAGAAATAGGGAGGTTTAGATTACCCAATCATACGATGAGGTGGCTCGTCCATGGATAGAGCTTGAAAAACATTCTCAGATAAGGGGGTGTCTCCATAAAAACTTATTGGTTGTGCGCGCCCAATAGCTTCTAAAACATCAGAAGGATGACATTGTAGTAGCTGACTATTCATCAAGTCACACAGACCATTATAATTACTCAAGGAATATGATATGACCAGTTATTTAGGGCTCAAACCTTTCTGAAATGTGTGTTTAGATATATCTAAGACAATACTCTTACACTGGGCTCTCCTGCATATGCTATGGTGCTTGGGAAAAAATTTGTGGTTGAATGTACCTTGGATGAGCTGGAAAATCTAGTGGATGTCAGTGTTGAGAAAGTTGTAATTCGATTTCAGCCTTAGAAACATGGAAATGTGAGACATTCTCATAAGAGGTCCCACTATAGGTGATCTATAGCTCAAGGATCAGAGGGCGAGTCCAGTCAGCCTTGAAATATGTAATTATTTCCAAAAAATGAAGTTGAAAATCTCAATATAGATTTTCCAACCCATCATGATGTCTTTTAATTAGTGTGTGGGACACTTAGGGGAGATAGTGATAGAGATAGATGAATCTATAGGGTGGCAGACTTGGCAGAGGAGCAGGGAGAGCACAAAAAATTGGTATACATTCTGTCATTTACAACCACCACCCTAATGTGGTCCACACTAGGATTAGGGATCTAGAGGATTGGGAAAGGGGGTATCTTTATGTGGTCCATGAATATAACCCAAGGTCTCCACGAATGATTTGAGGTGCGGTATGTGTCAACTCTTAGCTGTCATATTAATAGGCATAGGTGCTAATCATTCACTCTTGTCCCAAAACAAGTTCATGGCCTTGAGTTTTCATTTAAACCATTTACATGTCCACTATGTCTGGAGACACCTATTAGAGCATACTCGATAATCACTCCTATGCTGACGGTGTGATCTTAACCTTGAGGTGAGAGTGTTGGTTGGATCATATTAGATGAAGTTTTGAGTCCTTAAGATGTTTTTTGTGTATAGACTAGTTATCCCCAGTTCATTCTCAGATTCACTAATTTAGGTGAAAGGAAGTTGTATGTCAACATCATTGTATTGGGGTTTTCTTGGGTTGTCCAAAAAGGCAACCAATGCAGCACGGTAAGAACACATGCATAGGGGGGTGCGGCCGATCACTCTTGAGTCGACCGTCCTTACCCTTATGGCCATAGAGGATTTGAGTTTTCATTTTTTAGTAGTTGTGGTGGAATATGAGAATGTCTTTACTAGAATATTTATCTAGGTTTACCTCCCCATAGTGGGATGGAAATGTTCATCATTCTACATGAAAATATTGGACCGATATCATCATTTGTATATTGGATGGAAGTTATAGAGCTTTGTGAGCTGAGGGTGTAGGCTGAGGATTTGAAGAGGAAGGTCTTAGTGCGACCCAATGTTTGAGGTTATGTGTGGATTACTGGAACATTATACAAGTGGCCATAGAGTAATATTATCCACTAGAAAAGGGTTGATGAACACATGAATTTTTTTAAAGGGATATCCTTTCGCGGGGATAGAAAGGTGCATCCAGGTTTTATGGATAATAAGGAGGTGTTTGAAGAACACCCCTATCATGAGGTTTCTTGAGGAGGGATTCGATTATGTAGTGTTCTTTGATGCATCCCGGGCCAGACATGGTTGTGTATTATTGTAAATGAATGCTCTAATTGACTACGGTTTACGTCAGTTGAGTCAACATTAGCATAATTACGCTACCCGCAATCTTGAGATGGCAACAGTAGTGTTCACATTGACGATGTGGCGATACCACCATATGGGAAAACAATTTATCCTTTACAGTAACCACATGAGTCCCAGTTATTGTCTTCTCCTAGAAGTATTCAAACGTGATATAGAGACGATGGATGAAATTTCACAAGGACTATGAGTTTGAAGTATACTATACTCCCAAAAAGGGAAATGTGGCAGAAAATGCTCTCACCAAGAGGACCAATTTGTTGTTACAGAATAATAAAATAGATAAATTGGCCTCATTAAAGTTACCCTTCATTGATAAAGGTGATGTATCTTACCTATAATCGGTGGTTGTTACCACTCCACTCTTAAAGTGAGTCAGGTAAGTCTAGGATGATGATACTGACCATGAGTCGTTAAGTCTTAGTTTTCCACAAGGAAAACCCCTGATGGATATTAAAATGGTGGGGAACATTTCATCCGTTTACAATGATGAACTATAGTAGCAGTATATTCCTAGGAGATGATATTCATTGGGATTTTCATGTGAGTGTCAAAGTGGAAACCGGGGATGATGGAACATGTTGAAAGTGGTCTTACCTATTGATAATAAAATAGATGAGCCCTTGTTTAATCAGTTTCATAGATTCTCAACACACCAGGTGGAGCCCCAGTGCATGTAAGGGGTTTCACATTTCATCATTTGGGTACCGAGATGTGAGTGATAATTGATATCGATGGACTTTGTGATGTGTTTATCATGTATTTATTGAAGAATGATATCAATTTGGTGATCACTAACTGACTCACCATGTTTGTAACTTCCTATAATTTTGGGAAGAACATCCCATAGAGAGTTTGGGATACCTATACATGTAGATATACATACATGACCCATCAAACATCGTTATCATGGGTGAGTTGGATGTTAATGACAAGAAATAATATGTGGTGTTACGATATAGACTGAGGATCGACAAGTGATAACCCTCCATGGGAGATCAATTCCACTATTGCACGTTCGATGGAATCAAATTAATCTGTTGGAGTGAACATGTTAGTGAGAGGATCGGATTCATGCGCGTACACTCATCTAATTAAGAATCCATTGGTATGGATTTTTGGGACGTAAATTCTCAACTAGGGGAAGATGTAATGACACTGATTTTCAAGGTTTTATTTTTTTAAAATTACTGGAAAATGTTTGAGGATAAACGTTGAGATAGAGTGCGATTCAAAGGCTTAGTGTCCCCAGAATGGTCCATTGAAAAATGATAATTTTTTAAATATCGTGTGTGAGTAGTTTTCCTAAATACGTGGAATAAATCATAAATGGGTGCCTTGATAAAAAATATGAGGGCATTATTTCATTCATAATTGAATTTTTACCATAAGCGTCCCTTCTGTTTAGTCAATGTGGGCCTCCAGTGAGAAAACCAGAAAATGGAATAACAATAAATTAAACTATTAAATCAAATTATTTTATTTTTCAAATACTTTTAACTGATGAATTGTTACTCAATATAAAAATATGAGACCACAGTTGATCTTGTAAGGGCGTACTCTCCTTAGGTGAAGCGTAACACTAGCTGGTAGGGGCCAAATGTGGAATGTAATTTTTAGGACGGGACTTTATATAAAATAATAAAATAATTATTATTTTATTTTCAATAACACATAAAATTTAACTTGGATTCAGGATCCGAGATTTCCATTGATCCCATGAGGGTTTTAATTCCGTAGGTGGGGCCCAACCTCTACCAGTGTGGGTCAAGTGTAAAATATAATTTTAGGGAGTTTCATGGAAAAATAAAATAAACACAAAAAATTTATTTTATTTGAAAATGTTTTACTGCAACACACCAATGCGACAACTATTTCATTTCATAAATGAAATAGTGTAACAACACAACGACTCAGTGTAACAGAAATGTTGAAACTCTTTTCCACTATTATGTTGAATTACGGAGATACAAGATTCTGGGATGAATGAGGATATTTCATTATGACTCTTCAGTAATTTCTTTTGAATGAAATGAATGATAATAAAATGACAAATGGACAGTGGAAAATAATAATAGATCAATGGTAGATGAGAGCATGAATCGTGATGTCACATAACTGATTTCCAACAACAATCAATCCCCAATGCTGACCGATCCTTTTCTTAGGTCGTGGTTTTATTCTTGGTGATCCTGATTCCATGTTCTTTCATTCTAACCAATGAATGCAGATCAACCAATAAATAGAATGATCCTTGATTCATTCCTTTATGTGGGATGGGTTAAATATTATTGGGCATCAAGGGTAAGAACATGATGATTACTCTCTACTCAGTTTCCCTCTAATAGCACAAACGAAGGCCGAACAAACAAGGCCATCATCCTTACCATGGGATTTCATGGTGCTCTTCCTACCATCATCCTATCATTCTCTAGCGATGGACCCACATGGTCACGTAGGACATTGCCAAGAGATGCCGATCACGACCAGTCGTCTAGATCAACGATAAGACAAATTGGGGCACATAGTAGTGACAACAAAAACATGGGAATTCTGAAGGTGCTCACAATTTAAAGAACGGACCACCAGAGGAAGTCCTATGGCCCATGGAGGAAATAACCATCATGCAGTAGTGAAGGAGGTTCACATAGAATTAGACATGGGGTGGAAGACAAGGGCTACCAGAAAAAGCCAGTGGCGGCATATCCGGTGGACGTGGAATTGAGCCATGTCACGCTGCCAAAGGGTCGTGGTCCACCAGGAATATTGAAGTAGGGAACCATAAAACTCTCTGTATTGACAAGGAGAAGACGTGGCAACCACCATAGAATTAGGGTTGGCATGTTGGCCCAATCATTGTGGGATTTCTGAGAGAAGGAGGCCAAAACCCACAGCCCAAGGGGACTAGCCAATCGAAGCTAGGCCCAGTGGTCCAAGTCAGACTCAGACTGGGTCAGGTCAGTCTTGGGTCAGATTGTGGGACCTCAATCCTGAACCAAACCTCAAAGGCCCATTTTTAGTAAAATATACATAAAATACAAATTGTACATTTGATTGACTAGTCATTTGTGGCATTGGGAACCTCATGATGAGAGGGTACATTTAGAATAAATGTAATGAGATTCTATAGAGTTCGATTTATGACTGATTGATAGTGGATTACATTCTCTTGGAATCAAGAATGCTATTAATTGAAACTCAATGACTGGTTGTGATTAGAAAGAAGTGATGATCAGATATCAATGGCCTTGCAGAGAAGTATACCATGGTGGTCAGGCAGGCGAGCAGACTACAGTGGCCCAGTAGATGAGTAGACCTCAGTGGCTTGGTAGAAGAGGGGACCTTAGTGCCCTGGAAGATGTGAAGAACTCAGAGGCCCGTAAGACGAGTGGACCTCAGTGGCCTAGTAGCCGAGAGGTTCTCAGTGGACTCATAGACATGGAGACCTCAGTGGAACCATAGCGGAGTGCACCATTATGGACCAATTTATGAGTAGACCATAGTGGCCCGAGATTCCTTAGTTACTCATTGAGGATGTGTCCCTCGGTATTACAGGATTTTTAGAATTACTATTGATAATATCGGTTTCAATACATAAGGTTATTCCTATGTTAAATGACTCTATTAACTCTCTACCGACTTTACTTAGAGGCTACACTTCATGAACTTATTTGGTATTATAATTTATGGATACTATCCTTTGTAGTATTACCATTTTATTTTGGGGTCCTTACTGAGTATTGTGTCACTCACCCCTACACAGGCTCTTCCCACACATGTTTTGGACTGTAAAGATGATAGATTATTCGACAAAGACTTTGGTGGTCTAGCACAGGTGGTGCCCAATGAGATTTGACAGACGAGGCATACTTTTATGAATTCAGGTGGAACCCCCATCACCTACCATTTTGGAAGAAATTACCACAAATGAATTTCACGAACATGTAATTGTCTTCTTTTGGGATTGTATTCTGCCCCGTCTACATCTAGTTGTGTACTTTTACTCTCAGTGGTTGTCTTATTGGCATGATTGTTTACTATTCAGCATTGTGTGTTTGGATGTCTATGTGTCCATACATACATGTAATTGGGAAAAAGCCTCCCACTTATCGGATAATGCCTTCGGCACCATTCTCTATCCCCATGCTATTTGGAGGTAGGTATGGGGTAATCATGGAATGAGCCCATGAGGGCAGGACGTGACATGATATATGACTGGCCCCTAGTAGGAAATCACTTACAAACTCTACATATCTTTTTGGTGGAAAATGTAATAATTATTTGGTAAAAAATCCGGTAAATTATCAATAGTAAATGGATAATAACCATTCCCAATATCATCTACTGATGAAAAGGTAATAAATACCAACTGATAAGAGATAGTTCCAACCACTTGTTCCAAAATTTCTTATTTTCTTACCTTTACCTTCAAATCTCATCTAAATTTGTTCTTAACACCATCTAGATATGTGAAATTAAACTTTTAGTCATCATAGTCCATGTGGACCTTGAATGATGACAAATAATCCATAACAAAAATCATTTCATAGATATCTATATTAAGAATAGAGAAATCCCAATTCAACCTATTCCAATCAATATTTATTGAACATGATTTAATCATAATTTCATGACACTCTCTTTCGAAAAGTGGAGTTGGAAGATTCAAAATAAAAGGAATCATCTCAACATGAAAACCTGCATAATTAATAAAATGAGAATTAATAATTGATTGGAGCACTCCCATATTGAGAAAATAATTCAAAAAATATATAAATCAAATGAATTTCACCTCTCACTATTGAAGGACCAGATGTATCATAAAAAACCATTTTGTTGTACCTATGTAATTTTTTACTTGATTCACTTTTCACTATGATACCTTATTGATATTTCTCTAGTCAAGGAGTTATTGTGTTCCGAGAATCCCCAAGGCTTGTTCTTTTTTGACGATGATAGTTGTTTTGATTCACATGTACTTTTAAATCATATTATTATTAATACACATGAGATGTGCCTGTAGTTCTTGAATGTGGAGCACTATGAGAATAGAACTAATGATGCCCTGTCATGTGAAAATGGTGACATCCTCTAGGTGGTCCCATAAAAAATCACTCGATTTGATCTAGTGAACCACAAAATAAAACATCAAAACTTAATATTGGATTAGGAATTAGGATTTTATAATACCATTGTCTATTTATGTGGTGTCCCACCACTCTTTATGTTAGTATCCCTATTCCTCTAATTCCCTGCATTTGAATACCCACCTATTCCTATAAAAAAAACATACACTCATAAACTGTATTTCCCATTAAATCCATTTATAATGTATTAACCTAATGGAATATCATTGTATAATCTGTTATATAAATCTTGAGAATATTTGAGAGAATATCATGTCATAATCATAACTCAAAAAAGTGTTCCATAATGGATGAATATGCATCATCTTCATGGTAAACGTGTATTATGCTCCAATAGTTGTTTACTATGTCCCTGAGAGATTATATTCCTTAAAATAGATGGATTTTTTTGTTATGAAAATCCTAATGGTGTAAGGATGTAAATTTTGTTAAAAACAACAAAAAATCACCATATTACATGCCTTGGACAAATTTATCCAGAACTGCTAATTCAAACCATTGGTTTTCCAAATAATCAATCATATACATTGATTTCTTTACTTTTATTTTTTCTTGTTTCCTTAACTAATTAATGTCTCAATTAACTCTATTAAACCATATATCTCATTTTTCCCACATAGAATCCTCCTAAAATAATGGTTTATTTATCTTTTTTAGTAAACCAAATGGTCCACTCTCTAGGGTTAATCATTCCTGTTATCCTTATCCATAGCCTGGATATCTTGGAAAATGATTTGAACTAGTTGTCCTTAACCTATTGAACATGGGATACAAATTTTTTTGAATCCTATTTTGGTTGGTTTGTATAATTCCAACCTAGTGACATTATCTAAAAAACAGAACTCCATTTAGTCTCACTCATTATCAACTAAAGGCATTACAATTTCAATTTTCTAGATAAATATTTAGGACATCATTTTAACACCATAATATATTAAAGAATGAAAATTATATTCGATATCATAAAGGACATAAAAAATTTGGTTTATCTGGATTTACACACAACACTCATTTTATCATGTGTAACATGAATCTTGGAGATCTTTATGTTCAATGGCACACTCTACATGAAACACCAAACATGAGTGACTTGTGATAGATATTACCATTATATCCTAGTAGTTAAATTTGAGAGTATGAATAGTGTATTCTAAATTATGATACATATATATATATATATATCAGACTCAATATAAATTAATTTTACATTTTATTAAATACCCAATCAATTTTTTTGAAAGTTATTTTATTACACAAAAATATCTTTTCATAAATAATGACTTTGATTTCATTCATGAAATATTTATTGTAATTTTATTTGATATTTTATACATTTTATTTTATTAAATAAACTTAATTTTTTGAATAAAAATATAAAAATTTAAATTGGCTGAAATTTTGGGATTTTTAGTAAATGATGACTTTTCAGCAAGTAGTGAAAAATACAAATTTTAAGAAAAGCATTTTATTTTTTGATAAATTAAAAAATTTAAAAGTAATAATATTTTTTTTATTATAATCTAATGAAAAATAAATTTTATTTAGTTATATTTAATGCATGAAATTACTTTTTAATAGACATTATATGGTTTTTTCTGATAATATTGTTTTTTGGGTTTAAAACTAGTTTTGCAAAAAACAAGTTTAAAATTCATAATATATCCCTTTTTTGATTAATAAAAATAAAACATAATGGGAAATTTTTAAAATGAAATGCATAAAATATAGACCTATAATTATTTATCAAATTTCATTTCATTAATTTTATTATTATTATATAGAATCGTCTTCTTCTAAAAAAATGACTCTCTTTAAGAAACCTCTTGTCCCACCTCATATTCAAGATTAATATTAAATAAAAAAAATTCAAATTATTTGAGTTGGAATTAAAAAATGTATTCCATAATTACAATCATCATAACAAATATTTTCTAATAAGGCTAACATAATTTTTACCCAATGTGAATTCTTAAAACAAAAATTTAATTACAATGAATTATATGAAACTTGTTTAACAAGGGATTTAAAATTAAACATAAGGAAAAAATAACGAATTCAATAATTAATAAAAAAATTAGGAAAAAGGATGATCCTTATAACATTAGGATATATTTTTATGAGTTTTGGATACACTTATCCTCGAAGGTGACCTATATAATAAATTGTGTAATGAAAAAGTCAAAAATGAATCCTTTTTTTATTTATATAGTTCCTTCAGATAGAGGAAAAAATTTACCTTAAGGTATATATCCTTTTGAAATATAAATTATTTTCTAATTTTGGTAATTTATAATTAATTTTTATAGAATAGATAATTGGTTATAATTATTAAGAAATGCCAACGTATTAATTATTTATTCAATAATTAACTAAAATAAATGATACTAAAATTTTAAATATTTATTTAAATTGAAAAAATTATTGTATTAAAAAACATTTGTCGAAGAATGAATCATTTTAAAAAAAATAAAATAATATATTAAATTTATATCTTATTCTTGGTATTTTTTAGTTTAATTACATAAAAAATTCCAAAATTGAAATTAATGTTATTTTAAAATAACTGGCATTTTATTAAATGATTTAAAATTAATAAAAAACTATCCTATTAAATGTTAGTTATAAATGTTCATTAATATAAAATATGGTCCCTTAATGTAACAAATGATCATTGATAATGAAAATATTGACCACAAAATAGTAAAATCATTGTTGGTAATATTAGGATTAAATCCATGTTTTTCCACCTCACATGTACTCTGTTAATATTAATTTCCAACAAACGTGGGTTTTTATATAATAATTCTATTTTAAAATTTATAATCATGGGTTATAAATTTTATAATTATTATTTATTTCATTTACTCTTAGTGGAAAAATTACATAGGTTAGAAAATAAGTTACTATAATGATAAAAGAAAATGAAAAAAATAATGAAACTTAGGAGATAAGAAATCAAATGATTAAAAATGTGTAATTATTTTTTGTTTTGGAGGTGTTCATAGACCAAATATTCCATTACATCCAATATATTTTTTTTTCACATGACGTATGTGATACCACCAAATGGGAAATACTTCAATGTATTTACTTGCATAATACTCATCCTCAACTATTAAGAGGACTCACTCCCCAAAATTCTTCACAACTATCAAGAAATTTGAATCATCAAAAATCATACCAAATCACAACAAAAAATACTAATATCATTCAATAAGATGAAATTTATGTTGAATTAAATTCAAGGAATTCCTTTGGTTCAATTAAAAGGGAGTTACTTAAAGATTTTGTAACGTTCATAAATGAGCATTTAAGTTTTATTTAGTTCTAAAAACCCATAAATTATATTTATACCATTATTATATAATAATACTATTATCCTAAATATAATTATATGTTTTTATGATAATTATGTGACCTAAAATCACACTGACTTCGATAAAAAGGGTTATGAAATAATTATTGTTGTTTGCGGAAGACTACTGTATTGCAAACCGATGTCGTTCATTTTTTCAATACCACCTCTCAATGTTGGGAATAATGATGGATATAAATTTAATATTTTATATTTTAACATAATTTTTCATAATTATTCATTTATATTATTTCCCCCTTATTACATTGTATATGACATGGAATATGATAATGACGCTCATGTGTATGGAGGACTACCACCTCCCAATGCTAGGTAAAGACTTTTTCGAAAATGTGTCACATGGAATGTTATAAGGGTAACAATATTTAATATATATGACATAATTGAAATAATTTTGATATTAATGACATAATTATATTTATTTAAATTTAAAATATGACTTATTTTTTACCTCTTCGTACAAGGAAAATGTGATTACATCATTCATGGACCTGTGAACTACCAACTATTCAAAGGGATATAATTTTACATGAATATAATGATATATATATATATATAATTTTATATAATTAAAAATCAGGTTATTTATGATATAATTTTCATTCTATAATGATAATACAATACATACGTTCTTTCTATAATGATCATTGAAATAAAAAAATGTTACTCATGCGTACGTAGGTCCTACCGTCTCCATGATCATAACATTATTTCATTATTCATAATCATGTATCATGGTTTATTTTAAAATTATAATTTATGAGTAAACATGATAATTATTTAAACATATTTATTCAATATATGTTTAAATAAAGACCACTTTTTCTATATTGAACCTAGTAAAGTCAATTTTGATACTTAAATTGAATATAGTCAAAACATATTACATAAAATTAATATATTAAATAATTTTATATAACATTATAATAAAGGAAATATAAATATAGTTAACATTAATTTTTTTTCAATAGTGTAAATAATTAGAAAGTTTTATTATTCAAGAATATAAAGACACATGTGACATGTTAGCATTGAGTAATTGGTTTTCTCATCTCGTATTTATTATTGTGAGATATATGTCACATTCACAACTTATTTTTATTATGTCATTTATATATTTCACATGGATATATGTTTTATTTAAATACATAAATTTATTAGTATTTTCACATCAATTTTATGATATATCATTCATGTGGTTTATGGTTTTAATGTTAACAATGAAGTAAGGGACTTCCTATCAATTACATTTCATTGGGTGTATATCATTATGTTATTCCAAATTATTAAATTTTAAGGTGTATATAAAAACCATATGATATTTTATATCAATTATTTATCTATTATAATTATATATAATTTTTTTAATGTTATTACATAATCATATTTATGGTTCAAATGACTCCCAAGTGATACGAGACATTTCTTTTCAAAAGAATCTTCTTTTAATGTTATCCTTCCAACTCTTTCCCTTACATGTGCATGTTTATAAATGATTTTCATAATAATATATATGGAAATAAAAGATTTTTAAATTAAATTTAATGTATAGTTTTTATATTGTATAAATTATTTTGGAAAATAATATTTAATTTAATATTTATAAGGAACAGTTTGACAAACAATAAACAGAATTATCTCTTACTAACGTACACAGAAACAATGAAATGTACACCACAATGAACAATATTTGATTTCTAGATTCCATTGATGTATTCCATTTTTCATTTAATTAAAAACCATATTTATAAATTTTTTTTATTTTTTTTATTGAAAATGGGTTTTTTAAATGAAAATGGTATTTTTATCCGAATGTGTTTTTCTTTTGGGTTTAAAATATTTTTCCAAAAGTTTTTATGACGAATGGTTTTTATTCATGATATTGTAAATTAGAATTATATAAAACACGTGAGATAAATAAATCTTATACAAAGGGGTTTCCCACATTATAGCTCTTGGGTGAGGTTGATATAGATTATACGAAGGGTAAAGCCCCATTATCTCTTACAAAAAATGTGAGATCCAAAAATAGATTATAAGAAGAGATCAACCAAATTTTTTCTCAAAGGTGTGAAAGATATATATTATATTGAGGGTGATCCACATTTTATATCTCCAATACATTTAATTATGATTATATTATAAGTATTCCATATAGTTATTCCATTTAAAAGGGTTTTTAAAGTTTTTTATAAATATGATAATCTATGTTACAGAAAAGTGTTTTAATATCCTGTTATGGGTTATAATGATTCTCATGATCTAGATTTATATCACATGTATCTTTATTATTTATTCTAATTAATATATCCTTTTCTATGTTTTGATAATGGATGATCAAAGTATTTATGGGAATGAGTTCTTTTAGGACTCTCTCAAGCAATCAGATTATGCCATCATACCCTTATGCACTTCATTTTCTCATTTGTTGAAATTTAATTCATAATGATATTTATTACCCTTATTTATAATTTGAGATCACACCTTGATGTTTTCTTTTCTGAATAATTTCATCTGGCACATATAATATATTATGTAGAGAAAAAGAAAAAATTGAACCCTTATTCCTTTTAATTTATATTAAACCATGGGATACGGAAAAAACATATGTTATGTTATGTATACACTTTTAAAATACAGATGTATTTTACCCTGATAATTTATCGTTAATTTTTATAAGTGAAATAATTACATAAAATGCTTATAAAAAACCAATATATTTACTATATAGTTGATACATAACTAATATAATGATACAAAAAATATTAAGTGTTACATGAATTGAAGAAATTATCATCTTCAATTAATTTTTTAGATAAATATATCATGTTACACATGTGTGAATGGAATATTTTAATATAACATATTTTTTGATATTTTTAAAATTTAAATTAAATATATATAATCTAAATTATAATTACTGTTATTTTATAAGAAATGATATTCCATTAAATGTTTCACAACTACAAAATTTACAATATACATTCACATTATTTTTAAATGTAAATAAAATTGGAATATCTTCAACTAACATAACAACCTAAAATTTATAATTAACATATTTACCACTAAATATTAGAAATATTTTTCACCTGATTACTATTAAATATCAGTTTATTTCATTATATGTACCTTTGTAAAAATTAATTTCCAACACAAAAATGTTTTTTATTTTTACAATTTATATTAAATATATAATATTGATGACATAATTTTTATAATATTTAACACATTAATTTGGTCTTAATGAAAAAATTAATTATGTTAGATTAGTAGTTACCATATTTAAAACATTAAAATAATAATGATACATTTGAGTTAAAGAATAAAATGTTTTAAAAAATTATTTTTTTTCTAGAGTTTCATATGGATGAAATAATATATCCCCTATATTATTATTCAATTTTGAAGGAACACTAGGTAAGGGATACCTACGAATAGTAAATTAATTTTTATGTCGACTAGAATGACACTCTTTAATGATAAAATGGATCTCACTCCCCTAAATTCATAATGTATCTCAAAAAATGGCAACCATAAAAGAAATCCATATCACTTCCGAACATCCCTCCTCTCATTATATAAGCCTCATGTTGGTAGGAAATCATAAAAATAAATTCCTTTTATAGAGAACCAATTTTTTCCTTGTAGGACTTAGAAATATTTATATATATATATATATATATATTTCCAGAAACAGTATATGAAACAGTGTATGATTCTGAGGCATGTTGTGCTCAGAATTTATTTTATATTAATATATAAATAATTTTATGGTTTGTGTTCATATCTTCATAAATTAAATGATATTACTCCTAAAAGAAATCATATATCAAACATCTAAGACTACATTTGATTCTGGAAATTGATGTTTACCCAGGTCATGAAATAGAATGGGTTGGCGTGGGGCATTCAGACACGTCACTCATTGGCATTACTTTTAGTGAATTAGTTAGTTAGATAATTAATTATTTTTCATTTTAATGAAGTGAAATGATTTATAATAATAATGAATGGTTGGATTTTCCATATTTAGCTGCATAATCCCTTGTATAATTCCAGATCTCTTCCTCCCTCATTTGTTTGTGAATCTCATAGGTTGATGACAAAATAGTGGATTTGAGAAGATCAGGATGCCTCGAACTTAAGGATAACTCTAAAACATTTGGGGGCATGTTTTTGATGTAGAAATATCCAATATCTATGTAGGACTCATCTATTTTTTATTTCTTATATTTTATTTAATTTCTTTAGTAGATCAATCATTATTCCTGGATCTGTGCCAATTGTGGCCAAAACAAGTTTCTATGTACCAGATTTAAATTGGTTTATTCTGTGTTTTCTAACCGTAGAATCATTTTTATTAATTATTATTTATCAATTAATGGTTAATAAATTTTAAATAAATTTTATGGATCCTTTTTATTAAATCTTCTTCGCATTCATCACTGAAAGGAACCTATTATCCTGGTTCGACATTACTTTGTGTCACTGAGCCCAATAGAAGTCTAAAAACCATGATAGAATCCTTTTCAATTTTATTATATATAGAACAAGAATATATCTGTGTTGTTTGATGGTTATGAGAACTAATTTCAATTTAAGGATGCCATATCTTGAATAGTAAAATGTTTTGGAAAGAACAGAACTCTTGATGGCATTTTTGTGGTCTGTGGGATCGTATTTATAGTGAACAACAACTGAAAATGATAACTGGTTCCTAGATCAATGATTCATAGAATTATAAGAAGATGTAAATATATAATATCGACCTAAATTGAATCATATATAATGGATTATGAAAATTTGGAAAATCTAGGGAAACACATCTACATGTCATGTATAGAGATGAAAACATGGCATGTAGCGCCTCAGTGGGGACGACTAGTGTTTTTGAAAAGATAAGGTTCACAAAGTTTGTAGCCCTACTACTTATCATGTACCCATTCCGTAGATGGATGTCCCATGTGATTGATCAAATGGGTGGGAACTCATGTGTATGTACTTGGCCAGGTACATAGATGTGTACCTAATAACATATAAATGATGTCCATACATAGACACAGGGTCTGATACATGGACCTGCCCTGAAGACCACAGTCTGATCCTGGTTTTCTGGAAAATTCCTTGTACTCCACTTGCTTGACACGTACTATGACACGGTCAGGAGCAATGTACTAGACATGGACATCTCCAGGAGGTGGAGGGGAGTGACCAGCCAAGTCAGTCCCCTCACCTGTCATGATCCCCTTGATTTCTTTCGAGGAAACATCAATTGTTTGTATGTTATTCATTTTAACATGGATTTTTCAATGAGTAACCTATCATGAGTGTTTTTCTACATATAATGTGATGGTTCTGTAAGTTTTTTCCTTATAACATATGATGTGAAGCATTACAAGAATGATGCTTATTAATGATATGCTCGATGAAGGGTGTGATGAAGTAAAATCACCAAAGACATTCAAGTTGTACCTTCTAGTAGACATATGTAGTGGAGTCCTCAAAATCTATGTAGAAACACCTATTAGATGGTATGTGGGTCCATAAGGACAAGTGTGGAACCACCTATTTTACTAGGGCCTGGATCATTGACTTCTGAGGGGAAGCACATATATGATATGATGTGGTTCATCAATAAATAGAGGGTAACCCACATGTTGTATTGAAATTCAGGTCATCTAACTATAAAGTGGACCCTGTATAGTTAGGCTTAGGTTCTCTAACTACATATGGGAACCCCCACCCCTTAATCATAGGGAATAAGTCCTCATGACCCCATATTGGAACCCTAAACCAACAAGGGCGGGGGTCCTCTACAAATACCTATAATGTAGAAACCCCATGACGCACTAGTGAACATGTCCTCTACTTCATGTTTTTGGCCCCTTGATTGTTAAGAATAGAGAAAAGGCATTGTTTTCCTAGCACGATTACTTATGGGATGATGCATGAAATGTTGGGAATTGTTAAATGACTTCTGGAACTATTGGCCTCTCATCTTCCATGGCTGAGCAATGAGACAAAGATCCCCTAACTCCCTTGGTAGGGATTCTTTTTATTGAGAAAACATATGAATACTATTCTGAATCCAATATTTGTATTTGGATAATATCATTACATAGAGGAAAATACTTGTGGGTTATAACACATGATTTCCATGTTTAGATTCTCATAGTTAGATGAGTCCACTCTCTTGATATAGGTGGATAAGACCTAACGAGAAGTTCATATACTCACTAATTTGAGTTCCATGTGATTGGATGAGGATACATTCAATATTGGTTGGGGTTGTCCTATTATTTATCACTATACATTGTGTTATCTACCGTCTTTCTATTCAAATTGAATCTCATAAACCCCCTAATCATTGGGACTGTCCTACTATGTATTCATATACTAACCCCTACAGGGGAATTTCCAACATCTGTCATATCTTATAAAAATGATAGACATGTTAGTGGTGATTTTAGAGGTGCTTAAGGATACTAGTACTTTTATACCACATACAGAGGCCAAAACATGGGATTCAGGAGCTAAGATCTCACATCAGTTTTCTTTTCATGGTTTTTGTCTTGTTGGGTCTTATTTAAGTTAGGGCATGCATTTTATCCTATTAAAATTCAGTTAATAATATCATACTCTTTAACTTTATATTGGTTATGCTTGATTTGTTTACATTATATATTTTTTCCATATTTTACCCTTTCCCTATATAGTTTTTCTTCATGATGGTTGTGTGTGTACGTACAGGTGTATAGAAAAAAGCCTCACTTAGTTATTTACGCATTCAGTTTTTGTTTCGACCTGTATCCTATAGAGGCGGGGTTCGGGTAGTTGTATATCATGCCCGACATGTGTTGGTTCATGATGTATTGATATAAGAGTTTATTCATTCGTTATAGATTAGTTAGGACTAGTCTCCTTAGGAGGAAATTGTTGGGATTTAGGGAAATATTATCAATGTTTCTCAAGTACAGATATCATGCAAGGGAATCTAGTGATGGTGGGGGATGATAACATATCTATTCACTATGAAAAAAATACTATGTTTTCACCTCAATATACCATGACCCTAGTGGTAGGGATTAATGGAACATTCCTCATATAGTAAGGTGTCATTTGCATTCCTTATTGAGTTAGCATCCCATTGTTCTTATATATAGATGATCATCAAATTATGGTCTATCGTGATAAATCTCAGGATTAATCCACAGTGATAGAAATTCATGATAAAAGCTTCAGATCATGATGAATATTCGATGAGAAATGAGTCCTCAAATCAGGGTCCATCCAATGACACCATTCTCCAAGGTGAACAAGTATCAAAACCACCTCTTATTGAGTATCATATTATTCATGTAGAGTAGGATGCGTACCCGTGTGGGAATTTCATTCACCTTGTCTTCCATTGCTAGAGGCCAATGAGGTTATGTGGTGATCCATACCCCCATGTAATCAATGATTCCATAGAGTTTGTTGATAGTATCTTCAGGCGTGTACAGACCCCATCATATCATGTGTTTTCATTGGAATATAGATTTTTCCACTGTGTAGTTTGGTGAAAGAGGAGTCTTGTGACATAGATTCATAATGAGTTGAAACTATCATGGACCATCTTCCAACATCTATTCCTCAAAGAGTACTACCCCTCCTCCCTACAACCAATTAAAATACAAGGGCATCTGGAGTTGCAACATGGAAGGATAATGGGGGATGATTATGAAATGATGATCACAAAACAATCACGGTACTCACATATCATGATCTCGTATGAATACTTCCGGGCATTACAAATTCACTAGGGTCTCTATATAGTTATCTGTGTTAGATGGATTCCATTGTTATTCCCTAACAATGTCATGTGTCTAGAGTGGGAACAAGTGGGGGAGATATTTTAGTCATAGGGATGCAAGATATTTACAGAAAGAAATGGGATCCACAGAGTTGAGTAATCTGTAGAAGGTAACTGACATCGGGGACCCGTATATCGATATAAGAGACCTTTCCATGATCGGATTCTTGAATTTTGTCAGAGGAAGTTCAATTCTCCATCGAATCCTAGAGAGTCGCACTACTTTACTTGCGATAGATCTAGTGGAATGTTCTGATAAATTCTGACTAGGTGTGCTAATAATGACAATAATATTACTTATGGACCACCATGGAAGACGTAGCACCATGATAAAGGATTTTCCAAGAAAGGATAGGGTTTTACCAATGGAGGCGGAGCCTGAAAATGAGAAATAGAAGCTATTATTGGTGGATGATGCAATGATATCCTTCAACCAAAACCACGTAGTGGCCCACTTATAGATTATCGACTAGGAATAAGGGTTTGCAGATAGCTACATGGCCTTGAGGTTTATGATCCCAATGTGAAGAAGAGTATTAATGGTACGATCTATGTGTTCTATACTCTTAAGTATTTCTTAGTAGACACAGGTTCTAGACATTCCAATATATATATATATATATACTCCTGATACGATAGATGGATCTCCACACTGCGGAACTAGCCTAGAATCCTCAATTAGAGGTCCCTAAAGGGAAAACGTCTTTTTTACATTTAATATTTTGATATTTCATTCTAATTTTTGTTAGAGATAGGTTCATGTAGGACCTTCTGGTCATCATGATGACACCCTCAGACATCATCTTGAGTATGGATTGGTTGCTCATGGTCTGAACCCAGGTTGACTATCACCATAGACAAGTCACATGCCTATGCACTAATGGGATGAGATTTATATTTCTGGATAAATAGATCTTATAAAAGAGAATGAAGGTTTTTTAGATGTTATTTATCCGATCACCCATTAATTAGTGAGTATGTCTATTGGTACAGTAGGTTCTTTGAGAATCTAGGTTCCCTCAGTTGTAATGGAGTATATATAATCATTCCTTGAGGACATTTTGAGACAACCTATAAGAAAGGAGTTGTTGTTTTTCATAAACTAAGACCCCAAGATAGATCTAATATCATCTATGTCATATTTATTTCCCCAATTATGATCTGGTATCTATGGTTACATTTGGAGGACCATTGAGAGAGACGATTAATCTGGCCTAGTGTATCCCCCAGGGATGCTCCGACATTGATCATGAAAAATAAGGATGAGGGATTATGTATTTATGTGGATTATCATCACCAAAACCATGCCATGATAAAGAAGATGTACCCCTTTCGATGGATTGACAACATATTTGACCATATTTTAAGAGCGTGATGGTTTACAAAGTTTCAGTTGTAGTGTCGTAACCACCATTTTATGGTTTATGAGGCTAATATTCCAAATGTGGCATTATTATCCAACTATAGACAATATGTGTTCTATATGATGCCCTTTTGTTTGATGAATTTCCCTACTCTATTTACGGCTTCCAAAAACAAAGTCTCCCTGCCAAACTTGTACCATTTTTTTGTGTTTTCTATTGATGAAAAACATGTATTATCTGCATCAGAGGAGGATCATATAGTTCACTTAAAAGATGATTAGATTTTATAAAAGAGATAAAACATTATAGAAATCATTAAAAGATCCAGTTCTAGATTCATGAGATTCACTATCAGTGGAATGCTATTTTTGTTAATGGTTTATCCATGGACACATCAATGACCGATGAAGTGATTTCTTGGGAGCCACCAAAGAGTGTGTCAGAGGTGTAGAGATTTATAATCCTGGACTGGTACTATATATAATTTTCAGTATACATTTTCATAATTACAGCACTATTGGCCACTGTTATGGGAAAAGGGAACTCATTTTCTTGGTCTAAATTGATCTAGAGGGCCTTTGAGAAGTTGAAGCAGATGATGATGAGTGTTCCAGGGCTGATACTACTATAGGAAGGTGTGTAATGCATAGTTTATTGTGATTCCATGGGATATAGGCTGGCTTTTATGTTGATGCAGTAGAAGGATGTTATCGTACACAAGTTGAGGTAGTTGATACCCCATGATTTAAACATTGTGACTCATGACCTATTGAAGGGGTTGATAATTTTATTTTCGATGATGTGGTCGAACTACCTTCTGGGGTTTAAATTTTTGGGTTACTCATAGTAATAGTGTATGAGGTACACCTTCACATAGAGAGACCTTAACCTGAGACAATGACGATGGATGGAATTACTGAAGGACTGTGACTTCTATAATACCCCGAGATCACTCTTCCGAACATAGTTCTCAGAAATGTTGTGTAATTATTTTAATAAAAGAAACTGAACAATAATCCAACACATTAATGAATAGAGGACCTTATACCAGTCTAGGTTCTGAAGAAAAGATACAATCTTACAAAAACATCATATTTACAGAATAAATTAAAACATAATGAAAGATTGACTCCACTTCTCTGTGCACTAGAACAAAGATGGAAAACTCTGGATTTCAAGGAAACATGTGAAAACCATTTCAAAAATGTATGGTGAGCACAAAATATTCCCAATATGGGTTATAAAAACATTTTATGATTATTTATAAAATAGTATTTGTAAAGTTTTGTGTAAATATATTTAGAAAGACCCTTTTCAATAAACAATTTGAAAATAATTACGGTGTTAAAGTACTAGATTGTTTTGGTGAATAATTTCGTTCAAAATTTCTCAAACGTAATCTTGTGTTTTTCTGAAAACCTTAGGAAAGAATCTAAAATAAAAACATATATTTTTGAGATTGCTTGACACATTGTAGGCTATGATGGGTCCACTCCCATTCCCTTCCTATTTACAAAGATCAAGAGTCTGGTTTTTTGAAATGTTTTTAAGCATTCTTTATATATATACATGTACAGTTTTCACTGGAGTTTTCATGTTTGTTAAAAAACTAATAATACATTAAAGTACCCACATATTTATAAGTATGATAGTATATATCTATATAAGATCCTCTATTTTTTATCATCTCCATGTTTGGTTATGAGCTAAAATTCTACCATAAATACGTTGCTAGGTCTATCTATGAAATCGTTCATTCTTCCACAATTATTTTTTTGTTTCCCATATGTGCAGTTCAATCGTAATTATTAATTAAGTATCACAGATAGTAAATAAAATATTACAAATAAGGCATTCAATTCTTTAATGTAATTCATGTAATCAATACTCTTGAAAATTAACCATATGTTTTTTTGATAAAAATATAGGTCTGTTTTATGTGCAACAAACGTTGATAATATGAAAAAAAACATGACCGTATATACATGAAATTGCAACTCCCATAGTGTTTATAAAACATGATGGCATGTTATGTGAATTTTTTCACAAATTTTATTATATGTCGATGAAAAAAATTATAACCATGATATTAATCAATTCATTCATATATATAAACACCCATTTGAAATCTCCACTTATGAATATATATATATATATATATTCATAACATGTATAATAAAAAAGTTTATATAAAATCTTAAAACAAATATAGTTTGTTTAATAAAAATAAAACCTTATCATTAAAAAATGTGAAACATAATTTAAAAAAATTGAATCCCATTCACCAAACTATATTTAAACATAATTTTGATAATGTAAATATAAACATGAATGATTTTATTGAAGAAATATCTTACACCAAATCTGAAATTATTTTTTATAATCTTGAAATAAATAACATAATTCCCCTATGAAAAACTAGAAATCCAAAAAACTGTAATATTTTCTTAGAAGAAAATTGGTGTAAAATAATTGTTCCCTTAAAAAAATTTATGCAGATGTGTTCATACAACTTCTTCTCCATCCAAAAGCTGATTTCCACTCAATATTATCAAAACCAGAAAAAGAGAAAAAAACCAGGCACTCCAAATTTTCTTCCTGAAGGACTTTCCACACTCCCATTTTTATACTAAAAAAGGCTAATTAATACATCTTATGAAAGGGTTAAAATGTAATAAACATAAATAATTATATTGAAACTAACATAAAAAATGTAAGCACTTAAACCATAAATTATAAATGGAATCAAAACAACAAATCCCATTTAAGACTGAATCATAAAAAACTCTATAAAATAAGATAAATGATATATTAGGAGATCAAAGTCATTTAAACATGTTATTCATCAACATATATTGATATAGATGAAAATACTCAAATAAAATCATTAGAAATTTCTTGAGAAAATACCTTTTCATATTGAAATAATTTATTTAATATTCACACATATATACAAGAAAAAATATAATTTAATATAAATGTGTGAAATTGTAAATGAATCATAAAAAAATGGAGTCCGGGCGATGGTGAAATCATCTAATGCAATATCAATTAAAAAACATTCAATACATAATTTTTTGAAAACGTCATAAAGTACCTTATTTGGAAAATAAAAAAAATTCTTTCAAAGAATTTTATAAAAAGTAAAACATAGATAAAAATATATAAAAAATATGTAGGATAATGGAATAAAAAATTTGAAAAATAATTTTACGAAACATGGATATGGATGATAGATATTCCATTGCCAATTCTTACGTATAAAAAATCCCAAATAATAATGAGATTGTGAATTTAACTGTTACCTTGCAAATTAAGTTAGTGGAATCTGATTTAAACTTATGTATAATGTTTTAATTAATTTATACTAGAACCATATCAATATTAATGATGTCATGTATGATCTTTTTATATCTTTTTGTTAACAATATTTTGTTATTACCCTTATTTAGGGTATGAACTACTTTGTTTTCAAATGCATGTATTGTCATGTATGTCTTATTTATTGTGAATAAGATATATTTAATTTATATAAATAATATTATGAAATTAATAAATATTATATTTTCTAATTACAAACACTGTTATAATGATTATTGAATTTTTAACATGGAAAAATGAATCACATTGCATTATGGATAATACAGACCATACATATGCATGAGAGACTATATCATTCCCCTAATTGTAAAAGGGTAACGAATTAGATGATATGTTAATAATAAATAATTATTATAATTTAAAATTTATAACTTATATCCTTTTTATCCATCACTATATGCAACCAAATAATGTAGTGAAGAAAATGAACTACACCACAACGTGGAGACAGTAAGTCTTATGTATGCATACATGATGATTTCGGTATTAGTAGGATAGATATAAGGTGGAATATGGTTTTACCATAATCAAAAAAATATCTCATACCATTAATGATACTAGATTTTGTAATTTATAATCGAATCAATAATTAAATATTATGTAGAATAATATATGAACATGAATGAGTTTGTAAAAATAATTACATACTCTCCAGGAAACATTATTCACATCTCTTCATAAGGGAATTACTGTTGGTATTTTTGGAAGACCAGAAATTATAAAATCTTTATAATGATGATGGGAGGTGGAATGGTAATGGGTTGTTAAATCTATAGTTCTCAAATTTCTGTGAGGAAATTAAGCACAAGGACCCCTTTTATAATTAGGATGGGAGGCACTTCTGGGGACAGTGAAAATATTTATTTAATATAAATTCATGAAGTGCATTGTGTTGCATTTGTTGTCAATGAGGCATGAAGTTGTCATGGAATGAATGGATGTCAAGGAATGTCAAGATGTGAATGACAAAGGTTGTGATGGTGATGGTGATGAATGGAGAATGGCCATGGTACTAAGATGCATGTCACTTAGGAGATTCACTAAGTAACATAGGAGATGATGGTTGAAACATTCTCTAGTCATATCAGACGATTGTTGAACTAATCTTTAAGTTCCAAGAACTTGTATCAACTGGATACAATGTCAGAACAATGTTTGAAGACCATGCATTGTCTTCACAATGCATGAGGAGATGAAGTAATCCATCCACAATCACTAAGTGGATGAAGTGGATTAAAGAAGTCCATGCACTATCACTTAGTGCATAAGAATTTGATGAAGATCCAATTTGATCTCTGATAAGATCAATGAAGAACATTGAAGAATCTATTTGATTCAGGAGTTCGGTTGAAGAAGAAGAACCTTTTGAATTCCATATCCTAAGTGAAGATCATATGAGGAGAAGTAATGGAATTCTTAAGAAGAGAAATGGAAGAAGAAGGTAGAAGAAGAATGGCTTAGAGGAAGAGGGCTTGGCATATGGCTTATACTCATAGGAGAACTTTGTATTTGACAAAGTTCCTCATTCTATGCCTTTGCCAAAAATATGGCCACCAAGGAGGCCAGCCGAGGGATCACCCAAGGCACATATGGGCCTAAGGCGCCATGCCCATGGGGAACCCTCAAGGCCAAGGCGCTCCCTGAGGCAGAAGGGCGGGGCCGTGTATAAGCCCCGACCGAGGGCACGCGGTGGTGAAGCCCGTGCACCCGAGTGTGTATGGTGGGCGCTAGGAGCACGCCCGCAGAGGCGAGAGTGGGTGCAGAGCGCGCCCGCAGGGAGAACTCGGCGTGGGGCGGCACTGAGAGGGGAGGAGATTCAATCGAGGGATGGATGGCGGCAAATGTTTGATAAACCGCGGAAATTCCGCGAGGCGTTTCGATGTGGGATGCGGAATTTTTCCGCGGAACGAATCCCAGCCGCACGATTGATCGCGCGCTTGATCTGGTCCACACATCTCATCACGCCATTCGCGATCTGATCCAGGCCGTCCAAGGTTATTCGATCGCCTAATCCGACGGCTCTAAGGAATCTCCTTCCTCGAGCTCAGCCGAAGGCTCCCCACGAGCTCCGTTCGAACCAGAGGCCTCCCCGACGACCTATTTCGAGTTCCCGGCCACCATTGCCGAAACCGAGACCTCCATTGAGATCGTCTAGACCTACCGAACACGATCATGCACAAAAATAGACTTGCATGCAACAAATGAGAAAATTCGATGAAGGCTGAAGGAAAACAAAGTGTCGAGGCCTCAGTGTGTTTGTGATTTGCATGGATTGGAAGAGAAGAGGCCGTGCATGCGTTCTAAGTCGCATGCACATGAAGAAAATAATAAATAAAAGAACCCGCGTTGAAACAGAGGAAAAAAATCAAAATTTGGAAAGATTTTGAAGATCCAAAATCTTCGGTGATTCAAGATTTAACACGCGGATAGACAGAGGCATCCCTCTGCCTATATAAGGAGAGCTCGAGGCTCTCATTGTGCTTGCTGATCTGTTGAAAACTCGAAGTCCCGTGAGTGCCATATGTGCCTCGCAAAGATTTGAAGCCACCGCGCACACTTGCGCGGCTGAAGTTCCAGAGCCACCCGAGGCTCTGAAGGAGGTCCCTGCCCGCGTACTCGCGCGACAGAAGGAGCCCTCACTGCCCGAAAACTTGCGCGGCAGGAGGAGCCTGCTCGGTCCTTGTGGCATGTGAACCTTGCGCGCCCAAGACCCCTTGCACCCACTGACACTTGCACGGATTTCTTGCCACCCAAGGAGTTCGGGCTGTGTGTGCAAAAATAGAAGAAGGCAGTGTGTGAGTGCCAAGTGGAGAAGAAGACACGAGGCCTTAGTGTCTTGTGTGCCAAGTGAAGTGGAAGACCACACTTTGAGTGTGTTTAAGAATTGGAGAAGGCCCTACGGGCAGTAGCTTGTGCAAAGAGGGAGAACCCAAGGCTTAGTGCCTTTGTGTGAAAATTGAACAAAGTGAAGCCCGTAGCCTTGTGGTTGTGTACACTTGAAGATTAAAAGAGAAAAACAAAGTGTGTGTGAAAAGTGGAAGAGTACAAGAAGGGAAGAAGGCCATAGGCATTTGTGTGTGAAAAAGAACTAAAAGGCCGAACCTAGTGTGTGTGCACTAAGTGAAGTGAACACACTTAGGAGAAGGAAGAAAGAGGAGACCCTCACACTAAAGTAAAACACACTTGTGAGTGTGTAAACAAAAAGAACAAAGTGTGAAGAAGGAATAAGGTGTGTGTGCTAAAAGTATTTACACCCATTGTGGGTTTATCACACCAAGGAGAAAAAGGGGAGTGCATGCATGCATGCATGCACGTGCACACGTGAACAAAGCTAAATCTGGCTGTGTGCATCTGAGTTGTCCAAGATAGAAGATCTTGAAGTATTGAGAAGGCCATGCAGTCAGTGAATGAGGAAGTAGAGTTGCCATGCACTCAGTGCATGAAGTTGTTTTGAAGTGAGACTGAGCCAGACTGAAGTGAAAGATATCAGTTGTCTGAGTATTCATTAGTTGAAGAGAGAAGCCGGGTCATCCTTAGAAGAAGGTGATAAAGCCCGAGCAAGACGAGAAGACATGTTCACCACAAGTGAGCAGAGGTACATAGCAAGGCCACCAGCCTTTATCCCAGGCTGCTGAAGTTACTTGAAGAAGTTAAAGAGGAGAAGAGCTACTCGTGTGACTCGAGCAGCCAAGAGAAGACCCAGTGGGATTCAAGGAGAAGAAGTCTTCAGTGGGATTCTGGAGCAGGCCAGTGGGACTCTGGTAACACTGTGTGAAGCAGTATAAAGACCCTCCTGTGGGACTCAGGAGAGATACGGTGGGAAGCTGTATCAACCATTGTAATACTAACATATTATAATGGGAGAATCCATGCTGGGAGAGCATGGCAAGGATGTAGGCCTTTGGTGCCGAACCTTGTAAATCCTTGTGTCCCGTGCCTTTTCATTACTACATTATCCGGGAAAGGTTGAGAGACATAAGAAGAGTAGATCGAGGCCTTAACAAGCCATAGAGGTTTAATTGATTAAGAATCAATTAGTAAAAAGTTTTAAAGGATCACTGATTCACCCCCTCCCCCTCTCAGTGATTCACACTGATCTGGGCACTTCAATTCATAATGAGATTAGAATAGATACAGAGTGTATAATTTCAAAGAGAATATGTGAATGGGATGAAATTATATCATCTAGATTTTTTTTTTAAAAAGTACATGTTATTAACCTTACCGTATGACATTAACCCTTAGTTAAACATTTTATCTCTTATATTGAAAAAATGGATTTTAACTTTTAAAGTCTAAATATAGTTACTATAAATTAACAAATGAATCCCAAATGGGACATTGATGGAAAATTAATCCTTATCCCAATAAGTTAATTTTTTTTTGGTTTTTATGAAATTTATATCATTTAATAAAATATTATTTATATTGATGTATAATTAATGAAAATTTTCATACTATTAATTTCATACCTTATTAAAAGTAATAAAACATAAGATAAATTAAACAAAACCATTATTAAATCACTCATATTTCTAGTTCATATACAAAATAATTTTAAGAAAGTAATTATCTCAAATAATATTTTTTTAATTATTTTAATATCATTTATTTCATATTTATATTAATTAAATAATTACCGAATCATCATCATATAATCCATTAAGTTAATAATTTATTTTGGATATATTAATGAGAAATTACGGTGATAAATAAAAATAAATATTTTTAAAGTTGTATTTATCTTCTGTATAACTCTATTTTAATATTGGCTAAGTTAGTAAAATAAGAATATTATATCTTCAGGGATAATTGAAGTAAAATATAATAGATTCCATACTCTTACACATGTGGCTTCAAAATGGTTATAATTTCTACCGATATATGATTTTGGACAATAGTAATTATTAAAATGATATTAGGTCACATTTTAGGGTAATTTTATAATATTTATAATATAAATTTGTATCTTTTACTACTTGATTTACCTTTAAACATGGTTATAAAAATTATTACTAAAGTAAAAAATTCATATTCCCAAAAATAAAAGAATCATATTTACATAATTGGGACCCACTGATTAAAAATATGGAATTAATTTTTAATTACTCATAGCATAGAATTTTCAGTAAATAATTTGAAATTAATACCATTGATGGGGTGAAAAAATCGGTTATTAATGTATAGACAAGAAAAAATTGAATTTTTTTTAACTATATTCAATATAAAATTGATTACAATGTCCTAAATTGAATTAAATTGTAAAATAATATTCCATTTATACGTTAAAACCAATCAAAAATATAATTCATCATTATAAATTATTCTAATAAACAGTTGTTTTTAATGAAAAATTAGTATTTTCACTATCCATAAAAAATGAAACATATCATAAAAATACAAAAAAAATCCACGAAAAAAAATTTACATTTCATATATAAAATAAGAATATTATTTATTCAAATAAAATATATAGAAGTTTATAAAATTGGATTTAAAATTGTTTATCCATTAAAAGGTAGTGAAAATGTCTTTAGAAAAATATATGTTTTATGCATAAAATATGGATAATTCTTATCTTTTAAATATAAAATCAATTGAATGATTATAAAAAATATTTAATAGACTATATAAAATATATATTTCATTTATATAATTTACTAATTGTAAATAAATTAATTTATTAATAATAAATTTCATTCGATGAATTAAATTAAAAAAATATCCATTATATTAAATTGTTTTATATTTTATATTATTATTCATTAAAAAACATTTTATTAATTTTATATTTATATATTCTAATAATTTAATTTAAACTATTAATAACCAATATTTTATTTTCTATGTTATATCTTATTAAATATAAAAAAATATTTCATTAATACATTATGGTTTTGTAAAACCATGTCTTGCCCAAGATATCGAAGAAAGTTGCTTGTTCATATAACACATGATAATTCATTGTTTTATGCATTAAAATATATATAATATATTAAATGTATTTAAAATGAGAATCATTGGATATCATCGGGGAGTTAAATTATACCCACCTTAATAAAATTGGGTCTTCACAAATTAAAATTGATCTAAGTAATCCAGAGTCTGATTTTTGAAAACACTATTATTGGAAAATATACAACATAAAAAGAGTAAGTAAAACATATTATTAATAATTAGGAATGAGAAATGTGATGTTCCCCAAAAAAAACCAGGCATTCGAATTGGATAACATTATTCACAAGGAGAGACACATACATGGAGGAAAAGTATAAATATTTTTAGGGAGTGACTGAAATATTCAATCACAATGATCTTTAAAAAATATAAGGGACAATAATAAAAAAATATATGTTGATTTAAAATACCATTGGTTAAAGAAAATTTAACCTTTTTTAGATCCTTTTCCTAGAGTAGATGAATTACTTCACTACATAAGAATGTAAGGAAATAGTGTTAATTGATACATTTTTATAAATGAAATCATATCCTTTGTTTGATACTTGGAGTATTTATAATTCATTTCATATAATAATTTACATTATAGAATAAAATATTACATTAACCTATAGAACATTTTATATAGATAAACATAAACTATTTCATATGCAGTAAGCTTTTCCAAAATGAATATATCATTTATCATTCAAAAAAACAATGCATTTCTTATTTTTGACATTACAAACATGTGAATACCATTATGATGTATTATCATGAACCATGGTAAAAAATTTATTACAGATATCCAAGGTGACTTATTGTTTCAATTGAACAAAGGCTATTGGATATAGTCATTAAATTAAAAAAATGTTTTAAACACCATCAATGGTGGCATAAAATGCTTTTTCAAAAAAAAAACAATTAATATATCACCCCAAGGATTTATAGGTAAATGCATGAAACATTGAGTCTCCACAAAACACCAGTTTATTATAACCTTTCCATTGAATGGAATTTTTCCACCTCTATGATTTTAATTTTGAAAAACTAACATACACACATGTGTTCATTATGATATTTAGAGTCTAAAAAGACAAAAATAATTTTTGGTGAATAGTAAATACCCTTATGAAAAGTAAAGTGAATAGTACTATGTACCTTATGAATTGTAACTCATATTATTTTTTTATTTTCTTAATGTTATATGATAATTAGATCATGAATAAATTTTCAATGTGATGTAAAATGAATTAATGTTTTAAAATTGATAATTTTTATATAAATTATGACTTTAAATAAAAATTTCATTTATAATATTTAGAAATTATTTTTCTAAAAATAAAAAATAATGTATGAATTTTACAAGTTGAAAAATGGTTAGAGTGAATATTTGCGATTTTTATAACACACTCAAATTTTTAATGAATAATAAAATACAATAATTTCCAATATATATACATTATTAGTTAATGTCACCATTAATAGAATCATAAATGGTGTAATAACACATGGTCCAACCTCAAATTTACTTATTACTGTTAGGAGTAACTCGAATCAACAATTTTTTTTGTCTGGAATGAAATAATAAAATAATGAATAAGACATTCACAAATCACCCCTCTATAACACTATGTAAACTGCCCCTCACTCCCTCTAATCTTCACTCTTATAAAGCCTTGTTAAATGTCTAAATTATACTCAATTATCCTCCCATTCTCATTCCCCACTTCTAAAAGTCCTTATTTTCATAAAATACCAAAACCTCTCCCCTAAAGAGGCTCTCAAGAAAGATTACTTCAAGAGGTAAATTCCTTTTTTTATTTAATTTATTTATTTTCCACTTATTTCCACACCTCCTTTCATCCAAATGTTTTAATGACTCCAGTACCCTAAATGTACATGAATTTTGTTATGATAACATAATTTTTCATCATCATCTCCCATTTTTCATTATTTTATACTATATACGAAAACCCCATTTGAGATGTGTTAATTTGTCACATTCATGGACGATGGGTTTTCAATTTCAATTACCATCTTCAATTCTGGTCATGATAATATTTTGATGGGTAAAACATAATATAATATATGTATTAAAACTTATTTAAGGTTATTTAATCATTTTGAACAAATTATATTAATTTTTATATCAAAATGAGTACATTGTGATAAAATAACATCCAATTAACCCAAAAAATTTTCAATAAAGTTTCATATAATGATTCCTCTTCACTCCTAATAACCAAATGAAATTTTATAAAAATTTAATCTTAAGATTGTTCAAAAGTAACATACAACATAAATTCTATATATCCATTCTCATTCTTCATGTTTATATTTACATGAATATAAGTAAACCAATCATGAAAGCAAAAGAAGAAAACGCTCCAAGACAATGAAATTGAATTTCTAAACCCATAAAAAGACCATGAATGAACCTAATAAGGTTATTTAATATCAATTATATGTAAGGAAGGTTCTGGAATTATTAATTTTTTACTCTAATTTTGATTATTCAGGTCATTAAGATCAAGTGAGGAACACCTTTAATCTTAAGGTAAAGGTTTTCAACCGGAACCTCCATTATCATTTGGGTTAATTTTATTCTATAAATACCTCTAATATATTCTTATTTTTTCATATTTACACCACATATATTCTATGAGAATGCTCTATATATGAGTTAAAACTATAATATTACTTTCATTTTTGGGTGTTATATGTTCTAAAAATAATCATTCATTAATTTTTCCTGAAATACATGCCCGATTAAATGGAATTTCTCAAACTCATAATTATTTTCGTGTTCACTCTATAATATATTATTAGAAATTTTTTTTAAAATTCATATATTTTATAAATAAAATAATATTTACTTCACTATATGTTCTATACAAATAATTTTCAAAAAGAACTCTTCTTTTCAAAGTAAAAGAGTTTTTATCTCAAGAATTACTTGATGATTTTATAAGATTATCTTCATCTATATCAACTAACTTTTTGATTATTTTGTATGATATAATAAACTATATTTACTGAAATGGAATATGATTTTTTTTGACTATGTATGTACTATCTTATTACCATTCCCAAATTTACTTTGAATGGTTTGTGTATATGCTTGATATTCAGGAAAGTAATTTACATTTCATATATTTGTTTCAATATGAATGTACTTGTTATTTATGTTCATCCCCATTAATAT
Source organism: Viscum album (assembly GCA_963277665.1). Lineage (NCBI taxonomy): Eukaryota > Viridiplantae > Streptophyta > Magnoliopsida > Santalales > Viscaceae > Viscum > Viscum album. The sequence goes on from OY728132.1 coordinate 1,891,222,461, forward strand.
GAGGTATTAATTGGACATAATAAGTGATGGGTGGGTCCCACTATAGGCCCTTGATGCATCAATTGGTCTCATGAGAAAAACTACAGTCTTGGCACAAGGGAATTAAAATTATTATTTATAATAATTGTGGGATGCCATGACAATATGGTTATGATGTCCGACATTATAATCTATCTCAGTATGAAACTAATAATTTATAGTTCATGAGGTTATTTTACTAGTTGAATGTGAAAGATTATATTTTATTATGGAATTATTTATTAATCTCTTATACTTTCTATATTATGTTCAAGTTTATTTTTTAAAGGCATTTTTTTAGAAATTCAGAGTGCCTAATGTTTATGTTTAAAATATCATCCGTTGTATTACCTACACATAATGAGTGTTTGATCTTACCCCTTTCTTATGTTTTATTTTTTCATGGATGTGAAGAAGTGCTTTATTAATGAGCGGTATGAGTAACCAAGGAGATAAGGATATTTTCCAAGGAATTTCTATTTTGTATTTTATTTAAGGTTTTAATTTTAAACATATGTATGTATCTTGTTTACAGAAATTCTAAACTACTTTGTCTTTTGGGATGCATATTTCTTTTTTATATATCTATGTAATAAAACAAGGCACACACTCCAGGAAACTGGGGTTAGTCCCTTATAGTTCTAATAAGATGGAGTTGAGTAGAAAACATTGAAACTTGATTTTGAAAATGTAGATAAGGGAAAAAAATCCTTAGATAATATTTGAGGATATACATACAAGAACATACTAAAAATTTTGGTTTTTAATAGATTATGTGTATCTTTTTATAATATAAAATATTTTCTAGATAATATATGTTGAAATGGTTATGGGAAAAATGTACCTAGGAGTAACAACACTAACAAGGTGTTATGGGCTTGAGCCTGGGAATTATGGTACACAAAAATGGGCCTTACTTCTCACCTATTATAACACTCTCAGGAGATATAATTAGGATAATTAACAAATTAATTATTTTCTATTATGAAGGATTTAATTGAAAAATTATCCTCAAATAAACCATGTTTATATTTATGATATAAGTAATGCTAGGTATTTTTCTTTGTTGAGATTATACATTATGATTAATAACATAATCTAGTATGTGAAATTATTTATAATGGGTTCCTAGTGGAATGAATGGAAACCACATGAATGCGTGTGTCCCATATGTGGGTTTCCCTCCAATGAATGATTGTGTTATTTTAACTGGTTCTTTGACTAGTGATAAGAAAATTAATACTATAATAGGATAATGAACTCAGGATATGAACAATAACCTTATCTGTTTGGAGTATTCATATCCATAATGTGGAGGGGATTTTCTAGACCACATTATGAGATAACAACCTCCATCATTTAATGGGACTCAAATCCCAGTAATAGTGGAGTAGTGGATATGTTCATTTGGGAAAATATTTATCACGATTGGATGTAACAAAATAGAGAAATGTTTTATGGCGTTTTTTTATATATTGGGAGATGCCGATTAGTGGTGATCATCAACTCAAAACACAATGGAGGAGGTAGAAATAGATGTAATTTAATGGAGGGATTTTAATTAAATATTCATAGAAAAATAATTCCCTCATAAACAATGAACATATATGGAAAGGCACATTATGAATCTAAAGAAAAAAGAGGATGATAATGTTGAAATGTATGAAACTAAAATCACAAGGATAAGAAGACATTCCACAGACTACATACATAATCCAAGGATTAGGATTGATGGAATATTGGATGGTCTAAAATCATTCATCCAATGGTCTATTTGGGGTTGTTTATGTTTATGTCCTCTTTGGGTAAATTATGTGATGACTATATCATTAAAATATATATTTCATAAACTATGATTATTCAAAAATATTTCAGTTATTATAGTAGTTTTCCACTATTTTATTAATTAAAAGTATAGAGAAAAAATTGTTAAGAAAATTTGAATATATATCTTTCTTCCAAATCCAACTATTTAAAATCTTATTTCAATTTATATAACAATATCCAAATTATTTATTAATGTTTTATTTTCCCATGATTATAATTTCATAATTTTTAAAGGACATTACTTTCCTTTTTCAAAAAAGGATCATCTGGATTTTAAATTTTTTTTGAAAAGAATCTTTGTTTTATCACAAACATGATGAAGGATATTTGGTACCATAATGAAAAATATATATTTTTTGTCATAAATTATAAGTTTACAATTTTATTTTCAATTAATTTTTTTCCTAATATTCTAAACATTTAAAATTGTTTACATTGATTTTAATAGTGAAATGTTTATTTTGAAAAAATGTTTTAATATATTATTTATGGTATTTATATTCATCAATGACTTCATCCCTTAGTTGTATTTATTATATATTGGGGATAATCTATATCGATACTATTTTTATTCATTCAATGGATGTATTATGATCTTTTTGAGTTGGAATGTAAATTTCTGAAACCATTCATATTACTCTGTACGGTTTATGAATTTTAAATTGATTTATGTAATTATTAAAATTTCATATTCTAGTTTTACAATATGAATGATAATATTGTTTATTTTTCACACCTTTCAGATGAGGAATGCATTATACTTAATATGTTATTATGGTGTCCTGCTATAGTCCCATGATGCATCGACATGTCTCATGAGAGAAACATTCATAGGCTTTGGTCAATGTCTTTCACATTATTTAATAATTTGTAGTGCATTACCTTAATGGTATCTTTTAAATATATAGATTATTCATTCCATAATTATGAACTTAGTTGTTGTTTTCCATGTGATTATTCCATTACTCATAACATCAATAGAAATGTTTCTAGCTCATGTGATTATATATAAGAAAATATTGGAATAGTATTTATTCAATCAATATTATGCCCATTTATTAAATAAATGTAATTTATATAAATTATTTACATTTACACATCGATTATTCCTTATTTATTCATATATTGGGCTATAATCATACCATTATTGGGAATTATTTTTCACCCCACTGTAATGTTTCCTTTCCCCTAGATTCTATGATGTGTATTATGATTGATATATAAGGATATGCTAAATTAAAATATAGAATTCTCAAAGTAAACTATATTTTTTACTTAAGCTATTCAAATGTAATGTGAGACTTGTTTTTTATCATTTTTTCCAAGACTACTAATCTATTCTTTCCTTTTTGATGTGATTTCTTATATCTCGCACCAATGTATTGACATAGACACTAGATCAGGGTTATTGGGGTCTGGGTCCTTATAGTTGGTATCATAGATAGTATAATATAATCCTTTAAATAAAGAAGTATTAAACAATTAATTACATAATATATCAATATGAATTAATTTTTTGATAGGTCCATGTATTAGACAATATCCATAAGTTTTGGTAAGGAAGAGATTATGTGGGTTTTCCTAAAAATACATCCCTATATGGATTCAAAAAATGAATGTGATTTAGGAATAGATTTAAACATGGGTAATAATTCAAAATGTGTTGTGTTGGTATTGACTCTAGAATTTTAACATCCCATGTTTTCAAAAGGAATCCACATGTTTCACAACATATACAATATGGCACATCAGGAATAAATGAACCACTAAATATAATTATTTAATATGGAAGTTATCTTATATACATCAGAATTGAGGGTACAAACATTATTAAAATAATTGGGAAAATATTTTTTACACGTGTTTATAAAATTATTTATTCTTATAATTATTAATTATAAATGAACATAAACCCATATTAAAAATAAATGGATATTTTTTTTTTCTGAAGAATTATTTAAATATGAGCATGTATATTTTATGATGAGAAACAGATCACTTTTTGAATTATATTAATGAAATATATGTATATTATATTTTATATAATATTTAACATTTATTCCATTTGTTTTATAGACATGATTTAACAATCAATTCAGGTTTACACATAAAAAACTACAATTTCCAAAAAAGTGTGTTTACTTCGTTTTGATGGAACATATGTTTTATATTGATTTTTGATTCATTTATAAATTCAAATTGTATAAAATAAACATATTCTATGAAATTTAAACATTATAATTTCTTTTGGTTGAATATATATTATTTACCTTATAAGTTTCATGTTTTCATGAATAGTAAAAAATACCGAATTTTAAATGAATAACACTTCTTATCAAAGTAATTTACATTAATAAATTATATATTTAAATGGATTTAAAGAATATTTAGATAAATTATATATATTATATAATCCAATTTAATTAATTTTAATCAATTTTACATTTAAATTATATACAAATACACATTGAACATTTAAAAAAAATTAAATTAAAAAAACACATTTTGTCAACTAGTATATTGGATTTAGTTTTAAATAATTTCTACAACATATCCACATTCAATTTTTTAAAATTTAAGTCATATTAAGAATTATAATATTCATATTTAGTAAATAGGTTCGTTATATTTTTGGACAATATGAATAGTAACTTTAATAAAAACTTTATTAACATAGTTGTGGGAAAATTTGGTAATTAACGATAAAAATAATTTTATTAATATATAAAATAACACCAAAACATATAAAAATTTTATTTTTTGTGTAATTTTAAGCCAGGATAATACGTTTACCACTTTTAATACCTCAAGCAGATACTTGGATGGCTATATTCTCTTTATAGTATATTATTTTTAAAAATTTCAAAGATGACATACATATGTTTTAATAACTAAAACAATTTTTTATGATAAGGTTATTTAAAATAAATATTTAAATATAAATAATCTATGGAAATTTGAAAATTTTAATGTTATCCTGGAAATTTATTTTCTATTTTTAGCAATGAAATAATTACTGTAAAGGTTTACAAAATTGTTAGACATAATTATTTAAGAAATAGAAATATAAAATAAATGATTTTGACAATTTTAAAATAAATATAATTAAAAAAATAGATGTTATCTAAAAAGTTTATAGAATATATTGAAATTTTAGTGATAAATTAAAATAATTTTCATGAAATTTTCTTATAGTTAGGATATTTTTAAAAATACATCTAATGAATATTTTCAAAAATTTACATTAAGATATTTTAAAATATACAATATTTCATTAAATGTTATAAAATTCAAAAAATTATCATATTACTAAAAATTATTTTTATATGGTTTAAAATGTCATAAACGATCTATTTATGTTCATTTTTCAATTTATAGTGATTATATTATCCCGCAAAGGGGAAAAACACATGTTATGAGTGTGAGAGTTAATGTGGTCAAATAATGTTTAAAGAAAAAATATATGTATAAAAATAATAAAACCTAATCAATTTTTAATTGAATTAAATAATTTTTAGAAATAACCCTTATATTTTCTAACTAAATTACTTTTGAGAAATATATAATATAATTGAAATTTATATTAATTTAATAATTTGAGAAATTCCATGAGTTCCTCTCCCCTCTCTCATAAAATGTCACACACTCTTCTCTATTATTCATAAATAAAAACATTTTTTTTTCAACCAAAATATTACCATATACCCTTAAAGAATCTATCCACAAATTTTAGAGCCCTTATTTTATGCATATCACCATCCATAGTGGTCTTAAGGTGTTATGTAAATGACGTGGTACGAGGAAGAGGTATCATTTTTAATCAATTGTTTTTATTTTAGTTATTATTCCACATATATAAGATCATATTTAAACATGATTAAATATAAAATATATTATATAAAATATAAATTGAGGTTATTATATTAATATCATCATCAAAATACTTCTCCACATCCATTAAATGAGAAAATAAGAAATCATTCCTGTGCTTGTTAAACTACCAACTCACGGACCGATATAATTCGTTTTTGATCCTAGCCTATCAATAATAGTTATAATGATGGAACTAATGATTATATATGATATTAATGAAATATTTATCTTTATTAAACAATACTGTATAATATTTTTACATTTCAATGTACATAAATATTATAACATCCTTTGTTCATATGTGTAAAAAATCACCTCCACTAAACGATGTGATTCATTTTTTATCACGAAATCACATGGATGATATATTTAAGTATATTTAAATGATTAATATGATATTAATGGTATTATAATAATTTGGGATATATAAAATAAAACACACTATTTTACAATGATGATCACTGATAAATGAAAATTTTAGTCATGCGTACTTATGACTTAACATCTCCATGATTGTAACGTAGTAAAATTTTCATATCCATATTTAATGGATGTATTTAAAAGTATAATTTATTTATAAAATTGATTATTATTTCATGAATATTTTTATAAATATGATGGAATAATAGACAATTTTAATTATAGAAAATATAATAAATTCATTTTAGACTCATTAACAAGATATCATAAGAAACGTCTGACATGAACATAAAAATTTACGTAATCATTATAAAATTGTAATAAGTGATTTAAAGGACTGTAATAAAAATGAATTTTTTTGTCCAAAAAAATATAATTTAAGACTATTTATTATTCAGAAAGATAAATAATGTATGTGACTATTAAGACTCAAGGTAATAGTTTTTTTAACTAAATTATACTTATTTTATATATTGAAATGACCTATTTTAAAAATATTTATATCTAATATACATGTTTTTTAAATTGGTATTATGAATTTATTAATATGGGAATTAATGTTTTTGAAAATTTCATTTTTATAATTTCGCTCAATTTTTTTCTGAATTTACTCCTTTTAAGATTTTATGTAATGCAATTTATTTTTAAAACCATCTCTTAATGTTTTTTTTCAACTTTGTTTAAAAATGTAAAACTAAAATGTATTATTAACTTATATAGATTGAGAGTTTTCTCCTGATTTTATGACAATTTAATACATTAATATATTATTTATATGTTTTATAGTTCCTTTCAATGATAATTTTATCATTTGTGTCTGTAAATTTTTTTATATTTTAATTTTTTTACTAGAAAATAGTATTTTTGTATATGAATGTGTTTTTATAAAGGGTATAAAATAATTTTGAAGGGTTTTATTGATTGTTTATTTCTAAAAAATTGTTTATCATTGGAAAATCCCATTATTTATCATGATATGATGGGATGAGCCACATTATAGCTCATGATTTTTTTTGAGCTCCATTATAGCTCAAGATATAACAGGTGAGACCTCTTATATCTCTCCAATGCATTGTATACCTTATATATGGAAGTAAAAAATATTTCTATTCCATTATTAAGGGTGAATTTAAAATTGATATGGTAATTATGTCTATGGTAACCTAAATGATTTTTTAATGCATAACAATTCATTTTAAGAATTGATTTTTAATGGGATTTCATGTTTTACTCTGATAACATAACAACATATTTATGTTTCCTATTGTGATTATTTTTCTAATTCCATTTTTTAAAAATAATATACATTTTAAATGATTAATAGATAAAATTATGAGATCCATATGGAAATTGCAATTTTTTTCATAATTACGAATCGTGTTTTATTTTGAAGAGTTTTATATTGTGAAACAAATGGATACATAGTTTAAGTGTCCAGTTTTAATATATGGTTTTACATTGTAAGAGTTATTACTAATTTAATAAATCTATAGTATGAAAAAATCCTTGAAATTAAATTCTTATTAAATAAAAATATGAAATATAATATTTATCATTGGGCCTATATAGTTGTTATAAAAATATGGTTCAGAAGATATTAGTGATTAAGATGTTTTATTAACTATTAATGATATCATCATAGGATTATAATCTTTTATTTGAGTATAGCTTCATTTTCATTGAAAAATTATTGAAGGATTTATGTTAGAAAAATACATGGTGAGTAGCATTATTTTTATAAAAAAGAATTATTTTTTCTATAATTATTTGGATGTGTCTCTCATTTTTTTTAATTTTATAAGGATTATAATAATATATAATAAAAAAGTAAAACCCAAAGGATGGGTGAAAACCCATCACATCCGACAAGGAAACATGAATCAAACCCACAATTAAAAGGAAATAAGGGTGTATCACCTACCACTGGCCTACATGATGTCCTAGTTAGTATTAATTTATTATGAGCTAAAATATTTGATGAAAGTGGAATATAATGATTTTGGAAACATTTATTTTATCGAGTTGATAATCGTGGGATTGGAAAATTATTGTGTCATTAAGTGATTAATGATATTTGAGAATACATTCACTATATTTTGAATCATATATGATTAATTTAAAGATAATAATATGTTATTTTATTTGAGTAATAATGGTTTAATTATATTTTGGATGAATCTATGATTTAATTTTGGACTTATGTTGTTTTATATTATTTATGTAAATGTTAATCATATCTCGAAAATTATATGGAAAATTAATTTTTGGTATCAAACTACAGGAGTAATTGATGATTTATAGAGATAATTACTAAAATATATCATAGAAGCATATGGGATCAATTAATTTTGTAATTTAGTTTTCAATATTAATTGGTATTATTTCAAATAATTCCAAGAACATTTATTTATATATTGATTATGTGGGACTTTGGCTATTACATTTGAATTTTGTGGAAAAATTTTGTTTTTCATCATATAAAGGATTATTATTTTTCGAGAATTATCTTATATTATCCTAATTGTTTTAGTTTTGGATAATATCTAAATTCCTGAGGAATTTATAGTTCTACCTATTTGGATTTTTTTGATCTATAGAAGCTGATTCTAATTTTCTAGGAAAAAACAATTCATACAAAAGACACCTCATTTGGAGAAAATATGAGTTTTTGGTGGAAATCGATTAAAGTATAAAGCTTTATATCTCATTAAATTATATTTTCTTATGTTATTAGTCCATGTAGTAATATAATTCTTCAACTCTATGAAAAGTATATAAAAACATTATTAATTTAACTTTTTTACGATGAAATCAACGACATTTTAAGTCATCATATATTTATGGATTTGTGTTTGTTATCATTATTATGAAAATAATCACTATCACACTCTACCATAACATTATTTTTACCTCTTCCATGTCCATGGTTTTTACAAGGAATCTAATAATGTGTTATCTATGTATACCTTTATAATTCCCTTTCATTATTTTAAAGTGTATATTTTTTTAATCCTTGTTCTGATATAGAACTAAAAAAAGATATTATGAATAATAAAACCCTGGTACCTAAGACTAAGAGAAAATTGAAAGAAAAAAATTTATTAAATGGTATAGAATGTGATATTACATGTTTTATAAGGTAATCACTATGATAAATAGCATTCATGATACACCACATATAGATTTCATTAAACTGAATATTTTAATTTAATATGGAAGTTTTAACATAGATGTTAGAATGGTTGTTATGAATATTATTATCTAAATTATAAAAATATGGTTTATAAATGCATATATAATTAATTATTTTTTGTCCAATTAATTATAAATGAAAATAAATCCCATTTTATAATAATAGGAAATGTTATTTGAGAATCTATTTATAAATGCACAAATATGTTTTATGCCAAAAAAATAAAAAAAATCACACTTTTTGGATTATATTAATGAAATATATATAATCTAAATAATCTAATGTTTAATAGTAATCGTATATTTTCAATATACATGATATAATAATCAATAAACTTTTACAGAAAAAAATATTTATTTTTCTATAAAGTATTATTAATAACTTTTATTGGTTTACTTATTTAAATGATAGTTTTCGAAACATTTTAAATTATATTGAAAAATTAATTTTTTAACATGAAATCTGTATATGAAATTTTAGATTTTTTTATTTTTTTATTTTCCCAATATGTTTCATGTTTTGATGAATAATGAAAATACTAAATTTCAATTGGATAAACTTTTTTGTTTAAAAATGTCATAATTTTTAATTATATATATGATTTTTTTAATCTATAATTGGATATATTGTGTATGATATAATACTACTTAGGTTACTGGGAAAAATATTACAATGTAATTGGATATAAAAATATTGTGACCATTTGAACATTTTTACATTAAAAAACTCATCGTTTCATCCCACGTGAAGGATTATTATTTAATAAATTTCTATTTTTTTTAATTTTTTAAAATGGATTATATATTTAGAAAAACAAGTCCCAAATTTAGTATATTGGTCTATTTCTGGACAATATAAACAGTAACATTGGTAATTTTTTATTACAAATATTTTCTATAAATCTATAAATTAAGGGTAAAATAATATTATAAATACTAGAAAATTACTCAAAAACATGTCCTAGTTTTAATTTATTGGTTATTTTAGGCCACAATCATCCTTGGGCATATTTTATGACCACTTTTATCCACTTGGATGTCTTTATCCCTATATAAAATTTTATTTAATGAAAATATGAAGATATCGTACTTATGTTTTAATAAATTTAAAATTTATAATATTTGGTAATGTAAAAGATATATAAAAATATATATATATATATATTATTTGAAAATATATAATATTTATCTAAATCACGGAAGTTTATATTTCATTTTCATGAAATATACAATTACATTTAATTAGTACACACTGAAGATGCAATAATTTTTTAATTAAGAGAGATATAAAATAATTGATATAAAAAAATTAAAATAAATATAATTTGAAATAATTAATGCCATACAAGAATTTCATAGATTAATTTGATGTGATATTAATGTTATATGTGATTTTCTTCAAATTCATAATGTTTTTATTGTATTTATAAAAAGTCATGTAATGAATTGTGTTAAAAATTCTAATTAATGATATTTTAAAATAAATAATATTTAATTAAATGATATAAATTTTAGGGAAATATATAATTCAAAAAATATATAGGTGTAATGTTATAAATTTAATCAATGATTCATTTATAGTTCTCTTGGAATTTAATAGTAACACTATTTATTCTTAAAGATTAAAAGCACATGTTATCACGGTAAGAGTTAACTAAGATATATATGGGCTAAGTCAAAATGATAAAACATAAGAACTGTTAAAACATATTTAATTTTAATTTTATGAATTTAATCTAATCCACAATAATCTGATTTTCTAATCAAATCATTTCAAATCCACTCTGAATAAAAAATTAATTTATATTAATTTATTGTTTAATAAAATTCAAAGAGTTCACCTCACATATCATTTAAAATGGAACAAATTATTCTAAATTCCTAAAACATACGAACCTTTTTTGGATCATCCATGATCTACCAAAATATCTTCGTAGAATCCCTCTCTCAATTTCAGTGCACTTAGTTAAGGCATAACACTATCCATAGTGGTCTTAATGTGTAAACTAAATCAAGTGGTTTGAGGAAGAAGTTTGCTTTAAATCAAGTGATTATACAATATTTATTCTTCCAAATACATATAATATAGTTCAACCCTGATTTAATAATCACATTAGGATAATAAATATATTAATATTTTATTATGTTAAAATCCTCAAATTAATGTATCTCCACATTCAACAAATGGGGAAAAAATTTATCATTCGTGTGTACGGAGGACTACCAACTCGCGAACTTATATAATTGGTTTACCATCAGCATCTCCTAAGACCGACTATAATGATAAAAATAATATTAAAATTATTTATTAATGAGATATTTATCTGTATTAAATAATAAAATATCATTTTTGTTCTAACCATTCCATGCACAAACAAAATTATAACATCGTTGGTGCATATGTGTGAACTATCACCTCCCTGAAGCGATGTGACTCTTTTTTTGTCCCCAAATCACATGGATGATATATATGTGTGTATTTAAATAATTAATATGATATTTATTTTGTAATTATAATTATAGAATGATAAAATGAAACTTACCTTATTTTATAATGATCATTGAAAAATAAAAATGTTAGACATGTGTATGCACAACTTACCGTTTCCTTGATTACAAAATAGTTTATTTTTCATATCCTTAATTAATAGATAGATGTGAAATTATAATTTATTTATAAATGTTAAAAATATTAAATTAAAATCTCTCTAGAGAAGTTTGAAAAATGACCACTTTTGACTATAAAAATCATAAAAAATTCATTTGGGACTGATGTACCAAATATTATAAAAATGTCCAACATGAATAAAAACAATTAAATAATTTTTATAACATGTAATTAAGTGATATAAAAGGAATCATAAATATGAAAATAGTTCTAAAGAATGATATTAATTAACAAATTTTTATTATTATGGGTTATAAAGAATGTCTATCACTGGTCTGCCTAAAGGTAAGAGGCTAGTCACACATCAATCAGGGTTTTAAAATATTTATATTTATTTCTGGATGTTGAATCATTTTGTTCAGGTTCAAGATGAGTGTCTGAAAAAATTCCTTATGGTTTGGTGGTTTTATTCTTTAATCCCTAATATTGGTTATTTTTAATGGTATTTGGATAATTTGGCAGGGTGGGGTGTTTGTGATAGACCCAATGTGACTACATTGTGTTTAAATCATTAAATTAATTATTATAATGAATCTCCTATTGTTTGGGGTGTCATTTGAGGGCTTTTCAAAAAAATTCATATCACGCGGTTTGATAATGGTTTTACAATACTATTCTACTTAAACATGCATGTTGTGGAACTTATCTAGTAGCTTTCATAAGGTATGCACACGGTTTACAAAACTGTGCATCAAAACCGTGCATCCCAATACAGTTTAAATAGAATTTATTTTAAAAATCTGATTTATATAATTCAACCTCCCATTTTATGACCTACCTATAGGGTATCAACCAAAGAGATAGCCCTTCATTCTCCTTCATTTTGGGAAACTTTTGTGGTCATGTTTCACTAATGTTTAGAGATTGTAAATGATATATTCATCAAATCATTCTTTTTCCTATTCCCCTCTCTTATCACTCTTGATTTCATGGTTTCTCATAGTGGGGTTTCAACTTGGATGAACTATTGAATCTATGGTAGATGTGTCAGTCATTTTCATGTTTTTTAGTGTGTGTGTATTGGCTCTTGGGATATATTCTAAGTCCTTATGATGTCTCATCGCATTCACACACCATTGAGTTATTTGTTTCCATTATTTTCCATTCCATAATATACCACTGATGCTGGATATTTTCTAGTTGAATTACAATAATTTATAAATGTGTTTCACATAATTCTGATATGTTGGTTTTATTTATTGTAGTGTTTTCATGTAGATACAATTTTGAATAAATGTATTTCTGAGGGTTTATTTAATTTTTCATATAGAATAATGCCCTAAATTTTCCATTTGAAAAGTCAATTGATTTTAAAATGGTTTTTCATGAATATTCCAGTATTTATATGTATGCAAGGTGTCTGATAAAACTTCAAATGTAATTTTAATATAAAATATGATTCATTTTTTTATTCTGTTGGTAGTGTTTGGTAGTTGGATTGGGTTGTGACTTGAGAATTGTATGGGAATATTAGTATCTTTTATAGTGTGATTCACATGCATGGTTTTTAGTGTCTGTGTTTTTAAGAAACTATAATTTCTTAAAATGGTCCTTCCCTGCTATTTTTGACTGTAATAAAAGTTCCATTGAATGTGGATTCAAATTATATTACCACATTAAAACAATGTTTTTCTTCAAACATTGGTTTCTTAAGTGGTTCCTTGATAGATGGTTAGTTTCTAAATGATATGATATCCAATTTCTCATCTTTGGATATTTTTTTTATGTTTTTATAATGTTGGTGGAATTTTTTTTAGATAGAATTTTTTGTTGATTTTAAAGGCCTTTTTTGAATTGCACATGTAAAGGAAATGTTTATGGTAGTTTTAATGAAAATTATTTAGATAATTTTTTTGGTATATTGGAATAGATAGGGTTGATGTATTAGTTATAACTTTATGTCTTTTTAAAAGTGAAATGTTATTTTAATGGTTTTAATTCATAGTTGTCATCTTTGAATGTTTAGAACAATGTTTTATAGGAACATGTGATTTGAAGGCTTGGTTAGCACGTTGAATAACTTATTGTATGACAGGTACTCTTATAAATGGGTTTTACATATATGTTTTATAATATTAGTTGTTTCTCTATATCAGTGTTGAAAAGTTAAGTGATAATAGGTAAGCTAAGTCATGCGTGCGAGGGGCTCATACCTGCACAATATAATTCTACAATGGCTTCTTGGGCATCATTTAGAGGGTTGAGTGATAGTTTTTAATCAACCCCGATTATATGGGTTGGTAACCCAAGATTAGCTAAGTGGTCATGGGGGATGTTCCACTAGATTGGTGATTTTAGGGTGGCTAGTTTGTTATTCACTAGGGCGATTCACCATTTGCTGATAGGTAGTCTAGAACCAAGTATGTCTTAGTATTTCTTTAGGGATGTTTAAGAGTACACATGATATTAATATGTATGTTCTTGTTTACTTTTTGTTGTATTTGTTTTCCAACTTATACTTCATGTTCATTATCAGTGTGGATTAGTATCATTTTTTTGTATTTTTGTTTGGGTTTTGGTTATAAAATGGTCACCCATTTTAGAATTAGTGATGAGGTGTGTGTTGTTTTGAAAAGGGAGATAATTTTTTGTTTATTAAAATGAAAAAACAATTTTTATATATGTATTTGAATCTCGTGTTTATGGACTGTTTTTAGAACGGAAATGTATGGAATATTTTGTACCTTCCTACTGACCTGTTAAACCCACCCCATAACTGTGCCACTCATCATTGACAGACCCAATATCTTTTTTAGGATAATTTTTATCTAGTTCAAGTGCTCATTTTTAGGGAAGTTTGGTCATGTGTTTTACGATGACTGAGAGGTCACATGGATATCCTATTGGCATAGGCATGTTTTATTTTTTCTTGTTAGTTTTCAGTTTTTTCTCTAGTGGTATTTGTATCTAGATCCCTTTATATACTTATTTATGTTCTGTTGTTGGTTATTTCTACATTCTCAATTTTATTTGTTTGTATATTGGATCATGGTAATTTGGAAAAAATAATTCCTGCCCAATTTTTATTTGATTCCCGACAGAATATTCTAGCATGCGGGGATTAGGAGCTCCTATCAAGACATGTTTGGGACCAGGTCTAGTGTCGTGTCATATGGAATCCCAATATGGTTCATGACATTCCTTTTAACTAAATAAATTTTTTTTAAATGTTTTATTGATTTATTTTATAAATATTTCTCTTTCATTTCAGTGTTTTTTTCAATTATTTTAATGAATATTTTAATATAGACATGAATGTGTCCAAAATGGGAATTTTTAAAATTCTGTCGGTTGTTTACAAAATATAATATTTTGTTGTTTTATGTAAGGGAATTTATTTTAAAACCCATATTTAATTATCAATTATCAATTATTTTTTAAAATTCCAATTGATTATTTTTTTAACATATACAGCCTCAGAGGTTTCTCCCTATTTCATGATGGTTTAATACATTAATATTTTATTTACATAATGTATTGTTCTTTTCAATGAAAATTTAATATTTTAAATATGTGGTTTTTATATTTTATAACTGAGTTTTATGAGATAATGGTATTTTGATATATGAAAGTGTTATTATCATGGGTATAAAAGATTGTACATTGGTTTTTCTAATTATATGTTCCTTGTAATTTTTTTATTATGTGTTTATCCCATAATATCTCAATATAGGATTCTTTGAGCGCCATTATATCTCATGATATGATGGGTTGTTCCCTATTATAGCTCCGGATATGATGATTTGTGCCCAATTATAGATCATGATATGATGGGTGATCCCCATTATAGCTCTTTAATACATTGGATACTGCATATTTGGAAGTTGATCGTATGTTTATTTCATTTGTATGTGTGAATGTAAGAGGGATTTGGTAATGTAGTTCCACGTAACCTATATTATTTTTCAATTCTTTATAATTAGTTTTTGAGAAGTGGTTTTTAATGGGTTGTCATTTTATCATTGGAATAATGATTAGATTTCTTTTTTTCACTTACTGAACTTTTATTTTTCTCATCCCAAGTTGTAAACAATGTTTCATAGGGTTAAAGGATTAACAAAGACAGGATGAGATAAGAGGGATAATTTCGTAAATTATTCATAAATAGAAATCATCTATTACTATAATGACTTTTTTATTGTGAAGAAAAATTATACTATGTGTAAGTGTCCACTTAAAATTTATGGGTTCAATTTCTATGAGTTTGTCCTAAATCACTAGAACTCTAAACAAAAAAGAACATCGATATTAAATTCTAGTTAAAAACTATAGAATATGTAATTCATAGGGTCGGGTCCTTAAAAGAACAACCAGGTAAAAGAAATTTGGCCTTATTTTTCACCTTTTTTTTATTCTCCCTGGAGATATTCTTTAGATAATTAACATTTTCAATAGAAACTCTCATATATGATTTGAAAACATCATAATAATTAACAACGTGGGTTAAAATTAAGGTATATTACAATGACATGAATAGGTCATTATTTATACATCATACAACTGATCCTTTATTACTATACATTCCCCATATTTATCCATATTCCTCACACTATGATTTTTTGTTCTAGTCGTTAGTCATAACTATAATTAAATTGGATAATATTTAAAATGAAAAACATTATTTTAATGTGAAACAAAATGGAACTAATAAGAAATTTTTTGGGCCCACTATAACCCTTCAATGCCTCAATATGTCTCATGAGATAATGTATCTTAGGTGTAGGTCATGGCCTTAATCATTTTTATCAATTGTATTAGAAAATTAAATTGACGATATGTTTTATAAGTCAATAATTATGAATTAAATCACTGTGACATTAGTTATCGATTCTTGTGTTTTTATTCAATTAGATATAATATCAATGGAAACATTTTAGGATCATTTCATTATGTATATAGAATTATCAGATCATTGTTTATTCGTACTATATTATGTTCATGTTATTGATTAAATGGAATGTGTTTTATATTTATAAATTTCCATATTGATTATCGATTTTATAATCATAGATTAAATTATGTTCATACCATTACTAAGCATTAAAGATCAACCATTTCTTAGGTTTTCATTTCCTAGGGTTCCAGGAATTGCATTATGATTCATATCCTAGGATATCCAATTGTTAAATACTATATTACCAATGAAATGTATATGTTTTATTTTATTTTTTCAAAAAATATTTGTCTTCCATGTATGTACCTTTTAGTCTAAGACTACTATACTATTCAGTCCCTTGGGCTGAAATAACATACATCTAGAAATAATATAATACTATAGTCATTATATCCAAGACAACGGGGCTGGGACATTACAGTTTAGGTAGAATAAAAAATTAATTTTATTTATTTAAAAATTTGTAATATTACAGGTCTGAACAACCAAGCTACCAAGAATGTATATTTCTAATCATATATCCTTTGATTATGCCAAGAGACTCTATGTGTTATCATTTTATGAAAATTAATGGATTAATAATCTGTACAATGGATACATTGTGTAATACCGTAAACTTCCACAGTACGTTTCCCTTTGAATAATGTAGTAGCTTGTGTTGTACGCCACTTGGAGTTTGAACACACCATGACCAATCAAACTAGACGTTACGAAGAGTAATACCCACTTTTTAAAATTTTATAAATTTTATTTTTTAAAATGGACTTCATATTTGAATTCGGAATATTGAAATTATCTTAGGGTTAATTTTTGGTATTTTTCTAAAAACATTCAATTTTTTGATGAATAGTGAAAAACCTTGTGTTATTGTTTAAAAGAGACTTTTTATTAATTTAATTAGTTATTTTATTTTCATTTATTTTAGTTAAAAATAGATACATAATACATATATATGTTTATTTTAATTAATTGGATCAGTTTAATAACATGTTTAGATATATAAAATTTTATTGAACTTTTTACTAACTTTTACCCACCATCTAAGAGCATTTGAAAATTTTCATAAAAATAATTTTTCTTATTTTGTGATTTAAATTTCAAAAATCCAAGAAACACGGTTGACATTAGTATGTAAAATGTGGTTCAATAAGTTGAAAATATTTTTTGGTGAAAAAAATATTTTGACTTTTATTTATCATGGTAAAAAGTAAATAGCATTATTAATTGTAAAAATGATATTATAATTACCCAAAAACATATACTAAATCTATTAGATAAGTTTAATTAGACCAAAAAAACATTAGGAATAAAATATTATCCAATTTTATCCACTTGGATTATATTAAGACATCTTTTATTATTTTATTTAAAGAAGATTTAAAAGAGTTAAATTCAAAGTCTTATAGTTAAACATTTCTAATATAGGGTTAAACAAAATATAAATTATACTATAAATATTCATTATAAATATAAAAAATTTTCCAACATAACTGAATTTTATTGATTATTTTTATATATTAAATAATTTAATTTATTTATGACTCAATTATGATGTAGTAATAACCTTAATAATGAAATATTAAATTAATTGTTATTATAAATATCCAAATATATTTTAATTGGGACCTAAAATTAATTCCACTAATTTTCTAGGTTAATATGAAACTTTATATTTTAATAATTAATTTTTTTGAAGTGAGAATGTTTTTATGGATTTCAAAAATATCAAATATTAAATAGTGTCCAAATTGACAAAATTGGGTTTTTCAAAACAAATACAATATTAGTAAATTATATTATGTTCTTAAAAATATCAGGATCAGCCAAAAAACACACATAAGGTTATATATATTCATAATGAACCACTTGGGGTTATCTTGATAGTTTATCATAATTTTATTAACCATATAATATAAAAATACAAAGAGACATGGTAAATGTAAAACTATTTAACTAAGAGTTAAATCTAAAAGATAAGGTTAATATGGTAAAGAAAACCTATCTAAAACTAATTGGTTGAAAAGTTTTATAACAATCCCGACCATTTCTTCGAAATAATTTTTTTTGGAGCCAATAGAAACTGAAAAAGATTTTATTATAAAATAATATATCAAGAAGTTTCCTAAAGTGACCCTCACCTCTTTTATAAAAGGGTACTTCCCCTTCTCTTAATTTCACACCTCGAAAGCCATTTGGCTCAACCAAACCCTACCCAAATATCCTACCAAATTCACTAAAATCATCCTAGAGTCCTTAATGTTTTCAGAAATCCATCCTAAGGATCCCATTTCATTAAATCAAAAGGAAACACCCAAAGATGAGGTAATAATTTCACGACCCTCTTTCATGTTCTTTTATTCTTCCTCTTCTCCATTCTTTGTTGATTCCAAACCAAAACAATAACTCTAGTATATTCTAAATACTGTGACGTTATTATAAATATGGTACAACCATATTTGTATTTTATCCATCCTATAAATGACAAAGTCACCATACGTGCGTACGTACGACTTAACGTCTCCACATCGTGGTGTAGTCTGTTATTAAAACACTTCATTATTTGGATGGGTATAATAATGAGTATAACTAATGTAAAAATAAATATAACATGTTAATTATTATGTATATATTATATACCATTAAATTAAATACGATTTCACCATCAACATAATTATATCTTTGCTCGCTCATACGTACTGATTACCGTCTCCAAGAACGCGATGAGATTCATTATCCATCGTAAAAATTCATGAGTAATTTTCTTTTTATAAATAAAAATAATTTTTATTAACTTAATATCATTATGTATATAAATAAAATACATCATATATATAACAAACATGGCCTACGCAACCAATAATATAAAGGAAATGGAATTAGTTAACACTCGAATCGATGATACAACTGAAATATTATTAACATAGAAATATTATTGGATCAAATAAGATATCATATTTATGTATATAATTCATGAATAATCTAATAAAAATGTTTTAACTATTATACAAGAGGTTAACATATAATTTAATAAGGAAAATTATAACGTAAGAGTATGTTCTACAGTCTCTTTACCTATATGAGGTTGTTAATACGTAAGTATCTACTGGAACCTCTTTATCATCCACATATGTGTTTTATTAATAATTTAATTTCAAACATTTTTACTATTTAATAGACTGTGGGTTAAAGTCATTTAAAACATTATTTGACAACATATATTTTGAAATGAATTTTCCATCGTCTTCCAAACAAGGTACTTTATGACCTTCTCGAAAAAATTAAGTTACGAATGTCTTTTTTTAACTTATACGGTGGGTACGGATATTTTCTGCCATTATGACATCATCGATGCATCCCATTATAGATTATAAGAATATTTTCAAATTAAATGTTTTCTTTTATAATTATATGAATTTTGAATGATTTCAAAATAAAAAGAGATATTTCTCTACAAAAATTTTCGATTCCATCTTTTCCAACATCCTTTAATGGATTTTGATCTTGTTTGAAGTTGATTATTATGATACAAATCTTCCATATAGTATTGAAGGATTTGAGATTTGATTGAATGTGGATGTTTTATTTTTACAAAATTCTGCTATTATGGATTAAGTATTGACATTTCACATGGTACATTTTATACGAATGTTTATGTTATGTTTAAACCTTTTCATATGAGGAATGAATTGGACAGAGTAAGTGATGGGTGAAACCCACTATAGCTCCACAATGCATTAGTAGGTATAATGAGACAAACTAGATTCATGGCACAAAGCCTTGAAAAAATATTATTTATAGTCTTGGCACAAGGCCTCGACTATATTGTTATGATGTCTGACATAATGCCTTCCAGCATTATGAAATGTGCTATTGGTGTTACAAGTGATTATTAAACTTGTTGAATATCCAAGTGAATAAGTAAATGATACTATTTGATTTATCTTTTCCATATTTTGATGATTTTTAAGTTTAAAAGTCTTGTGTGTTAGTCATATACATTGCCTTAAATGTTTATTTTTATTCTTGAATGATTCTGGTATATTTTTATCCTTACTGAGCATCTGAGCTCACTTTTTCTATGTTTTATTTTTCCCATGATTCAAAGATATATATTATGACTAAACTACAGGGATATTCTAAGGTATGAATATGGTCAATGGAGATAATTTTGTTTTAATTTTTCATTTTTTTAATGTAATGTAAAACTTATGAATGTATCTAGTACTTTCAAGGATACTAATCTACTCGGCCTTTCGGGACATTGATACCTTATGATCATGCCAATGTTTTATAATAATGCACTGTCTTTGGAAAACTAGGGTCAAGGAATTACTATTGGTTTTAGAGAATGTTTTGTACAAACCTTGGAAACAAGATTTACATAAACTCTGATTGGAGCACATTACCCTAAGATATAATTTGAGGATTGGTATTGAATAACACCCTTGAATTTTGGTAATGAAGATATTTAGTGTATTTTCGAAGAAATACATCCCTATCTGGATACGATTAGGTAGAGGCAATTCTGACACAGATGTACCTAGGATTGAAAAATCTGACAAGGAGTATCGGACTTGACCTGAGGTATCCTGGTACACATCAACGGGCCTTACCTCACTCTTGGTTACAACACTCAGGGGGTATGCTTAAGATAATTCACATTTTATTTATAAACCATTATAAAGGATTTATGAGTATATACCTCTTAAATGAAATTTTTATTATGATTATGGATTATATCCATTAACTGTTCAATTTTTGTCAGGTGTTTTACATGTTTGGAATTACTTATACCGATTGTAAAACTAGTCTACTTTATGCCATTGTTTAGAAATGGAATCTAGTCAAAAAAATGGAAACCATATCAATCCATGTAATACATGTAGGGATTTCCCTCCTACTCAAGATAATTATAGTGGATCTAGTGATGTAATTAGTGCTGATTAGCTTGTCACCATATTGAGACAACTCACACAGGTTATGAATAATGACATTACCCATATGGATCACCCAGATGCACAACGTAGAGGATCAAAGTTAGACCGCTTCATAAGGAAAAAACCACCAACATTAAATGGGAATACAGATACATTAGTAGCTTAGAAATGTATAGGTTCCTTAGATAAAATATTTCATGCTTTGGGGAGTAGTTGAAGGGTAAAAGTTGTTATAGTAGTTTATCGTCTCACAGGGGATCCTGATCAATTGTGGTCATTAATCCAAAACACAAAAAAAAAAAGATGAATAAGTATTGAACATGGAATAGAGAGTTTAATGAGATTTTCATAGAAAAATACTTTCCTCGTGACCATCGAGCAGATATATAAAGACAATTTCTGAGTCTGAGGAAAATGGAGGATGAGAATGTCGTAAAGTATGAGGGTAACATTACCAGGTTATCAAGGCATGCAACATATTATATACGTAACCCATGGAGTAAGATTGATCTATTCTTTGATGGGTTAAAACCATTTCACCATCAAGAATTAGTCTCACAATCCTTCCCATCGTATGAATATATTGTCTCAGGCGCCATGAAGAATGAAAAACAGTTCTCTAGGTGTAACACCCCAAGCTTCCATGGTACGTTTCCCTTTGAATAATGCAATAACATGTATTGTACGCAACTTCGAGTTCTAACACACACCACATCCAATCAAATTAGCAGTTATGAATTGTAATACCCACTTTTTGAAATTTTATAAATTTTATCATTCAAAATGGATTTCATTTTTTGATTCGGAATATCGAAATTAACTTAGGGTGAATTTTTTGTATTTTTCTGAAAACATTCAATTTTTGATGAATAGTGAAAAACACCGAGTTAGAGTTTAAAATTGAATTTTTATTTAAATTTAATTAAGGTAAAAAGAGATACATAATACCTATATATGTTTGATCTGATTCATTGGAGTTAGTTTAGAATAATTTTAGATATATAAAAAGTTTATTGAACTTTTCACCGTCTTTTACCCACATCCTAGGAGAATTTAAAAATTCACATAAAAACTAATTTTACCACTTCTGTGAATGGAATTTCATAAATCCAAAAGATATGGTTAGTATCAATGAGTAAAATTTGGTTCAATAAGATAAAAATAACATTTGGTGAATAGTAACATTTTACTTTTATTTACCACGGTTAAAAGTAATTAGAGTAATTATGGGTAAAACTGATATTATTATTAGCCTAACACATGTCTTAATTCTATTGGATAAGTATAATTAGACCAAAACCAACCTTATAAATAAAATATGAACCTTTTTGGTCCACATGGATTAGATTAGGACATTTATTACTATCTAATTAAAAGAAGAGTTAAAAGAGTTAAAATCAAAGTTTAATAACTAAAACATTTTTAATATAAGGTTATACATAATATAAATTAGATTATAAATAATAATTAGATAGATAATAATATTTCATACATAATGGTATTTGATTTATTATTTATAGATTTTAAATAATTGAATTTATTTACGACACAATGATGATGCAGTAATTACTTAATTAATGAAATATTAAAATAATTGATATTATAAATATCCAAATAAATTTAATTTGAGACTTTTTGAGAATTACACTAATTTTATAGATTAATATTACATATTAGTGTCATTTAGATTATTTTTTTCAAAGTAATAATGCAGTTCTGAATTTAGAAAAAAAATACAATATAGTGTCAAAATTGACATAAAAGAGTTTTTAAAAAATATATTATATTATAAATTGATATAATATTCTAAAAAATATAAGGTTCACCCAAATGACTTATTTAATGATAGTTGTATAACTAATTAACCACTTTAGGGTAGAATGGGAGCATATAGTATGTTTATTAACCATTTAATATAAAAATACAAAGAGACATGGTACATGTCAAACTACTCATCTAAGAGTTAAATAAAAATGATAAGGTTATTATAGTAACCCAAACCTATCTAAAATCTATGGGATGAAATTATTTAGACCCATCCCCACATTAGACTCGAAATATGTCACTTTGGAGCCATTATAAACTGAATATGAATTTATTATTAAATAATATTTTATGTTTTTCCTAAGGTTCCCCTCACCCCTCTTATAAAAGGGCACTCCCCCTTCTCTCAAATTCACACCTTCAAAGCCTTTTAGTTCGGCCAACCCCTGCCCAAATATCATCTCAACTTCCCTCAATTCATACTAGAGGAATTTCTTTGGTCAGAAATCCATCTTAAGGAGCCCTTTTGATCAAATCAAAAGGAAGAACCCGAAGAAGAGCTATTGATTTCACCACCCTCTTTCAAGTTCATTTATTCTTCCACTTATTGTTTATTTGTTATTTCCATTCTAAAATAATAAAATATGTATATAATATATACTGTGATGTTATTATAAATATGGTAAAACCATATTCAGTATTTTATCCATCTTTTGAATGACATGTCACCCTTCGTGCATACGTACGACCTACCGTCTCCTCGTCGTGGTGTAATTGGTATTCAATATATTATTATTTCGATGAGCATAACAATGATTTGTAATTCATTTAAAAAATAAATATAAATTTATTATGATTATTTATATATGATATACCATCAAATTATATATTATTTTAATATCAAAAGAATGATATTGTCACTCGTGCATACATACGGATTACCATCTCCACGAATACGATGATATTCATTCCCCATCATATGCATTCAAGACAAACTTTCATTTGATGATTAAAAATAATGTTTAGATACATGATATAATTCTTTATATTAATTAGAAATATCCCATCCATAACAAATATGGCTCACATAACAACGAATTTAAAGGAAAACGAATCTGTTCACACCCGAAACGACAATAATACAAAGATATTATCAACAAATCGAGGTTAAAAGATCATATATGATTTAGTATTAATGTATATGATTATTTTATAATTAAATAATAATTAATTATCCATTATACAGGAGGTTAACCTACCCTCGACCAAGGAAAATGTACAAAGTTAGGGGTTTCTTATCTCACTTTTAATTCCGTGAGATTTCCTTTTGTTCGCCACTTATTTATTGTATGTGGTGTGTGTACTACCCATTATTGTATTCATTCTGTAATATAAATTAATTTATGGATATTTACATCATAATTGTATGATAATTCTTTCATGGGTGTATGTTTCATAAGTTACCAAATCAATAAGGGAATTATAAATTTCAATTTCCACTCATTCGACTTTATGCATACTTCATTGATTATTTTACTCCAAGATTATGTGTGGAATAACTATTTAGTTTCTTATTTCATAATTTACAATCCCCTTTATATGGATATAATTTTGATACACATAATCACTCCATTGATAAATTCTCAAGTCATCGATATGAACTTGATAAGAGTAATTTTAATTAAATCTCCATTTATTGAGTTAACCATCTAATTCATTGGTTTTGTTTTTACAATAATATGTGTTAATTCCCTTTGATTGTTTTACATTGAATATCCAATCATATTGAGTGTATTTATATTTTTCACTCATAATTATGTCGTAGATTTGTTGTTAACCTGATGATACAGTCTTTATGAGATATTTCATCTCAATTTACATTCCATTGAGACTCCATTGTTCGTATACCCCAAATCACTTTTATATGGTGTATATAATGTACTTTGACATAATATATCATTAATCTCATTATTCTTATGATATTAAAAAGTTTTCATTACCTCAATTATTTGTATTCAAGTGTCTCTCTTTTGGTTAGGATCACTAACTAAAATATCATTTTAAAATGTTTTAAATATTTATTATTCGTAATATTTCTCATCAATGTCCATGTTTTAAAAATAGTTTTAAGTATTTATTCATATATAAATTAAAGTTCTAGAATTAAAATCCTTTTTAAAAGCTTCAATGTGGTATGAGACACTTTGATTAAAAAATATATTTTTAAAATGACTTATTGACTAGTACTGTGACTTTTAAATGATTTCAAGAAAAAGGGCGATATTTCTCTCTAATAGTTTTGATGATTATTTTCATCTACTTCAATATCCATCATTATTCACAATTGAGTTTAATATATTAAATAAAATCATCCATATTGTATTGAATGAGTTATGTTTGACTTTGGATGTGCTTTTTTTATACCATTAATGGTTTATATTGAAATTATTGACATTTCATATGATATTTTTAATACAAATGTTTATATTATGTTTAAACCTGTTCATATGATGAATGCAATGGACTTAGTAAGTGATGAGTGGAGCCTTCTATAGATCCTAGATTCATAGGTAGGTCTCATGAGACAAACTAGTGTCTTGGCCAAATCTTTGAAAAAATCATATTTTTAGTCTTGGCACAAGGCCATGAAAAAATCTTATTTTTAGTCTTGGCACAAGGCCTTGACTATGTGGTTATGATAGTCTGGAATAATGAATTCCATTATTATGAAAGTGGTTATTTATGTTTCATGTGATTATTTGACTTGTAGAATATCCATGTGAATATGTAAATGAAATTATTTCATTTTATCTTTTCCATATTATGTTGAAGTTCAAGTATAGTAGGCTTTTGTTTTAGTTATACATTGACTTAAATGTTTATGATTATTTGTGAAAGTTTCCGCTATATTGTTATCCTTACTGAGCATCTGAGCTCACCCCTTTATGTGTTTAAATTTTCCCAGTATGTGAAGAAGTATTTTATGAATGACCTACAAGGATAGTATGAGGATATGAGTGCGGTCTATAGAGAAAAGATGTTGTTGTAGTTTTCCAATTTATGATGTAATTTAAACATTATGAATGTAACTAGTGATTCTAAGGATACTAAACTAATCGGTCTTTCGAGATATGATCTTTTGTGATCATTCCAATGTTATGTGATAATGAACCGACTCTGGGTAACTGGAGTCGGGGCGTGTCAGTTTGTATCATAGGAAGTTTAGTAAAATCCCTAGAAACTAGATTTAGATATACTATGATTAAATCACATAGCCTTAAGATAGTCATTGAGGATTAGTATAGAAAGACATTATAGAATTTTGGTATTTTAGAGATTTTTTGAGTTCTCCAAACAATACATCTCTGTCTGGATACGAGCAGGTAGAGGCAGCTCTGGAACAGATGTACTTAGGGGTAAAACTCGAAAACACCAATTTGAGCTAGAATCAAACGAGAACTGGTTCATGACAACGGGTCTTACTGTACTCTTGGTTACGACACTCTGGGTGGATATGCATAGGAAAATTTACATTTTCTTTACAACCCGATTTGAAGTATTTTAATATAGGATGAGAATAAATGACCTCGGTTAATCCTAATGTGTTTCAAATAAATAATATGGTGTCATGATATTCTATTAATGATTTTATGACTACTGTAAATCACGCAATGCTTTCTATTATTAGTAAATGGTTGGATTTCATGGAAGTCATAGTAACTTTGAGAATGATTTACAATGTGGGAATAGTGGTGGAAATGAGAAACAAAATGGAATATTGATAGGCTTGAAAGATATGGTGTTCATTCCGAATCAATTTTCCTAAAATATGATCAACAAAATACATATTAACCAACTCTCAGACTTAACAAAGAAGAGAAAGGTGATGAATGATAAGAGATCTAGTAGTGGATACCATAGAGAAAAGAATCCTCAATTTACATCATGCAGGAAATGTGGAAGGAGACACCCAATTAAGTGTCTCAATTGAACAAATAAATGCATTACGTGCGAGAAAGAAGGAAATAAAGTGAAAAAATGACAAGA
This sequence comes from Viscum album, assembly GCA_963277665.1. Lineage (NCBI taxonomy): Eukaryota > Viridiplantae > Streptophyta > Magnoliopsida > Santalales > Viscaceae > Viscum > Viscum album. The sequence continues at coordinate 1,891,250,101 of OY728132.1, forward strand.
AAAAATAAAGAGTACTATGGAAGAAAATAAAAATGGTCCCAAGATTCCATTTATAGTCATTTTCCATAAATGTATGGGACATGGCCATTACCTGAGTGAATGCCCTATTCTGTAGGATATTTTATTGGTCAAAGACGAAGATATGTGGAATTAAATGGTTGGAGAAATGATTAAAATTTTTAGTGCTTCTTGTTGATGGTATTACTTTAGAATAATTTTCTCTTGTATTTTTATCCCTAAAGTTTTCCATGTGAGAATGATATTTGAGGAAGACTTATCTTTTAATTTGTAGATATAGTTATAAATAACCATTTGGTTTTATATGTTCATTGGATTTGAGGAAATTACAAGCTATTATATTATTGGATGAAAATTTAATGTATGAGATAACATTTGTTGTTAAATTATGTTATGGTTATTTTGAGGAATTTATCTCTTTTTGGTAATGTTATAATGTATAGTTTTTGAAAAAGGACAACACGCAGACCGCGTGATAACCCGTCACGTTGGACAAAGCTGTGGGAATCAAACCCACAACCAAAGTGCGATTGAGATTTGTCACCTACCACAGGACTACGTGAAGTCCCTGGTTAGTGTGACAAAATATTTTTAGCTAAATGATTTATTGAGAAATAATAAGTTGATTTGGGATCTTATGTATTATCAATTAAATACCTTTAGTATAGGAAAATGATTTTGTGATCAAGTGGTAAATGTTATTTTGGAAGATGTTCTCTTTTTTGGGGACACTATATGCCCAATGAAAATAGAATACTATAGGATTTTATTTGAGGAGTAATGGTGGATTTTAACCTATGTTTTTATTATGGATTTATAGTGATGTTGGATATTTAAGGAAATGATTAACCTATAATAAAGAATATGTTATTAGGTTAATTAATTTTAAGTACGCGACTTTAAGAGTAGTTGAGGTCATTTGGAGATAAAATTTAATATGGAAGACTACATAACCAAATTCAACGATTTTTTGGGTTTAAATATTAGTATGGATTACACTAAATTATTTTAAGGATAATTGTTTATTGAATGGTATTTATTTATCTTTGGGGTATTGATGGTTTAATTTTATAAATTAGGATTAGTGTTTCTTTCTCTAATAGAATATCCTTTTGGGGGATCAACATATCTTATACTAACCATTTTGGATTTGATTAATCTCTAAAGACAAGGTAAATATATAGTTTATCCTTTATTAATCATGTGATTCTATAAGAAGGTTATTCTATCTCTTCTAGTGTGACCAAGTCTTCTTGAATACATATCGTGTAAAAATGAGTTAGTAGTAGGAATTTATTTAAGAATGAAATGTTACTTAAAATGTATGTATATATCTTTATGTTATTAGTCAATATCAGAAATGAATTAATTATATTTATGTAATGTTACTTAAAACAAAAAAATGTTGTCCGTTTACTTTTCATACTGGGAAACTAATGACCGTTTGTCCCATCAGAAGTTTGTGGTTTTCTTGGTGTTAAATTTCTCCTGATCATGTTTTCTATCCCTATCCATAAGAACATGAAACATAGTTTATCATCCATATCCATGTTTTTCTACATGGAATCCTAGTATAGGTTATTTCGGGTGACCTTTTTACTTCTATTTCTTTCTTTTAATGTGATAGTTTTATTGAACCTTTTTCTGATTTGAGACTTTCCATCATATTCCCAATCCCAATTTTAAAAATTGAAAGGACACAATTTATTGAAGGAGGAGAGAATGTAACACCCCAATATTCCACGGTACGTTTCCCTTTGAATAATGCAATAGCTTGTGTTGTACGCAACTTCGAGTTCTAACACACACCACAACCAATCAAATTAGACGTTATGAATAGTATTACCAACTTTTTGAAATTTTATAAATTTTATATTTGAAAAAAGACTTCATTTTTGGATTCAGAATATCAAAAATAGCTTAGGGTGAATTTTTTGAATATTTATGAAAACATTCAATTTTTGATGAATAGTGAAATGCACTGAGTTATAATTTAAAACAAAATTTTTATTTAAATAATAATTTATTTTATTTAAATTTAATTATGGTCAAAATATATACATAATACCTATATATATTCATTGAAATTAATTGGAATTAGTTTAGAATAATTTTAGATATATAAAAATTTTATTGAACTTTTCACTATCTTTTACCCACCTCCTAAGAGAATTTTCAAATTCACATAAAACATAATTTTACCGCTTCTGTGAGTGGAATTTGAAAATTCGGAGAGACACGATTAATATAAAGGATTAAAATGAGGTTCAATAAGATAAAAATATTTTTTGGTGAATAGTAACTTTTACTTTTATTTACCACAGTTAAAAATAAATAGGGTAATTAAGGGTAAAAATGATATTAGTATTACCATATCACATGTTCTAATTCTATTGGATAAGTATAATTCAACCAAAAATTACCTTATGAAAAAAATATGATCCTATTTTGTCCACATGGATTATATTAGAACATTTATTATTATTTAATTCAAAGAAGAGTTAAAAGAATTAAAATCAAAGATTAATATTTAAAACATTTTTTATATAGGGTTATGAATAATATAAATTTAATTATAAATATTAATTAGAAAGATAAAAACATTTCCTACATATTGGTATTTTATATATAATTTTTAGACATTAAATAATTTAATTTATTTATGACACAATGATGAGGTAGTAATTACATAATTAATGAAATATTAAAATAATTGATATTATAAATATCCAAATAAATGTAATTTGAGACTTTTTACGAATTCCAATAATTTTATAGGTTAATATTACATATTAGGGTTGGTTAGATGAATTGTTTTCGAAGTAATAATGCTTTTATGAATTTATAAAAAAATACAAAATATTGTCAAAATTGACATAAAAGAGTTTTGAAAAAATATTTTATATTATAAATTAATATAATATTCCTAAAAATCTAATATTCGGCCAAATGAGTTATTTAATGATAGGTGTGGAATTAATGAACCACTTGGGGGGTCTCTTGGAAGTTTATTGTAATTTTATTAACCATATAATATAAAAATACAAAGAGACATGGTAAATGTCAAACTATTCATCTAAGATTTAAATATAAATGATAAGGTTATTATAGTGACCCAAACCTGTCTAAAATCTATTGGATGAAATTTTTTCAACCCATACCCACCTTATCCTAGAAAGAAGTAACTTTTTAGCACTTATAAACTGAATATGAATTTATCGTAAAATAATATTTTCAGTTTTTCCTAAGGTGCCCCTCACCCGTCTTATAAAAGGGCACTCCCCCTTCTCTCAAGTTCATACCTTCAAAGCCATTTGGTTCGAAACACCCCTGCAAAAATATCATCTCAATATCCCTCACTTCATCCTATAGTGAATCCTTTGTTTAGAAATCCAACTTGATGAGCCCTTTTGATTAAATCAAAAGGAAGAACCTGAGGAAGAGGTAATGATTTCACCACCCTCTTTATAGTTCTTTTCTTCTTCCACTTATTCTTTATTTTTTATTTCCATTCTAAAATAATAACTCCAGTATCTTCTATATACTATGATTTTATTATAAATATGGTATAACTATATTCAGTATTTTATCAATCCATTGAATGACATGTCACCATTCGCGCGTACGTACGGCCTACCGTCTCCACGTCGTGGTGTAATTGTTATTCAATATATTATTATTTGGATGGGTATAATAATGATGTGTAATTCATGTAAATAATAAATATTACATGATAATGATTCTTTATATATGATATACCATCAAATTATATATTATTTTAATATCAAAAGAATGATATTGTCGCTCGTGTGTAGGTACAGATTACCGTCTCCACGAACGCGATGAGATTTATTCCCCATCATATCAATTCAAGACTAAATTTCATTTGATGATTAAAAATAATGTTTAGAGATATGATATAACTCTGTATATGAATAATAAATATCCCATCCATAAAAAATATGTCTCACATAACAAAGAATATAAAGGAAAATGAATCCGTTCACAACCAAAACGATTATAATACTAAGATATTATCAATATATTAATGTTAAAAGATCATATATGATATCATATTAATGTATATGATTCTTTTATAATTAAATAACAATTATATAAACATTATAAAGGAGGTTAACCTACCCTTAACTAAGGAAAAAGTACAATGTAAGGGGTTTCTTATCTCACTTTTAATTCCGAGAGATTTCCATTGTTCGCCACTTATTTATTGCATGTGGTGTGTGTACTGCCCATGATTGTATTAATTTTGTAATATACATTAATTTATGAAAATTTACATCATAATTGTATGATCCTTATTTAATGGGTGTATGTTTCATATGATTCTAAATCAATAGGGGAATTTGAAATTTCAATTTCCACTCCTTCGGATTTACGCATACTTAATTGATTATTTTAATCAATGATTATGTGTGGAATCACTATTTATTTTCTTATGTAATAATTTACACTCCCATTACTATGGATAAACTTTTTATACACATAATCACTCCATTTATAAATTCTCAATTCATCAATATGAACTTGATAAGAGTAATTTTCACTTAATCTCCATTTATTGAGTTAAATATCTGATTCATTGGTGTTGTTTTTACAAGAATATGTGTGAATGTCCTTTGATTGTTTTACACTGAATATCCAATAATATTGAGGGTATTTATATTTTTCACAGATAATTATTTCGTTGATTTATCCTTATCCTAAGGATATGGTCTTTATGATATATTTCATCTCAATTTACCTTCCATTTAGACTCCTTTGTTGTTATACACCAAATCACTTTTATATGGTGTATATAATGTACTTTGACATAGTATATCATGAATCCCACTATTCTCATGATATTAAAAGGTTCTTATTACCTCAATTATTTTTATTAAAGTGTCTATATTTTTGTTAGGAACTCTAACTAAAATATCATTTTAAAATGTTTTAAAGATTTATTATTGTAAATATTTCTCATTAATGTACATGTTTTAAAAATGGTTTTAAGGATTTATTCATATGTACATTAAATTTTTAAATTTAAAATTCCATTTAAAAGTTTCAAAGTGGTATGGGAGACTTTTACTCAAAAATATTTTTTTAAAACAGCTTCCTGACGAGTAGTGTGACTTTTAAATGATTTCACGAAAAAGGGGGATATTTCTCTCTAATAGTTTGGATGATTATTTTAATCTATATCAATATCCTTCGTTATTATCAATTGAGGTTAATCTATTACAAAAAAATAATCAATATTTTATTGAATGAGTTATTTTTGACTGTGGATGTGCTATTTTTATACCATTCATGGTTTATAGAGAAAGTATTGACATTTCGTATGCAAGTTTTAATATGAATGTTTATGTTATGTTTAAACCTGTTCATATGAGGAATGAATTAGACTTATTAAGTGATGGGTGGATCCCGCTATAGATCTTTGATGCATTGGTAGGTCTCATGAGACAAACTAGTGTATTGGCACAAGGCCTTGAAAAAATATTATTTGTAGTCTTGGCACAAGGCCTTGACTATGTGGTTAGGATAGTCTGGAATTATGCATTCCATTATTATGAAAGTGGTTATTGATATTGCATGTGATTATTCGACTAGTAGAATATCCATGTGAAGAAGTAAATGGAATTATTTCATTTTATCTTTTCCATATTATGTTGATGTTCAAGTTTAATAGTCTTTTTTTAGTTATACATTGCCTTAAATGTTTATGCTTATTTATGAAAGTTTCTGCTATATTGTTATCCTTACTAGGCATCTAAGCTCACCCATTTCAATGTTTTATTTTTCCCAGGATGTAAAGATGTATTTTATGAAAGACCAACAAGGATAGTATGAGGATATGAGGGTGGTCTATAGAGATAAGATGTTGTTGTAGTTTTTCACTTTATTATGTAATGTAAACTTTATTAATGTATCTAGTGATTCCAAGGATACTAAACTAATAAGTACTTCGAGACTTGATCTTTTGTGATCATGCCAATGTTATGTAATAATTCACCGACTCTGGGAAACTTGGGTCGGGGCGTTACACTATGTCTTATGACTTCAATGAAAAGAAATAGAAGAAATGATCTGTTGATCCCACTGGAAATGGAAATTAGGGGAAGATGAGAATTGTTGAATATCCCTCCTATTGTAAATGTGGTAAGAAACACACCGGTACATGCCTGAAGGGAATGCGAGTCTATTACATGTGTGGTGAAAAATGCCACCAAGATCATGATTTTAAGGAAAATCAAGAGGTTGTCAATGTTGAATACTACACTTGTAGAGAAAAGATACATTATGAAAATGAATGTCCTATTTTCCAAGGGAACTTAACTTAGAAAAGGAAAAGGTAGAAATTCCAAGCTTATGTGATCACTACTACTGAGGATGAAGCTCATAAAGACCTGATGGTTTGTAATTTAATGGTTTCCTCATGTTTTTGAAATTAATTATTTGATTTTGGATCATGGCATTGTTTCATATCTTCATAGTTTGCTATGAAAAATAGATATTTTCAATTTGACATAACAAGGGAGTTGTCAGTCAAAACTTCTAAGGTAAGTATCATCGCAACAATTTTTTTTGAATCAGTTCGCATTAGGTAAATTAAAAGTTCTTTATCTACTACTATCAACATCAAATCCATGATTAAAATTGATATAATCCTATGAATGTATTGGATTTCGGACCATGATGTGAAAATTAATTGTAATAAGAAGAAGGTTACAATTATCGATGATGATAAGGAGTGCCTTATCTTTAGAGAAGAAATGTCACCACATGATTCATATCAATATCCAACCCCATTAGCTCTACTAAATTAAATTATCATAGAGGAAGAGAATTAAAAAATTATTAGTGAGGAAACTAATTTTTTAATATAGGTTGTACCTATTGTGCCATATTATGTTGATGTGTTTTCAAAATATTTACCTGGAAATCCTCTAGAATGAGAAATTCAGTTTTCCATAGATTTAGTTCCTGGTTCAAGGCCAATATTGAAGAAACCTTATAGAATGGTTACGGTATAATTAGTGGAATTAGAGAAACAACTTGGGGAATTGAGTAAAAAAGGATTTATTCGACCTAGTGTTTCTCCATGGAGATCCCTTGTCCTTTTTTTTATAAATAAAGATGGATCTTTGATGTTGTTCATTGACTACTGGGAGATTAATTCTATAACAATAATGAACATGTATCCCCTAACTTGCATTGATGATTTATTCGACCAACTTCATGGAGCTCAATATTTTTCAAAGATTGTCCTTCAACATGGATATCATCATTTGTGTTTAAATTAGGGAGACATTCAAAAAAATCATTTCGAACTAGGTACATGAATTAAGAGTTTACAGAAATGCCTTTTGGATTGACTAATACACCCTCATATTTATGGGTGTAATGAATAGATTTCTCAAGGAATATCTTGATGCATTTTTAGTGGTATTTATTTATGATATCTTGGTATAATCAAAAATCATTGAATATCATGAAAATCACTTGCAGATTATTCTATAAACCCTCAAAATAATGAATTATATGGGAATTTTTGAAAGTGTGAATTTTGGCCTAAAGATAATTCTTTTCTTGGCCATATTTTCTATAAGGATGGAATCTTGGTTGATCCTTAAATGACCAAGAAAATCCATAAATGGCCAGCACCGACGAGTATAACTAAGATATGCAGTTTTATTGATTTAATAGGTTATTATCAAAGTTTCATCAAGAATTTTTCCTGGTTGGCTAAACCATTAACCAAGATCACATTTGAAGGGTTTAAATTTGTGTAGAAAAATTAGTGTGAAGAATGTTTTGAAGAACTAAAGAGAATATTAGTGAATTCTCCTATCTTGACTCTACCATCAGGGAACGATGGGTTTTTTATTTATAGTGATGATTCAAAGAAAGGACTTGGTTGTGTCCTTATGCAGAATGATAGAGTTATTGCGTGTGCATCACAAGAGCTAAAAATTCATAATAAAAAGAGTCCCACTCATGATCTTGAGTTAGAAAATATAATCTTTGCTTTGAAGATATGGATACATTATTTCAATGGTGAAAAAGGTGAGATTTATACTGATCACAAGAGCTTTATGTACATTGTCTCATAAAAATAACTCAACATGAGGAAAAGGAAATGGCGTGAAATACTCAAGGATTATGATTTCACATTAAAATACCTCACAAAGAAGGAAAATAAGGTGGCATATGCATTGAGAAGAAAATTTCATGTAGTTTAGAACAATATGAGAGTTGAAAGGGATCTTATTTTCATGTATGTAGTAATGATGGATATTGGAATAAACATGGAAGGTGAAACATCTATACTTTTTCAAATGGTTTCCAATCCATATTTACTAGAAAGGTTTAAAACTTCTCAAACTAATGATGAGGAGTTTCAGAAAAAGATTAATGTTGTAAAATGTGGGAGATTGAGTGATGTCATATATTAGAACAGAATTTTGATATTTGGTAAGAGACTTTGTGTTCCTGATATACCCGATCTAAAAAGAGAATTTTTGGATGATTCTCATAGCTCTAATTACTCTTTACACCCTAGGAGAACCCAAATGTATAGATATTTTAAGTAAAATTTTTAGTGGGACAACATGAAGAGAGATATTATGGATTCTGTGTCAAAATGTATGGTTTTTAAAGAAGTGAAAGATGTATGGAAACATCCTGGAGGAGTCATGCAACCTATTACCATACCTGAGTGGAAATAGGATAATATTACGATAGAAATTTTCATGGGGCTACCAATGTCTCTTAGAAGGAATGATCCAATATTGGTCATTGTTGATCGTCTTACCAAGACTGCAAGCTTTCTTGCTATAAGAGAAGATTTACCACATGAATGTATAGAATGAGTATATATTAATGAAGTTGTAAGACTCCATGGTGTACCCCTATCAATTTTTTCAAATCATGATCCCCGTTTTACATGACGGTTTTAGAAAATAATTCATAAGGCCTTGGATACTGAATTTCATTTGAGCACTACCTACCACCCTCAAACCAATGGATAATCAGAATGGACTATTCACACCATAGAAGACATGTTGAGATCTTTATCACATGATATTCATTGTATGTTGGATCAATATTTACCTATGGTAGAATATTCCTATAAAAATATATTTCATTCAAGTATTTAGATGGAACAATATAAAGCGTTATATAAAAAGAGATGTCTCACACCAACTTATTGGGATGATGTTAGTGAAAGGAAAGCTATTAGCCCAGAACTTGTTGAGGAAATAGTGAAAAAGGTGAAGATTTTACAAACCCACATCAATGTAGATCAAAGTAGGAAAAAGAGCTATCCTAATAATTAGAGGGAGGATTTGGAATTTCAAGTAGAAATTATGTTTTCTTTGAGGTATCTCAAATGATGGGTGTTATACGATTTTCTAATAAGGGTAAATTTAGTCCAAGGTACATCAGGCCTGTCAAAAATCTTGAACAAATTGGAGTTGTGGCTTATCATTTGGCAATGCCCCTAGGTCTCCCCAAAGTTCATGATGGGTTCCATGAATCATTGTTGAGAAAATATCTGCCTGACCCAACATATGTACTCACCTATGAGGAAATTGAACTGTATCATGATCAATCTTATTATGAAGAGCATGTCAAGATTCTTGATACAAGAGAACATGTGATGATAAACTATAAAACTTTTCTGGTAAAATTTCGATGGAGAAACCATAAGATAGAAGAGCCAACGTCGGAACCTAAATATCTTATGATGAAGAACCACCTGAATATTTTTATGTAGTAATATACTAGAAATAACGAGGTCCAAATTATTTTATGTAGGGGAGAATGTTCTACCCCAAGCCTCCACAGTACGTTTCCCTTTGAATAATGCAGTAGCTTGCGTTGTACGCAACATGGAGTTTTAACACACCACGACCAGTCAAACTAGCCGTTATGAATACTAATACTCTCTTTTTGAAATTTTAGAAATTTTATTTTTCAAAATGTAATTCATTTTTGAATTCAGAATATCGAGATTTTCATAGGGAGATTTTTTGGTATTTTTTTGAAAATATTCAATTTTTGATGAATAGTGTAAAACAGTGCATTATTGTTTAAAAAAAACTTTTTAATAAAATATTTGTTACTTTATTTTAATTTATTTTAGGTTAATATATACACATAATACCTGTATATGTTCAATGTAATTCATTTTATTCATTTTATAATAATTATTTATACATAAAATTTTATTTAACTTTTTTTGTCTTTTACCAACTTCTAAGATCATTTCCAAATTTTCATTAAACATAATTTTACTACTTCTATTAGTTTAATTTCATAAATCCTAGAGACATTGTTTACCTCAGTATGTAAAATGTGGTTCAATAAGATGAAAATAATTTTTGGGGTATAGTATCTTTTGTCTTTTATTTACCACGGTTAAAAGTAAATAGCGTAATTAAGGGTAAAAATGATATTATAATTAACATAACACATGTCCTAATTCTATTGGATAAATGTATTTATACCAAAAAAAACCTTATAAATATAATATGATCCTCTTTGCTCCACTACTATTAGATTAGGACATTTATTATTATTTTATTTAAAGAAGAGTTAAAATAGATCAATTCAATGTTTAATAAAAAAAGAATTTTTAAAATAGGATTACACACAATATAAATTCTATTATAAATATTAATTATAAATCTAATAATATTTCCAACAAAATTTCAAATTATTATTAATTTGTAGACAATAAATAATTTAATTAATTTATAAGACAATGATGATGTCGTAACTACCTTAATAATGAAATATTAATATACGTGATATTATAAATATAAAAACTAATGTAAATTTAGACTTCTGATAAATTACAATAATTTTATAGTTTAATATGAAATTTTATTATTGATTAGATAAATTTTATTCGAAGTGATACAATTTTTATGGTTTTCAAAAAAATGAAATACTAAATACTGTCAAATTTGACATAATTGAGTTTTTAAAACAAATTCAGTATTATTAATTGATATAATATTCCTAAAAATGTACGGATTGGCCAAAGGACATAGATAAGGTTATATATATTAATAATTATCCATTTTGGGTTCTCTTAAAAATTTATAGTAAGTGTATTAACCATATATTATAAAAAAAAGAGACATGGTAAATCCCAAACTATTTAACTAAGAGTTAAATATAAAAGATAGGGTTAATATGGTTACCTAAAACTATCTAAAACCTATTGGTTAAGAGTTTTTAGACCCATTCCCAATTTAATATATAAATAAATCATTTTTGATCCATTAGAAAATGAAAAATTAATATAATATTTCACGATTCCTAAAGTGGCCCTCACCTCTCTTATAAAAGGGTACTTCTACTTCTCATAATTTCACACCTCCAAAGCCATTTGTCTCAGCCAAACCCCACCCAAATATCCTTAAAACGTCTCTCACATCAACCTAGATTATTTAATTTGATCAGAAATCCATCCTAAGGAGACCTTTTGATCTACTCAAATGGAAACACCTGAAGAAGATGTAATAATTTCACCACCCTCTTTCAAGTTCATTTCTTCTTCCACATCCTATTTATTTGTTGATTCCAAACCAAAATAAATACTCCAATACCTTATACATACTAAGAAGTTATTATAAATATGGTACAGTCATATTTTTTATTCTATTTATCCTATAAATGACTAAATCACCATATGTGAGTATGTACGACTAACCGTCTCTATGTCATGGTGTAGTTTGTTATTCAAACACTTCATTATTTGGATGGGTATAATAATGAGTATAAATAATTTAAATAATAAATATAAAATTTTAGTGATTATTTATATATGATATACCATCCTATTACATATGATTTCACCATCAATATAATGATATTGTCTCTCGTACGTACGTAGACATTACAGTCTCCATGAACGTGATGAGATTCATTCCCCATCTTAATCATTCAATAATAATTTTAATTTTATAAATAAAAATAATGTTTATGAACATAATGTAATTATTTATATGAATCAAATACATCCTATCCATAAAAACATGTCTTACTTAACCAATCATATAATAGAAAATGAATCAGTTAACACCCAAAATGATGATAGTATTGAAATATTATTAACAAAGATATATTATAGGATCATAGATGATATCATATTTATGTATATAGTTCTTGTGTAATATAATATCAATATTTTAAATATTATATAAGAGGTTAACATACCATCGAATAAGGAAAAGTACAAGTTAAGGGTCAATTCAACCATCTCTTTACTAATCTAAGGTTGTTAATACGTAAGTATCTAATGGGACATATTTATCATCCACATCCATGTTTTTAAAAAATGTAATTCCAAATATTTTTACTATTTAATAGACAATGGGATAAAGTAATTTATACGCTTATTTTACCACATATATTTTGAAAATAATATTTCCATTGTTTTCCAAACACGGTACTTTATGACCATCTCGACAAAATTAATGTAAGAATGAATTTTTTTAACTTATACGGAGTGTGAAGCTATTTTCACCATTATAACAATATCATATTTTCCCATACAAGCTTATAAAATTATTTTTAAAATAATTTTTTTATGTTATATTTATATAAATTTTAAATGATTTTAAAATATAAATAGATATTTCACTAGAAAAAGTTTTGATTTCATCTATCTCAACATCCATTGATGGATTTTAATATTTTTTGAAGTTGATTATTATGATAAAAACCATACATATTATATTTAAGGTTTTGTGATTTGTTTTACTGTGGATGTGTTTTTTACAACATTCATGTTTTATGGATAAATTATTGAAATTTTGTTTGGTATTCTTAATAAGAATGTTTATGTTATGTTTAAACCTTTTCATATGAGGAATGCATTGGACATAATAAGTGATGTGTGGATCCCACTATAGCTCCTCAATTCACCAATAGGTATCATAATAAAAACTAGTGTCTTGGCACAAGGCCTTGAAAAATAATCTTATGTGTAGTCTTAGAATAAGGCCTTGACTATATGATTATGAAGTCTGGAATTATGCATTGCAACATTATGAAATTGGATATTGATATTATATGTGATTATTCGACTAGTTGAATATCCATGTGAATGAGTAAATGTAATTATTTGATTTATCTTTGCCATATGATGATGATGTTAATTTTAAAAGTCCTGTGTTTTAGTCTTATACATTCCCATAAATATTTATTCTTATTTTTTAATGTTTCTGCAATATTGTTATCTTTATTGAGAATCTGAGCTCACCCCTTTATATGATTTATTTTTTTCAGGATGCGAAGAAGTATATTATGACTAACATACAGGGATAGTCTTGGGGATAAATGTGGTCAACGGAGAAAATGTTGTTGTTTTTTATTTTATAATATTATGTAAAACTTATGAATGTATCTAATACTTCCAAGGCTACTAAACTGATCAGTCTTTCAGGATTTTGATCCTGTGTGATCATGCCAATGTTATGTAATAATGCACCGAATCTGGTTAACTGGGGGCGGGGTAACACACATGGTGTGATGTATTCATGCTACATGTTTACCAAACATATAGGGCATATAATAAAATAAATTTATCGTATTTCACTAAAATACATCACAATGTGTATTGATTTGACACAATGTGTATTCTAAAAAATTATGTGATTTCTTGGCCTGGTAAAAACATGGAATATGAAATACACACCATGTATAATTAATTTTCAGTACATGAATTAATTCCTAATTATTTCTTTGTTTCCTTAAACCTGGGTTTAAAACATATACCAAATTTATAAATGGTGCATTATCTTATTCAATTCAGATAGATTTTCTAGAAACTCTGTATGAGTAATTTATATACTTTTATTTTATAAATTTAATATATTTTTATTATAGTCTCAATAACATATAGGAATAAGTTATGTTATCATTACTCAAATTAGAGAATGATTATAAAGGTATTGAAAACTAATGATAATTGTGTAAATTAATAAAAAATATTTAAATAGTTATAAATTAATATATGGATTATCTTAAAAAACAAGATGTTTTCTAGCATAGCATATGCACCATATTGAGTATGTTGAACTCATTTTTTTATTTTCTTCTAGGACTATTCAGAGATTCACATTGATGAAAAACATAGTGGTAAATGAAATTGAATAAAATATTGAACAATGATTGAAAGATAAAACTAAATAGTTGGATAGTCATATTTTATTTATAATTAGTTTCTAAAATTATGAACTAGCGTATAATTAATTATTTTTTCAATGATGAATCTGAAAATGTTCATGAATCATACTATTATTTCCTTGTATAAATCATGTATAGATTCCCACAATAAGTGTTCTACAAGTACTTCATTATCCTCTAAATGTCTCTATAAAAATATCCATGTGATATCTTGGTATATCTTAATGCCTTCGACCTTTTTATTTGAACCCTTAATGAACCACTTCAAGAAGGATTCTCTTAGAACTTTCTAGAATTGAGAGTGTTGGTGGAGGAGGATCACTCTTAGTTTTCAAAATAATTTATGGAGAGGGATCCATTGTAGGATTTGAGAATATTCTCTATAACTTTTTTGTGCACAACCAACCAAAATGAAATAATCAAGAAATAATATAATCAGGTTTTCATACATCCAGGGTAATAAAGTAATAATTTCAGAAGACCCGTTATTATTTCCATCATCTTTGGAGTACATAATATCTATAATAATAATAATATTACTATTTTTTATTGACATGAGATAAGAACATGAATTAATTAAATAATATTTATTTAAATATTATAAAATATATATTATTTCCCATCAGACTATTAAACATGGTCTTTCATTCCTCCAAAATATTTAGTTGAACAAAAATAATGAATATATATTTAATAAATAAATATCACTAAATGATTATAAAAAATTCATTACTAATATATTCAGTAAATAAAAAATTTAATATTTATTGTATATTATTCTTCAAAAATATTTTATCAAATAAAAAGTAACATTATATTTTTTATAATGAAAACAAGAATAATTATTAAATCGCTTGCATTTATAATATTTATTTACCCTGTTAAATTATAAATAGTAATGATATTCAACTAAAGTTCTAGATAAACATAGTGGGTGACCCTCTTAGAGTCTTTTTATATAGAATTTAGTTATAGAGTACAAATAACAAGTTTTGAATCCATAAGGACACTAAGGAAACCATAAATAACGTACATAATTCATCAATGATAAAAACCCTCATAAGTATTCTTTCTGTGTAATATAATATGTTTATCATGGTATCTACAGTGTTCTCGGATGCATGCCAGTTCCAAAAACCTATATGGTCGATTTCTCTTATAATGAAATTTTGGAAATTAACTTTCCTCAAGAACACCATGGTTATATATTTTTTTAGAAAATTTAATTTCCAAAATGGGCCTCACATATCAACTTCAATAAAATAATATATGGGAAAAAAACATTCGTGCAATATTGATTTATAAAAAATTACTCGTGACTCACCAAACCTACCCTACTTTTTTGTATATATATTTCCTCATGTTTTTCATCAATACATCAATGCGAGTACTTATTCTATCCATTAATAATAATCATAATGTCTTAGGATTGATAAGACCCAACTGCATAGGAACATTCAATAACACATATAAATGTGTGTTGTCTACTAGATGATCTCATTTTCATAATCTCATAAATTATAAATTAACAAAGGTATACACCATGAAATCGTACATCAAGTATTAAGAGTCTCCACCCTTGATATCCAATATCATTTTTGTCTCTCAAATAGACTCTTCATGATATAGAACAAATATATTTATGAATATTGTTATGGAACCTCTTGGATGACAATATAGTAGAGATATTCTATGACCTTTCAGTGCAATTGTACTCTTTGGACATTATCACATAATATAGAACACAAAATTAAAACCATCATCCAATAAGTAGATTATGAATTTTCAAAACCTATAGAACAAGTAATCATAATGTATAGAGAATCTAGTTCTGGGAAACCAACTCGAGCAATAAGAAAAATATTAGTAGTCTATGGATATTGATGTAATAAATTTAAGATGTTGTTCTTTAAATTCAAGATGAATAAGTGAACATAATGAAATAAAAATAAGAAAGGATATTTTGGAAATTCATAAAATACTTATATGTTAATCTGTTTTTTAAGGGGGTTAAATAATTGATGGGTGGTCTTCTTACTATCGATAAATAATGTTATGGTGGATAAATGTTATAAAAATTTTCTTGTTATGATTTTGGGCCAATCCAAGGTTTGTTTTTTGTAATTGGAAGTGAACAAATATATGACCATTTATTATTGAAAAGAGATAATATTTTTAAATTACCCATAATTTTTTGTAATTGAAAGTCACACTTTTGGAAGGCGGATCAAAAATTGGGAAATAATTGATTGAGGAAGTGATATGTTTTATATTTTCCTCAGCCAAATAATATAGAACATTTAAAATTAGTTTTATAAAATTTACTATTTATTTTTTACTTTTAAAATTTTATCTATTACAATAGTAAATAGATTTTATCTCAATATATTATCCATTAGGATGATAAATAAAATTTTCTTATTTGAGGATCCATACCAACTAATTAGAATTTTGTAATTTATTTAATTTATTTATATTTTTAAAAGTAATATATATAAATTTTTTAAAAAGAAAATTAATATTTATTATAAATATTTTGTTCAGATAAATATTATGATAGTTTTAAAAATCTAAATATGTGATGGTAAACTAGAGTAAATAATAGTATATTTATAGTATATCTCATGACATACTTATATTTTATAAAATAGGTTTCATAAATATAGGAATCATTCATATAAACTAATTACACCATCAAATGAATAAAAGTATTAAAGATAGTTTATTGAATTATTGAACTAAAAATAAATTTTAATTGAAAATTATACAAAATAAAACCTTGGATATTATTGAAATAATTTTTTCCAAAATAATTATTTTTTTACAAATTGAAATTTTAAAATATAATAAAAACTATATTATACATATAATTATAATTATTTCAATATAATAAGGTAATATATAAAACCTAATTTGTTAAAATGTTTCAATGAGATACATTCATTTTAAATTATTATTGATCATAAATAATAAATTAACATTATATTATGAAATTATTATCCTCTTATCTAAAATTTTTTATATTATTTTTCAAATTTTATTATTTCATTGTTTATTTGACAAGGGTATTTTGTTACCTCATTTATTCATTTTACATAATGGATTGATAACAATATTAATGTGAATTTTCGATATTCTCTGGTTGATAGAATAAAGGGTTTTGGTCTTTAGGATTCTCCACTTTCATGATAATATATATGGATAAATGTGTATGAAATATATATACAACATAATTTAATGTAAAAATAAATTTTATCATGTATTTATTTATTAACATTGATCATGAAAATATAACCAAGTAGGAGAAATAATTATTCCATTATATGAAATTTTTTATGCAATATTATGCATTCAAGAAACGTCATGGATTGTCCATGTTCGGTATGTTGGTTATAGAAATTGATTTTTCTATCTTCAAGGATATTTTTTAGAAAAAATTATTTTATATTTATTTGAAATATATAGAGGTTTAAAATAAATATTAGATGATACATAATGCTTTATTATAATATTGACTTAAATTATATTATTATTCTGCATTTTAATAAAAATAAATATGTCAAGATCCATTGAATATATCAATAATATGTGTACAATTGATTAATTTTCCTTATATGGAAATAAATTTTTTTAAATTGAAACAAAATTTTTATTAAAAACATGAGACAATGAAAAAATACACACTATTTGAAAATAAATCGTTTTTAGAAAAAAAATTGACATAGAGATAAAAATATCTATTTTTTATCCATGATTCGAAATTAGTTATAGTGGTAATGGATCTTAATTTTTTTGTTTTTAAGGATATCTGATAACATATTTATATTATATATATAAGTTTCAAATATAGAGAAGTTTAGATTTAATGGGACATTGTATAGAACAAGTAATTTTTTAAAATGTTTTAAAAATTAATTTCATTTTGAATGATTCCAATGAAAAATAATTTATACATATATATCTATTTTAAATAAAATATTTTCTCATTTAAATTAACAATAATATATAATAATATAATGGTTTTATTGTTAAGGAATTATTATTCATAAAATGAGATAATGAATTTAAAATACATGGATTATGATTCATCAAGTTCAATAAAATATATTGAAAATGGGATATTGAAAAATATTTTTCACCCAAGATAAAAGTGTTTTATCTAGATGTGTGTTAAATTAAGAGTGAAGTTATTTTGGGAAAACATAAATGGGGTATTTTAATTCAAAATATTCTTATTAGATAAATAGTTATGTAATGATATTAAAAACCACATACAATATGAAAAGAGTATATTTTTATTAATTATACCCAATAATACGAACTAAAAGTAACAACCAATATAGAAAAAAAATTCATTAACTTTATAATGATATTTAGTTAATAACATAGTGTTTTTTGGCTAGTATGGGTATTCTTGATCATAGAGTTGTTAATTCAGGAAACATGAAATTTTATTCAATAAAAAAAATAATTTAATTACAAATAATATCTGAAACTTTTTTTCATATTAATCTTGGAATAAAAAAATTTATTGACAAACATCTAGTTATTATTAAATTATGAATATCATTATTTTTTAAAAAAAAAATATAAAATTCCAAATTCAATGATAATTATAAATTATATATTAAATGGTTTTTGGTGTATATTGGTCAAAGAAACTGTATTGTTTCGTAATTAGTTATAATTAAAATATTTAATTACAAATTATCATAAAATAAATTTGGATTTTCTACTATATGATAATGCAAATCTTTAAAATAATATCCATAATATCTTATATAAAATTATTATTGAAATAGTCACCATATATTTGAATTTTTTATAAAGATTTAATTATTTTTAGAATACAAATAATATGAACATATTAAAATTTTATGTAGAGATGTTATGGAGTGTGAGAATGAAGCAATTTTTGAACAATTCAAATACCATTTTTAATTATAACCATTTTTCAAACATTATATCATCATAGACGAATCCCAATAACGTTTATAGTTAGAAATTCGCATCCTTTGAAAATATATAATTGTTCTTATAATTACTTATATATATAACAATTTAGGGAAATACTATAAATCCAAGAAATTATTTGGAGGATCTAATAGTTTATCAAATAGTATATGATTGATAGGTGATTAAATAAGGATTTATCAAATATTATTAAAATGGATGTAAAAATATAAATTGTATCATATTAATTAAAATATCATTAAAAACATTCAATCATTAATTCTTCACATATTTATATATATATTTATAAATTTGATTAATTTAAATGATACATCTTTTCCCAAGGAAATATTTTCTCTTATACCTATGTTGTGATCATCATGATTTTTTATAGCTTCTATTATGTATTGTAATTATCAAGAGTATTTTTAATATATTATATATAAAATATACTCATAAGGATAGAAATATTTTTTTTACATGTTGGATTGGACACTATGTATTGCGCATGACATTTCATACAATATGACTTTACTTTTAAAGGGATTAACAGTACATAATTGAAATAAATACTTCTGAAGGTATGAGAGATACCTCACATCAAATCTCTAATACATGGTCACATATTTTATGTAATGAAACTAGTGTAATATTCTAATTTTTTAATGTTCATAAGACACAATTTTTATTATAATTTCAATGTTTTCTTATATATAAACCATTTTATTCAATAAATATTTACCATACCCATGTACATTTGAGGTTTTGAAAAGGTATCAATGGATTTAAATGTGTTACATATGGGTAATAACTGTTTTATGTCCCTGTGTAATGGTATAATGGTTCTAACATAGTTGAAAAATGGTCAAATAACTATCACATATGGGTGGTTATAAATCAAGGATATGGGTATGGGATATCTCAATGATTCCTACTATATGTAAATATCATATAGAGTTTCAAAATTCAATGAAATAATAGTAAATATTTAAATGGGATGTGTAAAGGCACATAATTAATTGTTTGATGGTAGGTTTATTTTTAATGGAATATGTAAATGTATCTATATTTTTATAATTACCATATAAGTGAAATAATGAGTAATGTATGGACCAACTGATAAATTCTCATAATGAAAATGTATTGATCATAGTTTCTAATGGAAATTTATAGTTATCCCAAGAAACATAATGGTAAATAACATTTTCAATGTCAGTGTAAGGGTAATGGAAAATTACTATAATACGATGCTCAGTTTGGAGTGGAAAAAAATAAAAACAATATTTTTTTTTATTTTCTTCATCCATATTCATTTCATAACAACTTTTTAAGATTCTAAAATGTCAAAAAATCGGGGAACAAATTACATTGGGTCAATAATGGTTATAATCACTATTTTAAATGATGTACATCCATTAATTTTTATAATTGTTTCAATGACCAAATTAAAAGTTGGAATTATTTTTAATATATAAATTCTAAAAGAAACCATGAATTGTTTTGATAAATAATGTAATTAAACAATCGTATAAAATTTTTTATATTCTTTTTTGTTCTTGAAGTTTCGACAATCCATTATTAATGTTTTGTAAATTTTTCTTTTACCAAACCATGTTATAATATGTATTCCATGAATTGTAGAATCAATTTATTTCCATTGGACTATTGGTTGAACTCTTTTAAATAGGGAAATACAACATGGATAGAATTTTTATTCTTTTTCTTTATTATTTCATTAGAGAAAGTGAATCTAGTTTTTCATTTTATTTTGGAGTAATTGGATAAATATTCATTAAATGATATCAATATAGAAATTACTGAAGAGAGGAAAATTATTATTATTATGAAATTATCAAGAATTATTATAGGAGGAGAAAATTATTATTTTATGAAAATTATAATATCATTTATAGAAGAAATGATTAACTCATATAATTAAATAAAATAAAACAAATAAATTATAATCGAAATAGAAAAAACATTATCCTAGGTAATATATATATGATTTAAAAATTAAATAATATAATATATTCTATGAATCCCTAGTGGTTAGTGTTGTGTGAATAAAAAAAATACATGATTCAATTGATAATTCCTCTGAAAACATTCACATTGACCACAATATCTATGAGGAATGTTGTTCCTTATGATTATTTGGAATGATTAATTTATTTTTACTATGGTTCCTCTTATGTTGGAATTAAATGTTGTTTTTAGTATATGGTGATTTTTTTGTTTGTGTTAGTTGTTGTAAAACCCATAAATGATCATACTTTCCATGAGTATTTCTATGCTAGTATATTATCATGATTGAAAATGACCACATGTACTAATATGATACCATTTTATTATCATGATTATGTGATATTACTTTATTATTCTAGTCTACTATTTTTTACGTGTTACCATTCTACTAGATGATTCACTTTGTAGTAGTCATATGGGGTCATCATTATATAATTTCCACTTAGTGGGGGAGTGTTCATGAAATGAAAAAATAAAAAAATTGACCCCCTACATAGGGTATGGGCTTGAGATCCATCAGTCTTGAAGGACAATATTGGATTGTTGGTTTCAAGAAACATGAAAGAACTAGATTCACTAATGATACCATGTATAATGTCCACTCAAAGTCTTTATGATGTTAGGAGACATTCTTCAGTACTTTTATATAGTTCCCTATCATTTTTAAAATCTTTACATTTCTTCCAGCATGCTCCTGATTCAGGTATGGCCAGGAAGTGTTGTTTCTTTCTTTACATGTAGGTTATTGAGAGATTATTTTTATGATTTATTTAATATTTGATATTATAATTACGTAATACTTTTAATCATTTTCAGTTATTAATAATAAAATAGTATTCCCTATTGTGTTTTATTATAGACCCATATAATAGTATTTTGATGTGTGTTAATACTTTATGTTTAGGGAACCAGGAAAGGGAAATGGACTTCTAGTAGATATTTGAACAAAGGATGAATGATCTGGGAGTGTTAATAAGACATCATCTAGATGATACCACCTTTTTATTTATATTACCTGGTGGTAAATACTTTTTATATTTTTGATCAACACTAAGATAATGATTAGCTTCATAAAAAATCTATGGATTTTGTTGCATTGTTTACTATATTTCAATTATTTCATGCCCTTCATAGTACACATATTTTAACATATTTTTAATTATTTATAATAGGATGATACTAAGAGTATTTTATAAAAAAATGAGAATTTTAGACCATCATTTCATATTTGGATCCTCTTTTAAATGCAGATGTGAACATTATAACTTTTGGATATCTATCATCGATATAGTGGTTTTGGTTGGAGAGTTACATATTCAAATCAGAGAATAATTTTTATATTTTATTTTTGGACTAGAATAGGGAATATTATAAATTATATATTTGTGTAGGACATGAGAAGGAGATTCGTTATGTACCAATCCAGCAAATGTTATTCAAACCTCTGTGTTACTATTGGCCGATATTTTTCTAATGTATAATAAGACTTCTAGGGTCTTTATGCTCATGATATATAATTTTGTTTCATATGAAATATATTTACATACCTTTCTGTGTAGGATAATATTTCATTAATTTAATTCCTTGATTTTGTTATATTTCCACGATAGTGACGTTCTATTAGTCTTTGTGATATACATGTGTCAATGTTGTTGTAAAATATCTAATGGAATTAATTATTTGAAAGAGAAAATGTTGTTTTGTGGTATATATATATTTTTTACTATTAAGTCTATACATGTATGAGGAAAGTTGTTTGTGATAGGAAGGATATAACATGGGTTAGGTATAGTCTTTGAAATAAACCCTTTTGTTATCCCATATATTGATTCAAATATATTTTAAAATTGTAAATTATTTATCTTCATATTATGTAAGATTCCTCATTATTGAAGTGTGATGGGACCACCCGATAATGTTGGTTAGGGTACCCACTCTTGGAAGGATTCCCATGTTTCAATCACCATACCTTAGGACAATGTTATAGAGCATTCCTGTGAACTACATCCAATAGAACATGTAGTACTCAAACTCTAGCTAAGATTGCATCTTCTTATTCTACCCTTCAGTAGAGAGATATTGAGGTTCATCGTAAATATTTCCATATAAATTATTATCTAGGATCCTTCGTCATTTTAGATAACTACCAAAAAATTGATAACAATGAGTCAATATGAATCATTGAGTGTATCTTCAAACACAATGATAAACTAGAAAACTGGAAGGTGAATATAGAGGTGTTCATTCTATAAGAAACCACTAGAAGGTGGTGGGGCATAATGGGACAATAGGGATGACATATGGCTCTCAAATATGATAATTTTTTGAGCATTTTAAGGTTATTTATTCACTAAAACTCATTATTCTTTTCTTCTGTAAGATTTCATGGTGATACTATAAGGTTTAATGATTATATCATAATACACCACTCATTTCCCTGTGTTGTGTTATTTTTATAAAATTCATGATATATGTGAAGTATAAAATTATATGATGTTTTAGATCATAAATTTTCCTGAAATTAGATGATATGTTAATTATTTTCATCTTACAACATAATTCAAGGTTCTACATAAGTCCTTTAAATTTAATAAGGTTGTAGAGGAAGATATACTAATTTGTTTTTTTAATACAATTCAGTACACAAGTGAGAGGAAAATTTATGGTTATTTTGAGTGACTCCTCTCATAGTAGAATTTTTTGACTCTAGATGTTTCATTGATTAGTGGTATGTTGATTGATCAGTTTATAAAATCATCATCCTCATCAGGGGGACTACCACAAAACATCAGCTGTGGAATGTTGGGAAATTAAAGAAAGTTTTTTACAACACCTCAGACCATGTATCGTCAGTTTGGATAAACAAGATATATCATGTAGTTTTTCTCCAGGTATTTGATGTTGAATTTAAATAGGGTTAGATAATAGTCATGATCTAAGACCCAAGGATCTGACCACAATCCTAAACTAGTGGATATAATGATGATGGCGCATACTAGTAACGTGTCTCATGTAAAGGGTCAAATAATTGAGGCAAGTCATGTTTATAAAATGTATCAAAATCCATTATATGGTGGTGAAGGATCATATAGAGTTAATCTTATGATCTAGATCACCTTTGCTATATAAAATTCATTTTTTGATACCAATTATTCTCATTCCATTATATAATCACAAGTTTCTGAATGACTACTCTAACTATTCATTTAATAACTAAGTTATATACCATTGATACAACATTGGGAATGATGGTTGACCTTATTTAGTAATGATTAGAGTCTCCAATATTCATTTCTTGTTACAGAAATCTATGGGTATTTATGATACATGATATAATGAGCATATATATGGTTCATAGAATGAACAGGTTGAACAAAATAAAAGATCAACATGAATGTTATTGGAGATCAATATCATCTAAATTCCCAAAGGGATATAAGTTTGATATGAAAATAAATTTGGAAGAGGAGAAGGTTAAATCCATCCTAAAAGGTTTATTCATAGAGTGATACTATGGTAGATTTTTGGATTTTCTATTTTAACATAATCAACAGAAGCCCATATACATTATATCTAGCTTCAGATCTCTTTCATGATTTCTTCTAAGAATACATAATACGAATTACCCTGATAGATTATTGGAAATTTATATTGAATTAGTTATGGTTGTGAATCCATTTTCGATGACCCATTATCAAATGGAACTAGTTGGGTGAAAGGACATTATAGTCCTACCTAAGGAAATAGATCTGTAGGGAATTATTAGACTGAGTATTTCACCACAAGGTGCACTTTACTTATTCACTATGAAGGAAGATGATAGAATTTCAGTCTTTATTTAATATTTAATGATTAAATTGGTGACGATGAAGAATAAATTTCCTTTAAAGCATCAAATATCTCATTTATTAGTTATGGGTATCCTTTTGTTTTCCATGATTGATCATCTATTAGGCTATCTCTCACTGATGGTTAGAGGGAAGGACATTTCAATGATGGATTTTGAGAATATTTATTGGAAATTAAATTACACAGTGATGATTTTTATATTGATTAATTAAATATAAGTGTTCATGAATGTATGGACTAAGATATTCCAATAATATGTAGAATATATCATCAAGGTATTTAATGGAGAAACCATCTTGGAATAGTTAACCCCTTTTTATAAGTCAAACTTTTTAATATATTCTTAGGTATAGTTCGACCACATAATATTTTTAAAAAAAAATTAAAAGTGTAACATATAGATTTAGATGGTGAAATTATTGGGGAATATGGGGTATGACATTGGAATATCCAATCACCCAGATAATGTTGAGGTACTCGGTCATGGAAGTATAATTATAATGTGTTCAAAATCACAATAATTCATTGTTTATTACTATATAACATATGATTATAATAAGAGTAATCATGTTAATCAAAACCACTATTTAATTCAAATATAATGGTGTGATTTTCTATTAGTTTGACTAATGGGAAGAGGGATTTTTTGAGGTGATGTGGAGCCTTAATACATCTCTAGTGATAATTATTCCAAAGTCAAATATTTTTTATATTGTATACAAATATGTATCAATCATTGGTATGGGATAAATTATGATGTAGATAGAGTGTGTGGTATGAAAAATATTACCACATGAGATGAACTATCAGACTCCTAACTTGGAGCCTTGTTCCACACATTGACATGTTTTCAATATTATCTCACCAGTAAGTGGTTTTTGGTCTACAGAAACCACAAGATCCTTCACAATACCCTTACATAAGGAGACATAAAGATAATAATGGATTTTTAGGAAGAGTTTCAATAGATGTTTCAATTCATTATGGATTATGTACTTGGTATGGGTATCATCATTATAGATTATTTTAGATATATCATGGTGGTGGCATCTTATATTTTTTAATGGAATTCAGTAGAATAGTGGTGCCTGATATGTTTCTATATAACTGGAGGATGAATGAATATAAAGACCATTGATCAAAGAATTGTTTTCTATTAGATATCAAATAATTTCTAGTGTATAGATTAAGTGATAGAAAAGAAACCAACCACGAGTATGTTGGGATGCAAGATCAACTAAATGGAGGTGACCTGGTAGTCAGGTTCTCACTAGATATAGACGAAGTGTTCCTCCTAAAAGGGAGGGATATGATCACTTATCTCATTTGGGTGGAAATAATTATATACATTGTAAAAAGTAAATATTTTATCATATATTTCACAAAAAATAAATTTTATTTCATCTATTGCTTCTTTTACATGAAAGACCAAATTCAAATGGAACACAGTATATTGTTGATGTATTATTATTTAATGTCATAGTTATCACTTGGTTATTGGATTCAATGGTATATATTAGAATAAATAATCTATATAACTTTTATGTTTTTAAATATTATAAAATGAAATAATTTGTAATCAATATCTTATAAATGTTAATAGAAAAAAAATTATAGTAATAGAGATAATTTTCAAGATTATTATAAGGGAAATATGTTGTTTCATTAAAAAAATCTAATTTTTCAATATTAGAAAATTATTATAATGGAACTTTTATACAATATATATACGAATTGTTTTTTAAATTCACATAATTTTTTATTCCATGGAGTGAGATAAGAATAAATATATTTTAATTCTAAAAATATAGTACTATTAATAATTGTTTTATTGTGTTTTTCAAACTAATTTTACAATAAATGTATACAAAATATATAAATTCAATAATTAAAAAATTATTTCAAAATTTTAATTATAAAGATCATATTTTTTAAATATGAAACATTTATTTTGGTCATTTAGAATAGTATCATTCTTATATATTTTTCACCATAGTAAGGATGAAATGGTTAAAACATGGTTAATACACAGGGATAATGATTTCCTATTTCAATAACATGTTCATTTGAACTATTTAATGTATTTAATTTGGCCATTCCCATATATGAACTAATATATGATAATACCATGGAATTTTCCCTTGATTATAATATTTATGCTATTTTAGATAAAAAAAATTCAATAATATCACTCTGTAAAAATTAATGTCAATATTTTTTTTTAAATAAGAATAAAGATAAGTTATTTTTAGTTAAAATTATTTGTTTCAAATATTAATTATTATTTTTATCATACAATTTTTTTTATAATTTTAGTGATGAAATAATAAAATTAAATTCTTACACATTATTGACAATGTGATTTTGAAAAAGTAGAAAAATCGTTAACATGATTTTAAAAATATTAAATGTAATAACTATTTGTTTACATATATTACACCCCATATTTTTGTGAAAATTTCAACACATTAGTGATGATGTAATAATTTATATTGTAATTTCACTACATTAGTGATGTTTATAATGATAACTAAAAATAATTTTACAAAAATTATGTAAATGATCTTTTTTGACAGACTATTTTTTGTAATTTAATATACTTATGAAAATATTCATATTTGAAAATTAGGTTGTGAAATTGTATAATATATCATCACATTTTATTTTATGATCGAATAGTTATGTAACACCCCGAGATTTTATGATAAATATTCATTTAATTTCATTAATGTCTTCTGTTGTATGCTACAACAAAATTACCTTGCGCTATACGCAACACCGTATTAGCTTGCAGTATACGCAACACTATTCTTGGATCGTGTTACACAAAATTTTGATAATAGTTATTCTACGCAACATTGAGTATATATATATATATATTCAATGTATAAATGAAATATGGTTGGATTATGTTATACAAAACAACGAAGGATTCTTGCACAGCACGCAACCATGACTTGGCTTGCATTACACGCAATCGTGACCTTCCTCGATAGCGTGTGTTGTACGCAATATCAGGTTTTACTAAACAACGATATATTATTATAATATTATTATGTACTAGCCGTTATGAATAGTATTAACTAAATTTTGAATCTTATAACATTATTTTTAATCTTACACATTTTATAAGAACAAAATAAATTTTTCTGGTAAAATAAGTATTTTTTTTCAAATAATACAGTTTTGCCACCTTTTGATGGCGTACCCACATTAAATCTTGTTTTTGAAATGTTAATAAGCTCAATTTGACAAAATAAAATTCTTCTTTGGAATCATGAAATAAAAATTTACTTTGGGTAAATTTTTTCATATTATTCTGGTAACATTCATATTTTGATGAATAGTAAAAACACGGTATATTTTAATTAAAAACAACTTTTTTAATCAAAATAATTATTAGTTATAAATTATTAATTTGAGTTGTTTTAAATAATATTTAGAATATATTTTTACAATTTAATACAATGTTGGTCATTGGATGTAAGTTCACATTTAAACCAGATATAAACAAGTGTCAATCTTTTGGTAGTTATTATCTCTTAAAAACACGCTATTTGTTTTGACGACGATAATTAATTTTTCAATTAATTAATGAAACTGATATGTTATGAATTTGGTAAAATAGACATCATTTTTGAGTTCATAATATCAGATATATCTTAGGCCTAATTTTTGGTATTTTTCTGGAAACTTTCATTTTTTGATGAATAGTGAAACCACTAAGTGGTAGTTAAGAAAAATGAATTTTTCATAAAACATAATTTTACTACTTCTGTGAGTGGAATTTCAAAAATCCGAGAGACACGGTTGATGTCAGTATGTAAAATGTGGTTCAATGAGAAGAAAATAATTTTTGGTGAATAGTAACTTTTTACTTTTTTTACCACTGTTAAAAGTAAATAGGGTAATTAAGGGTAAAAAAGATATTAGTATTACCCTAACACATGTCCTAATTCTATTGGATAAGTTTAATTCGACCAAAAACAACCTTAGGAATAAAATATGACCATTTAGGCCCACTTGAAATAGATTAGGACATTTATTATTAATTTATTTAAAGAAGGGTTAAAATAGTTAAAATCAACGTTTAATAAGTATATCATTTTTAATATAGGGTTATACATAAGATAAATTCGACTCTAAATATTCATT
The DNA here is from genome assembly GCA_963277665.1 of Viscum album. Lineage (NCBI taxonomy): Eukaryota > Viridiplantae > Streptophyta > Magnoliopsida > Santalales > Viscaceae > Viscum > Viscum album. The sequence goes on from OY728132.1 coordinate 1,891,279,315, forward strand.
AGAAAGATAAAAAGATTTCCTACATAATGGTATTTGATTTGTAATTTTATACATTAAATAATTTAATTTATTTTTGACACAAAGATGATGCTGTAATTATCTTATTAATGAAATATTGACATAATTGATGTTATAAATACCAAAATAAATGTAATTTGTGACTTTTTATGAATTCCACTAATTTTATAGGTTAATATGACATGTTAGTATTTATTTAATTAAATTTTTTAGAACTAATCATTCTGTTATGATTTTCACAAAAATCAATTACTAAATAGTGTCAAAATTTACATAAAATAGTTTTTAAAACAAATATTATATTATTAATTGTTATTTTATTCTTAAAAATCTTCGTCTCTGCCAAATGTCTTAGATAAGGTTATATATTTTAATAATAAACAACTTGGGGTTCGTTTGGCTTCTTATAGTAAGTTTATTAACCTTATAGTGTAAGAACACAAAAAGACATGGTAAAAGTAAACTTATCTAACTTAAAGTTAAAACTAAATGATAAAGTTAAAATAGTGACCTAAACTTGTCCAAATTCTATTGGATGAGAGGATTTCGACTCATCCCCACCCTATCTTCGAAATAACTCAATTTGGAGGTATTTAATTCCGAATTTGGCTTTATAATAAAAAATATTTTTAGTTATTCCAAAGGTGCCCCTCTCCTCCCTTATAAAAGGGCACCCTCCCTCTTTTCCACACACCACTTTGAGGCTTCAAGCACGGCCAACCTCTTCCAAATTCTCTTCTACACTTCCCTAGAATCATCCTAGAGGTTCTGTTCTTCCTCAAAGACCAATTTTAGTGCCCTAAGAGGTGGTCTCAAAGAGGCGCTTCATGGAAGAGGAGGTTCGGAGGGAAATATCACAATCTCATTTTTATCTGAGATTGCTTATACTTTAGTATTTATTGGGGTGTATTTTATCATCCACATCTATGTTTCCTCAATATGTAATATTTATATCCATATACAATATTTTATATCCAATTTTACCCTTCGGTGAGTTTTTATTAAAAGATATGAAAGGAATCTTTTGTCGTTTTTCGTACGAGGTACTTTTTGACTTTTCCGAAAAAAGTATGGGAATAATGTTTTTTTAACTTATACGACATGAATGGAATTTTAAAAAAAAATTACATGAATATTCCTTTACAAGTTTTCAAGGTTATTTTTAATCAGCTTCTTTTAGTTTAAAATTGTATGACATGTTAAGAATGGAAAAATGTTATTGAAGTAGAAAGGATATTTTCCTCAAGAATGAAGTTCAAGTGTTTTATCAAAATTATTTTCCATCTAAGATAATAAAGGTTTCTGTTTCTATCCCTATTTTTACATGGATTTGATTATGTTGTGATGGAAATATTTTTATGAATTATTTTATCTTATATGAATTGTTTTATGATGTCACGATGTTTAAAGATTCCCATTCTTATTACATGGGTTATGCAATGATGTATGATTTAGGATTTTGTGGCACACATAAGAATGGTATCATTATGAGATGTGTGGGACCTATATATCCCTCCAATGCATTGGGTAAAGATTTTATATCTCATGAGATAGACATGGCTAGAACGGTAGGTTATACCGGTTCAGCAAAACAGGAATGAAACAAGGAGTGAACTCGGTTCAGAAATGGACTTTGTCCACTAAGATAGTCTTGACAATGATTCTTGACTAATAAGAAATGATTATCTATGATTATGTGTGTATGCCACAAAGTTTCATGTTTTATGTTATGATTATTGGTATTACATTTCACTACTATTATTTATCCAATGTTATGATATTATGATCTGTTTTGCAGGTTAAGATTTCCAAAATGTTATGTTCTTATGAATATGATGTGATTAATATTTATTTTGTTTACCCTTACTGAGCATTTGAGCTCACCCTTTTATGTTTTATTTTCCCCAGGATATAAAGAAATGTTTTAGGTAAAAAAAGGGAAGATGTTTATGGGAGATGTAGAAGATCTTTCACCACGATTAGAAGATTATATTCTGAGCTTCCAAAGACACTAAACTATTAGGGTCCTTATGTGGGTGTTTTTGTAATTTACTAAGTATTCCACAAAAGTAGTGTATTGTCCATGTACGTTATGCTTCGGGTCTTTACAGTTGGTATCAGAGGAAAGGTTTAGTCAACCTTAGGAAACTAGGATGCGAAAACATTAGTGAGATCCCTAGAGATATTTCTAAGGTATGTCTAGGGATGTCCCTAAGGATAAGTATACGTATAGGATATAGTCCTAGAACTACAATAATGATCTTAGAATTTAACCTAATATGTTAGATATTGACGTTACTCCCCCTTTATTATGATTTTTTCCTCTAACACTATTCTTTTTGGGTTTTAGAAAATGGATGGAAACAAGATGATTCACGATAATGGAGGATATTATGCACAATGGAATGATATTCTTCATTAGAAGCCAAATGAAATGGGATTTGGAAGTCCAAACATCATTATTATGCCGAATCAAAAATCTCATAATATGATCAATAAAGTAAAATTTGTTAAGTTTCCTGACTCGGCTAATAAGAGAAAGATGGACTTTCATGATGACCATAGAGGAAAGAAAGTTCAATTTCCCCTATTTAAATCATGTGGGAAGAGGCATCAAGGAGAATGTTTCAAAGGAACTGGAAGATGCTTTGGGTGTGTAAAATAATGACACAAAGCTAGTAAGTGAAATGGAAAGGGTTCAGTTAACACCAGGGATGAGGATAATGGTATTTCTACGACATCAACAATGATTAAATGTTTTAAATGTGGAATGTACGGGCATTATGAAAACCAATTCCCTAAGGTAATGTCTCATGAAGAGAATCAGTACGGTCGTATAGGTAGTATTTATGTTGATGATGAAGAAGGGACTACAAATGATATGTAATATGAAAGAATTGTTGAAGCTTGGTCAATGGTTTAAGAAGGTAGTGGAATGATTACATGTTTATCAAGTGTAATGTTGTATAAGTAATATCAAGGTACTATGGAATCAAGATACATCTAAGGATTGTTACCCTATTGTCTTTCCTTAAGTTTTGAATGTGTGTGATGAATGGTACCAGTATTTTTGGAAAGTAGATGATATGAGCATAATGAAGGGATAAAGAGAAAATTAAATGTTTGATAGTATTCATGAGATCATGACTGATATAAGGAGAAGGTCATATAATGGTTTGAGTATATATAATCATTGTGATTTTGGAATGTGGAAAGAGTTTTCTTTTGACAGCATTCATGTTTTCACTAAGGTTCAATGGGTATTCATTTTTCAAGAGAATACATGATTAAGGAATTCACATGTTTGTAATTTGACCAACAAGATATATATTATCATATATGGGGGATAAATGATGGAATTCACGTGATCATTTTCTTTAAACTATGAGCTTGGACCGAAGTATTTTAGATAAGCCTAATGATTGGAATGGATTATTTTGGACATAAGTTAGTATTGTTTAAGGATAAAACTTTTTTTTGATATTGTTGATGGGATGTTATAGTAATATAGCTTTAGAAGAAGGAAAACCTGCAGGACGGGTGACAGCCCATCGCGTCGGACAAGGTCGTAGGAATCAAACCCACAACCGAAGTGCGACTGGCCTTTATCGCCTACCACTAGCCTACAGGAAGTCCCCTGTTAGTAGAAAATAGTTTTATTTTATTAAGCGGTATTATATATGAAGTATAAGTACATTTTTGGAACCATATATGATTAATCTAACCATAATATGGACTTATAACTTTTTCTAACCTTTTGTTTGAAAGAGATGAAATGACCCATCATTCAATCACATGATCTGCTAACACATCACAAATGACAAATTCAACTTCATTTCTTTAAAAGATGAAGTGGAAATTGTTCAATGAACCGCAAACGGTGAGACTATACCAAAATCACGAAAGTATTTCTTCTAATTCCAATTTCATCAACATTAGGGAAATGATCTTGAAAACCAAAAATGTTGTTCTAGTGCTCTTATATCTGATGAATCAGATGGTACCTTAGATCATCAAAAATTTATGGCTTTGTGATTGCTGGCTTTTCCATAGCCATGTTCTCTACCACTCTCCATCAGAACATGATGGTTAAATTTCTCTTCCATATCCATATTTTCACCTATGTGGAAACCCAGTGATTAGTTTATTTGGGGGACCATTACATTTCATACTTTTGTTTTTAAAGATTGGTTTTGGTATTCCTTTTTACGATGTGGGTTTCTATTAGAGAAACTTTCGAATAGTAAACAATTTATAACCCTGACGAATTTCGAGGGCGAAATTCATTTTAAGGGGGGTAGAATGTAACACCCCGAGATTTTATGATAAATATTCATTTATTTTCATTGATGTATTGTGTTTTATGCTACACCAAGATTACCTTGTGCTATACGCAACACCGTATTAGCTTGTAGTATACGCAACAGTATTCTTGGATCGTGTTACACACAATTTTGATAATAGTTATTCTACGCAACATTGAGTATATATATATATATTCAATGTATAAATGAAATATGGTTAGATTATGTTATACAAAACAACGATGGATTCTTGCATAGCACGCAACCCTGACTTGGCTTGCATTACACGCAATCGAAACCTTCATCGATAGCGTGTGTTGTACGCAATATCAAGTTTTAATAAACAACGATATATTATTATAATATTATTACGAACTAGCCGTTATGAATAGTATTAACTAAATTTTGAATCTTATAACATTATTATTAATCTTACACATTTTCTAAAACATTATATAAGATCAAAATAAATTTTTCGGGTAAAATAAGTTTTTTTTAAAAAAATGCAGTTTTGTCCCCTTTTAATGGCGCACCCACATTAAATCTAGTTTTTGAAATGTTTATAAGTTCAATTTGACAAAATAAAATTCTTCTTTGGAATCATGAAATAAAAATTTACTTTGGATAAATTTTTTTATTATTATTCTGGTAACTTTCATATTTTGATGAATAGTAAAAACACGCTATATTTTAATTAAAAACAACTTTTATATTTGAAATAATTAATAGTGATAAATTATTAATTTGTGTGGTTTTAAAGTATATTTAAAATATATTTTTTCAATTTAATACAATGTTCACAATTGGATGTAATTTCACATTTAAACCAGACATAAACAAGTGTCAATCTTTTGGTAGTTATTATCTCTTAAAAACACGCTATTTGTTTTGACAACGGGAATTAATTTTTAAATTAATTAATGAAACTGATATGTTTTGAATTTGGTAAAATAGACATCATTTGTGAGTTCATAATATCAAATATAGCTTAGGCCTAATTTTTGGTATTTTTCTGGAAACATTCATTTTTTGAGGAATAGTGAAACCACTAAGCGGTAGTTAAGAAAAATGAATTTTTCATAAAACATAATTTTACTGCTTCTATGGGTGGAATTTCAAAAATCCGAGAGACACGGTTGATGTCAGTATGTAAAATGTGGTTCAATGAGATGAAAATAATTTTCTGGTGAATAGTAACATTTTACCTTTTTTTACCACGATTAAAAGTAAATAGGGTAATTAAGTGTAAAATTGATATTATTATTACCCTAACACATGTCTTAATTCTATTGGATAAGTGTAATTAAACAAAAAACAACCTTAGGAATAAAATATGACAATTTAGACCCACTTGGATTAGATTAGGACATTTATTATTAATTTATTTAAAGAAGGGTTAAAATAGTTAACATCAAAGTTTAATAAGTATATCATTTTTAATATAGGGTTATACATAAGATAAATTCGACTATAAATATTCATTAGAAAGATAAAAAGATTTCCTACATAATGGTATTTTATTTGTAATTTTAGACATTAAATAATTTAATTTATTTATGACACAAACTGATGCTGTAATTATCTTATTAATGAAATATTGACATAATTAATGTTATAAATACCAAAATAAATGTAATTTTTGACTTTTTATGAATTACACTAATTTTATATGTTAATATGACATGTTAGTATTGATATAATTAACTTTTGTCGAACTAATAATTCTGTTATGATTTTCACAAAAAACCAATTACTAAATAGTGTCAAAATTGACATAAAATAGTTTTTAAAACAAATATTATATTATTAATTGTTATATTATTCATAAAAATCTAAGGTTCGGACAAATGACTTTGATAAGGTTATATATATTAATAATAAACAACTTGGGGTTTTTTTGGTTTCTTATAGTATGTTTATTGACCTTATAGTGTAAGAACACAAAAAGACACGGTAAAAGTAAACTTTTCTAACTTAAAGTTAAAACAAAATGATAAGGTTAAAATAGTGAACTAAACATGTCCAAATATTATTGGATGAGAGTATTTCGACCCATCCCCAAATTAGCTTCTAAATAACTCAATTTGGAGCTATTTAAAACCGATTTTGGCTTTATGATAAAATAATATTTTTAGTTATTCCAAAGGTGCCCCTCTCCTCCCTTATAAAAGGGAACCCCCTCCCTCTCTTCCACACACCACTTTGAGCCTTCAAGCTCAGCCAAAATCATCCAAATTCTCCTCTCCACTTCCCTAGAAACATCCTAGAGGTTCTGGCCTTCCTCAAAGACCAATTTTAGTGCCCTAAGAGGAGGTCTCAAAGAGGCGCTTCAAAGAAGAGGAGGTTCGGACACTTACGAAGCAAATCGGACCTAAGGTAAGGAAAATATCACAATCTCATTGTTATCTGAGATTGTTTATACTTTAGTATTTACTGGGGTGTATCTTATCATCCACATCCATGTTTCCTAAATATGTAATATTTATATCCCTATAAAATAGTTTATATCTAATTTTACCCTTCGGTGAGTTTTTATTAAAAGATATGAAAGGAATCTTTTGTCGTTTTTCGTACGAGGTAAATTTTGACTTTTCCAACAAAAGTATGGGAAGAATGTTTTTTTAACTGATATGGAATGAATGGAATTTTAAAACAAAATCTCCAAGAATCTTCCTTTACAAGTTTTGAAGTTTATTTTTAATCAACTTCTTTTAGTTTAAAATTGTATGACATGTTAAGAAAAGAAAAAAGTTTTTGAAGTGTAAAGGATATTTTTCTCAAGAATGAAGTTCAAGTGTTTTATCAAAATTATTTTCCACCTAAGATAATAAAGGGTTCTGTTTCTATCCCTATTATTACATGGATTTGATTATGTTGTGATGGAAATATTTTTATGAATTATTTTATCTTATATGAAATGTTTTATGATGTTACGATGTTTAAAGATTCCCATTTTTATTACATGGGTTATGCAATTATGTATGATTTATGATTTCATGGCACACATAAGAATGGTATCATTATGAGATGGGTGGGACACATATATCCCTCCATTTCATTGGGTAAATATTTTATATCTCATGAGATAGACATGGATAGAATGGTAGGTTATACCGGTTCAGTGAAATAGGACTGAAACGAGGAGTGAACTCGATTCAGAAATGGAATTTGTCCACTAAGATAGTCTTGGCAATGAGTCTTGACTAATAATAAATGATTCTATATGATTATGTGTGTATGACACAAAGTTTCATGTTTTATGTTATGATTATTGGGATTACATTTCACTACTATGATTTATCCCATGTTATGATATTATGATCTGTTTTGCAGGTTAAGATTTCCAAAATGTTATGTTCTTATGAAAATGATGTGATTTATATTTATTTTTTTTACCCTTAATGAGAATTTGAGCTCACCCTTTTATGTTTTCTTTTCCGCAGGATATAAAGAAAGGTTTTAGGTAAGAAAAAAAGGAAGATCTTTATGGGAGATGTTGAAGATCTTTCACCACGATTAGAAGTTTATATTCCGAGTTTCCAAAGACACTAAACTATTACGGTCCTTATGTGTGTGTTTTTTTAATGTACTAAGTATTCCACAAAAGTATTGTAATGTCCATGTACGTTAAGCTTAGGTTCTTTACAAGTTAGGCTTTAAGAAAACTTATAGCCTATTAATAATGAAAATGTCATTATTTTAGATATGTTTTAAAAAAATTCAACGAACGGGAAAATCATAAAGATAAAGTATATATTATAGGAAAAGTGTTTAAATTTCATTTTTTGATGGTACATTAATTATAATCTATTTTTATGTATTTTGATTTGGAAGAATTATACTTTAGTAAGGAATTATTTATATTTAAAACCTTTATGTAATTCTAGTGGAGTCCTTTCTCTCCCATATAAAAGGAAACCCATTATCACATTTAATTAAAAAAATTGTGAATTATAAATCAATCAAACCCTATAAAATTCATATACCCCATACATTCCACTAATTAGATGAGATTTTCTTAACAAAGACCATTCTATAGATCCTTTAGAGGCTATCAAAATGATTCAAATTGATGAATAGGTAATCATCCAACCCCACCTCATTCAATTTTTTCATCTATTAACTCCTTTAAAAATATGAAAATAATCATTATATAATATTTTTTCTATAATATACTAAAATTTTAATATGAAGTTGAAACCAATATTTTCAACCATCTTTTCAACCGAATATTAAGTGAATGTAACACTAATGCATACATTTGGAATACCACCTCCACATAGTGATTCAATTCAATTTTCATCACCATATTTCATTGAATGTTATTATGATGTTTTAAAAAATTATTTTTTATTTCAATGTAACATTTATACATTTTGACTTGTAATATCATTCATACCTTCTTACCATCCAATCCATTAGAAAATGAAAAAGTAATTCAAGAAAAGATGTGGACTACTACCTCCACAAATTGATGTGAATATTTTATAAATTATTTAACTCATGGATGGTAATAGGATTATATTTATTGAAAAAATAATATATATATATATATATGATAAAATAATGATGATCTAAATGTGAATTATTATTTAATTTCCACTTATTCAATACATAAATAAAAGGAAAACATGTTGATGCACAATGTAGAAGAAAATATTCCTACTATGGAACCCGTTTATTTATTAGTTTATGTATATAATGTATAAGGGTAAATAATGGGTGTGTTTGGGGAACATTCAATGATTTTTTTTGTGCTAAATGGGAGGAACATAGGCTGCACACAGTTTTTCTAACCTATGTGGAGGCCTCATAGAAATTGTGAAGAGTTGTAGATGTTAGACAGTACCTACAGCATGGTGGGTGCGTTGATTGGGAGACTGTATGGAGAGGAATTGTGACAGATTTTCAGGCATATGATAACACACAGTTAGCACATGTTTTTAAAATTTCTTTACTAAAATGTGTGCATTGTCAATATTAGATCCAAAAATTGGATCTCACTTGTTTTTTACACTAAGTGCCCATTTTTTCCTTCTAAAAAGTTCCTAACTCATGATTCATCTCTCATAAAGGTCTTATAACCTCTCCCAAGTGATTTAGAATCGATTCAGAGCCTCTCTTTATTGTGGTGAAGCCTAATTCTTTTGGTAGGTAATCATTCTTCATCATTCTTGTCACGTTTTCTTAGATCTACTTTGATCCTCTTCATGGATTATTGTTACTACACCCACTATGGTTAGATCTACAATTATGTATTCTAATTATAAATATTCTTATCTTGGTTCATGAAATGGGAAGAGATATATGGAGGATTTGTGGATCTTTTTACCGTGTTTCATTGACAATCATTGTCCTTTTTCTGTTTTATCCAAAATTCTCAAGGTAGGTGGCTTTACTCTCGACTCCAATTTATTGAACTGATTAAAATGAATTAAAATTGATTATTCTATGATGAAACTATTTTTAATTGGTTGGCTAATATTTTTTTAATCCCTCTTGAGTGAAGGATAGAAAAAACATGGAAATTTGGGGTTCTAAGGAAAAGTAATTTGGTTCTTGATTTTAAAAGAGGTATTTTAAAATGGAAATTTTTATAGAATTGTGATAAATAATATGATTAAAATATTTCCAATGAAGGGATGATTTAATTGAAATGTAAGGGTTAATTGTTGTTATTTATTAATGGTTTTCAATAAATGAATGATTTTATTGAAATATAAGAGATATTTGTTTTGGAATTGGTTTATGGAATAATGAGTTTATGTTTTCATGTGTATTCTGGATACATAAGGGTAAAGAGTATCCCCATAATTTGTGAGATGGATAAGGTTTAGGGATCTATCCTATCAAATGGTTCATAAGGTGACTACTTAGTGATAGGATGACTCACCACTCAAGAGTATTGCGAGGTCCATGTTACATGCATGGTTGGATGTGTGGATAAGTTGAATGGAATAATTATGCAAACTATATTTTTAGAAATGGAATTAATTCTATTTTTTGGTGTTTTCATCAACAATAGCTTTTCTGGAAAATCGGATATCATGGAACATTTTTATATTTAGTTATAAACTAATTATATAATTAATGTATGTTTTCTTTATAAAACACTTTGGAAATTATTTTATATAAATGTTTCAAACTATTCAATACTAGTGGTATGAGTAGGGAACTAATTTGGGAATACCAAAAAAGTTTCATACTCATGAATACATTATCAAACTAGAGCTTTTACAGATTCCATCTTCCAGGACATTGTAACAGGGAAAGTATCACACGTCTTTAGTAGTACCTTGTAATACTTGGGAGCTTTCGTGGTGTTGGAGCATGATGCTTTTGGGGGTATAGAATATTTGGGTTGTGTTGGATTTTTTATTTATTATCTTCCACTAAATTTTATGATGGTGTAATATTATTCTATGGTACATGGTTTTAACATCACTCTGAATAATATATTGTTATGTTGGCTTTCATTATTCATGAATTATATAATGGTTTGATTGGGTTTTATTTTTTTAATTATTTTTATTATTTCTTAATGGGTAAATCATTCAAAAATTGCGTTGAAACCCTTAATCCTTTATTTTATTCATTTTTCATCTTTTGGATTACACTTAAGGCATTGTATCATTTCTCTCACCTTCTCACACCAATGAGAAGAATATGGGATGTTATAAATGATACAATTTTTGTTAGGTCCAGAAGCCAATTTGTGTTAAATGGTATGATATTGTTCTTTTCCATGTGTAGTATGTAGTCATCGGTTTTCATGTTCTTGGATTTGAATTCATTATTTTAAATTCCTTGGGATGGAATCATATAATGTATTAGGATTGTTAGGACATGAAATATAGAGAATAAAAAGGAATTGAAAGCACTTTAATGATTAACTATGTGTAACCATGGTAATGGATACAAATGTGTTTTGAAAACCCTTATATGATATTGAAATCTTAATGTCCTGGGTTTTTCAAATGAGATGAGAATGACATGAATTAGTGGAATGAATTCCCACTAGGATTTAATATTTCAATTTGATTAATAATTTATGACTTTGTTCACAGGTCATTTTCTTAGAAAATTGTTATAATTTTTTTCAAATGGAAGTCTTCGAAAAGAAAATGGTTGCAGAATTTTAAATATTGTTTTATTTTAAAAAGAAAGAATGTATTAAAAAAGAGTTAAAAATGGAAAGTGCTATTGTGATAGTTGTAGTGATATAATTTTAAATTACAAACCATCAGTTTCTTGAAGGTGAGAATTATAGAGTTTGTGGGTTTTTAGAAAACAGCACCTGGTACGCATCGTCAAAACCAACCAGAATAAACTATAGAGAATGTGGTTACACCTGTGCCATAGGTGAACCAATATATTCTTTATAGTATCTTAGAATCACTTCAAGTTGTGGAAACATGAATCCAGAGGGATGCACCATGACATGTGGACCATTCTGTCCAGTTCCAAAAATAGAATCCACCCTTCTTCTATGGTTATTCTGAACCAGAGGAGACTGAGGGGTGGATGAATATGATGAATCGTATCTTTCATTTGATTATCACACTAGTGGATATGGATTCATGTGGGAGACTTATATTAGGATCATGCACTCCAGTGGTGGTACAAAGTGGTGCAAGATAAACTGGATCAAGGACTTGGTTGGGATTATTTTGAAGAATTGTTGACCAAAAATTCTATCCTCACACATTCATGATCCAGAAAACAAAATAATTATTCATCCTAAAGTTTTAAAATCCATCATTCACAGATTATGTGTGTAATTTCATGAATTTTATATATTTCTCACAAGATGTTGCAGCTAGTGAATCCTTAAAGGTACTTTCCTTCAAATCAGGTATAATGCATGAGCTCTAATCAATGATTTCTGTGCTTTTTATTATATATTATATAGAGATAGTGAATAGAGTGATGATAGCTAAGAGAGACATCTCCGGATCTATGGGAATTGGAAGTATGGTTATACGTATGGGAAATGGTGGGAACTCAAATATTGGGAGAAAGATGAAAAGGGGAACCTATTTCCTAAAAGGGAGTAGAAATCAAAATCAGACAGCTGGATTAGTAAATATTCCTCCAATACAAAAGAGAAATACTCTATGTTTTAAATGTCGTAAATTTGACTATAGGAAGTGATAGTGTACAAAAACACCTTGATCATTTCATAATTACAACCAAGTGTGACTTCTTATGAGTTACGATCTCAATGCTAGGTTTTCAGCACTCAAGACACTTATCAACTACTACCAACAACATATGATTTGATAGGATGAGGGAACATGAATTGGACTAATGAGTAGAGTAGAGATATCCATAGTGATTCTCGAAATACCATGACTTCTCAGCAATGGAAATATCAACAATTAAACAAAGAGAAATGTATAGTGATGAAGATGTTGTATGGAGCTGTGAAGATGATTGTAGATGATTAGGATAAACCATTATTGGTGTGAGGTAGAATATTATGGAATTCTAACATTATGAAGATGTGGTTTGATTCTGCTACATCAAATTCATTCATTACATCTAATGTTTTTGATATTCTATATTTAATACTTGAGATGTTTCCTTCTGTGATAAAACATTAAACTCTTCTTAGTGAAAGAGAGTATCTAGAATTTCTGTGTAGAGAATTTTATAGAACAATTAATGGATTTTCAAGGAAATGGGACATATCAGTGTTATAGATGGATTTATATGATATAATCCTAGGTATGGAGTGGTTGAAAAAATTCAAGGGTCACACAGGTTATTATAGAGGAACAATAAGTTTCACAACTAAGGATGGTGTTGAGAATATCTTCATATGAGAAAGGGGTATAATGAGAATTTCATTAGGCTTCCTAAACCACCAGTGGGAAAAATCTCATTCAATTTGATGATGTTGACTATGGACTCTGTGGAAGAGATCGAGGATAATAATTTCTTATCAATCATGGATCAATTTTCAGATGTTTTTTCCAAGAAATTTTTAGGGTTACCACCTCTATGGGAAGTGGATTTTATAATAAATCTATTTTTGGGACCAGTCTTATTTCATTTCCATCTTTCAGAATGGAACCAATACAGTTAAGGGAATTGAATGTGAAATTTGAGGAGCTTGAAAGAAGAGGATTCATTCTGCACAATATGTCTCTGTTGGTATCACTAGTCTTGTTATTGAAGAAATCATATTGAACTCTAAGGATGTGTGTGGTTTATTGTAAGATTAATCATGTTATGCTATGTAATCAGTATCCACATCCATGCATTAATTATCTATTTGGTCGGTTGAGGGTAGTACTGTGGTTCTCTTAAATTGACTTGTGATCAGAATATCACCAAAAATGTGTTCAAAAAGAGGATATTCTGAGGACTACTTATTGAAGTAGATATGGACATAATGAGTATGTGCTAATTCTATTATCTCCTATGAATACACCATCAGTTTTTTTGGAATTGATGAATTGAATATATTTTTCAAATTTAGATTCATTTTTTGTGGTGTTTCTAGATAATGTATTTGTGTATTCAAGGACAAAGGATGGGCACGCGCAATACACAGAGACAATGTTGAGAATCATGAGAGATCATTGTTTGTATGAAAAACTATCTAAGTCTGATTTTTGGATACAATAAGTAGGCTTTCTTGTCCATGTATTTTCCAAAAAAGGTGTTTCAATGCATCTAGACATTATAGATGTTGTTATCTCATAGAAATCACTGAAAAATATCATTGAGATATGAATCATACTTGGTATCAATGGTCATTACCAATGCTTTTTCGTGATTTATCATAACTAAAATCACCTATGAAAGCTTGGATAAGGAAGAATATTCCATTCTGATGCAGTGAATAATTTCAGATTCCTTTCCAAGAGTTGAAAGTTTTCCTTACATTATAACAAATCTTGATATTGCTGAAATCTAAAGATGGGTATCCATTTTGTTGTGTTCTTGGGGATTAGGTTTCCAATGTGTTCTCACCAAAAGAGGACATGTGGTTTTTATGGATCAATTCAGTTGAGTGTGCATGGGAAAAATTACAGAACACATTACTTGGAGATAGATACACTCATCCTTGCCATGAAGACTACACATCATTATATCATTGGTGAGATGTTTACAATGTTCAACAATCCTAATTGATTTAAACCTCTATTATCAGAATATAATTTGAATACTAGGCCAAGAATTTGGATCAAGTATCTTCAAATGTTCCACATTGACTTGATGTACACAACATTTAATGGTAATTTATGTGGTAGGTGCACTATGCATGAAGTGATATGTCCATTTGGTGAAAGAATATTCACATGAGTGGTAGTTGATGTCTATCCTATAAGAAATGCATGTGGATTTTAAACATAGAGGTTCTGTTGTTGTTTTATTTTTAGTTTCCATGATTCTTTATTTGTTAAATATTATTTAATAGGCACAAACATCCTATGAAGATGTATCAGTTATGAGTTGAAAACTCAATGGTGGGGACACCATTGAGGGTTGGAATCATGATGGGAGGTCAGTGTTGTGGTTCAAGAATCGAAGGGTTTTCCCAATGGATTTTTGGGAATAACATCATCATGATTACCATCATTTAATATGACCTATCCAACTAAGAATATAGAATATGTATAAGTAGTTTAAGACACAGTTTTGGTGGATCATCATGAAATTTGAGGTGGTTGAGTTTTTATCATATTGATTAACGTTTCTGCATCTTAAGGTAGAATTTCAACATCCAGTATGTATTTTTCTATACATACCTTTTATAATGTGGAAATGGGAGAAGATAATGATGGATTTTGTTTTAGGTCAGCCAATAATGGTTTGAAAACATGATTACATGTGGGTGATAATGGATCAAGTAACCAAGTCAGTTCATTTCATCCCTATTCGTAAAACACATATGGTGGTTGATCTATCCATAATATATATATGAGAAGTGGTAAAGAGACACAGAATGCAAGTTTTGATCATATCAGATAGAGATATGAGGATTATGTACCATTTCTATAAATCAATATAGAAAGACCTTGGGACTTAGTTGACTATGAGAATGATGTATCATCCTCATATAGATGAACAATATGAATTGATGATGCAAACATTAGAAAAAACTATATAGGTTGTGTAATATATTTCATTGGACCATTGGAAGAGCATGAGCCATTGTTGGAGTTATTGTATAAATTTTTTTACCAAGCCTTGATACACATGTCTTTGTTTGAAGCATTGTATGTGAGTCATTATCATTATCTGTATTGTTGGGTTGAAAAAGGTGATACATTAATAGTGGCACCAATCCTTGTCTAAGAAACAATAGATAATATTTGGATGAAAATAAAATGGCCAGAGACATCTTAGAGTCATTAGATTTCATTTGTGGATCTTTATTGAAGACCATTTTCATTTATAATGAGTGATCACATGTTCTTAAGTATTTATCCAATTCTTGGTCATCAACATTTTTTGAAGAAGATAATGTTATATCATCAATATATATGATGATTTGAGATATGGGAATGTTTTAGGGAGGTGGAATATTGGTTGGTAATTCCACAATGATTCAGTGCGGTGAAAAATGTGCAATATGTATCCCAGCTAAAAAAGTACAATCCAAATACTAGCAATTTTATCTAATTAGATCATGTTGACCTAGATCCAGATGATTAATTTATACATATGATGTTTTTTATTTGGGATAGGTAATAGAATTTTTTATGTTGAAAATGCATCATTCTATTATTAATTTTATGGAAATATGGTAAAATCGAGGAAGAGACTTTGGAAAATGTAAAGTAAATAAAAGAGCAATGGCCATAACACTTTCTGTGAAACAATGGTTTTCTAAATTCTAGGGATGGAAAGACAAATCGTGTGGAGAATATAGCATCCTTGTTTTTGGGATGTATACCCTTTATTTTGTTATGTATATAAATTATAAGGTTAATGTTAGGGACATTTTGAGGAACATTCAAGGAGTTTTGGTGGAAAAAGGGGAGATGCATGGTCTACCTATAATTTTTTTGAACTCTGATGAAGAATAGTAGAAACCATGAAAATTTACAGAAGTTGGAAGTTATCTTCAGCACGGTGGGAACACAGTTAGGGAACCCTATGTGGACTCCATTTGAGTGTAATTTCAGGCTATATCTAATACACATATAGCTAAAGTTTTTCTTAATCATGTGACTAAACTATGCGTAGGGTCAAAGATAGATTATAAAAAATTTAATCTCGCTCGTTTCTAAATTTAACTTCCACATTTTCTATGAAAAATGACCATAAATCAGGATTCAATTCTCTCAATGGCTGGAGAACCTCTCCCATGTGACTTATTATAGATATAGGGCCGCACATTGGTGCGTTGAAGCTTGATTCTTACCATATGTACCCGTTTTTCATCGGTCATGTCACGTTTTCAAATATCCATAACTCTTCTCTTCTCTGTTTTATAGATATAAACTTGATGTGGGTATATCAAAGATAATGGATTAAAATTTTCATTTTGTTAGTCCTAGTTCATAATAGGGGAAGCTATAAAAGGTTCTTTAGTGGATTTTTTGACCCTGTTTTGTTGGAATTCTTTTTCCATTTTCCATTTTCACCCAAACCCATGATGTAGGGGCCTTCACTCTGAACTCCTCTTCATATAACTAATTTACATTCTTTTATATTGATTATTTTGTTTTTAATTGATTTTGAATTGGCTGTTTAATCATTTTTGTAATCTCTATTTAGTGACGGTTTGAGAAAACATGGAAGTTGGGAGTTCATGCATATTGAAATTTTGTTTTTGATTTTAAATGATAGATTTTAAAATCATAATTTTTCTATAAATGTTGAAAATAGTATGCTTAATGTTTTTAAAAAAATGGATTGTTTTATTGCAATTTAATGGTTGATTGTAATTAGATTGTTAAATTGTTTTCAATTAAACAATGGTTTTATTGAAATTGATGAGATATTTGGTTTGGCAATGGATTATATTATAATGGTTATGTTTGTTGATGTAAATTTGATACGGATAAGGGTAAGGATTCTCCCCTGTCATTAGTTATATGTATATGGGTAACTTATCTCCACTGTCAAATGGTTCACTAGGAGTTGGTTTAGTGAAAGGATGAGTCACCACCCTCGAGTACAGAGGGGTTCATGTTTCATGAATAGTTGGATATGTGGATTAGTGTAATTGAATAACTATACCAAAATGGATATTGAGAAATGTATTTAAAGAATTTTTTGGTTTTTTTTATTAAAATAGTTATGTTGGAAATTTGGATAACATGGATCATTTTAATAATTAGTTGTAAACTATTTTTAGAAGTTGTATAAATTTTATTATAAACTATTTTATGATATTTTTTATTTAATGTGTTTTATATAAATATTGATAACTTTTCTATACTAGTGGTATGAGTAGGGAATACATTAGGGAAACCATACTTTGTTTTATAATCTCCCCATCTTTGGCACTTTGGTGCTTTTACATAATCCATCTTATGGGATAGGGGAAAAGGTATTGTATGACATGTATCTAGTACTACCTTGTGATACTTATGCTATTTTCGGATGTTGGAGCATAATGATTGTGGAGTATGATGTGTTCGGGTAGTTAGGGAGTTTTTAATAGTCATATTTCATTATTTTCTCTAATCATGTAATATTCAACTCTGGTACATGGTTTTAAAATGGGTTTGAATAACAGATTGTGGGGGTGGACTTCAGTTTTCATGCATCAAATAGTGGTTTATTTGGGTTTGATTGTTTATTATGTTTTCTTGATTCATAAAGGGTTAATCGTCAACCACTGGTATTTAAACCCTTCATCATTTATTTCTAGCCTTTGGAATCTTGGGGATGTCTCTTACGTCCATGTGGCATTCCTCCCAGCTATTCAAGCAATTGAGGAGGAGGGATGATAAACATATGTACACCCTACTATATCCATGAATGATATATTTCAATCTTATATATCTAAACATTTTAGAAAACCCTAAATATCTAGAAAATAAACATATATGATATCTATATCATGATTAATATTTTTTATATGATTTAGCCATTGTGAATGTTCAAGGAATAAAACTTTTGATATGAAATTTTAATAAAAAAAGACTTAACACAATGATATTTTGATGTTCAATATATCTCATTAATTATTTTTTTTTGGAAATTTTTAAGTGAATCATATATAATATTATAATAATTTACATGAATTTTTTATAGGAATTGAAATAATTTAAATTTATTATTTATATGGTTAAATTTTATTAAATGTTATTCAATGTTGAGGTGTGGTTTTTCTATTATAATATAAATTTTTATTATGTTTTTTAAAATCAAGAATATGAAAATGGAATTTTATGAAAGAAGTCTCAATAATTCCATGATTATAATTTTAAAATTTTATTTTCTAGTGCTCAAATACATTCCTTTCATTTACATCACTTTATAAACACTAGTTACATAAAGAATCCCATTAAATAAACCCATCATTATTTATCTCTTTTGTAAAAAAATATTTAATATCAATGTATATGTTTTATTTTAAAGAATTTCATTCATGTTCTTCACACTCTTCTATTAATTTTTAATTTTATTTTTACTAATGACTATATTTATTATATAAAATTATAATAATACTTGTTTTTATTTTCTAAATGATTTACATTAAACTTTTTACTCAAAATGTGAATTGATTCTGTTATAATTAATTTCATTAAGGAAATTATATAGGATTTCAAGGATCACATGAATGAATATTATTCCTTAATTTTTGATATTTTTATATATTTAAAATACATAAATTTAAATAAAAAATTATTTTTTCCATATAAAAGGTACATGAGGTCCTTTAATGATGTATTTATTTTGTAATAAATCACATCGATGTTAGTTATTCATTACATGATTTATCTTCCATGGAAACCATTATTATTATTTCCCTAGATGGTTTACTATTACGATTATGATATTATTATGAAAAAGATTTATTTTTGGTATCTTATAATCTGGTGAAATGACAATATTTTTTTGAAACTAGTTTTGTTTATAGGATATATGATATATGAATACTTAATTATTGTCATGTGGAGAATATTTGAATGTATTAAGATATTATAATGGGTGGGACCATAATTATATAACCCTATAAATAATTTAATAAATATGGATATTTTATGAGATAATAATGACTAGAATGGGGAGTAAAGTGATATTAGCAAGTGAATCTATCCACTAAGATTATCATAATAGTAAACCCTAAATATAGATATTAAGTACTATAGAGTGAACCCAATAAAATATTATAGTATTTACAGTTAATATTGTATATATAAATTATTTTCCATTTATATTTTAATGAAACTAACTTATATCTTATGCCAATGTTATGTTGCCATTTTTTTCACTTATTTATTTATGATTTATCTCTAAATAACTTTCTTATTATATTTCATTAATCAAGTATTATGATCAATAATTTGAAAGGCATGGTTTTAGATTGTTATTATAATCATTACATACCTTAATTATCATGTTTTATTTAATCAATAATTTATATCTCCCATTATTCCAATAATTAAACATCTCAGATAAAATTTTCTTATGTGTGAATTCCCAATTATACGATGAATGTATTATGTTTTATATTTCTTAAAATCATGCTAGTTATGAAGAACTAAATGGGAGATAATGTACATCTCTATTAAAATCATTTTTTATGTATCCATGTTTCCAAATATAATATACCTATACTATTCCATTCTAAAGTTTACATTTATATATTGGGTATTAATATGTTAAGATGTAATATATAGGTACAAAATGTTTATGTCATTATATTTCATATTATAGAATAGTTTAGTTACATTTGATAACTATAACAAGAAATAATTTGTGAGAACCCCTAAGTTTATTTTATATATCAATAAATGTTATATGGTATGGTAAGGAATAGAGTGTGGATTTTATTGGAAAATATTCATCCCCATATAATAAAAATGGATGTGGTTTGGGAAAAAATGATTATAGGGGATAGAAAATAAAAAATTATTTGTGGAAAATATCTCATCCATCATTTTGGTGCATATTTAATATTCCCTTACCATGAACAAGGTTTGACACTCATAAAGGATACTCGTGGATTACCTAAAATTTTCATTAGTTAAAATTATAAAGGATTTGACAATTTGTTTAACATGAATGACCTGAGTTAAAATTAAGTGTTTCTATACTAAAATTCTGGTTTAGTTATTTTTATATCTGATAAATCATTTTTAAAGATTCTACAGTTTTTCTATTATGATTGATGTTACTAAAATAATTTTTTTTACATTTATTCACTTAAAGTTACCCAAGGAACCATGTTAATAAGGAATTTAAAGGAATAATCAATTATTATCATCTTGAGAAACCAAATGTTTTAATTGTTGTATTAGACTATATTATTTGATTAATAAAAATGATTTCTAAATCTATGATTCTTGTTGAGATTATTAAATAGTAAATATTAAAAACCCATTCCAATAATACCTTCACCAGTAAAAACCTGCCTTAATTTGGAGGTTATTCTAATCCAGTAGTTTCTATGAAATTGATTGGTTCAACTTTAATGGTATTTTTTATCCTCCTATGTTTGAATCTTGAATAAAGAAATTTATTTTATATAATTTGAATGTTGATGTGGATCAAATGTGGAATATTACTATGAACATGATGAAATATGATGAAATTTGATTTATTAGTGGGATGAGCACAATAGAGTATTTTTTAATAAGTACATTAGTCAGATTTTTTTTACAAAAATTAAGCATAAATTCCTTGATTTAATAGAGAAGGATGATTATTGTGTTAGTACCTATGTGTACAATTTTACAAGGAATGTAAATATACTTATAGTGTTTAAATCTAACCAGAATGTAACGATGATTAATTCTTACCTAGTTTAAAACAAAGTCTCATACGTTTGTTTCCTAGATGATAAAACTATAATTATATAACAATCAATCTATTTATTCCATATTCAAAATGAGGAATATATCTACACATAGATATAAATGGTATTATATGAAAAGAAAAGTGGGATGTAAAATAAATTCTATTAATAATAATCCTATTGAGAGGAATATATGATTTACTTTTTTGATTATGTGTGAAATGAGAGATGGGGAAAATTTACTTCGTGGTGATAAATGAATTTAATATGGATAAGAAGTTCATCGGGAAATTGCGTTTTGAATTGATAGAAAAAATATGTTAGCTAATTATGTATACAATAAACCAATAATTGCACCCTCAACACTCTGGTGTTTCAAATATATGGACTTTAGGAATTGTTCAATCCATTTATCAAATATGAATGTCAATAATAATTGTTAACACAAGTAAACTATTAATCCTATAGAAAAATGGTAATCTAATTTTATCCCCATTACTTATGTTTGGAATGATTAAAAGATGGTGAAAGGTACACATACCATCAAATATAGAAATTTAAATTTCGTAGTAGATTATTGATATACCCTCTCATTTATACATAAGTAAATCTCCAAGGGAACAACAATTCCAACACAATTATTATCTGTTTAATTTTTTATTAATACGATAATTGGTTTGATTATGTCATCATGAATATATGATTTCTAATATATTTATTTCTAGAAGTATGTTCTTTATGAAAATATCCATATTCTCCATTCAGTTGAATTTAAATATATTTTAGGCAAGCATTAGATTACTGTATTTAAATCCATCCCCAATTTTAATGGAAGAGAAGTCACATTTTATATTCCAAACAAAATGATGATCATATATTAGTGTGATGAAAATATTGAAATTTAAAGCTATTTAAATACATTTATAGGTTTTCATCCTTATTAAAAAGTGGTACATCTCTCAAATATTTTGATAGAATATCTACATCAAATATACACCTTTTTGTAGGTGTTTTTTGATTGAATTCTGGAGGAATTTCCTAGTATAATACTAGATCATGATGTAATATTTTCAATATAAATCATTCGTAGTTCTATAAATTTTTTATTTACTCTATATATGATTCCAATAATTAAGTTATAGGAATTTAATAATCATGTTTAGGATAATTGTTATATGGGATTCGTTCTTTCAAATGTATCACTATAGTGTGAACATTTTCTTTTTTTAATAAAGAATGATTGATTTTACATTTACATGATTATCCAGTATTAAATAAGATCACTAACATGAATAGGTATCATTTATCAATTGTGGATGACTTCATCGATCAACATCATAGAGATCAGTGCTTTTGAAATATTGACCTTCATTTGAGATATCAGAAATGGAGGGAATGGATGAGGAAATTTATAATAAAGCCATGTAAATGATGTATGCACACAATTACTTTAAATTTATGACATTTGGTCATAAAAATCCTCCCTATATGTTCATAGATATACAAAATAGACTCATTATATATTACCTAGATCAGTTTTTGTATGGTTTTGAAAAAAAAAATTATTATATATTCAATGTTAATGGATGAGAGTGATTATAACTTGATGATTTTACTGAATCTCCCAAGGAAATAGAATTTATATTAAATATTTAACAAGAGTGAATGTTAGATTATATAATGTATCATTTTTTGGTCATATATTCTCAAGATTAATTATATCAGTGGATTTATCAATGTTAAAAGATATTGAATGTTTCCTAAGACCAAAAAATATTAGTAAAATACTATGTTTTCTTAGATTGGATTTATATTATCAATTTTCTGTGGATATCTTTTCACTTTTATCAAATAAACACTCCATTTTAACATTGAAGGAAGGCAATTTCCATAGTATAGATAAATGTTACGAAAATTGTCAAGGAACCAAATAGAAGGAATGTCAGCCCACATGTCAATACAATACAATAGACTATATAAGGGGTTATGATATACAGTGATGCATCAATGAAGGAAATGGGATGATTACTCATGACGAATTTAAAATTGATATAGTACGCATCATGAAAATTCATGTATCATGATATTAATTTTATAACTCATGATTTTAAGTTTGTTTTAGCAATTTTTTCATCAACAATATCGATGTACTATCCTTACAAATAAATATTTTATGTGTATATTGATCAAATATGTTTAAAGTATATATTATTCTAGAAAGACCTGAATATTAGATAGAGTAAACAGTTTGATTAGTCTAAATTCTATGACTACTCAAAAAAATATCTCCCCTGGAGACTGAACAAGGTGAATGATTCTCTCTATCCAAAGGATCTTTCTAAATTATCTATATTGATTTTCTAACAATCCCCAATATTTAATGGATTATCAGTGTATGGATATATAAATCAGGGTGAAAGTGGAGAAATATTATGTTTCTTAGATTATTTTTTAAATATCTATCCATCCAGGGATTTGTAACAGCCCAAGATTTTATGAAAAATATTCTTTTTAATTTTATTAATGTCTTGTGTTTTATGCTACACCAAAAGGAGCTTGCACAACACGCATCCTTGACTTGCCTTGCATTACATGCAATCACAACCTTCCTCGATAGCGTGTGTGGTACGCAATACCGAGTTTCACTAAACAATGATATGCTATTAAAATATTATTATAACTAGCCGTTATGAATAGTAATAACCACCTTTTAAAATTTTAGAAATTTTAGCTCTCAAAATGGACATTATTTTTTGATTCGGAGTATCGAATTTAGCCTAAGGTGAAATTTTGGTGATTTTCGGATAACTTTCATATTTTGATGAATAGTGAAAAATACTAAATTTTAGTTAAAAACAACTTTTTCAATCGAAAAAATTAATAGTGATAAATTATTAATTTGAGTGGTTTTAATGTATATTTAGAATATATTTTTACAATTTAATACAATGTTGGTCATTGGATGTAATTTCACATTTAAACCAGACATAAACAAGTATCAATCTTTTGATAAATATTGTTTCTTAAAAACACGCTCTTTGTTTTAACAGAGGGATTTAA
The DNA here is from genome assembly GCA_963277665.1 of Viscum album. Taxonomy (NCBI): domain Eukaryota; kingdom Viridiplantae; phylum Streptophyta; class Magnoliopsida; order Santalales; family Viscaceae; genus Viscum; species Viscum album. Next base: position 1,891,303,636 of record OY728132.1, read on the forward strand.
TTAAAAAATTAATTAATGAAACTTCTATGATATGAATTTGGTAAAATAGACTTCATTTTTGAATTCGGAATATGAAAGATAGCTTAGGATGAAATTTTGGCATTGTTCTGAAAAACATCAATTTTTGATTAATAGTGAAACTACTAAGTGGTAGTTAAAAAATTAATTTCTTCATAAATCTTAATTTTACCACTTCTATGAATGGAATTTCAAAAATCCGAGAGACACGGTTGATATCAGTAAGTAAAATGTGGTTCAATGAGATGAAAATAATTTTTGGTGAATAGTAACTTTTTACTTTTATTTACCACGGTTAAAAGTAAATAGGGTAATTAAGGGTAAGAATGATATTAATATTACCCTAACACATGTCCTAATTCTATTGGACAAGAGTATCTCGACCAAAAACAACCTTAAGTGTAAAATATTATCATTTAGGCCCACTTGGATTATATTAGGACATTTATTATTATTTAATTCAAAGAAGAGTTAAAAGAGTTAAAATCAAAGTTTATTTACTAAAACATTTTCAATATAAGGTTATACATAAGATAAATTCTATTGCAAATATTCATTAGAAATCTAAAAAGATTTCCTACAAAATGGTATTTTATTTGTAATTTTTAGACATCAAATAAGTTAATTTATTTATGACACAAAGACGATGCAGTAATTATCTTATTAATGAAATATTGACATAATTGATGTTATAAACACCAAACTAAATGTAATTTTAGACTTTTTATGAATTCCACTAATTTTATAGGTTACTATGATATATTAGTATTGCTTTAATCAACTTGGTTCGAACATATAATCTTGTTAGGACTTTCACAAAAAATCATATATCAAATAGTGTCAAAATTGACACAAAATAGTTTTTAAATCAAATATTATATTATTAATGGTTATTTTATTCCTAAAAATCTAAGGTTCGGCCAACTGACTTAGATAAGGATATATGTATTACTAATAAACAATTTGGGGTTCGTTTGGCATGTTATAGTAAGTGTATTAACCATATAGTGAAAGAAAACAAAAAGACACGGTAAAAGTTAAATTATTTAACTTAGAGTTAAATCTAATTGATAAGGTTAAAATAATACCCTAAACTTGTATAAATCTTATTGGTTGATAGTATTTCGACCCAACCCCACTTTAGCTTCGAAATAAGACCCTTTGGAACCATTATAAACCGATTTTGACATTAATATAAAATAATTTTTTGAGGTATTCCTAAGGTGCCCCTCTCCTCCCTTATAAAAGGACACCTCCTTCCCCTCCTCCTCACACCAATTTGAGCACTCAAACTCGGCCAACCCCTGCCGAAATCTCTTCTCCACTTCCCTAGAAACATCCTAGAGGTTCTGTTCTTCCTCAAAGACCAATTTTAGTGCCCTAAGAGGAGGTCTCAAAGAGGAGCTTCAAAGAAGAGGTAATTACCGTTACCAATTCTATCATCTTTATTTCTTCTTCCACTTCTTCTTGTTAGGTTGTTTCATTATGAAGTAATAACATCAGTATCACTCATATACTGATATGTTATTATATGTATGAAACAACCCTATTTCACCATCTATCCATCCTACGGAAAAAGAAATCACTGCGCGTGCGTATGTACGGAATACTGTCTCCACGCCGTGGTGTAATCTATTTTCCACCACCACCTTACATGGATGGGTATAATGGTGTAAAGAATAACTATACATAGTTATTACAACATCATATTGATTCTGATGTATTTTATAATCCACTCCACTCCAATTCAATATTTATATAAATGATATCATCACTCGTGCGTACGTACGGACTACCGTCTCCACGACGCGATGAGATTCATTCTCCATGTTAACCATTTAAGAATGATTATAAAGTATATATAAGAAATAATAATGAAATATATGACATTATAAAGCTACTGGATTTATGTATATATATATATATATATATATGTATGTCATCTACTTACTTCCATTTCAAGACAATAAGGAAAGGAAAACAGCGTTCATGCGTACGTACGGACTACCGTCTCCATGAACGGTGTTTTTCATTTTATTTATCTATCTATTATATATATATATATACTGAATATATATGATATATAAATCATGTTTTATATTCTGGAAGTAAGTAAATCATGATATAAGTAATAATGATGTCAAGAACAACAAGTCAAAACACCTACGATAAATGAAACGATTTTACCCAAAACGCTTCTTTAACATGGAATTTACAAAAGAACGGGTAATATAATGTCATAAGTGAACCATATATGATATCATAACAATGAATATGATTCTGTAATAAGTCAATGACATTATTTAAATCATTATACAGGAGGTTCGGACACATACGAAGCAAATCGGACCTAAGGTAAGGGAAATATCACAATCTCATTTTTATCCGAGATTGTTTATACTTTGGTATTTACTGGGGTTTATTTTATCATCCACATCCATGTTTGCTCAATATGTAATATTGTTTCCATCCACATAAAATATTTTAAATCCAATTTGACCCTTCGGTGAGTTTTTAGTAAAGAATATGAAAGGAATATTTTGTCATTTTTTCGTACGAGGTACTTTTTGACTTTTCCGACAAAAGTACGAAAGAATGTTTTTTTTAACTTATACGGAATGAATGGATTTTTAAAACATTATTTCCAAGAAGCTTCCTTTACAATTTTTCAAGTTTATTTTTAATCAACTTCTTTTATTTTAAAGTTGTATGACATGTTATGAATGGAAAAATGTTTTTGAAGAAAAAAGGATATTTTCCTCAAGAATGGGGTTCAAGTGTTTTATCAAAATTATTTTCCATCTAAGATAATAAAGGGTTCTGTTTTTATCCCTATTATTACATTGATTTGATCATTTTGTGATTGAATTATTTTTATGAATTACTTTATCTTATATGAATTGTTTTATGATGTCATGTTGTTTAAGAATCCCATTTTTATTACATGGGTTACGCTATGATGTATGGTTTATGATTATGTGGCACACATAAGAAATGATTCATTATAAGATGGGTGGGACCTATATCTCCCTTAAATGCATTGGGTAAAGATTTTATATCTCATGAGATAGACATGGCTGGAATGGTAGGTTATACCGGTTCAGGGAAACAGGACTGAAACGAGGGTTACTCGATTCAGAAAGGGACTTTGTCCACTAAGATAGTCTTGGCAATGATTCTTGACTAACAAGAAATGATTCTCTATGATTATGTGTGAATGCCAAAAAGTTTCATGTTTTAAGTTATGATTATTGTGATTACATTTCACTGCCATGATTTATCCCATGTTATGAAATTATGATCTCTTTTGCAGGTTAAGATTTCCAAAAGTTATGTGCTTATGTATATGATGTGATTGATATTTCTTTTGTTTACCCTTACTGAGCATTTGAGCCCACCCTTTTATGTTTTCTTTTCCCCAGGATATAAAGAAAGGTTTTAGGTAAAAAAAAGGAAGATCTTTATGGGAGATTTTGAAGATCTTTCACCACGATTAGAAGATTATATTCCGAGTTTCCAAATACACTAAACTATTACGATCCTTGTGTGTGTGTTTTTTGTGATGTACTATGTATTCCGAAAATGTAATGTAATGTCCATGTACATCAATCTTCGGGTCTCTACAGTTGGTATCAGAGGAAAGGTTTAGTCAACCTTTGGAAACTAGGATGCGAAAACGTTAGTGAGATCCCTAGAGATATTTCTAAGGTATGTCTAGGGATGTCCCTAGGGATAAGTATACGTATAGGTTATAGTACTAGAATTACACTAATGATCATAGAATTAAACCTAAGATGTTGGATATTGAAGGTAATCCCCCTTTATTATGTTGTTTTCCCTAACATGATTTTTGCCTCTCACACTATTCTTTTTGGGTTTTAGACGATGGCTGGAACCCGAAAGAACCGTGTTGATCAATGCAATGGACAATGCAATGATTGCCCTCCTAAACAAACAAATGTTATGGAAGATGGAGTGCAAAATCTTATTGCTATACTTACACAAGCTATGAATCATTCTGGACTTCCAAATGAGCAGAGAAGGGAACAATATTCTATTGAGTCCTTCATGAGGCAACGTCCACCTTCTTTCAGTGGGACTTCCGATCCACTTGTTGCTGAACAATGGATCAGTACCACTGAAAAGATATTTTCAGTTCTTCAATGTTCTGAACATGATAAAGTCATCTTAGCAGTATATCGTTTGGAAGGTGAAGCTGATCAATGGTGGAATCTTATCAAGAATACGAGGCCAAGAGATGAAATTGAGTCCATGGAATGGGACGAGTTCAAGAACTTGTTTTTCAGTAAGTACTTCCCTCGTATTATTCGAACAAAGATGGAAAAGGAGTTTATTGAGCTGAAGCAGAAGGATGATGAATCTGTTGGTATATACGAAGAAAATTTTACCCGACTTGCAAGGTATGCATCTGGCATTATCATCCAACCTGAAAGTAAAGTTGATCGATTTTTCAGTGGCTTAAAACCAAGTCTTCGAAGGGCATTAGCTATAAGAGACTTCAGTAGCTATGAAGAAATTGTGCGTTGTGCTATCAAGGTAGAAATGGAAGTTGGTGTTATATATCCATCTCATGGTTTTGACAAGAAACGAAAGATGGAGTTCAAGGAGAAATCTCATAATAATGGTGAAAAGAAGATGAATGTTTCCTTATGCACAAAGTGAGGACAGAAGCATGGTGGAGATTGTCTTAAAGGGACTAGAAAATGTTTTAAGTGTGGAAAAGAAGGTCATCGAGTAGCTGAGTGTCGAAGTAATGGAAAAAGGGTTTCTAATGATGTGAATAAATCAAACACTACAGAGAACGCACCACCAACACATCAATGCTTCAAGTGCAAGGAAATGGGTCATTATGCTAATAATTGCCCTAATCCAAGGGTTAGTGATGATCAACATGAGCAACCACTGAAGGCAAAGGAAAAAAGGGAAGTCACATGAGATCACTATTGGCGATGTTGAATATGATAACGATGTGGTGGAATGATTAAGTGTTTATGTAATGGGATTCCAAAATAATGTTGTATCATGGAGTATTGGAATATTTATGTATTGGTTTAATGTGGTATTCAAAGTGATTGAGATATTTTTGGAAATAAGATGATATGCGCAAAATAAAGGGAAAACAAGAAAATGAAATGTTTAACAATATTCATGAGCTCATGATTGATATAAGGACTATGTGATATCATGGTTTGAGTATATTGAATTTTGAGGATTTTGGTATGTGGAAAGTGTTAACTTTAAACTGCATTCATGTTTTCACTAAGGTATTCAAGAGAATACATGATTAAGGACTTTGAATGTTTATAATGTGACCAACAAGACATATCTTATGGGGATCGACGATGGTGCTAAATCTCTGGTAATCGTTTTCACTATGTTATGAGAGTGGACTGCAGTATTATGGATAATCCTAAAGATTGGAATGGATTATGTTGGACATAAGTTAGTATTGTTTAAGGATAGAAGATTTCTCGATATTATTGATGGGATGTTATAGTAATATAGTTTTAGAAAAAGGACAACCTGCAGGACGGGCGACAGCCCATCGCGTCGGACAAGGCTGTGGGAATCGAACCCACAACCGAAGTGCGACTGGCCTTTATCGCTTACCACTGGCCTACAGGAAGTCCCTGTTTAGTAGAAACTAGTTTTACTATATTAAGAAGTATGATATATGAAGTATAAGCGCATTTTAGGAACCATATATGATTAATCTCACTATAGATCGACTTGTGTATATAATTTTTGCTAACCTTTTGTTTGAGATAGATGGAATGACCCGTCATTCTATCACATGATCTGCTAACACATCACGAATAACAAATTAAACTTCATTTATTTAAGAGATGAAGTGGAAATTGTTCAAGGCATGAACTACAGTGAGATTGTACCAAAATAAATAAAGTATTTATTCTAATTCAAATTTTCAACTTTAGGGAAATGATCTTGAAAACCAAAAATGTTGTCCTAGTGATCTTGTACATGATGAATCAGATGGTACCTTAGATCGTCACAAATTTATGGATTTGTGATTGTTGGCTTTTCCATAGCCATGTTCTCTACCACTCTCCATCAGAACAAGATGGTTAGACTTTTCTTCCATATCCATATTTTCACCTATGTGGAAACCCAGTGATTAGTTTATTTGGGTAACCGTTAAGTTTCATAATTTTGTTTTAAAATATTGGTTTTGGTATTCCTTTTTTACGATGTGGGTTTCTATTAAAGAAACTTTCGAATAGTAAACCATTTATAACCCCGACGAATTTCGAGGGCGAAATTCATTTTAAGGGGGGTAGAATGTAACAGCCCAAGATTTTATGAAAAATATTCTTTTTAATTTTATTAATGTCTTGTGTTTTACGCTACACCAAAAGGAGCTTGCACAACACGCATCCTTGACTTGCCTTGCATTACATGCAATCACAACCTTCCTCGATAGCGTGTGTAGTACGCAATACCGAGTTTCACTAAACAACGATATGCTATTAAAATATTATTATAACTAGCCGTTATGAATAGTAATAACCACCTTTTAAAATTTTAGAAATTTTATCTGTCAAAATGGACTTTATTTTTGGATTCGGAGTATCGAATTTAGCCTAAGGTGAAATTTTGGTGATTTTCGGATAACTTTCATATTTTTATGAATAGTGAAAAATACTAAATTTTAGTTAAAAACAACTTTTTCAATCGAAATAATTAATAGTGATAAATTATTAATTTGAGTGGTTTTAAAGTATATTTAGAATATATTTTTACAATTTAATACAATGTTGGTCATTGGATGTAATTTCACATTTAAACCAGACATAAACAAGTGTCAATCTTTTGATAAATATTGTTTCTTAAAAACACGCTCTTTGTTTTAACAGCGGGATTTAATTATAAAATTAATTAATGCAACTTCTATGATATGAATTTGGTAAAATAGACTTTATTTTTGAATTCAGAATATGAAATATAGCTTAGGATGAAATTTTGGCATTGTTCTGAAAAACATCAATTTTTGATGAATAGTGAAACTACTAAGTGGTAGTTAAAAAATTAATTTCTTCATAAATCTTAATTTTACCGCTTCTATGAATGGAATTTCAAAAATCCGAGAGACACGGTTGATGTCAGTAAGTAAAATTTGGTTCAATGAGATGAAAATAATTTTTGGAGAATAGTAACTTTTTACTTTTATTTACCACGGTTAAAAGTAAATAGGGTAATTAAGGGTAAGAATGATATTAATATTATCCTAAAACATGTCCTAATTCTATTGGACAAGTTTATCTCGACCAAAAACAACCTTAAGTGTAAAATATTGTCATTTAGGCCCACTTGGATTAGATTAGGACATTTATTATTATTTAATTCAAAGAAGAGTTAAAACAGTTAAAATCAAAGTTTATTTACTAAAACATTTTTAATGTAGGATTATACATAAGATAAATTAGATTTTAAATATTCATTAGAAAGCTAAAAATATTTCCTACATAATGGTATTTTATTTGTAATTTTTAGACATCAAATAATTTAATTTATTTATGACACAAAGATGATGCAGTAATTATCTTATTAATGAAATATTGACAAAATTGATGTTATAAACACCAAACTAAATGTAATTTTAGACTTTTTATGAATTACACTAATTTTATAGGTTACTATGATATATTAGTATTTCTTTAATTAACTTGGTTAGAACATATAATTCTGTTAGGACATTCACAAAAATCATATATCAAATAGTGTCAAAATTGACACAAAATAGTTTTTAAATCAAATATTATATTATTAATTGTTATTTTATTCCTAAAAATCTAAGGTTCGTCCAAATGACTTAGATAAGGATATATGTATTAATAATAAACAATTTGGGGTTCTTTTGGCATGTTATAGTAAGTGTATTAACCATATAGTGAAAGAAAACAAAAAGACATTGTAAAAGTTAAATTATTTAACTTAGAGTTAAATCTAATTGATAAGGTTAAAATAATACCTTAAACTTGTCTAAATCTTATTGGTTGATAGTATTTCGACCCAAACCCACTTTAGATTCTAAATGAGACCCTTTGGAACCATTATAAACCGATTTTGACATTAATATAACATAATATTTTGAGGTATTCCTAAGGTGCCCCTCTCCTCCCTTATAAAAGGACACCTCCTTCCCCTCCTCCTCACACCAATTTGAGCACTCAAGCTCGGCCAACCCCTGCCAAAATCTCTTATCCACTTCCCTAGAAACATCCTAGAGGTTCTGGTCTTCCTCAAAGACCAATTTTAGTGCCCTAAGAGGAGGTCTCAAAGAGGCGCTTCAAAGAAGAGGTAATTACCGTTACCAATTCTTTCATCTTTATTTCTTCTTCCACTTATTCTTCTTAGGTTGTTTCATTATGAAGTAATAACATCAGTATCACTCATATACGGATATGTTATTATAAGTATGAAACAACCCTATTTCACCATCTATCCATCCTACGGAAAAAGAAATCACCGCGCGTGCGTACGTACGGAATACCGTCTCCACGCCGTGGTGTAATCTATTTCCACCACCACCTTACTTGGATGGGTATAATGGTGTAAAGAATAACTATACATAGTTATTACAACATCATATTGATTCTGATATATTTTATAATCCACTCCAATTCATTTCAATATTTATAGAAATGATATCATCGCTCGTGCGTACGTACGTACTACCGTCTCCACGACGCGATGAGATTCATTCTCCATGTTAACCATTTAAGAATGATTATAAAGTATATATAAGAAATAATAATGAAATATATGACATCATAAAGCTACTGGATTTATGTATATATATATATATGTATGTCATCTACTTACTTCCATTTCAAGACAATAAGGAAAGGAAAACAGCGTTCATGCGTACGTACGGACTACCGTCTCCATGAACGATGTTTTTCATTTTATTTATCTATCTATTATATATATATATACTGAATATATATGATATATAAATCATGTTTTATATTCTGGAAGTAAGTAAATCATGATATAAGTAATAATTATGTCAAGAACAACAAGTCAAAAAACCTACGATAAATGAAACGATTTTACCCAAAACGCTTCTTTAACATGGAATTTACAAAAGAATGGGTAATATAATGTCATAAGTGAACCATATATGATATCATAACAATTAATATGATTCTGTAATAAGTCAATGAAATTATTTAAATCATTATACAGGAGGTTCGGACACATAAGAAGAAAATCGGACCTAAGGTAAGGGAAATATCACAATCTCATTTTTATCCGAGATTATTTATACTTTGGTATTTACTGGGGTTTATTTTATCATCCACATCCATGTTCCCTCAATATGTAATATTGTTTCCATCCAATTAAAATAGTTTAAATCCAATTTGACCCTTTAGTGAGTTTTCAGTAAACAGTATGAAAGGAATCTTTTGTCATTTTTTCGTACAAGGTACTTTTTGACTTTTCCGACAAAAGTACGAAAGAATGTTTTTTTTAACTTATACGGCATGAATGGATTTTTAAAACATTATTTCCAAGAAGCTTCCTTTACAAGTTTTCAAGTTTATTTTTAATCAACTTCTTTTATTTTAAATTTGTATGACATGTTATGAAAGGAAAAATGTTTTTGAAGAAGAAAGGATATTTTCCTCAAGAATGGAGTTCAAGTGTTTTATCAAAATTATTTTCCATCTAAGATAATAAAGGATTCTGTTTTTATCCCTATTATTACATTGATTTGATCATGTTGTGATTGAATTATTTTTATGAATTACTTTATCTTATATGAATTGTTTTATGATTTCATGTTGTTTAAGAATCCCATTTTTATTACATGGGTTACGCTATGATGTATGGTTTATGATTATGTGGAACACATAAGAAAGGATTCATTATAAGATGGGTGGGACCTATATCTACCTCCAATGCATTGGGTAAAGATTTTATATCTCATGAGATAGACATGGCTGGAATGGTAGGTTATACCGGTTCCGTGAAACAGGACTGAAATGAGGGTTACTCGATTCAGAAAGGTACTTTGTCCACTAAGATAGTCTTGACAATGAGTCTTGACTAACAAGAAATGATTCTCTATAATTATGTGTGAATGCCACAAAGTTTCATGTTTTAAGTTATGATTATTGTGATTACATTTCACTGCCCTGATTTATCCCATGTTATGAAATTATGATCTCTTTTGCAGGTTAAGATTTCCAAAAGTTATGTGCTTATGTATATGATGTGATTGATATTTATTTTGTTTACCCTTACTGAGCATTTGAGCTCACCCTTTTATGTTTTCTTTTCCCCAGGATATAAAGAAATGTTTTTGGTAAAAAAAAGGAAGATCTTTATGGGAGCTTTTGAAGATCTTTCACCACGATTAGAAGATTATATTCCGAGTTTCCAAAGACACTAAAATATTACGATCCTTGTGTGTGTGTTTTTTGTTATGTACTAAGTATTCCGCAAATGTAATGTAATGTCCATGTACATCAAGCTTCGGGTCTCTACAGGATTAATGAAACTAAAAATGATGATTTATAGATGAACAAAAAGTTGAGAAGTTTTTCCTATGTTTTACCTTGATTGTGATAGAATTTCAAGGATCATGAAATTTTATGTCTTTCAATGTACTAGATATTAATAAGGAGAGGTGGTGTGAAGATAATAATTTATAATTAATTGTACCCATATAATTAATGATGATTTATATAGATATAAAATATTGTCCTATGAGAGACAACATGATGAGTGATATTACTGAGTATGTTTTTCAATACATGTTATGTCAGTAATATATGTCTGAGATATAGAATTATAAGTTGATGCAAAAACCATTACCCAAATAAAAATTAAAATCAGAAAATATCAACCCAGATTTCGTCATCAAAAACCCCAAAATAACTAATGTTCATAATGCAATTTTGGTACTAGTAGTCCACCTTGTTCATTTACCACACTTAATTTATATTTTAGAATAGTTATAACTTGATAATATTTCAATTATACATATTGATGAAGTAGTATGGTTTCATGTATTACCATATTATATTTTATCTATCATTATTCTATGTGTTGCCACATTGTTTTGGGGAAGTCTTCAACATGACAATGATTCATAGTTTTATTTTGTTAATTCTTATCGATCTAAGATATTTTTTAATATGATGGATCCATTAGAATCATGAAATATATACTGATGTTTTGTTTTATATAATGAATTGTTGTTTTGTATCAAAACCTTCCTCAAATATTATTTTCTTACAATAATAGTTTTAACTCGAGCATTTAGATGGATCATTATGAAGCCCTCCAAAGAAAGATTGGCAGTACACCAACATGTTTGGGGTGATGTTAAAGAGTGACATATATTTTTATCTATCAAATTGAGTAAATTATAGATAATGTTATAGTTATTATGATAAGAATATAATTATCATAGATTTGAAAGTAATTTATTAAAGAGAATTTTATGAGAAATATGAAATTCATTGTTAGTGAGAAAGTATTTATGTAATTTGATTTATGGAATAATGAAATGATATTTTAAGAGAAGTAAAATATTATACCTTGGTATATTGTCCATTTTTTCTCAATCTTATATGTACAGTTTCTTCTCTCTTAGAACATTTATCAAATCTCTCTCAATTTCATGATGTGTTCATGGAACTCACTTATGGAAGTACAAACCTAATCCATTAAATGTCCTGAAATTAAAGGTTATAGCAATAGAACATTATCATTATTTTAAAAGATTTTTTAATATATTTAATTATAGATATAATTTTATATAGATCAAGACTATTGACATTGTTAAATTAATTTTTAGGAATCATAAATTTATGGAGTCCGCATAGGAAACTATGGATGTAATGAAAAATAAATATCCTCAATTTTTATAAGGGTGAATTAATTTTGAAGAAGAAATTTATTTTGTGGGTGTTCTACTATTACACCATGTTATTTTATGATATTTTTATTTGTAAAAAAATTATATAAAATTAATATCTTTAATTACAATAAATCCTTAGGTTAAACAAATCATGTTGTACAGTTTAAATATTATCACATAATTAGTAAATTATCACCTATATATTTGGTTGTTGGGGGTAATAGTATGAGTAAATAAATTAAAAATATATATGTTTTATACATGAATAAATTGAATTCCATTAGTATTAATTTTTATGAAATTAAAAAAATTATTAGAATTTTAAATAGATGATTTTATAGAAACCTATTTTTATAAGAGAAATGTTATGTTATCACAGAGAATGAATTTTATAATTATTGATGAATGATATTTATATATTATGATCAATATTTTTTAACCACTCACCTTTTAATTTTTCTAGGAATTCTAATATGATTAATCTAATTTTACACTTAAAAATTCAATAAAAAGTTTTTTATTATGTTTTGAAATGTTAGTTAAAAAATAATTTATAACAACTATAAAGATTTTATCATGAAAAATAATTTACATATTGGTAATATGAGAGATAAACTTTTTAATATAGGAAATAATTATTTTTTATCAATAAAAATAGCAATAATTGAAAGTATTTTATACAAACATAAGGGTAAAATGCGTAAAAAATGGTTAAATCATTTGGATAAGGCACTATAATTTATAAAATAATTATATTTATCTTGATGGATAATTTTATTCAGTTTATTTCCATAAATTTTTCTAATACATTGAAAATTGATTCCATTTTTCTTAGCAAATAACATTTATATTATTTTATTTAACAAAAATTCCAAAATATCACTATCTTTACATTATATTATATAAAATTATTATTTAAGGACAAAAATAGTATATCATCAATAATAAATTATTTATGTAAAAAATGTAATATTTTTTTATAATATTAAATTATTTCTATTTTTTATTAATGGAATAATTACGTTAATTTCTTACACAATGTCATAATTATGGTTACATAAGTAGTGAAAACAAAATTTAAACGATTTTAAGAACTAAATTTTTTTTGGTGATGAATTAGAGTTACTATTATAATTTTAAGGAAAATATGACATATAAGAGATAAATAAATGCTTTATATTCAAACTAAATTACTATATTGATGTTGTAAATGTAAAATATTATGATTATTGTAAAAAATTTCTTTATAGATATTTTGTGTAATATTGTAATTTGTTAAATTATTTTAAATTATTATAATTTTAAAATATAATATTTTTAGGGATAGTTGTTCTAAAATTTCATTATATTTATATTTAATATATATAATTACATTATTTGTAAAATTGTACCCATCTATGATAGAGAAATAATAATACTATAGTGATGGTTTAAATTAGTTAACAATTGAAGTTAAACCAGATGATGAGGATTTAAATGATACCAAAACCAATTAAAAGTTCACTTGATGATGGTATTTTTACCATAACATATTTCTATTTAAACTAATTTATAATTTAAATCCTTATTCTTCCAAAATATTAAAATTATATTAAAAAAGTTTATGCAATTCATAATGTGTCCTCTCCCTCCATTATAAAAGGCTACCACATATCTCTTTTATTTATGATAAATTGAGCTATACATGTAAAAACCATGCCCAATTAAACTATAAACATCCATATTGTTGAATTACTTCATTTTTTCTTCTTAAAATAACGTTCCAAGGGTCCTAATGAAGGGACCCATTATCGGTCTATCAAAGAAGTGGTAATCATATTACTTGTCATATTTTAATTTTCATCTTCTTTTACCTCATATAAATAAATTTTATTAATAAAAAATAAATCATTATTCACCCTTGATAAAATAAAATTGTTTTAATATCATGAAGAAATAGTTATCCACACTTTATTCTATCAAATAGAAAGTGGAGGTATGACTCATGCATATGTGTTGATGACCTCCTTTGTGTACCGATAGAAATAATTTTCTATCACTATATTTCATTGATGGTTATGATGATGGGTTGAAATATTATGTATTATATTTATTGTGTAATTATGATGTTGTAAATATAATATCATATGTACCCTCTTAACATTCATCCAATTGGAAAATGATAAATTTTCTCAGGTGTACATGTGGACTACATCCTCCATGAAGAGATGTGATCTGTTATTTATTTCAATGATACATATATTATAACAAGTATACATTTAATGAAAAAATATATATATATTCTAATAATTATTCAATAGTGGTTAATTTGTATTTTCCTTTATTTCTTTCCGTTTGTCCTATAGTTAAAACAACCTTATTATATACATATAACCTACCATATGCATTAAATATTTTTTAAATGTTTATATCTCTTATATTATAGGTGAATTTATATAAAATTATAATTAATATATATAGTTTTATATCATCATTTAATTTATCTATAATTTGTAACCTATATCAATGTAAAATTACACAAACATCTAAACAAAAATTCTAAAAAATATGACACATTTTACAACAGCAATCGACAATTTTAGAGAAGAATTATTAAAAAATAGAGTTTCAATTTTATAAGATGGTGATATATAATATTATAATAATTTACAATTTTTAATAATATTTTAATAAATTTAAATTTATTATACCTGGGGTAAGTTTTATTTTTATAAAAATCAAACATTACGTGTGATTTTTATGATACAATCATATCATTTTTTGAGATTATTTTGGATCAGGTTTTCGATGATAGAATTTTCTGAATTATAACTCATGATTCCATTTTTTTTGTTCTAATATATTCATTTTTATATATATTACATTTTCTAAAATCATTTTCTTCCCATTTTGTAATTATGACACTGAAAGATTATTTTTCATGAAAACTGACTATATTTTTATCATCAACCTAAAATATTTTTTTATCATTATCCATGTCTTCATTAAATTATTTTCAATTATTATATTAATACTCTCCAATGAATTTTGAATTCAATTTTTAACCATTATTTATTTTTTATAAAAAAATTATAATAAATTTAATATTGATTTGATGAATGTGGAATATTTTATTTTTGAATCACAACTTGATAGGTATTTTGTATTATTTTTTTTCATACGAATGAAATTCCACACTCTAATAAACACTGAAATATTTGAATAATCCATTAAAATATTTCATGGATAATTCTAAAGGAAATTTATTCCTAAAAAATTGGATGTTTTTTAGATTTTAAATATGTGATTTATATGTGAAAAGGTTATTTTATTAAAGAAATGGTCCAATGATCATTTAATGAAATTTTTCATTTGTGATTATTTTTGGATGTTTCATATTTTTACTAAGAATATGATTCAAGGATAGAACCCTTTTTCATTCTTTGTCTAAATAATTATTGTGAGGATGATATGTTTAGGATACCAATTTATTTTCAACATCATATGCTATGATGAAATGTTGACATGTTTATGAAAACAATTTCCTTTACAATGGTTATTATATATGATGAATGATTTAATATATTTTGGATGACATTTGAATGTAATATGAGGATGTTATAGGTGGTCCTATAATTACAAATTCCTTTATGTAATTAGTTTAAAAGAATATGTCATGAAAGAATACATATAATAATTAGGAGTAAACCCGTTACTACAAGGGATTGTATCCACTATTATAGTCATCAGTGTTTCACATTCCTAATTATGTAATGTAATGGGGGTTAAACCAATCCCCTATGATAGTTAGGGCTATGATACCAGACAAAGTAAATGATTCTCCATGCATACGTGTATTCCAAAAACACATGTATTATTCTATTTTTATTCTACCATATCACATGTCCCTCTATTCAATTGTAATTTATTTATTATAAACAAACAATGTTTCATCCATGAATCAGTATTATGATAATTCTAATACATACCCTAATTTAAAATTATTAGTCTCATATTTATATTCCACAATACTCATTTTATGTTTAATTTATCATTTTTATCTTCTTAATTTACCCTTAAACATACTCTAACATCACCATTTCATCTGATTATTTTCCATGATTTATTAAGTATATTTTTATCAATGATGTGTCTAAAAATGGTTCTATTTATAATGAACGTAATCCTATATTATATAGAAATCATACAAACTTATTTTTTTGTAATCCGTGTTTCCAATTGTTATAAATCTATATAGTTTTGGTAGACATCATAATGTTTTTTGTGAATATTAATCTTATATGAATTGATATATATATAATTATATATGAATAGTATGAGTTATTACAGATATTCATACCACTATGTGTGTTTTATATCCTAGAGAGAACAATATGTAAAGTGGCATTAAAGGATTGTTATGGTGGGTGGGGATGAATAGGAAAATTGATGGATTATTTTCCAGATTCATTTCCCACCAGAGAATAATGTCTAAGATCTATAGTTAATTTTTTATTCATAATATTCATATAATTATTTGGATGTATTGGATAATATCAGGATGGAAATTGTGATTCTGTTACCCAGCAACACGAGAGGATGTTAATTTTTTGGGAGATTATTGATTGGTAGATAAATGTTATTCATTGCATACTAATATGTGATACTCACTCTATATGTGAGATTGAAATTTTTTACGTCTGTTAGATAATACACTTATATGGAATTCCCATTAACATAATATATAAGTGAGATGAATTTTTTTATCATAGTTGTCATGGCGTTTATATAAGGCCAATGGTGATCTATAGAGTGATAATAATGTATGATAACCCGATATATGAACACTTTTGGAGGACATTTTCATAAAATATATGGTATACATAGGCTTTTTACCAAGTCATATATAATAGAGGGATGATTAAATATAATTTCTGTGTGTATGTACACCAAGAGTAACTGGGATTCAATTTAGATGTAATGTTATGTATATCTATATGGGTGGCCATTTCAATCATCATTTTCATGGAATGGGGCTGGTGACATAGTACTTTTTGGAGCAATATTAGTAAAAGAGGCATTAAAAGGAGTTAAGATGGTCTAAAAAAGGTGATCATAAATCTATGTTAATAGAAGTTATAATATATAATATTTTTCTAGGTAATTCTATAGTTGAGTATTGGTTAATCCCCTTTTACTCGGGGTTTCCATCTTCCTAAAACTATGGTGGGAGTGTCCCTTTTGAAGATGGAGATCATTTTATGAGAAATTAAACAATGGTTTGGGGATGTATTATAACACCCCAAAGATTTTATTATATGTTCCTCTTAAATAAATTCTATTAATAGCCTAAAGTTAATAATTTTGTAAACCCATATGGAACAAAACAATGTTATTTATAGGATATAGTCATAAGTTATCCATTAAACATAAATTTTCTAGTTTTGGGATTTTAATTTCGAAAATATGACATACACAGTTGTGTTCATGGTGATATTTAGAGTTTGATAGAATTAACTTAACATTTGGTGAATAGTAACCTACCTTATGAAAAGTAACCTACCCTTATTATTAATAACATAAACTTATGAATATTAATTTGAATCTTATGAATGGTATCCATAACAATGAATGTATAAATAAATTTAGGCACCTTAAAAATGAAGATGAATATTTTAAGAGTTTATATTTTTGAATTAAATAATGATTATAATTAAAAATTAAATTTATCATATTCAAAAAATTATCTTTGAAAAAATAGAGTTCATTTGTCAATTCTACACATCGATAAATTGTTATGGTAATTTTTTGTGAATTTTCTAAAAAACATGAAATTTGGAAGAATAGTAAAATATGATATATTACGATAAATGCTAAATACATGATTTATAGCCACATAGGTGATTCATGGATAATGTAAGGCCACATGGTTTGAACTCACATTCCATTATTACTATTTTGGATTAAATTAATGAATACTATTAATTTTCTTGAGCAAAAATATTAAAATAATGATTAAAATAATATAAAATCCCACCTCCCCTCCACTATATAAACTGCCTCTCACCCCCACTTCCTCCCACACCACTCAAGCTTCAAGTCATTACTAAATTCTTCTAAATAATCTTCCCAAGCCCCCTACCCACGTCTAAGGCCTTCTGGTCTCACCAAAAGGCAAAAAACAATGGTCTTAAGGAGTTTCTGAAGGAATAGTACTCAAGAGGTGAACCTCTCATCTCTTTTCTTTCAAATTCAATTAATAGTTTTATTATATTGTTTCTCTATCATCACATCACCTCATCCAAATTCCATGATAATCCTATTACATTAAAGGTAATATATTTTCATTATGATAATGAAATATTTCATTATAATCTCTCTTTTCCCCTCTTTTTTTACTATAAATCCAAACACTGCCCGAGATCTGTAAATTTAACAAACTCAACGACGACGGGTTTTCAATTTTCATTACTGTCATCTAAAATGGTCTTGAAACAAAATTAATGGTTGAAACAGATAATAATATATTTATTATAACTTATTTAATGTTCTATAATTCTTACACACACATAATATGGAATGATAATACAAAACTGGTTCATTATGGACAAAACCGCCAAACTAAATCCGAACGTTTTTCAAAAACATTTAACTAATGAATATTCCTCAAGTATATAACCGAAAATCATTATAAGATCATTTATAATGTCACTAATAATATATATTTACAATTATAGATCTTTAACCCTATATCATATGAACTTTCATTCATGAACACAAGTAAACCAGTCAGGGAAACCAAGGTAGAAAATGCTTCAATACAAATAAAATTGAATCACTTGAAACCCATAAAAATGGTCATGAATGAACCAAATATGGTTATAACATATCAATTACATGTATATGAGGTTCGGTACTGATTAATTAATTAAGATAAGTTTGATTATTCAGGTCGTTAAGAATAATCAAGAACACCTTCGTGCTTAAAGAGAGGAATATCTTAACTCAATCTCCATTCATTAAATTTAATATCAATATCATTGGTTTTGTATTTCCTAGAATATCTGTGAATGACCTATGATTGTTTTACTCTATATATCCACTTTTGTTGTGTGGGATTCACACATATTTATTTCATATATTTTTCCTCAATCTAATGATACATTCTTTTTAAGTGATCTTCTCTTTCACTTTTGTTCAAGAATTCCCCCTATGTTGTGTCCTTTTATTTTTAATTCCTAATGATGGGGTATTTTTTTCACCTCCCCCATACTGACCGTATGATATATAAATAAATAGATACCCATTTACCTCACATTAATCCCTCACAAGAACACCTGTAACCATGCCGAAATGTCTGTAAGGTATTTTCTAATCTCAATTTCATTATTGGGAGATTTCCATTGTTCACCACTTATATCATGTATTTGGTATATTCGTACTATTTTTTTTTTATAATATCATTATTCTATTTATATTCATGTTATTGAATAATTCATTTTAATGGTAATATGTTTTTGTGATATGTTTTTACTAATTACATTGTACTAAGGGACATTGTCTCAACATACAATTCGTTGTACCTTACATTGTATTTTGCACATAATATTACTTACTTGGTGTAACTAATGACCACTTGATATCAAATTTAATTTGAAATTATATTTCTATTAAATACCCATATTCTCTAGTCATGGATATGTTTGTTTTCTAAACCATATATCATTTTACATACGATGATTATTTTGAATGTTGTTTTAATTGTGAATGTTTTAATGAATCATAATCTTCTATTCTATGTGGATAATGTAATGGAAAATTTCTCTTTTGTTGAATCGATATATAAATAATGATTTGGAAATGTAGTGATGGGAGAGTCCTACTATAGCCCCCGATGCATCGACAGGTCTCATGATTTAAATAAGTTGGAACCATACCCTTCGAGATTGTTTCCAAAAAACAGATGTGTTTATACCCACAAACATAAACATTTTCAATGGTATATTGGAATCATGTTTGAGATACATAAATTCCAAATAATAATATTTCTCTTTATTCATTAGCAGTTATTACTATCCCTACGGTTTTCAATATGAAAAAAATCTAGGGTTGTAGTTTCATTCTCAGTTTATTAATGGCGTGAGTTTTTCATTTATTCAGCACACCATATTGACTAAACCATGTTTTTTATGATTTATTTATTATTGACTCAGTTTTCCACTATTCGTAACCCATACTGAGCATTTGAACTCACCCCTTTAAATCTTTTACCTTATATAGCTAGTGATGTGGGGATCATTAATTGAGTTTTTTTGTTGTAGTTTTTAGTTTTTGTTATGTATTGTAATTTGTTACCATTTCCAAGGTAATTTCAGTTGCTTATATATATATATAGTTTTATGAAGTCTACTAATCTGATATTTCCTTTAATATTTCATTCATTCTAACCATGCTAATTTAATTAGTAATGCACCGACGCTGGTTTAGAGGGGTCAGGGTGCTACAATTGGTATCCGATGAAGTTTATTAGGAAACATGGAAACTATATTAAAAATGGAAGATTATGGAACAAATACCAATGGAAATATTTAAGGATAAACGTACAAGAGCATCCTGGTATTTTGGTATGGAATAGTTTATGTGGATATTTCTTGAAAATACATCCATGTCTGGATACAAACATGTAGAGGTGGCTCTGGTGCGGATGTACCTAGGAGTGAAAACTCTGACAAAGAGTTTCTGGATTGACTCGGGGTATCCTTGTACATGAAAATGTGCCTTTCTGTACTCTTGGTATTGATTCTCCCGGGAGATATTCTTAGGATAATTCGCATTTTTTACAAGACATTATGATGGAATTTAGTGTAAATTTTTCTTCATAGAAACCATATTTATGAGATTAACTATGCATAGAATTTTCATTTTTTCTAGGTAATTTTCAAGTGGATAGTATAAATCATTGAGTCATAACCTAATCTAGTGTATTCCATTATTTAGAAATGGTGCCTAATGCACGAAGTGGAATCAATACTCGTGGAAAATATAGGTATTTCCCCACAGAGCAAGTCAATACATTCAATGTTGGAGCAGATCATTTCTTCACCATATTAGTACAACATAATCAAGTTGTTATGAATTAATATGATACACCTATGTTGGATCATTTCATTTGGACGAATCCCCATCATTTTGTGGTACTACTAATCTAGTAGAAGTTGAGCAGTGGATGACATCCATTGAAAATATATTAATGACATTAAGATGCAATGATAATGAAAAGTTAGTGTTGGTAGTGTACTGTCCCAAGGGTGATGTTGATCAATGTTGGTCCATGATCCAAAATACAATGGTGGAAGAAGAAATATAAAATATGGAATGGAGTAATTTTAATGGAAAATTCATTGAAAAATATTTCCCTCGTGAGTAGTTAATATAAATGAAGACGAAATACCTGGGCTTGAAGCAAAGGGAAGAAGATAGCATTGTAGAGTATGAAGCTACCATCACATGACTAGCCAGGCATGCCATAGATTATGTACGAGACATGGAAGAAAATATTGATCATTTCTTTGATGGTCTTAGGTCTTTTCTTCGAAGGGAACTATAATCTCAAACATTTTCATTATATGAAGAAATTGTATTAAGTGACATCAAAACATATAGGGAGTTTGGTAGATCAAATTTGTTTAAGGTAAACCAAGATAATAAGGGGTACTATGATAACCATGGAAAATGTGAAGAAAAAAATAAGTACAGGGGAATGACGCATTTTCCGTTCTTCACATATTGTGGAATGAATCAACCTAGGAAATGCTTGAAAGGCATGGGAATATACTAAAAGTGCAGAGATAGGGGTCATCGATATGATGAATGTATGGGGAAGAAACAACTCAATGATATTCAATTCTAAAATTGTAGAAATATGAGACACTATTCAAATGAGTGTCCAAAGATCCAATGAACCATTCTTCATAAAATGACACAAGAGCAAGGGAAAGCATATGTGATTACAACCGTGAAGGTTGAAGTTTATAATGATGTGGTGGCATGTACTTTAATTGTTTCCTCAAACATATATAACACATTATTTGATTCTAGATCATAAAATTCATTTATATATTCCCGATATTCTATGTAAATTAGACTTTAGATCTTTGATTTAATAAAATAGTTGTCCGTCAAAACTCATAGGGGATGCATTATTGCATCAATGGCATGTTGATTAGTCCCCCTCATGAAACATAAATGACCTTAAGTTTCTATCTATGACAACCCTTCTTATTTTACAAATCGAAACATGATTTATTACATAAACTATTCACCTGATACATCATGGAAGATTTAGAGGTCTAGTGTCTTTGTGGATTATGATCATTACATAAAAACTTAAAACATGAAATAAAACATCTTTATTGAAAACATCCTTTACATGACCACTACATTCCCTCGAACTTAGCATTGCATGGGATAACCTGAGGACATGCATAAGAAAAGGGGTGAGTTATAAATCACAATAAGGGAATAAATATGGAATACATGAGGATAACATTACATGTTAGAAAATAGTCATATCAATAGAGCACAAGAGATACATGAAAATAAAGGCATGATAATGCATGATAATCATAACATGGAAATGTGGCAACAACACATAACATGGACTTAGCATGAGCCAATGCTCATTGCACATGAAGCATGAGTCAATTATCATTGCACATGAAGCATGAGTAAACCGTAGTTGCACTTTAATTATCATGAGTCAACACTCATTGCACATGACATATCATGATTCTATACTTTACCCAATGCATTGGAGCGCTATAAGGGCACACCCTTGTTAAACATTTCATTTCATGCATTAGTGTGCAACATTGATCATAAAACATGGATTCATAAAACATAATCATTTATTAAACAATAAAGGAATGTGGAATTCATACATGAATTTATAATCAATAAGTAAATGTACATAAAGGTGAATACCCTTGATGGAGAAATGGGCACGGTATTCACTACACAATGGCATTGGCTTAGAAAATCGGTGCAATTTCGACAGCGTAACAGCGTGACATAAGAATTCATAAAAATGTTTGATGAGAGAGAAAGGGGTTCCTCATAATATTGAAATGTAATGGACAGTATGGAGGTTATATAGATACATGTCTCAGCAATTGTAATGGAATTTAGATTAATGATATAAAAGTATTGCTTGAATGTAAATGAGGATAGAGAAGTTAATTTCAGAATTTCCGCATAGTAACGGGTGTACATGGAAGGAATTTAATGAGAGAGAAATGGGTATCCCATCATTCAAACATAAAGAGTGTAGGATTAGGGAGGTTCAAAACCATACCCCAACATTCATAATTGAAATTAAAAGGTAAAAACAACTTAATGAAAATTTGACAAAAATGAGAAAGGAAGAAAAAACCCTTACTTGGATGTCTGTTTCCAAGGGCTTGAGAGAGGCTTGAGAGAGGCTTCGTGGGATCTTGGGGCACCTTGGGAGGATTCTAGAGAGATTAGGGAATAGGGAGGATGAACTCCAAAGGCATTGAGTTAGGAGTAAGTGGGAGCTTGGGTGGGATTATATAGGAAAGGTGAGTGAATTCTTTATTATTTAGGTTTGGGACCCCTTACATTAAACTAATCTAAACCAAAAATCAGCTCATGGTTTTTGACCATGGTTTTTAGAAAAGGGAATAGTAAAAAAATATTTTATAAGGCCAAATTCTGAAATTCTTAAAATAATGGGGTTGATTTTCTGGATGTGAGTCACACTCCCATTGAAAATAATTTAAAAAGACAAGATGTTTAATAAGTCTTGAGGGGTCTATTAATGCATTGTATAATATTTCAAACAAAACCAAATTAAAATTATTTTAATGGTAAAACATATATTGGCCGAACATAAGGCTTATAGTGTTTTATTACATCATTATTGGGTCATTATGATGTCATAAAACACATTATATATTTAAACGATATTTTATTTTTTACCAAAAAATTTGATTGTCTCTGAAAATTATGAAAAATTCACTATTGGATAATTTCGATATCCTGATTCATGAAATATCATCTATTTTATCTAAATAATTTTCTAAATATGTTAATGTTCACTTTTAAAATAAAAACGGACATTAATAAAAAATTCAAGGGTTTTTGACAGAAATGGATTTAAACATTAATAAATATTATAATTGCATTCATACTATTATATGATCATTTATATATATAATAAAATTAATTTAATATTATTATTATTATTTTATTAAAATATTATTTAATTCAAAAATCCCTTAATTTAATAAAAAGGATTTTGTAATTAAATATTAACTAAAAACTTTATTTGTACATCAAAAACTATTTACAATGTATAAATAATGACAAGAAAGTATATTCATTATTATATACAAAAATAGTGTTTATGAACATAGTATTACTGATTTGTTACATAACCCCTTAAAACAGCTGCATAAGACCTAAGGGTGAGGTGTGCGATGGTGATAGACTCTTGGGGGGGGGGGGCTCGGATAACATCACTTGTGTGGTAATTTCTATCAAAATTCACTTTTCCCATAGGCGGTCCCATTTGAGCTTGACATGATGAAGCTCATCTTGGGCTTGGTCAAGAGAGAAGCCTAAGGACACAACCTCATTTCTAAGCTCCAAGAAATGGCCTTCGTATGGAGCAATTCTACTATATGAGGTCATCGCTTCTGTTGTCTGAGTAAATTGGGTTCGTTAAAGTCTTATATTTATACTAATCATGTGATCACTATTCAATGGCTATAAAAGTAACGACCACAATTCTTAACATAAAACCAAAGAAGTTGACATTTTATAAAACGTTTTACATAAAGAGACATTTAATTAGATCAAGTTGGATTTCCATTAATGAAACATTTGGTCATTACAATATTCCCCCTTAAGAAATTTCGTCCTCGAAATTTTCTTTTCCCACACTAAAACAGATTTGGGTAACTTAGCTTCATCATTTCCTCTGATTCCCAAGTCACTTCTTCAGACTTTTGGTTTTTCCACAACACCTTGACAAGGGGAATTGTCTTATTTCGTATAACTTTTTCTCTACGATCTAAGATCATCAATGGTTTCTCCCCATAAGAAAGATCACCATCCAACTGTACCACCTAAGAAGAGAGTACATGTGAAGGGTCCGGTATGTACTTTTTTAAGAGGGATACATAAAATACATCATGTACTTTGTCCATGGTAGGTGGAATTACTAGTCGATAGGACACAACACCGACATGATCATGAATCTCAAAGGGGCCGATGTACCTTGGACTTAAATTCCCTTTCTTTCCAAACCTCATGACCATCTTCCACAAAGATATGCATAGAAAAACCATGTCTCCAAATTTAAACACAAGGTCTCGTCGACGATTATCTGCATAACTCTTCTGTTGACTCTGGGATGCCTTGGTATGCTGCTAAATGTTTTTCACTTTCTCCACCATTTCCTCATCCATTTCCAGTCCAAGAAGCTTACGTTCACCAACCTCATCCCAACACATCGGTGTTTTTCACCTTTTCCCATAAAGGGGTTCATATGGTGCCATTTGGATGCTCGAGTGGAAATTATTATTATATGAGAACTCAACCAGAGGGAGATGTTGATCCTATCCTCCTTTAAAGTCAATTGAACACGCTCTCAACATGTCTTTAGGTGCTTGGATAGTCCACTCATACTGGCCATCCGTTTGAGGATGATAGGCCGTACTAAAGTTTAGTTCAGTATCTAGAGCATGTTGAAGACTCTTCTAAAACATAGAGGTGAATCTTGGATCTTGGTCAGACACAATAGATAGTGGTACTCCATGCAGCCTTACCAGTTCCCTGATATATATCCGTGCTAGTGGATCCAATGAGAAATCATCCTAAATATAAATGAAGTGTGATGTCTTTGTAAGACGATCCACCACAACCTATATTGCATTGTTGCCTTTGGATGTCTTCGACAGTCCATTGACAAAGTCCATGGTGATGTTCTCTCATTTCCATTCTGGTATGGTAAATGGTTTCATCATACCCTTAGACTTATGCCTCTCTACCTTCACTTTCTGGCACACCAGGAACTATGATTTATATTCAACGATCTCCTTCTTCATATTATCCCACCAAAAGTTTTCTCAGATATCTCGATAGATATTTGTGCTCCCTGGGTGAATATAGAAATTTGAACTATGTGCATCATCCAAAAGTTCCTTCTTCAGCTCCAGACATGATGTAACACATAGTATTTTCCCAAATTGCACAATTCCTTCTTTATTAACATCAAACTCTGAGGATCTAACTTTTTTGATAGCTTCTACTTTTTATTGAATTCCCACATCATCCATTTGAGCATCCTATAACCTTTCCAAAAGAGACGTTTGAGCAATCATTTGTGAAAGGATTGAGGATGTTCCCTTCTTTATGATTCCCATGTCCATCTTCATCATGTATAAGAATATTGGATCCTTCTCAATTCTCATCATTGATATAATCACTAGGTCCTTTCTACTTCGAGCATCTGCCACCTTGTTCGCTTTCCCAGGGTGGTAATGTATTGAACAGTCATAATACTTGATGAGCTCTATCCATCTTCTCTGGCGTATATTAAGTTATTTCTATTTGAATATATATTTAAGGCTCTTGTGGTCAGTATATATCTCACATTTCTCCCCATAGATAAAATTCCGCTAGATTTTCAAGGCAAAGATCACCACCGCCAACTCCAGATCATGCGTTGGATAGTTTCGCTCATGAATTTTCATCTGCCTTGAGGCATAGGACATCACATTATCATTCTTCATCAACACACATCCTAAGCTCTTCTTCTAAGCATCACTGAATACCACAAAAATTTCTCCAATGTGGGTATAGTGAGTACTAGCACTATTATAAGCCTCCTTTTCAACTCCTTGAAGCTCTCTACACATTCATCACTCCAAGAAACCTTTTACTCCTTTTCGAGGTAGCATGGTAAGAGGGTTGGATAATCATGAGAAATTTCTCACAAGTCATCGATAATATCCATCTAACCTGAAGAAGCTACGGATATCTGTTACCAATGTTGGCATCTATCATCACTCAATTATATTTGTTTCAGAAGGATCCACTGATATCCCATTACTTGTGATGATATGGCCCAAGAATAGGACCTCCTTCAACCAGAACTCCAGTTTCTATACTTTTCATAGAGTTTCTCCTTGCGCAATGTCTCTAGTATAGTTATTAAATTCTCCTCATGATCCTCCTTGGTTTTGGAGTATATTAGTATATCTTCTATAAAGACTACTACAAATTTGATTAGGTAATATCTAAAGACTCTATTCATCAAGTCCATGAAGATTTATGGAGAATTAGTGAGTCCGAAAGGCATTATTATAAATTCATAGTGCCCATATCTTGTACAAAAATAAGTCTTGGGGACATCTTCGTTCTTCACCCTCACTTGATAATATCCCGACCACAAATCTACCTTGGAAAAGTATTGTGCTCCACACAGATGATTGAACAAGTCATCAATTTGTGGTAGAAGATACTTTTTCTTTATCGTGATTTTGTTAAGTTCACGATAATCAATGCAAAGTCGCATTTACCCATCCTTCTTCTTGAAAAAGAGGACTTGTGCACCCCATGGTGAAGCACTTGGGCATATAAACCCTTTATCCAGATTCTCCTATAGTTGTTTCTTCAGCTCTTCTAGCTCCACGAAAGCCATTATATATAGAGTCTTGGATATTGGTAGCACCCCTTGTATAATTTCAATTGTGAATTCAACATCTCTTCTAGGAGGAAGACCAGGAAGTTCCTCGGGAAACACTTCAGCGAATTCTCCCACAATATGCATTTCTTCAAGGATTGTTTCTTCCATGGAATCAATCATCTGATCCAGATACGCATGCTCATAGGGAAGTAATATCCATGCTTGAGATGATGGAGCTAAAGGAGATTCATCTTTCTCTTTACACATGTAATGAATCGGGGGTCGATTCTCTATATGGAGTTTGATTTCCCTCTCCCGACAATTTATGTTGGCTCAATATAAGGAAAGCCAATCCATGCCAAAAATTACATCAAATTCCACCTGAGACAGTATGAAGAGGTTTTCTGGGAAATTCAATCCACATATTATGATAGGGGAGGACTTATATTCATGGGATGCAATGATTTCCCCATTCTCCATACTAACCGACATCTTCACTTCCATGATTTGTGGTGGTGTTGGGATTGATCTACTAAAATTTAGAGATATAAAAGAGTGCGTAGAACTTGAATCATAAAGTATGTTAGCTATTCTTGAATGAATAACTAGCGTTCCTGTCACAACTTCATTGTCGGGGTTCAATTCGGCATAAGTGATGGAAAAGATCTTCCTTGCTGCCTTGGAGGTTATTGGTTGCCTCCGAAAACCCTTGGATTATGGAACTGATTTGAAAAATTCCCCAGTTCTTTTCAGTTGTAGCAATGAACAACACATTGAGGTTCGAACGGTGTGTTCCTCTCCTCTGTTGCAGTCGCAGGTCTTTCTTGCCGACAGTTAACAGCTAGCTGCCCTTATCTTCCATACCTAAATCACTTCCTCGTCCTTTTAAGGCAATTTCCACGATGCTTCTTTCTTCACTTTTGGCAAGTGGGGTGATGGATCTTCTTAGCACTGTTTGATTTGTCCATCGGATAGACATCATTAAATTCCACCTTACACTTCTTGTCCCCATGATACCCCTATGATTCCATGGTATCCATTTCTACCTTGAGGGCACATCAGGAAATTTCATCATAGTTGTCAAAGTCACGGATATTTAATGCTTTCGGCAGGCTAGGCTTCAGCCCACCAAAGAAGCTATCATCCTTGCATTCAGGGGTGATGACAAAGCCAGAAGCATATCGTGCAAGTCTTGTGATGTTTTCCTCGTACGCTCCAATAGATTCTTCGCCTTTTTTCTTAAGGGAAAGGAAGTCCCTTTCCATCTTAATCTAGTGGGTGTGCGGAAAATATTTATCGAAAAACATCTTCTGGAAATCCTTCCATTCCAACGCATTGATCTCCTCATCAGGCTTCGTATTTTTGATCAACTTCCACCATTGGTCAGCTTCACCCTCCATACAATAAGCATCCAAGAGAACCTTCTCTTGTTCAGAACATTGAAGGATGGAGAAGATATTTTCAGTGGATTTTATCAATTGCTCAATGATTGTGGGATTGGATGATCCACTAAAAGTAGGAGGACTTTGTCTCATGATGTTCTCGATAGATACTTGATCTTTCTTAGGGGGGTTGAAAATTTCTCTTGACCAGTGTTTCTATTCCTATCTTGAGTTATCTGAGAGGGAAGCGTGAAAATGTTCATGATTCCCGCTCCCATTGGATTGGGCATCTAATTAGTACAGTCATCACAATGATCTTCAGATCGGTTGTTAGCTCGAGTCCACATATTATAGGCCATTAGCTAGAATAAAAGGAATGTTAGGGGTAACACATAAAGGGTAATCCAAAGACAATAGTTGATGACTTATAAATAAAATTTTATTCCTTAACTCATGATTCTATAGGCTTCAATCTAGGATTTTCATGATCTACTTTCTAACATATATTCATAGGGGCATTTTTTTAATTCCATCATTAAGGCTTTATACTAAGCTTGTGAGTTTATCAAAACATTTCCCCCGGGAGTGTAGTAACCAAGAGTGAAGCAAGTCCCGTTGTCGTGCACCAGTTCCCATTCGAGTCCAGCTCAAAGCGGTGTTTTCGGGATTTACCCCTAGGATACATTTGTGCCAGAGCTGCCTCTACCTGATCGTATCCATACATGGATGTATTTGTTTTATAAAACACTTACTCAGTACATACCAAAACATAGGGATGTTTTTATTATACTTAGTCTTGTCTCTATGGCTTTACTAGGGTTTTCTAATCCTAATCCCAAAAATAACTAAACCTCCCTCTAATACCAACTATGACAACCCTGCTTATTTTACAAAGTTAAACTTGATTTATTACATAAACTAGTCACTTGATAAAACATGGAAGATCGAGAGTTCTTGTTTCTTTGAGGCTTTGGATCACTACATAACAACTGAAAACTTGAAATACAACATCATTATTGAAAACATCTTTTACATGACCACTATATTCCCTTGTACTTAGCATTGCATGGGATAACCTGAGGACATGCATAAGAAAAGTGGTGAGCTATAAATACCAGTAAGGGAATAAACATGAAATACATGAGGATTAAAATACATGTTTGACAATAGGAATATCAATAGATCACAAGAGAAAAATGAACATAAAGGCTTGATAAATCTTGATAATCATAACATGGAAATGTGGCAACAACACTTAACATGGATTTAGCATGAGCCAAATCTCATTGCACATAGAGCATGAGTAAATTCTCATTGCACATGAAGCATGATTAAAGCCTCTTTTCACATGAATTAGCATGAGTCAAAACTCATTTCACATGACCTATCATGATACTATACATTACCCAATGCATTGGAATGCTATAAGGGAACACCCTTATTAAAAATTTCATTTCATGCATAAGTGTGCCACATGAATCATAAAACATGGATTCATAAAACATAATAATTTATTCCATGATAAAGAAATTTGGAATTCATACATGAATCTTTATTTTAAAAAAGTAAATGTGCATAAAGGTGAATACCCTTGATGGAGAAATGGGCATGGTATTCACTACACAATGGCATTGGCTTAGAAAATCGGTGCGATTTCGGCAGCATAACGATGTGACATAAGAATTCAAAAAAATGATTGATGAGGTAGAAAGGGGTTCCTCATCATATTAAATGTAATGGAATGTAAGGAGGTCATATAGATACATGTCCCAACAATTGTAATGGAATTTAGATTCATGATACAAAAGTATTGCATGAATGTAAATGAAGAGAGATAAGTTACTTTCGGATTTTCAGCATAGTAACAGGTGTACATGAGAGGCATTTAATGAGAGATAAAGGGGTCACCCATAATTCAAAAATAAAGAGGGAAATATGAGGGAGGTGCAAAACCATACCCCAACATTCATAATTTAAAATAAAAGGTAAAAACAACTTAAAAAAATAGGACAAAAAGGAGAAATGAATAAAAAACCCTCACATGGAAGTGTGCATCCAAAGGCTTGAGAGAGGCTTGAGAAAGGTTTCATGGGAGCTCGGGGAACCTTGTGAGGATTCTAGAGAGAGTAGGGAAGATGTTGGATGAACATTAAAGGCATTGATTGAGGAGGAAGTGGGAACTTGGGTGGGTTTATATAGGAAAGGTGAGTGATTTCTTTATTATTTAGGTTTTGGGACCCCTTACATTAAACTAATCTAAAACACAAAACAGATCAAGCTTTTTGACCATGGTTTTTGGAAAAGAGAATATAAAAACAATATATTATAAGTAAAATGTCCAAAACTCTTAAAATAATGGGGTTGCTTATGTGGAGGTGAGTCACACTCCCATGGAAAATAATTTAAAAAGACAAGATGTTTCATAAGTCTTGAGGGGTCCATTAATTCTTTGTAAAATAATTCAAAAAACCCCAAAATAAAATTATTTTAATATTAGTATATATATTTTCCGAACATAAAGCATATATTGTTTTTTTACGCCACTATTGGGTCACTATGATGTCATAAAACACATTATATATTTAAATGGTATTTAATTTTTACTCAAAAATTTGACTCCCTCAGAAAATTATGAGAAGTTCACCATTGGATAATTTCAACATCCTGATTCCAGAAATATGATTTATTTTATCTAAATAATTTTCTAAATATGTTAATTTTCAATTTTAAAATAAAAACCGACATTTATCGAAAATTCACGGGTATTGACAGAAATGGTTTTCAAACCCTAATAAAAATAAAAATTGCATTCATATAATTATATGCTCATTTATATATATAATAAAATTAATTTAATAATAATAATAATATTTTATTTAATTATTATTTAATTCAAAAATCCCATTATTTATACCAATGTCTGACATTGTTTTAATTCTAAGTATGAATTGGTTGTTAAATTATGATGCAAAGATTTATTGTAAGAATAATGAAGTTATAATATTTAAAAACTGGGTAGAATTTCTTCTTTTTGGAGTAGACAAATCACCTTCTGATTCTTATCTAGATCCACCCCCAGTATCTCTATAGAATACAATTCATGGAGAGGAATATAACCCCATGTCAATGGGTGAGAAAAGAAATCACAAAATTGAAGATGTATATATAGTACAAGAATACATTGACAAATTCCAAGAATATTTAACTAGAAATCCTTCAATGAGAGAAGTTGAGTTCTATATTGATTTAATTCTTAGTGAAAGACCAATAACAATGACTCCCTATAGCAAGGTCGCTGTTTAGTTATTGGAGATAGAGAAATATCTAGTGGAATTGATTGAAAAAGGATTTATTCGACCTAGTGTTTCCACTTGGGGATCCCATGTCCTCTTTGTCAAGAAGATAGATGGATCCATAAATCTATTCATTGATTACAGTGAAGTCAATACTATTATAATAAAGAATAAGTATCATTTTCTATGAATTAATGATTTATTTGATCAAATTCATGGATTACAGAAATTTTCAAAGAATGACCTTCGATTTTGATATCATCAGCTACATGTGAGAAGGGAATATATTTCAAATATATCGTTTCATACCTTGTATAGGAATTACGAGTTTATTGTGATTCCTTTTTGACTGACTAATGAATCATCTACATTCACGGATTTAATGAAAAGTTATTTCAAAGAATATCTTGATAAAATTGTTGTGGTATAGAACAATGATATCCTGGTATACTCAAAAATTTATGAAGACCATGAGAATCACTTGCATATTATTATGATAACTTGTAGAAGAAATGAATTATAGGGGATGTTTATAAATTGTGAATTCTGGATTCAATCAATTTCTTTTCGAGGCCAAATTTTTTAAGGATGGAATCATAGTTGATCCTGTGGAGACCAAGGAAATACTAGAATGTCTGAAGCCAATGAACAAAATATAGGTACATAGTTTTATTGGCTTAGTAGGTTACTATCAGTGTTTCATTAGGAATTTCACCCGACTGGATATCGTGGACAGAAGATTGTTTAATGATCTAATTTTGAATCTTCTATATAGAAATTGTGGATTTTTAATATATAGTGATGTATCAAAAAATGGACTGGGTTGCGTCCTTGTGCAAAATGATATGTTATTGCTTATGCATAGAGTCAGTTTAAATCTCATGAGAAAAGTTATCCAACTCATGATCATTAGTTGGAAGCTGTAATCTTTTCATTGAAAATATAGAGACATTATCTTTACGTTGAATATTGTGAGATATACACAGATCAGAATAGTTTGACATTAATTTTCATAGAAAATGATCTCATTATATGGAAAAGGAGATGCCTTGAGTTACTCAAATATTGTGATTTTTCAATACACTACCACCCAGGAAAGGCAAATAAGGTAGAAAATTCATTAAGTAGTAAAGATCATTGACTTATGACTCAAATAAGGATGTAGAGAGCTCCTATATTCATGGATCTACTAAAAATGGATATGGAAATTGTTATGGAAGGAGAAAATCATTCCTATTTCAAATTACTTCTAAAAAATATTTAATAGAGTAGATAAAAATATCTCATTATAATAATCAAAAAATAAAAAAAATAAAATTAATGATGTTAAGTATGGGTGATTGAAAGACTTATTGTATGATAAAGGAGTTTTGAAATACGGGAAGAGGTAATGTGTTCCATCAGTAACTGATCCAAACAGGTAACTAATAGATGATAACCAAGGGTCAAATTTATCTATACTCTTATATAGAATAAAGAAGTATTGATATATAAAGTAACATTTTTGGTGGGATTATATGAAGCAGGAAATTGATTAATCCGTGTCAAGGTTTCTAGTTTGGCAACAAGTGAAGGTAGAGAGACAATATCCTTGAAGTGTGATGAAACCTCTACCAACTCTTATGTGGAAGTGGGATGACATTATAATGGATTTTATTAATGGACTACCGAGGACACATAGAAAGAATGATGAAATATGGGTAACTGTCGATTGTCTCAAAAAAATTAGCACATTTCCTTTCTATATGATAGGACATACCACTTGAGCGCTTGGAAAGACTTTGTATTTGTGATGTTGTAAGACTTCATGGTACACCCCTATCGATTGTGTCCGATCGAGATCTACGGTTTACAAATAAATTCTTGAAAATTCTCTAGAAGGCTTTGAGTACTGAGCTTCGTATGATTCTGACTTATCACCCCAATCCAAGGGACAATCTAAAAGGAATATTCAAACACTAGAAGACATGTCGAGATCATGCTGTCTATAATTTCAAGGAACGTGGGATGAGTACTTTCCTTTTGTGTAATTTTACATCAACAATAGTTCCATTATAGTATTCAAATGTCTACAAATGAAGAATTTTATGGAAAGAGATGTCAGACTCCAACTTGTTGGGATGAAGTTGGTGAGAGGAAACTTTTAGACCCAGAAAAAATTGGAGAGACCACAACAAAGGTAAAGGAAATTCAAGACCATATTAAAGAAGTCAAAAGTTGGAAGATGAGTTATGGCGACATCTAGATAAATGACTTCGAATCCAAGTGGGAGATTAAGTCTTTATAAAAGTATCTCCATGGAAGTGTGTCTTATGGTTTTTAGGAAAGGGAAAGTGATCCACATGTACATTGAACCATTTGAAATTATAGAAAGAATGGGAGATTTAGATTACTTTTTAGAAATGTCTCCAAGTATCTCAAAATTCCATCATGTGTTCCATGTTTACTTGTTGTTGAAATAAATCTGAGACCCAATGCATGAACTCAGCTATGAAGAAATTGAATTGGAACCTGATTTGTCATACTTTGAGGAGACTATCGAAATTCTTGACACAAGGGAGAAGATATTGAGTAATCGGACAACACTTGTTGTAAAGGTTCTTTGGATAATCCATTATATAGTGAAACTAGCATGGGAACCTAAGGATATTATGAAGAATACCACCCACATGTTTTTGAATAACTTTATAACCGAAATATTTTGAGGATGAAATTTTCAAGAAGGGAATAATATAACACCCAAAATATTTTGTGGTATGTTTCTTTTAAATAAAATTTATTCATTTCTTATATTTTTAAAAGCACATAACATCTGTGAAAAAATGTGGTTATTTAAAGGAGAGAGTCATAACATATCAATTAAACTTAAATTGGCCAGTTTTGTGATTGCAATTTTAAAAATCTAACATACATAGTTGTGATTATGCTAATATTTGGAGTTTGATAGAGTTAACAAAAAATTTGTTGAATAGTATCAAACACTTATGAATACTAACATACCCTTATGAAATGTAACTTACTCTTATAGGTATTAATATTACTCTGATTAATGGTATCCAGGCCCATTAATTTATAAGTAAATTTAAGAACCTTCAAAATAGAGATGAATATTTGAAGTGTTTATATATTTTGATTAAATAATGATTTTAATTAAAAATTAAATCCATTATATTGAAAAAATTATATTTGAATAATGGAGTTCATTTTTTTATTCTACACATCGTAAAATGTTTATGGTGATTTTTTTGTATTTTTTCAAAATATATGAATTTTTATGAATAGTAAAATACGATAAATTGTGATAAATGATAAATACATGATTTACTGCATAATAATTGATGCAAGGATAATGTTAGTCCACTTGGTTCAAAATAAAATTCCGTTATTATTATTTTTTATCACATAAATCAATACTTTACATTGTATTGAGAAAAAATATTAAAATAATGACTAAAATAATGTTAAATCCCTCCTCCCCTCCACTATATAAACCACCCCCACCCCTATTCCTCCCACACCACTCACGCTTCAAGACAAGCCTAAATCTAGAAAAATACTCTTAATTATCTCTCTCCCAACGTCCAAGGTCTTATGGTCTCACCAAAAGGCCAAAAACAATTGTCTTAAGGAGTTTCTCAAGGAGGAGTACTCAAGAGGTGATCGTCTCTTCCCTTATCTTTAATGTTCTTTTATATGTTTTATTTTATTGTTTCTCTCTCCTCAAATCCCATAATCCAACTGGCATGATAATTATAATTTCTTACAAGTAATTTTTTTTAATTATTCTAATGGAATATTTCATTTTAATATATCTTTTCTCCTCTTTTATTTTATAAATGTGAACACCGTCCGAGATGTGTTAATTTATAACACTCAAGGAAGACATATTTTCAATTTTTATTAATATATTAAGGTATGGTCATGAAAAATATTTTAATGGTTTAACCGGAACATATTATAAGTATATTATTTTATTTAATGTTCTGGAATCCTTCCACATACTTAATATGGAATGATAATACAAACCAGGTTCATTGTGGAAAAACCGCCATGCTAAAACCAAGTGTTTATAAATAAGGATTATATAATGAATATTTATCGATTATATAACCCAATATCATTATAATATCATTTATAATGTCAATATTAATATATATTTACATTTAATTATGTTTAACCACATTTCAAATCAACTATCATTCGTGAACACAAGAAAACTGGTCAGGAAAACCGAGGAAGAAAATGTTTCCAAAACAATAAAATTGAATCTCTTAAAACCCCTCAAAAAGGTCATGAATAAACCTAATAAGGATATAATATATCAATTACATGTTTATGAGGTTTTGTAAATATTAATTAATGAAGCTAAATTTGATTATTCAAGTCATTAAGAATAATCAATAACACCAACATGCTTAAGGTAAGGGTTATCTTAACTCAATTTCCATTCATTGAGATTAACATCAATGTCATTTGTAATTTCATTCCCAGAATATGTGTGAATAAAAATTTATTTAATTGTTATTAGTATTCACATTTATTGTGTGGATTTAACATATAATTATTTCTTTTATTTGTCCCAATATAATGAAACATTATTTTTATGGGATCCTCTCTCCAACTTTTGTTCATGAATTCCCTCCATGTCATAGCCTATTATTTTAAATTCCTAATGATTGGGTATGTTTTATAAACTCCCCCATACTGACCTTATAATATATAATAATTGTATATACCTTTAACTCTCATTAAATCTTCACAAGAACACTCGTTACCATGCAAAAATATTTGTAAGGGGTTTTATCATCTTATATTCATTTCCACGAGGTTTCCATTATTCCCCACTTATTTCATTTATGTGGTGTATGTGTTATGGAATAGGTCTTATAATATCCTGATTCCATTTATATTCATGGTATTTAATGATTCATTTTATAGATAATATGTTTTGGTCATATAGTTCGACTGATTACATTGTTGTAAGGGACTTTTTCTCAACTTACAATTTGTTGTGCATTACCTTGTATTGTTCACCTAAAAATCCTTATGTGGTGTACCTACTGACCATTTGAGATCACATTTAATTTGAAATTATATTTCTATTATATATCCATATTCTCATATCATGTATATATTTATTTTCTATGTTTTATACCATTTTAAAGATGGTGTTTATTTTGAATGTTGTTTTTACTATGGAAGTGTTGATGATTCAATATCCTCTATTCTATACGGATAATGTAAAAGAATATTGATCATCTATTGAATCAATGTATAACAAAATATTTAAACATTAAGTGATGGGAGGGGTCTGCTATAACCCCTCTATGCATCAATAGGTCTCATGTGACAAATCAGTTGGAGACAAACCCTTTGAGTTTGTTTCCAAAAAATCAGATGGGTTTATACCTACATTCATAAATCGTTACGACGATATATTGGTATCATGTGACAGATACATGACATCCAAATAATAATATTTCTATTTATTAATTATTAGTTATTACTATCCATGATATTTTTACTATGACAAAATCTATCGATGTAGTTTCATTCTATGTTTATTAATTGCATGTGATTTTCATTTATTCACCACGTCATATTGACTATGCCAAGTTGTTTAGGATTATGTTGTTATGGATTCATTCTTCTATTATTTTTTACCCTTACTGAGAATTTGATCTCACCCCATTCATTTGTTTACCTTCAATATGTTATGAGGAGGATATCATTTATTGTGTTTTTGTGGATTCAATTTTTAGTTTTTTTATGTATTTTAATTTGTTACCATTCCCAATGAAATTTGAGTTACATCTATATTTCTAGTTTCTTAAAGACTACTAAAGTGATCGTTCCTTCAAAATTCCATGCCTTCAAACAATTCCAATGTAATTAGTAATAAACTGGCTATGATTTAGAGGGGTCTAGGTATTACTTGTATGTTTTTTTTTGAATTATTTGACACTGTGTATAAATGTATAAATTTATTTCGAGGGATATCTGTGGTTTGGAAGGAATTAAAGGTGGTTCGAATTATTTATTCATAAGTCGGTCTGTGCACTATGTACTATAAACATTCAAGTCATGAACATGCTACATGTTGTGAA
Organism: Viscum album; assembly: GCA_963277665.1. Taxonomy (NCBI): domain Eukaryota; kingdom Viridiplantae; phylum Streptophyta; class Magnoliopsida; order Santalales; family Viscaceae; genus Viscum; species Viscum album. Next base: position 1,891,342,047 of record OY728132.1, read on the forward strand.
AACCTTTTTGGGAACATGATATAAATTGGTTCATGGTATGAAAGGAATACAAACTGTGAAATTTATTCACAACATGAAATGGATGAAATGTCTTATTTTATCCCATGTTTACAGATTTTTCAGCATATCAAAAAAATTAAGAATTTCCCATCCTGAAAGGGTTTCATGACCTGAAAATCTCAATTCAAATGGTTTGAATCCATGCAACCTACATGATTTTATTTCATTCATGGTGTAGATCTATGTCTCTCTCGTACCCTAGGGGAAATCTATGGTGTTTTGCAGTAATTTATTCCCTACTAGATGTCTGATCAAGAGTTTAATCCCTGGTGCGTTTCTTATCTTTGGGTTTTACCACTCCTCAACAAGTTTTCTTCTATAATTCTCGAAGATATTGACAGCATTGAATATGGTTTTGATCATGAATTTATGTTATCTAGGTATTCATTGTGATCACTATATCCAGTGTTCATTGATTTCGTTACCTGCTAAAAATATTTTTCTGATTTCTAGATAAAGGTAGCTGTTCTATAACAATCTCCATGGGTATGTTTCTTATGTTTTTCAAATATGTGCAATATTATTTGATTACACTGAAAAAATATGGGCATTAAAAATATAATAATGGTTTTTTTATAATCATGTTTTTATAAAATTATCTTCACTCCTTTAGAATTGGTAATATTGTCATTCAATTTTTAAATCCCCTAAATTCAAAAATAAGAACATTGTATTCGATAACATGTGTGACACATAACACAAATCATGGAAGGGAATATAATATCCCTTGGCTTCACAATATAATTACTCATTTAAATATAATTAGTCTATGATATAAATTTAAATGCCTAAAATATAGAGTTATATTACATTATAGACAGAAAATTATTTATTTGATAGATTTCATTACACTCAAGACTGAGTTTTACCGAAAAATAATATATTGTTAAAATATTATTATTCAATTTAATAAGTCAAAACATATCAGTTGAATTAGTGGATATGAATAATATTTAATAGATCACGAGATTGTATATATTATAAACGAAATAAAATATGTTTCAATTTACCCAATAAATTTTAAAGTCATATGATAAGAACGAAACCAATATTATGCATAAAGAACATATATCTGGAGAAAAGTACATTTTCCCCCTTTTAATATAGAACATAATTTAAATCAAATTTTTGGAACATATATAAATATTATATATCAAAATATACTTTCTTATTTAAATTGAAACATTAAAATTATCCTACTGTAAATATTTTGGCAATTATCTTATGATGTTTCATTTATGAGGAATAGTGAAAAATTTTGTATTTTAATTGAAATCTACTTTTATTATAATTTATTAATATTATATAAATTATGTTTTGATTGAGTTTTATTATATAACTATATAATAATAAAATCATTTAATCCAATTTGGTTGGTTGTAATCAATTTTTCCTTGGAATTTGATATAAAAACTAAGCAATATTTTTAACATTTTTAATTTAATAACTCACATTGAAGCCCTATTTTCAGGATTAAATTGAAAACAATTACCAATACAGCATTGATTTTAATGTGAAAAAATGAATTCCATATCTAGAATTACAATTATTTATAATATATAATATGTTCAAACATATTTTTTTAATAAAAATGATATGTAATTTGATTAAAATAAATTACAATGTTTAAGAGAAAAATTGGATTAACAAGGGACTAAACCTATAAAATTAGGGCCAAAATGACCTAGAAACTTGTAAAAAATACATTTTCAGTTCATATGTGGACACTACCATCCAATGTGTTGAATGTGATTTCATTTTTGGAGCTACATGACAATGTAAAAATAGAGGTAAAATTCCCTTTTCAAAAATTTACTACAATGCCACTCCCCCACATTAAAATGGAGCTCACCCCACCACTTATTGAAACCAATAAAAGAATTTGTATAGTCCAAAATATGATAAAATTGATCCAAAAATCCCATGAATAATCCTAGAAGCATCCCTTTTTTAATTAATCCAATCAAGGCAGTCTTTTGGTATATTCTTGAAGGAGTTACCAAAAATGGAATTCACATTCTTCAATGATCCCATTCATTTTATTTCCTTATCCACACCCCTCAAAAATATTATTATTAAACTAATATATAATATCCTCGTCTTGATTATTATAATGAAAATTTTTATTCAATTTTTTTATATAAAATTAAAGACACATGATTCAAATGGGTAATTAACATATCATTTGTTTATACCGCAGACTACCACATTGTGAAACGATAATTGTTCATTCTTCCTTTACTACCTATCATGGTGGGAATAATGATGTAAATACAAGTTCATTATGTTATATATTAAATTTATAATTAATTTATACACATTTAATTATAATATGACATATAAATTCAGGAGTTCCATTTTGGGGGTATACGATAACTTCGTTTGTGGATGTTTGTACTACCACTTCTTTAAAGGGATGTGATTAAATAATGAAATACATGGAATGTATAAAGCAATTTTTCCATAAAACTATGTGAAATACATGAAATTAATATGATTATATAATTATTATATATATATACATATATATCATTTAATCTTCATTCATTATATATGATAAAAAAAATTATATACCGTTTGTGTGTATGTTTATCCTACCATCTCCATTAATGATGCATTTAATTAACTGTCCCCAAATATGGTGGATCTATATAAATACATATATATTATATATATATATATATTATATTTTAATTTTTTTAAAATTATTTATAATATAGAATCATGATTTAATTAACAGGAACATAAAAGTACAAGTTTGATCATACTAAAAAAACATGACATTTAACAGCCAAATTAGTGAAAATAATGAATGATTATTCTCAAAAAATTGGTATGATATTATTATAATATAATATTTGATATTTAAAATAATATTATTGTTCTGTTATAAGTTAGTGACATGTTTAAAACCATTATATAAGACATAATTTAGGTCCAACCGAATGAAAACACAAGGTAAGGGATTTCATATCAATTTTTATGCTTGTGAGATAAATATAAAATTCACTATATTTTAATTTTCTATGATGTATATTATGAACATTTTTATATATTATATCATGAATTATTTTATCGTGATTCTATATTGACTTCCAATTTGAATTATGTTTTCAATGGTTATTTGAATTAAATGATACAATGTTGTAAAGAATTTGATAAACTTATTCCTTTTTATTGGGTTGTATTACATCCTCATTATCGTTAATATTCCAAAATTATGCGTGTGGTCACTTTTTAAATTCTATTTTTTATAATTCCAATTGTTTTATGTAGATTTATATTTTACACATTTTCTATCCATTTATTTTTTCCCATAACCATGCTATAGTCTATCCAAAGGTTTACATTATAATCTCATTTTGTTTAAGATCATTTACACTAGAATTTCGATCAAATAAAATTATTTTATTTGTATTTAAATAGACATATTATTTTATTCTCATATGGTAATTCATGACCATTTTCATGTAATAATACCATTATTCCCCTATTTCGTATTCGAATTTTTTTATTAAAATGTTTTCAATAAAAAATGACTTCACTTCGATGTTTACATGAGAACCTATTTTATATTAAAAACAATGTTTACTAAAAAAGTTTTCAAATATATATTTCACCCGTAAAATTTATTTATTATGTAACATTTTATTGATTTTTACATTAACAAATATTGAAAAAGGAATATTCTTTTCTCTATCGAAATAGGATTTCTTTTATAAAATTATTACAATAAAAATGAATGTTCTTTTTTCCATGTAAAAAACGTTGGAATTTACCCATCTTCATTTCCTGGAAGATTCCTTTTCATTTTTAAAAGGATTATTTTTAATGATTTTTTAAAATTTGATTTTAAAAGATATTAATATTCAAAAAAAAATTCAAAAAATGGATATTTTTCTCAATAACTATTTCAAATTATCTTTTTATAATATTTCCATTCATTAGTGACAAAAACCCTTTAGTTTTACACCACATGGGATATGTTGTATGTATAACATCCTTGTCCTTCCTCTAGATGGTTTAAGATTGATTCAAATTAGAATAGTATAGACATTCTCATTTTCGATTTCTTTGTTAGTCCTGTTGAAATATTCAATTTCCAATGATCAATGAACATTGAATTTATACGAATTATCCATATCATTTATCCTGGATATGGTATTTTCCTAAACCATATATCTTTTATAAATATGGTGGATATATTGACTGAGTTATTTTATTTGGGAAGCCATCACTAAATAAACTTCTTTTACTCGATGTGGATATTTCATAAGGGTCATTTTTCATGAATTATGTAACGCCCCGACCCCAGCTACCCAGAGTCGGTGCATTAATTACATAACATTGGCATGATCACAAGAAAGATCAAATCTCGAAAGACTGATTAGTTTAGTAGCCTTGGAAACACTAGATATATTCATAAGTTTTACATTACATCATAAAATGAAAAACTAATACAACAACATAACGTTTCCACAGTCCACACTATAATCCTATCATAATATCCCTGTAGTTCATTCATAACTTACATCTTCACTTCCTGGGAAAATGAAACATAGAAAAGGGGTGAGCTCAAATGCCCAGTAAGGATAACAACTTAGCGGAAACTTTCATAAATAAGAATAAAAATTTAAGGCAATGTATAACTAAAACAAAAGCCTTTTAAACTTGAACATTTAACATAGTATGGCATAAATAAAATGAGATAATGCCATTTACTTATTCACATGGATATTCTACTAATCGAATAATCACATGCAAAAATCAATAACAACTTTCATAATGTTGGAATGCATAATGCCAGACTATCATAACCACATAGCCAAGGCCTCGTGCCAAGACTACAAATAAGATTTTGTCAAGGCCTTGTGCCAAGACACTATTTTGTCTCATGAGACCTACCGATGCATCGAGGAGCTATAGCGGGCTCCACCCGTCACTTATTAAGTCCAATGCATTCCCATATGAAAAGGTTTAAACATAACATAAACATTCGTATTAAAACTAGCATACGAAATGTCAATAATTTCACCATAAACTATGAATGGTATAAAAATAGCACATCCACAGTCAAACATATCACAAAACCTTCAATACAATATAGAAGTTTTGTATCATAATAAATCAACTTCAAATAATCTTAAAATCCATCAAAGGATGTTGACATAGATGAAATCAAAATTCTTTTTAAAGAAGTATCTCCTTTTATTTTGAAATCATTTAAGATCCATATAAAATAAAACATTTTCTTTGAAAATATTATTATAAGCTTGTATGGAAAGCTTCGACGATTTTATAACGGCGGAAAATAACCGCACCCGCCGTATAAGTTAAAAAACATTCTTACCTCAGTTCTGTCGAAAAGGTTAAAAAGGACATTGTTTTGAAAACGACGGAAAGATTCCTTTATAAACCTCTTATAAAAAGTCAAAAAAGGGTATAAATGACTTTAACCCATATTCTTGTAAATAGTAAAAATGTTTTGAAAAACATATTTAAGAAAACATGGATGTGGATGATAAAGAGATCCCAGTAGATTATTACGTATAAACAACCTCGGATAATGAAGAGATTGTGAAATAACCCTTACCTTGTACTTATCCTTTGTTGGGGTAGGTTAACCTCCTGTATAATGGTGAAATAATTGTTATTAAATTATACAAGAATCATATAAATTAATATGATATCATATATGATCTTTTAACATTGCTTTATTAATAATATCTTAGTATTATCGTCGTTTCGGGTGATAATCGATTCGTTCTTCTTAAATGTTTGGTTACGTAAGACATGTTTGTAATGGATAGATTATATCTTATTCATAATAAGAATGATATTAACATTATTTTTAACCCCAAAATGAGAATAAGACTTGAATGGATATGATGGAGAATGAATCTTATCGCGTTCGTGGAGACGGTAGTCCGTACGTGCGCACGAACGCTACTTCCATTTAATTTTTATTTTAAAAGAATATAATCCAAATGACACATAGGTATATTACTATTCCAGTATAATATTTTATATATGTTACTTAAGTTCATTAACACCATCCTTTATACGTTCCATGTGTGGTATGAACGAGTCATATCATTTTAAGGGGGCGGTAGTCCGCACTTCCTCAAATGAAATTATCGTATGTATATACAACATGAAACGAATAATGGTATGAAATAAAATGTAATTACAGAAGCTTATATATAAAATATATATCATTAATATCATATTTAATTACAGTGCCATCATAATGGCCACCATGAGAGGTGGTAAGATGTATTTGAACAATCATCGTTTCGTAAGGCGTTAGTTTGCCATCCACAGAAACATTATGTTCATCATCCATTAGATGGAGTTGTGTGTATGTGTAGTTTGAATCCTTATTATAACAACATCCTAGTATATCTAGGATACTGGTGTTGTTACAAAAGAAAGGAAATAAAAAGATTTTGGGGGTTGGAGAAGCAAAATAAATGAAAATAATTTAAGAGAAATCGTTACCTTTAATCTAGGTAACTCACTTTGGTTGGAACCAAAGGACTTCTTGAAATGCTTTCTGCCTAAGGGGAAGCTTCAAGGAGTAGGAGAGGGATGTGGGGAGCTTATTTGGGCAGAGTTTGGACGAGCCAAGTGGCTTGAGAGGTGTGAGGAAAAGAGAAGGAGGAGTGCCTTTTTATAAGAGGGGTGAGGGGCACCTTTGGAAAAGCTAGAAATATTAATTTATAATAAATTCATATTAGGTTTCAAAAGGCTCCAAAGTTGACTATTCAAAGGATGAGGTGGGGATAGGTCGCAAACAACTCATCCTATAGAATTTAGACAGGTTTGGGTACTTATATTAACCTTATCTTTAAGTATTAACTCTAAGTTAATTAGTTTCACTTTTACAATGTCTCTTTGTATTTTTATATAATATGGTTAATAAACTTACTATATACATCCAAGCGACCCCCAAGTGGTACATTAATGATTAACCTATCATAATATAAGTCTCTTGGTCGAACCTTAGATTTTTAGGAATTTAATATCAATTAATAATATAATATTTGTTTTAAGAACTCTTTTATGTCAATTTTGACACTATTCAATAGTTGATTTTTGTGAAACTCATAACAGATTGATTACTTCGAACAAAGTCAATTACATCAATCCTAATATATCATATTATCCTAGAAAATCAGTTTAATTCATTAAAAGTTTCATATTATATTTATTTGGGTATTTATAATATCAATTATGTTAATTTTTTACTATTTTAGTAATTACTGCATCATCATTGTGTCATAAATAAAATAAATTATTTAATGTCTAAAAATTATAAATAAAATACCATTATGTAGGAAATCGTTTTAGATTTCTAATGAATATTTATAATCTAAAATCCAACATATATAACCCTATGTAAAAATTGTTGTTCTAAAAGATATATGCTTCTGTCATTTTTATTTTTATTTTAACTTTATTAATATAATGTGTCATTATCACTTTCAAGTGGATCCATGGGGTCCCAAAATAGACCCAAAGATTCCCATGGTTGATCATGTATCAACCAATAGGGTTAAGACACGTTTTAGGGTAATTTAGTATTATTATAATATTATTTTTTTAACCCTTATTTACCAGATTTACCCTTTAACCATGGTAAATAAAATATTTACCACAGTAACTATTCAAAATGTCTAAAAATAAAAGTTACCTATTTACACAATTTGAACATCCTGATTCCAAATATGGAATCCATTTTTCTAAATTCAAAACACATAAGTGGCAGAAATTAATTTAAAATTAATTCCCGCTGTCAAAACAAAAAGCGTGTTTTTTAAGAGATAATAACTATCAAAAGATTGACACTTGTTTATGTTCCATTTAATTGTAAAATTATGTCCAATGATAAACATTAAATTGAATGGTAAAAAGATATTCTAAATATACTTTAAAACCACTCAAATTCATAATTTATCACTATTAATTATTTTGATTAAAAAAGTTGTTTTTAATTAAAATTTAGAAATTTTCACTATTCATCAAAATATGAAAGTTATCCGAAATGTACCAAAATTTCACCCTAGGCTAATTTCGATATTCCGAATCCAAAAATGAAGTCCATTTTAAAATATAAAATATATATGATTTCAAAAATTAGGTATTACTATTCACAACATCTAGTTTAATTAGTTGTGGTGTGTGTTAGAACTCGAGGTTGCGTACAACACACGCTATCGCATTATTCGAAGGGAAACGTACCGTAGAAGCTTGGGGTGTTATATTCTCCCCTCCTTCAAATAATTGCGTCCTCGCAATTTCTAGGGTATTACTGCATAAAAAGAGTCGGGTGGTTCTTTATCATAAGTTCCTCGGGTTCCCACGTTGCCTCTTCCATCTTATGATTTCTCCACAAAACTTTTACCAGACGCGTCGTCCGGTTTCTCAGTACTTGTTCTCTTGTATCAAGAATCCTGACGGGCTCTTCGCAATAAGACAGATCGGGTTCCAGTTCTAATTCCTCATAGGTGAGTACATGCGTTGGGTCAGGCATGTATTTTCTCAACAGAGATACGTGGAACACATCGTGAACTTTGGAGAGACTTGGCGGCATTGCCAATCGGTAAGCTACAGCCCCAATTCGTTCTAGAATTTCAAAAGGTCAGATGTACCTGGGACTCAATTTACCTTTCTTACCAAAACGTATGACTCCCTTCCATGGAGATACCTTCAGGAAAACATGATCACCGACTTGAAATTCCAAATCCTTCCTTCGATTATCGTCATAGCTCTTCTGCCTACTTTGAGCTGCTTTGATGTGATTTTGGATTACCTTCACCTTTTCCACCGTTTCCTCCACCAGTTCTGGGCCTACAAGTTTTCTTTCACCAACGTCATCCCAACAGGTTGGTGTACGACATCTCTTTCCGTATAACGCTTCATATGGTGCCATCTGAATACTCGAATGGAAGCTATTGTTATAGGAAAATTCTACTAGTGGTAAATATTGATCCCACATACCCTGAAAATCAAGTGAGCAAGATCTCAACATGTCTTCTAAGGTCTGAATAGTCCGTTCTGATTGTCCGTCTGTCTGAGGGTGGTAAGAAGTGCTCAAATGAAGTTCAGTATCCAGGGATTTCTGAAGACTTTTCCAAAATCTTGAAGTAAAACGGGGATCACGATCAGAAACAATCGATAGGGGTACTCCATGAAGTCTCACAACTTCATTAATATATAGTCTTGCTAGACGTTCCAGGGGTAGATCTTCTCTTATAGCAAGAAAATGTGCTGACTTGGTAAGACGATCAACAATAACCCATATTGCATCGTTCCTTATAGGAGTCCTTGGTAGCCCCATGACAAAGTCCATTGTAATATTGTCCCATTTCCACTCCGGTATGGGAAGAGGTTGCATGACTCCTCCAGGCTGTTGCCTTCCAGCTTTCACTTGTTGACAAACCATACATCTTGACACAAAATCAGCAATCTCCCTCTTCATGTTGTCCCACCAAAAATGTTCCTTCAAATCTCTATACATTTTGGTGCTCCCAGGGTGTATAGAGAAATTGGAACTATGAGCATCATCCAGCAATTCCCTTTTTAGATCAGGTAAATCGGGAACACAAAGTCTCTTCCCGAATTTCAAAATTCCACCTTCATACACAAAGTCTCTCAATCTCCCATCATTCACAGCTTTAATCTTATTTTGGAATTCTTCATCATCGGTCTGAGAACTCTTAATCCTTTCTAGTAAAGATGGTTTGGCAACCATTTGAAAAAGCATTGATGTTTCACCTTCCTTGGTTATTCCCATGTCCATCTTCTCTAGATCCATGAAAATTGGATCCCTTTCAATTCTCATCATGTTCAGAACTCCATGGTCTTTTCTGCTCAAAGCATCTGCTACTTTGTTTGCTTTCCCCGGGTGGTAGTGTATCGTACAATCATAATCCTTGAGTAATTCAAGACATCTCCTTTGCCTCATGTTGAGTTCTTTTTGTGAGAAAATATACTTCAAACTCTTGTGATCAGTATAAATCTCACATTTTTCACCATAGAGGTAGTGTCTCCATATCTTCAAAGCAAAGATCACATCTGCTAACTCAAGATCATGAGTAGGATAGTTTTGTTCATGAATTTTCAACTGTCGTGATGCATAGGCAATAACTCTATCATTCTGCATAAGGACACAACCAAGTCCTTTCTTTGATGCATCACTATAAATAACGAACCCATCATTCCCCGATGGTAGAGTCAATATAGGAGCATTGACTAATATTCTCTTCAGTTCTTCGAAACATTCTTCACACTCTTCTGTCCAAACAAATTTAACCCCTTTACGTGTGAGCTTCGTTAATGGGTTAGCCAATCAGGCAAAATTCTGGACGAAACTTCGATAATAACCTGCCAAACCAATAAAACTACGTACCTCAGTTATACTCGTAGGTGCTGGCCATTCTTGGATTGCCTTGGTCTTAGAAGGATCAACAGAGATTCCATCTTTAGAGACAATATGGCCAAGAAAAGAAATCTCCTGAAGCCAGAATTCACACTTGCTAAACTTTCCATATAATTCATGCCTCCTCAGAGTCTTCACGATAATGCGCAAGTGATTTTCATGATCTTCGTAGGTTTTGGAGTATACCAAGATATCATCAATAAATACCACCACAAATTCATCGAGATACTCCTTGAAAACTCTATTCATCAGATCCATGAATACAGATGGTGCATTAGTCAATCCAAATGGCATTACAGTAAACTCGTAATGCCCATACCTGGTTCGAAATGCTGTTTTCGGAATGTCTTCCTTCTTCACACACAACTGATGGTATCCAGATCGAAGGTCAATCTTTGAAAAGTATTGAGCTCCATGCAGTTGGTCAAATAAATCATCAATACGAGGTAGGGGATACTTGTTCTTTATCGTTATAGCATTGATCTCCCTGTAGTCGATACATAACCTCATAGAACCATCTTTCTTTTTAACAAAAAGAACAGGGGATCCCCATGGAGAAACACTAGGGCGAATAAATCCCTTATTACTCAATTCCACTAGTTGTTTCTTTAGTTCGACTAACTCTACAGTGGCCATTCTATAAGGGGTCTTCGATATAGGCCTTGATCCAGGAATCAAATCAATAAAAAACTCAACTTCTCATTCTGGAGGATGTCCAGGTAAATCTTCCGGAAATACATCTACAAATTCTTTCACAACAGGTACATACTCTATTTGAACATTCCTTTCCTCACCGACAGTTATTTCATTCTCTTCCTCCCCAATAATTGAATTTAGTTGAGCTATTGAGGGTGGATCTAAATAAGAATTAGGTGGTGACGATTCTGCTCTAAAAATAAGGTGCTCCTTATCATTATCATCAAGAATCGTAACCTCTTTCTTCTTACAATAAATCTTCACATCATAGTCCGAAAGCCAGTCCATACCGAGGATTATATCAAACTCAATCATAGGTATGACGATGAGATCAGCAGATAAAGAAAATTTATGTGCTCTAATGGGGACTGATTCACAAAACTTTGTTGCAACGATACTTCCCTTAGGAGTTTTAACTGACAACTCCCTTATTAAATCAAATTGGAAATATCTAATTTTCTTAGCAAACTGGGAAGATATGAAACATTGCGATGATCCAGAATCAAATAATGCATTTGCTAAACTTGAGGAAACCATTAAATTACCTGCCACCACGTCTTTTGGAACTTCTACCTCAGCAGTAGTGATAGCATAAGCCTGGCCTTGATCCCTTGGCCTTTTCTGAGGTAAGTTATCCTGACGCTTAGGACATGCATTTGCATAATGCCCCATCTCCCTGCAATTGTAGCACTGAACGTTGGTAGCTTCCTTCTTCCCCTTGCAATCATGAGCTTGGTGGCCTTTTTCACCACACTTGTAACAGACTCCCATTCCCTTCAGGCAAGCACCAGGATGTTTCTTCCCGCATTTACCACAAGATGGATATTCAAACTTTCCCTTCTTCCCCTTATTTCCATTCCCAGATTGATCAGCAGGTCTCTTCTTCTCTTGCTTCACTTTAAAGTCATAAGACTTAGAGAATTCTTTTTCGGTCTTGATAGCACATGAGACAATGTCTTCGTACGACGAAAAGGATTGTGAGACTAATGATCTACGGAGAAATGGTTTTAACCCATCAAAGAAACGATCAATCTTACTTCTTGGGTTGCGAATATAATCTCCAGCATACCTCGCTAACCTTGTAAAGTTAGCCTCATACTTTGTGACATTATCATCCTCCTTTTGTCTCAGACTTAGAAATTGCCTTTCCATATCTGCTCGATGGTCGCGAGGAAAGTATTTTTCTAAAAACAGATCTTTGAACTCCCTCCATTCCATGTTTGATACTTCATCATATTCCTTCATGTTTTGAATCAATGACCACCATTGATCAGCATCTCCAGTGAGGCGGTAAACTGCCATGATAACTTTTTCCCTTTCACTGCTCCCCAAATCCTGAAATATTTTCCCTAGGGAAAATATCCATTGCTCAGCTACTAAGGGATTTGTACTCCCATTGAACGTTGGTGGTTGTTGCCTCATGAATCGATCTAACATTGATACTCTACGCTGCGGATCAGGGTGCTCCATACGGGTAAGGTTATTATTCATAACCTGAGTAAGTTGTCCCAGTATGGTGATTAGCTGATCGGCACCAGTTGCATCACCAGCCCCACTATAATTATCTTGAGCAGGAGGGCAATCCCTACATGGAGTGTGTGCATTGATACGGTTTCCATTTCTTCCACTAGGCACCATTTCTAAACAATGGCATAAACTAGATCAGTTTATGAATCAAAATACATAATCCCATACTTATAAAACACTTAACATAAATTGAACTATTTATGGATATAATCCATAATCATAAAAATGTTTTCTTTGAGGAAGTATATACTCATAAACCCTTCATAATGATTTGTAAAGAAAATGATAGTTATCCTAAGCATATCCCCCGGGAGTGTCGTAACCAAGAGTGCAGCAAGGCCCGTTGTCGTGCACCAGTTCCCGTTCGAGTCTAGCTCAAAGAGGTGTTTTCGGGTTTTACCCCTAGGTACATCTGTGCCAGAGCCGCCTCTACCTGCTCGAATCCAGACAGGGATTTATTGCTCGGAAAACTCACAAAGTCTCTACAATACCAAAATTCTAGGAAGTTCTTCTATACTAATCCTCAAAGTTCATCTTAGGTCTACGTGCTCTAATCAGAGTTTATCTAAATCTAGCTTCCAAGGTTTGTACTAAACTTCCTCTGATACCAACTGTAACGCCCCGACCCCAGCTACCCAGAGTCGGTGCATTAATTACATAACATTGGCATGATCACAAGAAAGATCAAATCTCGAAAGACCGATTAGTTTAGTAGCCTTGGAAACACTAGATATATTCATAAGTTTTACATTACATCATAAAATGAAAAACTAATACAACAACATAATGTTTCCACAGTCCACACTATAATCCTATCATAATATCCCTGCAGGTCATTCATAACTTACATCTTCACTTCCTGGGAAAATAAAACATAGAAAAGGGGTGAGCTCAAATGCCCAGTAAGGATAACAACTTAGTGGAAACTTTCATAAATAAGAATAAACATTTAAGGCAATGTATAACTAAAACAAAAGCCTTTTAAACTTGAACATTTAACATAGTATGGCATAAATAAAATGAAATAATGCCATTTACTTATTCACATGGATATTCTACTAATCGAATAATCACATGCAAAAATCAATAACCACTTTCATAATGTTGGAATGCATAATGCCAGACTATCATAACCACATAGCCAAGGCCTCGTGCCAAGACTACAAATAAGATTTTGTCAAGGCCTTGTGCCAAGACACTAGTTTGTCTCATGAGACCTACCGATGCATCGAGGAGCTCTAGCGGGCTCCACCCGTCACTTATTAAGTCCAATGCATTCCCATATGAAAAGGTTTAAACATAACATAAACATTCGTATTAAAACTAGCATACGAAATGTCAATAATTTCACCATAAACTATGAATGGTATAAAAATAGCATATCCACAGTCAAACATATCACAAAACCTTCAATACAATATAGAAGTTTTGTATCATAATAAATCAACTTCAAATAATCTTAAAATCCATCAAAGGATGTTGACATAGATGAAATCAAAATTCTTTTTAAAGAAGTATCTCCTTTTATTTTGAAATCATTTAAGATCCATATAAAATAAAACATTTTCTTTGAAAATATTTTTATAAGCTTGTATGGAAAGCTTCGACGATTTTATAACGGTGGAAAATAACCGCACCCGCCGTATAAGTTAAAAAAACATTCTTACCTCAGTTCTGTCGAAAAGGTTAAAAAGGACATTGTTTTGAAAACGACGGAAAGATTCCTTTATAAACCTCTTATAAAAAGTCAAAAAAGGGTATAAATGACTTTAACCCATATTCTTGTAAATAGTAAAAATGTTTTGAAAAACATTTTTAAGAAAACATGGATGTGGTTGATAAAGAGATCCCAGTAGATTATTACGTATAAACAACCTCGGATAATGAAGAGATTGTGAAATAACCCTTACCTTGTACTTTTCCTTTGTTGGGGTAGGTTAACCTCCTGTATAGATAATTGTTATTAAATTATACAAGAATCATATAAATTAATATGATATCATATATGATCTTTTAACATTTCTTTATTAATAATATCTTAGTATTATCGTCGTTTCGGGTGATAATCGATTCGTTCTTCTTAAATGTTTGGTTACGTAAGACATGTTTGTAATGGATAGATTATATCTTATTCATAATCAGAACGATATTAACATTATTTTTAACCCCAAAATGAGAATAAGACCTGAATGGATATGATGGAGAATGAATCTTATCGCGTTCGTGGAGACGGTAGTCCGTACGTGCGCACGAACGCTACTTCCATTTAATTTTTATTTTAAAAGAATCTAATCCAAATGATACATAGGTATATTACTATTTCAGTATAATATTTTATATATGTTACTTAAGTTCATTAACACCATCCTTTATACGTTCCATGTGTGGTATGAACGAGTCATATCATTTTAAGGGGGCGGTAGTCCGCACTTCCTCAAATGAAATTATCGTATGTATATACAACATGAAATGAATAATGGTATGAAATAAAATGGAATTACAGAAGCTTATATATAAAATATATATCATTAATATCATATTTAATTATAGCGCCATCATAATGGCCACCATGAGAGGTGGTAAGATGTATTTGAACAATCATCGTTTCTTGAGGCGTTAGTTTGCCATCCACAGAAACATTATGTTCATCATCCATTAGATGGAGTTGTGTGTATGTGTAGTTTGAATCCTTATTATAACAACATCCTAGTATATTTAGGATACTGTTGTTGTTACAAAAGAAATGAAATAAAAAGATTTTGGGGGTTGGAGAAGCAAAATAAATGAAAATAATTTAAGAGAAATCGTTACCTTTAATCTAGGTAACTCACTTTGGTTGGAACCAAAGGACTTCTTGAAATGATTTCTGCCTAAGGGGAAGCTTCAAGGAGGAGGAGAGGGATGTGGGGAGATTATTTGGGCAGAGTTTGGACGAGCCAAGTGGCATGAGAGGTGTGAGGAAAAGAGAAGGAGGAGTGCCCTTTTATAAGAGGGGTGAGGGGCACCTTTGGAAAAGCTAGAAATATTAATTTATAATAAATTCATATTCGGTTTCCAAAGGCTCCAAAGTTTACTATTAAAAGGATGAGGTGGGGATAGGTCGAAAACAACTCATCCAATAGAATTTAGACAGGTTTGGGTACTTATATTAATCTTATCTTTAAGTATTAACTCTAAGTTAATTAGTTTCACTTTTACAATGTCTCTTTGTATTTTTATATAATATGGTTAATAAACTTACTATATACATCCAAGCGACCCCCAAGTGGTCCATTAATGATTAACCTATCATAATATAAGTCTCTTGGCCGAACCTTAGATTTTTAGGAATTTAATATCAATTAATAATATAATATTTGTTTTAAGAACTCTTTTATGTCAATTTTGACACTATTCAATAGTTGATTTTTGTGAAACTCATAACAGATTGATTACTTCGAACAAAGTCAATTACATAAATCCTAATATATCATATTATCCTATAAAATTAGTTTAATTCATTAAAAGTTTCATATTATATTTATTTGGGTATTTATAATATCAATTATGTTAATTTTTTACTATTTTAGTAATTACTGCATCATCATTGTGTCATAAATAAAATAAATTATTTAATGTCTAAAAATTATAAATAAAATATCATTATGTAGGAAATCTTTTTAGCTTTCTAATGAATATTTATAATCTAAAATCCAACATATATAACCCTATGTAAAAATTGTTGTTCTAAAAGACATATGCTTGTGCCATTTTTATTTTTATTTTAACTTTATTAATATAATGTGTCATTATCACTTTCAAGTGGATCCATGGGGTCCCAAAATAGACCCAAAGATTCCCATGGTCGACCATTTATCAACCAATAGGGTTAAGACACGTTTTAGGGTAATTTAGTATTATTATAATATTATTTTTTTTAACCCTTATTTACCAGATTTACCCTTTAACCATGGTAAATAAAATATTTACCACAGTAACTATTCAAAATGTCTAAAAATAAAAGTTACCTATTTACACAATTTGAACATCCTGATTCCAAATATGGAATCCATTTTTCTAAATTCAAAACACATAAGTGGCAGAAATTAATTTAAAATTAATTCCCGCTGTCAAAACAAAAAGCGTGTTTTTTAAGAGATAATAACTATCAAAAGATTGACACTTGTTTATGTTCCATTTAATTGTAAAATTATGTCCAATGATAAACATTAAATTGTATGGTAAAAATATATTCTAAATATACTTTAAAACCACTCAAATTCATAATTTATCACTATTAATTATTTTGATTAAAAAAGTTGTTTTTAATTAAAATTTAGAAATTTTCACTATTCATCAAAATATGAAAGTTATCCGAAATGTACCAAAATTTCACCCTAGGCTAATTTCGATATTCCGAATCCAAAAATGAAATCCATTTTAAAATATAATATATATATGATTTCAAAAATTAAGTATTACTATTCACAACAGCTAGTTTAATTAGTTGTGGTGTGTGTTAGAACTCGAGGTTGCGTACAACACACGCTATCGCATTATTCGAAGGGAAACGTACCGTAGAAGCTTGGGGTGTTATAAATTAAATTTATTATTCCATATATGGGGAATTCTAACGATAGATACAACATAGGTGGGGCTTGTTTATAAATAGCTCTATGATGCATCAATAGTCTCAAAGAGAGAATTAATTTACTATTTTAAACTAATTAGTTTTTACCCAATATGTTATAAATCACATTTTAAATGTCCCTGATGATAAAAGTAACACATACATTGGAATTATGGCATCCAATAATTATGAATATCTTTAATTTTTATTCATTATGTATTATAGATGAAATATTTACTATGAAAAAAAGTTGGGATGAATTTCATTTAAATTCTATTGACTAAATTCCATGGATTTCTGTTTATTACATTCCCGTATTGATTTTTTACATATCTTGTTAATTAAGTATCTCTTGTTTTCCATTATTTACCTTTCCATACTATTTATACACTTCCTTCAAATTTTATTGATTACATGGAATGTGTGTTTTTTTATTTACATTTCAATAATGATTACTTTAATTGATTCATTTTGTATTATACTGTATATACCATTACTATGAATTTAATATCACACTTATTATATTTCATTTCCTCCCATGGTTTTGTGAAGTCTTATAAGGAATATATGAAAGGATATACTAGATGGAATGATGTTATTACCCAAAAATAAAATATGTTGTCATTTTTATATAGATATATATCTAGTTTACAATTTATAGTAAACTACTCGGTCATTTTTGAAATGATTAACTCGTATCTTATAAAAATGTAGTGGGAGTAGAAAAATGATATTTTATTTTTGGGGTTGGTTCACAATAATTGATATCACTACCAGTTTATTAGGATCCTTGGGAACTAGATTTTGGAAAACATAGATTAGATAACACATCTATAAGAAA
Source organism: Viscum album (assembly GCA_963277665.1). Taxonomy (NCBI): domain Eukaryota; kingdom Viridiplantae; phylum Streptophyta; class Magnoliopsida; order Santalales; family Viscaceae; genus Viscum; species Viscum album. Next base: position 1,891,360,224 of record OY728132.1, read on the forward strand.
TAATTTGATGATAATTATATAATTACATCCAAAAAATTTCGATAAGATAGATATTATGTGGTTTTTTCTAGAAATAAATATGTTTCAATATAATAAAAATGTATATGGTTCCAGTATTGCTTTACCTAGGGGTAAAAACACTAACATGGTGTGTCGAGACCGAGTCAGGCATAAGCATATACACAACAACGGGCCTTACTACCCAGCTGGTTTGAAACTAAAAAAGAATATTATATGGATAATTAAAAAATTCCTTACAAACTAGTATGATGGAGTTTAATAGATGATAATTATCAATAACCAAGGTTAAACATAATGTGGTTTTGATTTAAAATAAGATCAATGACATAAAAAAAATATTTGGATTAATATAATGAGTTTCTACTAAGATTAAGGGCATTTTGGATAACCTTGTGGAATGTATAAGTTTTAGTGGGAAAAATATATTTTAGAAATAATTCTATTATAATTAATAATTGAACTATTAATGGTATTGATAAATATAATGGTTCGTATGATCAGTAATGAAATAGTAGTTACTGTAAAATAATATTATTATACTTTGTATAAAAAGGGATTATGTTGTTTTGAATACATTAGTTAAAAGGGTATTTAGTGATTAAACTTTTTTCAAGGAATTACATCATATATATTTTAGAAATTATTTTAAAATTTTAATAGAAAAGTAAAACAGGTATGTTATGTGACAACCCATCAATTCGGGATAGGCAAGAGACTTGAACCCATAACCGATGGAATATAATTATTTCACCCCTACCCTAGCTTATGTGATGAATTGGTTAATGTGTAAATATTTTTAGTCAAAGAATTTGATGAATAACTATTAATAATAAAACATTAGTGTGACTTTTTATGTTTATATATTTAATAAAAAACCAAATTGTTTTTGGAATTAGTAAGGGAGAAATATACCAGCATGTGTTATGGGTATTATTATCCATTAAAATAAAATTTTATTACTACAAAAAATGGGTTTTAGTCAAGGATATCACTTTCATAGAGTAATGGATTATTTAGAATTTTATCAAAGAAAAACCAAATGAGATAAATGTTCATATAAAATCGAATCATACTATGTATGTATATTTTATTATATTCATAGGTAGTAAAATAATTACTCATCATTTGAAAATGATCTGAAAATTATATTCCTAAAACATTAATCATTGTTGGATTTATGTTCTATTAAATAATCATTGATTTATAAATTAGTGGCCCTCAACATTCCATTGATCATTCACATGGTTTTGATCGATAACCTCAATAACTCCCTTTAAATATATATTTCTTCTCTCCATGATCATATCTTCACCTATTATTAATGTTCTACTACTTATAATCTTACTCTATGTGACATTTTAATTCCCATTATATCTTTTCTAGAATATTTTTTATGAAACCTTCTATTGATGTTGGATTTAAACATAGGAAATATATAACTATTTATTAACTAGATAAATATTGAATTTCACATAAACAATTTCGTGAAGCTGGGGATACTTTAATACATGCAAATTTAAATATAATAACATCATATTTGATATTGTGTATAAAACACAACACCAAGCACTTAAATGAATATAATTTACTGTTAATTGATAATATAATTAATATTTTAAATAAAATCATTATATGATATCAATTTTAATTCATACAATATTGAGTTATGTTGTGTTAGATAAAATAATATATTTCTTCATTAGATTCCATTACACTTAAGACCGATTTTTACTGAAAAACAACATATTATCAAAATATTATTGTTTAATATAATAAGAAATGACCTAGATATTAAGTTTGATGATATGAAAATTATTAACTACTTTTTGAAAATATAAATTTTATATATCCAATAAAATATTTTTAAATTCTGCAAATATATTTTATAGTCATAATATAAGAACAAACCGAATATTATGCATAAAAACACGATATTTTTATAAATTCACTTTTCAATCAATTAATGGTAAACCTATTTTATATTAAATTTGTAGAATTTTTATAAATTTTTTGTGAAAAACAAACATTAATTTTTAAATTTAAAAATCAAAATTATCTTTGGTTATAGTTTTGGTATTTTTTCTGTGAGGTCTTATTTTTTGACGAATAGTTGAAATTAATGGATTTAAATTGAAAAATCTTATTTCATATAATTTATATATATTGATAAATTTTTATTTTATTTGGTTATAATGTATAATTATATCAAATTTAAATAATTTAATATAATTTGGGCCAATGGAACAAATTTCACCATGATATTTGATATAAAAATTAGCAGACTTTATAACATTTATAATTTTAAAACTCGCATTGTTATCTCGCCATTGGGATTAATTTTCAATTAATTTCTATTGTTATTGTGATTGGAATTTGGAAAAATAAATTAAATATTTTGAAACCAAATAATTTATTTTTTATAGTTATTTTTACATTTCTTTACCAAAAATATTACTGAATTCGATTAATATTTATTAAAGTGAGTAAAAAAAATTAGTCAAAAAACGGAATAAACAATAAACATAACAAAAAAATTACCAAGACACATGTTAAAAATCCATTATCTGTTCATATTTATGTCCTATATTATATTATATAGAATCTTTTTAACTATTTTATCCACCGTACATTGGAAAAACATTGGTGAAAGTCAATTTTCAAACATTGTTGATAATGCCACTCCTCTTCAACTATAAAGAGGCAGTCACCCCTCACAATTAATTACACCTCTAAAGATTATTGGATCAACCATACTATGATGAAGTAATCTCCCAAACCACTACCATAATACTATATGTGTTACTTTTAGATGAAATCCATCCAAGGATGTATTTTAGAATAAACCAAAATAAGATACCTAAAAATGGGGTGACATTCTTCAACAATCACTTTTAATTTATTTCATTCTCCACCACCCTAAAATATTATTATTTGATTCTAATATAATATAGTATATATATTAAATATACTATGATTTGTTTATTCTACGGGTTCCTCCTATACTTATAGAATCCTTCATCCATTTTGTAATTAACACACCATTCATGTGTACGACGAACTATCGCCTCACGAAAAGATGATTGATCACACTTCTATTACCACCTCTCTAGGATATAAATATAATGGATATATAGTTTTTATATTCATATACAAAATTTATAATACCTGTATTCTTTTTAAATTATTATATAACACATAACCTCATGGGATACATTTTTTTTGTGATACGATAGCTTTGTTTGTGGTTGTATGGACTACAGCCTACTCAAAGGGATGTGATTCGTTCATGCAATACATGGAATGTATAAATAATGGTTTTAATTAAAATATGTGAAATATAATAAATTAATACTATAATTTAAATAAAATTTATATATAAATATTTATCATTTACTTTTAATACTCTTATATACAATAATGAAATGAAAGTAGCGTTCACACATACATATGACATTCCATCTCCATAAATAGTTCTTTTCATTTACTATATCCAGATATTATAGATTATTTAAAATAAGTATATAATTAATATATAATATATTTAAATCAAGTTTTAAATTATTTATATTATTAAATTATTATCTAATTAATAGGAAAAACATGTTATATGTCAATACATACTCGAAAAAATAGACAACTCACACTTGAATTATTAAAAATAATGAATGATTATTAACAGAAAGGTAATAAGATATTAGAAGATGATAAAGTATGATATTATAAATATTATTATGGTTTATTTATATGTTTGTTGAATTTTTATAATCATTATTTATGATTTTAAAGGTTGTTCAACCAAATTGAAATGCAAGGTATGTCATTTTCCTCTCATTTTTTACATCAACGAGATAAATGTCATATTAACCACTTAGTAATTTTTTTTAGTTTATGTTTTTAAAATTTAGATATATTATAACATGAATTGTTTTATATTCCTTATTTTTTTCAAATTGAATAGTTTCTCTTGAAGGGGTTTGAATAAAAATTTACCAATTCGCAATGCATTTCATAACCTAATTCTTTTTAATTGGGTTGTATTACTTCCCATTTTTCATTAATATTCATTTATTATGTGTTGAAAAACGTTTTACATTGTAATTTTATATATAAATTTGTTTCATTTTTGTTTAAATTTTACACACATAATCTATTCACTGATATATTCTCACATCATTGTCATGGTCTTTTCAAGGGTTTACTTCACAATATTATTTTTTGGGATTGTTTGCACTTGATGTTCCATTAAGGTAAGTTGTTTTATAATTATATAATAAAACCTATATTTTTATTCTCAGATGGGTTTTCATGACATGTTAATGTAATATTAAAATTTTCAACTCATTGGTATTAAAATTTTTAGTAAAAACATTTTAAGAAAACTCGTCATTATTTCTCTATTTAGTTGGAAAACCTATTTTCTACTAAAACCAAATTTTTTAATTGGTATCCCATAAGGTTTTAACCATTATAAAATTATTTATTAGATAATTTTTTACTCTTAATTAAATTCAATAATTTTCTCAATGTAAACATCTAGCCTCTTTCCAAAAATGTATTTGTCTTATATTTTATAAAATGAAAAATGAATTTTATTTTTACCTTGTATGACATGTGAATATTTACACACCATCATTTCGTTGAAGAATAATTTAAAAGATTAAAATTTTGTTTTATAAGGATTTTTTTCATATTTTATTTTAAATGAAAATTATTTTAAATTTTACATCAAAATTAAATTTATATTTTCCAAAAGAACTTATTTAAAAGATATATTTGTTATATTTCAATTCATCAGAGACAATATGCTATTATACTTACTCATCTTGAGATATGTTGATTTGATGCCATCCTTTTTATTCATCTGGATAGATTATGATTGATTTTTCCCTGGATACTTTTGAAATTTACATCTTTAATTCATTTTTTATTCCGATTTATATATTTCAAACCAATGATTATTGAACATTCAATTTCCCCAATTTATTCATTTCATTTTTCATGGGTATGATATTTCTGAAGAACATATATGTTTTTATATGGTGTATACATTGATGGTTATCTAATATTTGTGGAATAATTTATAATTCCCCATATTTTAATCTATGCATAAAATAGATTTGTCAAATTAATCAGGAAAAAAATCGATGATTCGATATATGAGGATTGAATTGAAAAAATAAGATATTTGTTGGTCCTGTTTATAGATAGCCCTATGATGCATTGGTATCCTTATAATAAGAATATTTTGATTATCCAAATATAGTGTTATTTTCAACCAATTGTTATAAATCATATTAGGAAAGGTTGTCAAGGTACTATGTACCTTAGAAACATGGAGTCTAGTAATTAAGCGTTGCCTTTAATTTGACTAGGTACTTATTACCCATGCAATTTTCACTATTAAAAAAATAAATGGATGTATTTAATTGTCAAATTATTCATTAAATGTAATGTATTTTTATTTTCTTACCATTCCATATTGATTTTACCTAACCAATTATTTAATTGGCATATTTTTTCTGTTATTTACCTTATTGTACTATTTATGTTCTTCCCTGTCAGTTTATTGACTACATGGAATGTGTTTTTAGTGTTTACATTCTCATAATGATTATTCTCATTTTATCAATATTGACTCAATTGTACAAAAATTTAATAAGAATTTAATGTCACCCTTATTACATAGCATTTCCCCTACGATTCACTAATGTGTGATATGAAAGACATGCAAGGATATGATAGATAGAATGAAGTTATTATCCTAGAAAAAATAAGTTGAAATTTGTAGTCGTGTATGTATCTACATTTCCATGATTAGAAAACTGTTTTGTCCTTTTGGGTGAAATTTGTTTGTATCTTATCCAAATTTAATGGTTGTATACACAATCTATTTGTTTTTTGGGGCTGGATCGCTACCTAGTTACATATTGGGTGAGCCTACACTAGATTAATAATTTTTATGATAATGTATTAAAGAAATGTTTTAGCATGAAATGAAACCTCAAGTGATTGATTATGATAGATTCCCCATTGAAAAAAGATTATTAGATTAATAATAGAATGGGTAATTGATAGAAAAATGGTAATGGGTTAAATTTACCACAGTGTATTATGATGTTATGTAGTTGTATTTTACCATTATGTCATGCGTTGTGATTTATGATGAAAGGAATATATAAGGGACAAGACTATTGATTATGAAATTTCTTATATATAGCGAATTTCCTGGTTATGTTTAAATGATTATATTAAATTTATTCCCTTAGGTATTCTGAGGTTCTTATATAAATTGTTGTTTTTAGTGATGCCTAATTGAGAATATAAAGGGATGTTCATGGTGACACAATAATTATTATAGGGCATGAACCAATGGTGTGATTATTCCATGGATGTGTGTGTATGGTTTTAATTATTTTTTAAATGCTCATATATATTCTAGTATGGTTCCAAAGAAGGTTGACTATTGTATCATATAAAATAGATTTATTATTAAACTTTTTTATCAAATTATTTCATTCACTTATTATCGGTCTTGTTTTGTTTAGAAAAGGTGGTGTCGACCTACTAGGTTTTATACACACCCTATTCAGTCGTGTTTTTGGTACCTGTGAAAATTACGTGGATGCAATTTTGGAAACTGGAAAAAACCCATTTTGTTGATTTTTTTTCCTGGATTGGTAAGAGCTAGAAGACAGAACTGATGTATAATATGAGACTAGGGCCTCTGAATTTGTTTGTGTCATATCATTATTTTTTATGAATTATTTTCTATTTAAAATTTATATACATTATATCCTCCCATAGAATTTTAATTAATTTAATACATGATTGTTTTGTTGAATATTATTTTTTTGGGTTTATATATTATATTATTCTACATCAACTACTTCTATTACCCTCATATGGTTTATTTCTACAAGGATGAAACTATATACTAGGGGGTGTTGTCTCCACACTACATTCACAACACCCTCTCTACTAGTCTGCATCCTCTACCATAATTGGAGTAACTCTTCATGTATACTAACAAAATTTAAATTTTCATATGAGATAGTTTTGGATTAAAGAATATTAGAATGTTTTATTAGAGTCATAATGTTGTTTTCCTTTCTTGTTTTCTTACTACATTGGAATGGTAAAATGGAGACTATTATGTTTCCAGACATGGTAATGATCTTTTTCATTAGAGTAACTAAACCATGTATGTGGGAAAATATGTGTGCCAAGTGATTGTATTGTAGCTCATGCTACACGTTTTTTATGACTGATGTTTTTTAAAATTGATGATATAAATCAAGTGTGATGTTATATTTTCATTAGTTTAATAATTTTTTCTTACTATTGTATGAGATGTGCATTCATGAATCATGATATATAATGTTTATATCTTTATATTCATTTTTCTTGATTGTAACATATTCATTTCGGATGATATATTTTTCTATATGAATGTTTAATTGAGACACATGTTATATCTGATAAATAAAATGATTGTAACTAATATATCATGCTAATTCACATGTTATGGCATATATTGGGAGACCATGATCTGGTGGTTCCCTTTTGATGTCACCTATTTATTTTCATCTAGTTATTACGAAGTGTTATAATGAATGTTTTTAGATAAAATGACCCCTAATTTTCATAAAATTGAGCATTGAGAGATTCATAATCAGCACACTCTTAACACCACAGAACCAAATCTTCCTATATCTCATGAGAATAAGATAGATGTTCATAGTCATGAAAACCTCCTATGGGTCATGATATCCATTAAAAAGGAGAGTATTCACAACGTTTATTTGATGTTTGAGTTGGATAGAGAGTATCAATAGAAGCATCAACTTAAATATTTGGAGAGGGAGGCCACAATGAAGATGGGTTTTAGATTTAGTCTATCCGGAATATAATAATGAATATTTATACTCCAATACAAAGTAGGGTGATATTTTTATATAAAAGATATATGTAAGAGTCAATCATTGGTTATATGATATAGATTAATCTGTGAAGTGGGAGGAGTTCTCCTAAAAGGACTTTGTTGAAATGATGCAATGCTACTACAATCCTGAAGTTTGGATGGATGAGTTTTTTGTGAGTTGAAAAAACAAAAATTCAAATTAATGATAATGATGTACTATACCTGATGATTCACTAATGTGAAATGTTTTTATTTTATATATGAAATCTAATGATATTTTTATGGAGGTAAATTTCAATGATGGGATTCTCTATTAGATCATGTGACATATGAATGGTTTTCCCTTGACTATATTCGCATACATGATCATATAATCTCACATAATAGAAGGAATACAATGATGAGTCCAAATTATTTTCTGTTATGTTTTTTCATGGTGAAATATGAGCTCTTACCATATAAGAAAAAAGTCATGATATGATAGTTATGGAAAAGGAAATAGTGGGAAGAACGTTTAGAATAGTGGACATCTATCATATTGATGTGTTCTATTGTAGCGTTGTCATTATGAAATTATTCAATATAAGTTGACTGAGTGTCCATACTATACTTTTTTGTGTTTTTCATTTGGTTTTATTAGAAACCTATAAATATTTTTTAAGGGTGTGCAGCTATAGTGAAGTGGAACGACATAAGAAAAATTAATGGAGTATTGAAAAGACAAAACTACCCATCATTAGATTGAGTGCTAGAGTTCCACTGAATATTATTATTGATGTATGGTAGGTGGTACCCCAGTGTATGTGAAAAAGTTCCCAGAAGAGGGAACCACATATCAGAGACATACTAGAACCCAGGGAGTAGAGGTAAGTAAATTGTATGCTTTTCAGTCTACTACATCTAGTTTGGATGTAGGAAATTATAATAAAATGTGCACGGTTCTTGTATCATCTAAAAATTCTTAATTTTTTTATATAGGGGAATCAAATTACATCATATATACACTATTTCAAATGCTTTATGATAGGTTATGGAATTCTTTGGTGTTGTATTTACCATCGACACACTACTAGGTGTTCAGTCATAGAATATCAAATCTTCTATAGTATGTTATCTAGAAATTCGATGATTGTATTTCATTTGGGGATTGTTTACACTAGAAATGAAAGGTCTCAATTTTCATATTTTTTATGTATTGGTTATTTATACAATAAGATCATATTGAATTTTATGGGATGATAGTTACCTCTCAATCTATAGATAGAGAATGTTATATTCAATAGGGTGAGTTAAATATTCATGATTTTCATACTAGACATATTCATTGTATATTTTATTTTATCATTTCAATAATAGAAGACCCTTCTCTAGATAATGGTGAAATGTAGCCGGATAACATTTCTCGATTATTAGACCATTTTCAATATGTCATTATTGATAAGTTCTACAACATACCACCAGAGTGATAGATCAAGTTTACTATCAAGTTGGTGGTGATTCTAGGGAAAGTTTACATCCCACCTTATTGGTTGACAATAGAATATCATAAAAAATTGAAATTTCAATTTGGTGATTTGGAAGATAAGGGTTTCGTACATCATAGTACTTCACCACGGTGTTCGATAGTGATTTTCACCATGGAGGATGATGTCAGCATTTTATTCTTTGTAGACTAACAACAATTGAACAATATGATAGAAAATAAATAGTATCCATGTATGTTTGTCAGTTATTAATTCAATCAACAATGATGTGAACATATATTCTCTATGATTTGTAAGAGTATCATCATTACATAGTGATACCTTTATACATACATCATATTGATTTTAGTAGTATTTATGGATTCAATGAGTTCATAGTGATGTCTTTTTGTTTAAGGAATGCATCATTAATATTCATGGAATTGATGTATCAGATCTTTTAACCATTTCTATATCATTTTTTGTGTGTTTTGGTAATGAATTATTATTATACACTCTTTAGGGGAATGATCATGGTAAAAAAACATGACATCATCAAGAGTACATTGAGAGAAAAACAAAATTATGTCAATATAATATAATGAAGTATGTGGTAGGATAATGTGAACTATTTGGTCCATTTAATCTCAAAGGCTAGTGAGTCAAGGGACCGGGTTAATATTTTATCCATTTTATATCTGGAGAATACTAAAAACAACTTCATTATTTAGAGATTTCATAGGATAAAATGTTATTATTGGAACTTCATCTTGGACTTCTCCCTTTTGTAGACGGTGATATATGGGCTTACCAAGAATGGGGTGATGTTTGTTTTGTCTATTTATACCAATATAGATATTCAGGAGGTGAAGAGAATGAAAAATTTACCCACTATCCTCACAATACCGATTACAGTGATGTTAAATATGATGTTCAACGACATCTCCAATGTTTGACTAAGAGTAGTAATGATAATGGAGTACCATGTTGTTGATTATGGAAAAAGATTTGTAAGACCACATGATTTGAATTTCTAGAATCATGATAAAGAGTTTGATTTATGGGTAACTATCATTAGTTTTTAGAGACACTATCCAATTGGACAATGTTTTGGGGTGTACATTGACCAAAAGAGCCTTGGGAAAATGTTTTCTTAGTTTGACCTACAAATTTTGAAAAGGATTTTGGTCAAGTATAATTAGTTTTTCAACATAATGATTGATTATATATAGGGAAATTGAAATATCATTGTCAAAACCGTGAGATTGAATACCCAAACGAAGTCAGTGTAGGAGTCTTTTGATTAGTGGTAGTTGATTTAACTCATTTTAGACAAGCATCTAGAAGTTAATGATTCTCATAGATGATTAGATATGACTTCAAAATATTTTATATTCATAATTCTTGACCAGATCAATATAGATTGCATAGCTAATCCAAATTTCCTAGTAGTGAAAGAATGAATATATGGGAGGGGAGCCACCATCAGGATTGTATCTTCGTAGCTATAATGTTCTTATTCTCTAATGATGAGTGTGGATTCCTATTAGGTTGTAAAAGGAGTGTATTTTTGAGTTTTTTGCATATATATCGTCAGTAGATATAGGTTATAAAAATATACATTCTGATTTTAGTAGATAATATTTGTATCTAGGGATGAATAAGGATGTTGTGGGATTTGGAGAATAATAGATCACATATCTATTGGTGAAATCTGATAATTAATGGCTTACTAGGCTATTTCATCTTATAGACATTCCAAAATGGAAATGGGATGATGTTAGTATGTATTTTATAGACATTATTTCCTAGGACTCCCCATATTAGTGATGTAGTATAGGTGATCATATATCAACTAAAAAAGATATCTCGTATATAGCCTATCTAGGAGAATATCACTATTGATGATATTGGTAGTATCTACATACATAGTATGATCTAGTTTTATGGTTTTCTGAGGAGTATTATTTCTAATAATGAACCACATTTCACATCCTGGTTATAAAAGGGTCTTAACAATGCACTAGCATAGTAGGTCCCCTTGATCATATCCTATCATTCATAGATAATTTCAATATCTAAAATGACAATTTAGATTATATAATATTTGTTATCAGCATATGTTTTGGATTTTTATGGTTCATGGGAGTAGTATTTATCACTCGTTGAGTTGGGATATACTAACATATTAAAGCCATTGATCCAAATGGAGCCGTTTAATGATTTTTATTGTAGGACATTATATTTTCTCCTTTGATGGTTGTCGTCATGTGAGACATCACATTTTGGACCTAGTCTCATGATAGAGATGTATGAGGAGTCTCAGTTGATCATGAGGCAGTTGGTGACAGAACATAAACATTAGAAATCTTACCCTGACCAGTGGAGATGACATCTAGATTGTCAGTTGGCTAAGAATTATTTAATTTATGTATCTCCTGGGTTTGTGAAATTATATATCTAGAAATATGGAAATCTATCATTGAGTTTTCTAGTGTATTTGAGATAGTTGGGAGGTTCATCCATGTGCCATACTGATGGACCCCTCTATAAAGCTATAATTTCATGCATGAGGTGTTTCATGTATCATAGATTTAGAGATATTATTTACAACCATCTGTTGTGGTATACATAGATGATGTTGAGCATAATTTTTGCATTAGATTTTGAGGGAATCTGATAGATATTATAGACTATAGTGATATGTATCTCGGGGTAGAGAATAAGCCTCTAGTTCTAATGTTGTGGTATCATGGGCATATTGTAGAGGAGACCTAGGATGGGGAATCTGACATGTATGCAAAATGGACAAATTATTGTAACGAATCCCTATAGTGATTCTAGGAGAACCTCAGGGGTGATATGTTATATGGTGTGGGGGATGTATGATCCCATATTTTCATTCATATATCCCTATTTTACTTTTCATTTAACATATTTTAGTTATGGGATTCCTCTTCTTATAACCCTGCTGATTGAGGACCTTTTGGCGATAGAAATAATTTTCATGGAAAATGATGTAACGTTTAGGGGTATTTTTTTGGTTAAATTAATGAAGTTGGTGTATAATCATTTGAATGGACTTGTAGTCTTATCCATGGTTTAAAAATCCCTAAAGGTAGATATGGATGTCTCTATAGATGTTGGGTTGTATATGCTCGACAGGAAACATTCACATCATGAACATGTTACTCGATATGAAATAGTTTTTTGGAAAATGTCATGAACGTATTTAGAGAACAATATTGTCACATATAATGAAAACATTTCACAACATGACATGAACTACTAGGGTAATTATAACCTAAGGAGACATGTCTTTCATTTTATCTCATAAATTGTGAAATTCATGTCATTATATGGTGTCATGATATAAATATCTCACGATCAATTGTTTTAATCCACATATCGCATTATATTTTATTTCACATAGGGTGAAAACATCTCTCTCTGATAATCTCTCAAACCCTAGGGGGTCTCCAATTCCTTTTATAGTGATTCCAACCATTTTTTACATCTCAATAATGATTATAATTTTGGTGATTTTCTTATATTTGGTATCCCCCTTATTTCCATTTTATCTTCATTATAGTGGAAAAATATCATGATCAAATTGAATTTAGTTTTGATAATTATGTTATGTTATCTAGGTTTTCCATATTATCACTATTTTTTCATTCTATATTGGCATTACCCATTTTAAGAATTATTTTTATTACAACAATAAAGTTATGTGGAATATAGAAAACACATTTGGTTTGTCTCTATTGTTTCAAGAATATTCCATAATATGCGATTGAGATGAAACAACAATAATGTTAATAAATATAATAATTGATGATGAGAATCTTTTTTAGTACAACTCATTAGATCCATTTAGATATAGTAGTATTTGGATATGACTTGTGGTTACCCATAGGGCGAGACTTCCTTAAAACAATAATGAACTATATAATATATTAATGATATTTTTTACAAGTACATGAAACCTCATGTGATTACTTGTGATATAATGACCTTGGAAAATAGATTACATGACTATTAAATGTAACCCCCAACCCTAGTTACAAAGAGTCGGTGCATTATTACATAACATTGGCATGATACAAGAAATCATTCCCCAAAAGACTGATCAACTTAGTTTACTTGGAAGTACTAGATACATTCAGAAGTGGTAGATTACATTTCAAAATAAAAAACAACAACAACATTTTCTCCATTGACCAAATTCATATCCGATAGACTATCCCAGTGGGTAATTAATAAGATACTTCATCTCATCCGGGGACAAATAAAACATAGAAAGGGGTGAGCTCAGATGCTCAGTAAGGATAACAATATAGTGGAAAATTTCATAAATAAAAATATACATTAAAGGTTATGTATAAGACTAAAACATAATATTTTAAACTTAAACATCTGTATAATATGGCCAATATGAATCAAATAATTTCATTTACTTATTAACATGGATATTCTACTAGTATAATAAAAACATGTAATATCAATAACCACTTTCATAATGATGAAATTCACAATTCCAGACTTCATAACAACATAGTCAAGGCCTTGTGCCAAGACTACAAATAATATTTTGTCAAGGCCTTGTGCCAAGACACTAGTTTTTCTTAGTAGACCTACCGATTCATCGAGGGGCTATAATGGGCAACAACCATCACATACTAAGTCAAATTCATTTGTAACATCCCGGGTAAATAAAGAATATTACATTCTCATATTTATCAATATTTTTGAATAAAATGTTAATTTTACTTTAAAGGGAATTCTATGTTTGATGGGGTACCCAATACACAATAATGAGTTTCCTTGAAATCTTACATTGCACACTAATAATATAATAATATTATTTTAAATTTTAGATATCGTCTAGCCATCAAAATAGCGGGAATGAATAGAACTAACTAAAAATTTATTATATATGTTTGTTAAATAGTTTTACATTTATCCAATCAATGTTAGAGTCTTAAAATACAAATGAATCCAATTTTAAGAATAAATATTCTAACATTATTTAAAAGGCCGGTCAACCACCTTTTGATGGAAACCCCTTTTTAAATCGATTTTTTTCACTTATATATGTTATATTTGACAAAATAAAATCCTCATTTAGAATAAAGATATAAAAATTTACTTTGTGTAAATTTTTGTTATATTCCGCTAAAGATCATTTTTAGTGAAAATGATGTATTTTAATTCAAAACCTCCTTTTAATATAATTTATTTATATTGTTAGACTATCTTTTTAATTAGTTTTAAAGTTTAATTAAAACTTATGTTAACCATTTAATCCAATGGTGGTCATTTTAATTAATTTTTCTTTGTAATTGGACATAAACATGTGTCAATATTTTAATAGATATTGTTTCTTAAAAACACGACATTTATTTTGACAGTGGGAATTGATTATAAAATTAATTACTGCAACTTAAATGTTTTTAATTTGGTAAAACTGATATCTTTTTTTAATTTGGAATATCAAATATATCTTTGGGTGAATTTATGGTATTTTTCTGACAAATGTTTTTTAATGAATAGTGAAAAATAAAGCATTTTAATTGAAAACTACATTTCCATCCAATTTATTTATATAGTTATATTTTCATATTAAATGTTTTTAAAGAGTAATTGAATTATATATTTATCACTTAATACAATGTTGTTCGTTTTATGTAATTTCACTTTTTAATTGGATGTAAAAACAAGTCAATCTTTTGATAAATTTTACTTCTGATAAAAACCCGTCTTTTGTTTTGACAATGGGATTTACTTTTAAATTAATTACTTCAATTTATTTGCCTCGAATATAGTAAAATGGGTTCCATATTTGGAATCAAATGTTCCAAATAATTTAATTATGAATCTTTTGTTATTGGACCTTATGAATTGTAAGGACGACAATTATCTTTATTTATCGTGTTTAATTAGTAATCGGGTAGTTAAGGGTAATAAAATAATATCATAAAAATATAAAAGGACCCCAACATGTGTCCGAATTCTATTGGTGGTGTCATTACCATCCATGGTATGTCTTGTTCCAACATTGGGGCCTGATGGAATCACTTTAGTGTGATAGTGACTTTTTATCATATTATTGTTTAACAAAATAAAATATAAAAAAGGTTTATATATCCTAAATAAAACCAATTTTAATTTCGTTTACATAAATGATCTATTTGGCTATAAATATTCTTTGGAAAGATAAAAATATTCCTCCGTGATGGTAATTTTTTTATTATTTTTATACATTAAATAAATTCATTTATTTATGACACTGTGATGATGTAGTGATTACCTCATTAATAAACGATTTATATAAAATGAAAATATAAGGTAAACTATAAGACTTAAACATGTCTAAAACCTATTTTATGGGTATATTTTGAACCCTGATCACCTTATCCTATAAATATATCATTTTATGACCTTTAAAATCCAAAAAACATTTTATAATAAAGTAACATTCCAAGACTTTCCAAAAGTGACCCTCCTCCCTCTTATAAAAGGCCCCCAACTATACCCCCATACGCACACCTATCAAGCCATTGGAATGTCCAAACGCTGCTAATATTGTCTCCACACATCCCTCTCTTACTCCTAGAATCCTCACTTTGGGCATAAGTCTTCCCAATGAAGCCTTTGGCTCAAATAAAAAAGAGTTACCCGATTTAAAGGTAATGTCTTCTCTTATGTTCATTTGTTTTATTTTGCTTCTCCAACAACATAAACCCTTTTTATTCCATTATTTTGTAAACACACCAGTATCTTCAATATACTAGGATATTTTTATGATAAGTATTCTAGATACCCTTACACACACCTCCATCTAATGGGTTAAGAACATAATGTTTCTATGGACGGTGAACTATTGCCTCATGAAATTATGATTACTCAATTAACTCCTAACACCTCTCATGGTGGCCATTAAGATGTCACTATATTTTATATATGATATATATGGTATTTATGTTTTTTGTATGCTTCTGTGTTTTATATTTAAAACATTCCATTATTCTTTTAATGTTGTGGAAATGAGATAATTTCATATGAGGAAGTGTGGACTACTGCCCCCCTCAAGTGATGTGACTCATTCATGCAGTACATGGAATGTATAAATAATGAAATTAATGAACATATTTGAACAATATAACATATATTATACTTTAATTATAATATATATATCTCTCATTTATTTTTAATTCCATTAATATGACAAAGAAATGAAATCAGTGTTCATGTGTACATACGGCCTACCGTCTCCATGAATAATGCATTTCATTTCATTTTATCTCCAAATGTTATATAATAGTATATAATGAATATTTACTAGATATATATGATATTAAAATGATTTTTACTATTCTTGAGATGATGTAATTATAACTATATGTACAATTCTTTTCAAACAAGTTCATTTTTGACTCATGTACCAAACATCGACAAAAACATATGATATGAACTCACATAATTAACTAATTATTTTAACATTATAATATGTTATATGAATTGAATAAAAAACATTAAAGTAGTTCCTTAAGAAATTATAAATTTACCCATGATTATTATTCTGGAATAAAAAGAAACGAACAAGAAAAGTCATACATAAGGTAAAGGACCCTACCTCTCTCTTTCTTTTCAAGTACTCTCTTTTATGCCATTTCTTTTATGCTCCATGATCTGATGTTGGATGATGTTAGTTTATATTAAAAATACTGTAATTTATATTTTCATATGATGAGAGACCCTCTATTACTATCATCAATTAATTTTTAGAAGTTTTCAGTGGCACCATTATGGCTGCCAAAATTTTGTAAGGGATCCTTTCACCCTTCTCATTTTCAAAGTTCTATTTTCATGTCAAGTATTTCATGTTACTTTTTCTTATGTTGGCGTATGATATCTATATCCATCATAATGTAAATTTATGTTCATATTATGAGAGACCCTATTTTATCTCATCAATCCATTTTTTTCATGTTTAAAGTGTTGTCGTTAGGCTGCTGAATTTTCATAAGGGGATTTATTATCTCACTTTTAATTCTGTGATATTTCCATTTTTCTCCACTTATTTATTGTGGTGTATTTTGTACTAAACTTTCATTTATATTATCATGATTCTATTTATATTAATGTTATTATGTAATTTGTTTTTTTTGTTATCTTTTGGTCATACGACTCGATTGATCAGAACGAGCTTAGGGGTTTTTATCTCACTTTGTGTTCCTGTGAGATTCATGCTACATTTTTCACTATTTCCTTTTGTGTGGTGTATTTAATGACCATGATTTTATTATTTGTTTAATATAATTCAATTTATGGGTATTTACATCTTCATTGTATGACCCTTCTTTCATGGGCTGTACATTTCGAATGTTACCCAAATCGGTAAGGGAACCATTCAACCTCTTCTTTTTGAAAGACTTTTTTTGCTAGGTATTTTAATTTACATATTCTTATGTTGGGATATGTTATTATATATCCTTTTTTCTGTAAATGTTTTGTCCATGTGATGAGATACCATTTTTATCTCTCATCATCTCATTTTATGAATTTTAAAATGATGTCGTTAGGCTGTCGAATTTCTATAAGGGAACTTCTGAATCCAATTTCTATTCTTTGGGGAAAAACTATACTTCTTGATTATGTCATGATATGAATATTTGATAATTACCTATGATTTTTTTACACTTAATATTCAATTATATTTGGTGTATTTATTCTTTTCACACATAATTATGTCATTGATTTATCCTTGATCTAAGGATACCATCTTTATAAGGGACTTCATCTCAATATCCTTTCATTGAGGCATATTTTGTTTTATACACAAATTTTTTTATATGGTGTATTATCCCCTTTTACCTTGACTATTATTCAAAAGGAATCTTTTTATATGAATCGATTTACTAAATGAAAAAAGGAATGTTTTTCTTTTGTATGGGGCGACAACGACTTCTCCACCGCCATGACCATTATTTGAGTTTTATCCTCCTCTACAAGCCATAAGTTCTTTTAAATGAAAAATAAATACAATATTTTATTTTTTTTAATTTGGTATTGAAAATGGTTTTGATAATGTTTTGATTATATAAATGTCTTGTATTGATATCTTGTGATTAAAATGTGGAAATGTTATGCTTCCTTTATCCATGTTTTATGTGATAAGATTATGTTATGGTTCTTGGACATTTTTTATGAAGACAGGTGGTTCCATGATAAACCAATTGTGGGTGAGCCCATGATATCACTCCAATGCATTGGGTAATGCGAAGGAGTTAAATCATAAGGTTTTTCTGAAGATATTAAGGGAATATGATGTGATGGGTAATCCAAACGTAACCATGAGGGTTACTCCCTACGTAATAATGTTAGGAATGCCTCAAGATACCTTTATGTCTTATGATTTCCATGAATTATTCCAAAATCTTATGATTTCATTAGGTATGCTAAAGTGCTTATGTTTTATGAGTAAAGTATAATTTCTTTGATTTTTATGTATACATGGACTATTGTTTTCTTTCCGTATTATTATATCAATTACTGAGCTTTTTATGATCATCCCATGATTTTGAAAATTTTTCAACAGGACTTAAAGATGAATTTGGTCAATGATGGGATCAAGGAAAGACATGCTATCTAAAACATGGAACTATACATGTTTATTTTTAAGAGTTTTTATTTTGTGAAAAAATGAAAACTAATTAGGAGTTTCTACTTTGTAATCTTTTGAGATATAATAGTTATGTCCTAATTCTCTAAAACACTAAACCTAAATAGATCCTCAATGTGAATTATTCTTTTAATTCAAGATTATGTAATGTTTTAATACTGAGTCCTTATACCATTCCTCATATGAAAAGGTTTAAACAAAACATAAACATTTTTATTAAAACAAGCATATTAAATGTTAGTTGATTATCCATAAACAATTATTGGTATAAAAATAACAGATCCACAGTCCAAGATATCGCAAAACTGTAAAGACACTATGAAATGTTTGAATAATAATAAATCAACCTCAATCAAGAATAATATTCTTTAAAAGATGTTGATATAGTTGAAAATGATCAGTAAAAATCGTTGAGTGAAATATTCCATTTTCATGAAATCTTTTAAAAGGCATATAATTATAAATTATTCCTTTTAAAAGATAGTTTTAAATAAAAGTGTCCCATATCACTTTGAAACTTTTGAAAGGTATTATCCTTTTAAAACATTCATGTTCATATAAATAAATCCTTAAAACCATTTTGAAAACGTTATCATTAATGAGAATGGTTTAGCATACTAAATCCTTAAAACATTTAAAATGATGTTTAAGTAAAAAAATTCCCTTAAAAATAATACCTTTGAGAAATGTTTTATGAAATGTGGACATGGATAATAAATATGTCCCAGTAGAAACTAATGTAAAAACTCCCTCAGATAATAATGAGATTTTGAAATTAACCCTTACCTTGTACTTTTCCATGGTTGAGGGTTCATTAAACTCCTGTATAATAGATAAATAATTGTTATTATTTTAAAAAATAATCATATACATAAATATTATATAATATATGATATTCCAATATTTATTTGTTAATAATAATTTAGTATTATCGTCGTTTCAGGTGTTAGCTGATTTGTTTTCCTATTTATTCTTGGTTATGTAATCCATGTTTTTTATGGATAGGATGTAATGGATTCATATCCATAATGATATTAAGTTCTAAAATATTATTTTTAATCATAAAATGAACATTACTCTTGAATTATTATGATAGGAAATTAATCTCATCGCGTTTGTGCAGACTGTAATCCGTATGTATGCACCAGCGACAATATCATTATTGATGGTGAAATTGTATATAATAGGATGGTATATCATATACATAGAATAATTAACATGTTAGTGTTATTATTTACCTTAGTTATACTCATTATTATAGTCATCCAAATAACAAAGTGTATGAATAATAGACTTCCCCACAACATGGGGATGATAAGACGTATGTACGCACGTATGATGAATTCATAATTTATTGGATGGATAGAATAATGAATATTGTTGCACCACATTTATAATGACATCACATTATTTAGGAGGTGTTGGTTTAATTATTTTGGTATGGAAACAACAATGAAAGTGAAAGTGGAATAAGAAATGAACTTGAAAGAGGGTGGTGAAATTATTACCTCTTCTTCGGGTGTTTTCATTTGAGTTGATCAAAAGGGATCCATAAGCTGGATTTCTGATCAATGTAAGGACTCTAGGTTGATGGGAGGGACGTTGGGAGGATATGTGGTCAGTTTTGGGCTGAGTCAAATGGATTTGGAGGTGTGATTTTGAGACAAATGGATGTGACCTTTTATAAGAGGGGTGAGGTTAACTTTTAGAAAAGATTGAAATATTAATTTATTATGCCATATTATACAGTTTATAATTGCTCCAAATGATTTTATTTGGATCCTAAAAAGGTTATGGGTAGAAATAATCTAAAACAATAGGTTTTATACCGGTTTAGGTTACCAATTTTTCCATATCATTTAGATTTAACACTTTGTTAAATAGTTTAGCTTTTACCGTGTTTTCAAGTATTCTTACACTATATGGTTAATAAACATAATCTAAAATTTTAAAAGAACCTAAAGTGGTTAATTAATGACATATATAATAATACTTATTCCCTAGGGACTAACCTTATATTTTTAGGAATATTATATCCGCCTATAATATATTATTAGATTTGAAAACTAATTTATGTCAATTTGGACACTATTTTGTATTTTGTTTTAGTGAAAGTCATAAAAACTTTATCACTTCGAACAAAATTTAAATAATCAACCCTAACAGGAAATATTAACGTTAAAAATTTGTTTATTTCATAAGAAGTATCAATTTACATTTATTTTGATATTTTGAATATCAATTATTTAAATATTTCATTAATAAGGTAATTACTGCATCACAATAGTGTAATTAATTAGTTAAATTATATAATATCTATATATTATAAATAAAATAACATTATGTAGGAAATAATATTATCTTTGTAATTAATATTTATAGTCTAATTTACATTGTGTGTATCCTTATATAAAAAATTTATTAGTTATTAAACGTTGAATTTTACACTTTTAACTCTTCTTTAAATAAAATAATAATAAATGTATTAATATAATTCATGTTGACCAAATTGGATCATATTTTATTACTAATGTGGTTTTCTGTCATATTACACTTATCCAATAGAATTAGAAAATTTTTTATGGTATTTGTAATATTTTTTTATCCTTAATTACCCTATTTACTTTTAACCGTGGAAAATAAAAATCAAATATTACTAATCACCAAAAATTATTGTCATCTTATTGCACCGCATATTACTTAAAGATGTCAACTGTGTCTTTTGATATTTTGAAATTCAACTCACAGAAGTGGTAAAATTACATTTTATGCAAATAATCATATGCTCCAATAATGTGGGTAAAAAACGATAAAAATATTAATAAAATTTAATACATCTAATTTTATTATAAAATGACTTAAATAAATTACATTAAACATATATAGGTATTATATATCTATATTTAATTAAAATAAATTTAAATAAAATAAATAATTTCTTTTTTAAAAAGTCAGTTTTAAAAAATAAGGTAGTGTTTCTCACTATTCATCAAAAATTGAATGCTTTCAGAAAAATACCAAAAATTTAACCAAATATAATTTTGATAATCTGAATTCAAAAATTATTTCCATTTTACCAAAATCAATACATAGAAGTTACATTAATTAATATAAAATTAATTCCCATGGTCGAAACCAAAAAATGGGTTTTTCAAAAAGTAAAAACTATCAAAAGATTGACATGTGTTTATGTCAAATTTAAATGTGAAATTACTTATAATGACCTAAATTGTATTACATGATAAAAATATAATATAATTATTCTTTAAAACCAATTAAATTCATAATTTATCACTATAAATTATTTCTATTAAAAAAGTTATTTCCAAATAAATTATAGTATTTTTCACTATTCATCAATATATGAAAGTTATCAGAAAAGTACCAATTTTTTTTTCAAAACTAAATTTTTAAGTCCTGCTTCTAAATAAGAGGTTTATTTTTTCAAATTTAATATAAACGTGTTAGATGTTTCATTTAAAAAAAATTCACCATTAGTTGTCTGTGAAATCGCATTTTTGAAAAATACTTCCTTTATCTAAAAAATGGATCATGTTCTTTTATTATGTCTAAGAAACACATAATATGGGTGTTAAATTTATATATAGCTTATAAGTTACAATATGAAGTTAAAACTATACATAACCACTTTTTAACAGCTAGTTTGGTATGTTGTGCTGCATCGAACTCAGTGTTACGTGTAGCGCAAACTATTAAATTACTTTAATGAGATAATGTACTATAAAATCATGGGGTATTACATTATACCCTAATTCAATAAATTGTGTCCTAGAAATTTGAAATTTTTATTTGAAAATAAAAGATTAAATATAGAAAAATACCTTTCTGGAAACCCTAAATCGAAAATTGGGTTAATTAAATTTAGTCTTAATAAGAGGGAAAGAGAAATGAAAAATTCACCACCAAATTATGATTTAGATTAGAAGAACATTGGTGGAAATTAGGGACACATTATTGGAGGAAAAATGAAAATATTTATATGGAGTTATTGAGGATATCAATCATAAACAAGTATAAAATTGATGTCCTCAAAGCCATCAATCTATGATGATTAAAAATTTCATCGGTTCCACAGAAAATAAGGTATTAGGAAAACTCATTTTTGGTTTTAAGATCTCTTATCCAAAGTTTGATAATTAATTTATTAATACAATAAGGGAAAAATATATTTGACAAGTAGAGATTCATCCTTCAACTATTTCGTACAACAAACTCATCTTTCACTCCAAAATATAGTAGAATTCAAAAATATTCTATTTATTATAATCGTATAGGGTTCCAAAAATAATTAATTTATAATTAATTTATCGAACTATTTAAAAAAACTACATTATACAATCCAGGACATCATGTAGGCTAGTGGTAGGTGATGCACCTTTTATGCCTTTTGGTTACATTTTCACTTCTCACGGTCTTGCCGGACGTGATAGGTTGTCACCCGACCTCCGAGTTTTCCTTTTTGTAACAATCCAAAAATAATCATAAGAAATTTTTTAACCTTAAACAATTATATCCAATGTCCAAATTAATCCAGACTTATCCAAAATTCTTCTGCCCAAACTCATAGTCCAAAATTTATAAGGAAGGTATACATAATGAAGATCTCTTTTTTCAACATAATTACATGATAATACATTCATCATGTATTCTATTAAAACATGGTAACACACTAAATTACCATAACACCTAATTGATTATATTCAATGTCACTTATTCCTGATACAATACGAGATGTAGTCGTTATAT
Organism: Viscum album; assembly: GCA_963277665.1. Lineage (NCBI taxonomy): Eukaryota > Viridiplantae > Streptophyta > Magnoliopsida > Santalales > Viscaceae > Viscum > Viscum album. The sequence goes on from OY728132.1 coordinate 1,891,384,084, forward strand.
AGAAAAATGATGTAAACTCCAACAACGATGGAATATACAAATTATTAATCAGTTTCATGGTAGTCATGAATATCAAATATAATTTATCCAAATGAATCATATCTTATTACAAAATCACTACTTTAGTATCAGAACTATATTAAGGTTTATCTTTCCTCATAAATGTATTTTCCAAAATTATTAACTAGGTATTGATTCACTTTTCTTAGTACCATTCAATCTCAAATCCTTAATGAAATAGTACTGAAATACAGTCCTTATATACTCTATAATTCTTATAACTTGTACATCATTCATACCATGCTCAAATGAACCAATTATTAAATAAGAACATAAGATCACAAATCATTCCTCCTGATCTGTGGTAGTATCATAACATGATTAGTATCCAATATCATCATTTGGGTATACTTGGATAATTTTGACATTGATTCGCGTAGAGTCCCAATTCATTGCAGATGAATCTTTGTACATTTGAAACCATTTTATAACCATTAAAATTACATAATTGGTGTCCCTTTCTTCCACACTTATAACAAACTTATATTCCCTTCAATAATTTACTTGGATGATTCATTCCCCAATTATCACATATGGGAAAATCATTCTTTCCCCTCTTCACATTATCCATGTTTCTCTCTCCCATCCTTTTCTACTTTTTATTCCTTTCAAATCCATAGGACTCATAGAATTATTTACTTATCTTCTTAACAAATGATACTATTTCCTCATATGATGAGAATATGTGGGAGACTATTTCCATTATAAATGATGGCTTAATAACATGAATGATATGGTTCTTCTTAATATTTCGATCATGCGTATTCCTGAAATTTTCATTCCTTCTACTAGGTGAAATTTCTAATCAATGGAATACACTAGGTTAGTTTATGAATTGAATGCATAATTCCAAACTTGTAAAATACCTAATGTAAATTGAAACGATTAAGAATATAATCTCTATTCATAAAATGTTTTATTTGAGTAAGCATTTGCTTTTAAATATTTCATAATGAATTGTAAGAAAAATGTGAATTATCCTAAGCATATCCCCTGGGAGTGTCGCAACCAAGAGTGCAGCATGGCCCATTTCATATACCAAGATACCCTGGTCAAGCCCGAAACTCGTTGTCAGAGTTTTCACTCCTTGGTACATCTTTGCAAGAGACGCTTGTACTTTCTCGTATCCAGACATTGATGTATTGAATGGAAAACACACAAAATATATACACTAAAAAAATTATAGAATATTCTTATATACTAATCCTCAAAGACTATCAAATGGTAATGTTCCCTCTTCAGAGTTTTTCTAAATCTAGTTTCTATGGTATGTACTAAACATCCTCTCATACAAAGAGTAACGCCTTAACCCTAGTTACCCCTAGTCAGTGCATTTTTACATAACATTGGCCTCACACAAGGAATTATGTCCCGAAATACAAATCATTTTAGTAGCCTAGGAAGTACTAGATACATTCATAAGTTTCACATTACATTACAAAATGAAAAACAACAATCGGATTGTCTCCGTCAACCACATTCATAACCCTTATACTATACCTATAGGTAAGTCATAATATAATATTTCACATCCTAGGACAAATAAAACATATAAATGGGTGAGATCAGATGCTCCGTAAGGATAACAATATTGCCGAAACATTCATAAATAAAACTAAATAGTTACGGTGACATATAAAACTAAAACATAATCATTTTAAACATAAACTTTTTCATAATATGGCCAATATAAATAATATAATTTCATTTACTTATTTAAATGGATATTCTACTAGTAGAATAATCACATGCAATATCAATAGCCCCATTCATAATGATGGAATGCATAATTCCAGACATCATAACCACATAGTCAAGGCCTTTTTTGAAGACTACAAAATTGATTTTTTTCAAGGCCTTGTGCCATGACACTAGTTTGCCTCATGAGACCTACAGATGCATCGCAGATCTATAGCGGGCTTCACCCATCAATTACTATGTTTAATTCATTGATCATATGGAAAGGTTTAAACAAAACATTAACATTTTTATTAAAACTAGCATATGAAATGTCAATACATTATCCATAAACCATGAATGGTATAAAAATAACAGATCCACTTTCAGACATATCGGAAAACCTTCAATTCAATATGGAAAATCTGTATCATAATAAATCAACATCGATCAAGTATAATATCCCTTAAGGGATGTTGACATAGTTGAAAATGATCAGTGAAAATCTTTGAGAGAAATATCCCTTTTTCATGAAATCATTTAGAAGTCTCATAATTTATAATGTAATTGATTTAAAATATAGTTTTGAATCAAAGTGTCCATTACCACATAGAATATTTTGAAATTAATTAACATTTTAAAACAATAATGTCCATATAAATAAATCCTTAAATGAATTTTGAAAGCGTTGACATTAATGAGAATGGTTTAGAAGAATAAATCTTTAAAACATATAAAATGATGTTTTAGTAAAAAAAATTCTCTTAAAAGGAATCCCATTGAAAACTCATTTTTGAAACATGGACATGGATAATAAATATGTCCCAGTAGATATTTATGTATAAACAACCATGGATAATAATGAGATTATGAAATTAACCCTTACCATGTACTTTTCCATGGTTGAGGGTATGTTAACCTCCTGTGTAATAGTAAAATAATTGTTATTAAAATTAAAATAATCGTATATAGGAATATGATATCATATGTGATCTTCTAATATAGATTTGTTAATAATAGTTTAGTAGTATCATCGTTTCAGGTGTTAACTGATCTGTTTTACTTTATATTCTTGGTAATGTAAGCCATGTTTGTTATGGTTAGAATTTATTAGATTCGTATCCAGAATGATATGAAGTTCGTACACATTATTTTTAATCATAAAATTAAAATTACTCTTGAATGATTATGATGGATAATGAATCTCATCACATTCGAGGAGACGGTATTCTATGCGTACGCACAAGAGAAGATATCATTATATTGATGGAGAAATTGTATGTAATTAGATGTTATATCATATATAAATAATCATTAACATGTTATAATTACTATTTACATCATTTATATTCATTATTATACCTATCCAAATAATGAAGTGTTTGAATAACAAATTACACCACGATGTGGAGATGGTAAGTCGTACGTACGCATGTATGGTGATGTTGCCATTTATAGGATGGATAGAATAATGAATATGGTTATAACATATTTATAATAACTTCAAAGTATATAGGAGGTACTAAATTTATTATGTGGTTATGTAAAAAACAAATAAAGAAGAAGTGGAAGAAGAAAAAACACAAAAGAGAGTGGTGAAATTAATACCTCTTCTTCGTGTGTTTCCTTTTGAGCATATCAAAATGTCTATTTAGTTTGGCTTTATGATCAAATTAAGGACTCTAGGATTATGTGAGGGATGTTGGGAGGATATGTGGGTATGGGTTGCCTGAGCCAAATGTCTTTGGAGGTGTGAATTTGAGAGAAGGGGAGTGCCCTATTATACTATATGGATAATAAACCTAATGTAAAAATCCAAGAGAACATAAAGGGGTTCATTAATGACATATATAATTTTATTTAATCCCTTTGGCTGATCCTTAGATTTTTAAGAATATTATATCAACAAAAAATATAGTATTTGTTTTTAAAACAAATTTATGTCAATTTTGAAAGTATTTGGTATTTTTTTATTGTGAATGTCATAACAACCGTATCAATTTGAAAAAAAATTATCTAATCAACCCTAACAAGACATATAAACTAATAAAATTTGTGGAATTCATCAGAAGTCTCAACTTACATTTATTTGGATATTTATAATATCAATTATTTTAATATTTCATTAATAAGGTATGTACTACATCATCATTGTTTCATAAATAAATTAAATAATTTATTGTAATAAACTTATAAATAAAATACCATTATGTAGGAAAACATTTTATCTTTCTAATGAATATTTATAGTTGAATTTATATTGTTTTTAACAATATATAAATAATGGTTTTGTAATTAAACTTTGAATTTAACACTTTTATCTATTCTTTAAATAAAATAATAATAAATGTCCTAATCTATTTCATGGGGACCAAAGAGGATCGTATTATATTCCAAAGATTGTTTCTGGTCAAATTAAACTTATCCAATAGAATTAGGACATGTGTTAGGTTAATTATAATATCATTTTTACAATTAATTACCCTATTTACTTTTAATCGTAGTAAATAAAAGTCAAAATTTACTATTCATCAAAAATTATTTTCATATTATTGATCCACATTTTATTTACTATTTTCAACCGTGTCTTTCCGATTATTGTGATTCAAATCACATAAGTTGTAAAATTTTGTTTTATGAAAATTCTCAAATTCTCTTAAAAGGTGTGTAAAAATGTTAAAAAGTTCAATGAAATTTTATGCATATAATTATAATATAAACTGACTCCAATGAATTAAATAGAACTTATATGGGTATTATATATATATTTTGACTTAGAATTAAATTATATAAAATAAATAACTATTTAAATAAAAATTTGGTTTTAAATAATAACGTCATGTTTTTCGCAATTCATCAAAAATTGAAAGCTTTCAGAAAAATACAAAAAATTTACCCCAAGCTAATTTTGATATTCTGAATTCAAAAATAATTTCCATTTTGCCAAATTAAAAACATAAAAGTTTCATTTATTAATTTAATATTAATTCATGTTGTCAAAACAAAAAAGTGTTTTTTTTAAAAATTAAAAACTATAAAAATATTGATATGAATTTATGTTAAATAGAAATGTGAAATTACTTATAATGACCTAAATTGTATAAAATGATATAAATATAATCTAATTATACTTCAAAATCATTCAAATGCATAAATTAACATTATAAATTATTTCGATTAAAAAAGTTATTTTCAATTAAAACATTGTCTTTTTCAATATTCATCAAAATATGAATGTTCTAAGAAATGTACAAAAAATTTGTCCAATATAAATTTTTATGTCCCACTTCTAAATAAAGAAGTTTATTTTTTCCAATTTATTATAAAAGTGTCAGATATTGCATTTAAAAAAACTCCCCAATAGTAGGCTGTAAAATTGCATTTTTGAAGAATACTTCCTTTAATTGAAAAATTGATTTTGTTCTTATATTATGTCTAAGAAACTCATAATATTTGTGTTAATATTATATAGAGTTTACAAGATTCAATATGTAGTTAATACTATTCCTAACTTCTTTTTCAACGGTTGTAATGATAAGTTGTGGTGTGTCTGAACTCGATGATGCGTGCAGCGCAAGATATTGAATTACATTAGTGATATAACACACTATAAAATATTGGGGTGTTACATTCTACTCTACTTAAATAAATTTCATGCTCTCAAATTGAAATTCTTTTTCAAAAATTAAAGGTTCAAAATAGAAAATACCACTGTTGAAAACCCACAATGGAAATTGGGTCAACAATATTTAGTCTTAATAAGAGGGAAAGAGAAATGAAAAAGTCACCAACAAATTATAATTTATATTAGAAGAAAATTGTTAGATATTAGAGGCACATTATTTCAGGAAAACGTAAATATTTAAAGTGAGTGATTGTGGTCATCAATCACAAATGAGTGTAAAATTGAGGTCCTCAAAGCCATCAATCTATGATGATTTAAAATATCATCTGGTCAACAAAACATAAGGTATTAGGATAACACATTTTTGGTTTTAAGATCTCTTCTTTAATGTTTAATAAATAATTTATTCCTAGAATAATAGAAATAAAATACTTGACATATAGAGTTTCATCTTTTAGCTAATTCCTACCACAAACAGATCTTTCAATCCAAACGATAATAGAATTAAAAAATATTCTATTTATCCTAATCTTATAGGGTTACAAAAATAATTAATTTATAATTTATTTTCCAGACTATTTTAAAAAACTAAATTATACAAAACAGGATGTCATGTAGGCCAATGGTAGTTGATTCACCCATATCACCCTTTAGGTGCAGGTTCAGGTCTCGTGGCCTTACTGGACGTGACTGGTTCTCAACTGACCTCCGAGTTGTCCTTTCTATAACAATCCAAAAATATTCTTATGAAATTTTTTAACATTAAACAGTTGTATCCAATGTCCAAATTAATCCATTCCAACCTATATACTTATACAAAATTCTTCTTTCCAAAATCATAGTTCAAAATTGATAATGAAGGTAAACATAATGAATATCTCTTTTTTCCAAATAATAACATGTAAATACCTTCATCGTGTATTCTATTATAACATACTAACACCAAGAATTACCATAATACCTTATTGATTATATTTGGTCAACCTTATTCTTTAAAGAATATATGATACAATCCTTATATCCAAAATTGATGTAAACTACAACAATGATGGAATATAGACATCATTAATCAGTTTCAAGGTAGTCAAGAATATCCAATATAATTTATCCAAATCCATAATATCTTATTCCCAAATCACTACCTAAATATCAGAACTATATTAAGTTTTATCTTTCCCCAACCATGTATTTTCCAAAAATGATTAACCTGTTATTGAGTCACTTTTCTTAGTACCATTCATTCTCAAATCCTCAATGAAATTATATTGTAGTACAATACTTATATACTGTATAATTCTTTTATCTGTTACATCATTAATACAATGCTAAAATGAAACAATTTTTTAATAAAAACATAAGAACACTAATCATTTTTCTTCCTCTATGATAGTATCATAACTTGATTATTATCCAATAGCATCATTTGGGGATACTCTGATGATTTGGATATTGATTCGTGTAGTGTCCCAACTCCTTGGAGATGAAGCATTGTACATTTGAAATATTTTTCTTACCCTTGCAATCACATACATGGTGTCCTTTTTCCCCACACTTATAAAAAAAATTATTCCCTTCATGCATTTACCAAGATGATTCTTTCCACAATTATCACATATGGGAAAATCGTTCATTCTGCTTTTCCCTTTATCCAAGTTTCTCTCTTTCATCCTTTTCACCTCTTGCTTCCCTTCAAAGCCATATGACTCAAAGAATTATTTACATATCTTATTAACACATGATACTATTTCTTCATGTGATGAGAATATGTGGGAGAGTATTTCCATTTATAATTTTTTCTTAATACCAAGAATGATATAATCCTTCTTAATCTTTCCATCAATCTTATTATTGGAATTATTAATCCTTCTACTAGGCACCATTTAAAAAAATGGCATACACTAGGTTAGTTTATGAATCACAATGCATAGTTACAAACTTGTAAAATAACTAACGTAAATTGATATGATTGGGCATATAATATATAATCATAAAATGTTTTCATTGAGTAAGAATTTACTCCTAAATCCTTCATAATGTATTGTAATGAAAATGTGAATTATCTTATGCATATACCCTAGGAGTGTCACAAACAAGAGTGCAACAAGGCCCGTTGTCTCGTACCAGGATACCCCAGGTCAAGCTTAAAACTCCATGTCAGAGTTTTCACACCTAGGTACATCTGTACCAAAGCCTCCTTTACCTACTTGTATCTGGACAGGGATGTATTGTTTGTAAAATACAAAAAATATCTACATTACCAAAATTCTATTAATTTCTTCTAAACTAATCCTCAATGTATATCTTAGGTAAATGTTCTCTAGTCAGATTTTATCTAAATCATGTTTCCAATGTATGTAATAACTTCCTCTGATAACAACAATAATTCCACCACCCCAGTTACCCAGAGTCAGTGCATCATTACATAACATTGTCATGATACAAGGAATAATGTATCAAAAGACCAATCAGTTTAGTAGTCTTTGAAGTACTAGGAAAATTCATAATTTTTACATTACATTATAAAATGAAAAAAATAACAACATTGTCTTTATTTACCACATTGATATACCTTAGACTATACATATAGGTATGTGATAATATAATTCTTCGCATCCTCGGACAAATAAAACATAGAAAGGGGTGAGGTCTGATTCTTAGTAAGGATAAAAATATTATGGAATCTTTCATTAATAAATATAAACATATAAGGCTATGTATAAGAATAATACATAATCCTTTTAAACATAAACTTCTATATAATATTTCCAATATAAATAACATAATTTCATTTACTTATTCACCTGGATATTCTAGTAGTCGAATAATCAAATGAAATATCAATAGCCACTTTTATATTGATGGAATGCGTAATGCCATACTTCATAACCACATAGTCAATGCCTTTTACCAAGACTACCAATAAAATTTTCTCAAGTCCTTATTCCAAAAAACTAGTTTGTCTCATGAGACCTAATGATGCATTGAGGAGCTATAGCAGTCTCCACTGGTCACTTACTAAGTCCAATGCATTCCTCATATGAAAATTTATCAAAAAGACATAAACATTTGTATTATAACTAGAATATGAAATTTGAATACTTTATCCATTAACCATGAATGGTATAAAAATATCTCAACCACATACAAAAATATTAAAAAACCTTTAATTCAATATGGATGATTTGTATCATAATAAATCAACCTTGATAAAGAATAAAAACACTTACAGGATATTGACATAGTTGAAAATTATCAGTAATAATATTTGTGAGAAATATCCATTTTTTTGAAATCATTTAAAAGTCACATAATTTATAAAGGAATTACTTTAAAAGATTTTTTTGAATCAAAGTGTCCCATACCACTTTGAAACATTTGAAAGGAATTAATATTTTAAAACAGTCATGTCTATATAAATAAATCCTTAAAACCATTTTTAAAACAAATATATTAATGATAATTGTTTAGGATAATAAATCTTTAAAACATTTAAAATGATGTATTCGTAAAAAAGTCCTTTAAAAATAATCTCTTTGAAAAATATTTTTTGAAACATGGACATGGATAATAAATATTTCAAAGTAGATACTTACATAAAAACAACCTTGGATAATATTGAGATTGGGAAATGAATGCTTACTTTGTACTTTTCCTTCATCAAGGGTAATTTAACCTCCTGTGAAATATTTAAATCATTGTTTGTTAGGACCAATAGGGGCCTATATACCCTGAGAGGGGAGGTGAATCTGGGTATGGATATTGTTTTTCAAAATTCTTTATGCCCCACTGGATCTTGACCTCTTTATTACAAGGGTCACTTTGTTTGAACCTGTGTGTTTATTATGATCACTTACTTTATTATTTATCTGGTAATGATCCTTTAAATGAAATGCTGGGAGGTAAGCAAGAAGACATAGATAATTTTACTTGGTTCACCCTCACTAGGCTACATCCAAGGAGCATACGCCAAAAAGTTATCGGTCATACCGAATTCTATTAAACTTCACTAGCTTTGGATTACAAGGTTCGGGCACAGTCACTCTATCCCAGGCTAACTGCCTTTACAAGATTTAGGGTTAGCTCACTGTTTTCCCAAGGGTCACTCCCTATTTCTCTCTCTCTCTAGCTCACTGCTGGTGGAGAGGATCACATTCTTTCTCTTACTTTGCTCACTGCGTCAGAAAGTATCCACTCACAGTTTATAGACTTGTAGGTCTATTCATTATCTCTAATGAATACATCTTCTGTTGTATGTGGAAGCTCTATTGAAGTCCAAATTTCATCTGTAGATGAATCTCTCTTTGCACAATGTCATCGAGAAAAATTCGCGCTTCCATGTAGCCCGAAAATACTGCCGGTGAATCAACCTTACTTGGTACGCAAGTCAAATCGGGAGCGAAAGTCTCGGCGCGCATGTCACTACTGGCTATCAAGTCCACCTCAGACACTTGCGCGACACAAACTTCTTCAACTCCAAACTTGCAAGACACACTTCCCTTTATGCCCAAAACAATATTTGGTATGCAATACACAACAGTTTCCCTTCTTCAAATCTGGGGAGCAAGTCCCACTTGTGTGACACACCACCACTTGCGCAACCACCACACCTGCGTGATGGGAACTCTGATTTTTCAAAGTGTTGAACTCCGTTGAAAATGAGGAGGGTTGGTCCAGTATTTATAGGAATTTTGAACACCCTGCGTGACGGCGCACAAGTCTACCCTCAGCGCACAAGTCATAGTGCGCAGGTCTCTTCCCCTACAAGTTACATGCGTGACCGACTTCCAAACTTGCGTGAACCTCATTCCTTTGCTATATTTTGATCTTCTGATCTTGAAAAACAATAGGATCCCATGTTTCCAAGCCTTATATATATCGGTGCATAAGTCTCTTCATGACGCGCAAGTCACTTGCACGACCAACCCAATACTTGCACGACACATATCCCTTTTCCATAAATTGATGTTCTGATCTTGAAAAACATATGGCGTGAAAGTTTCATATCCTTCAAATACACTGTGAGGAAGTCCCTTTTCCAAAAACCACATTTCTTTATTTGTCGATTTTCAGGCCCAAAAATCTGGCAAACACTATAAAATGGTGCCACCTTTTATTTGTTCTTTTTGTACCACCTCTAGATCATCCATTTCTTTGTCTACGTTCTTGAATCAAACATGGATCATTAAACACAACTCTTGAACTTGACATTCCACCAAGAAATCCCCTTTTTCAACAAGTTTGTATGTCATTGTTTTGCTCTGTCACCAATCACATCACAGATGTCCACTTTGTCGACAAACACAATCACCTAAAAAATGCTTCAATGATACCTTGAGGGATTTTTTTCCAACAATCTCCCCATTTGGGTTTGTTGAAAACTCTTCCATAAAAAGATACATCAATAATTTTTCAACCGACATTCACCATTTGCGATTCTGATTGCGAACAAGGATTTACTCAACACATACTATTATCCCACATGTGCAATTCTCGGTGTGAGAAACAAGAGTAAATGAAAAGTTCATCAATGAATCACTTCAACTATGACATCCACTATTGACATCAAACTGATACCAATTATTACCAAACTAATACCAATATGTGGAAATATTCTTACCACTCTCCAACACCACTCTTGTGCTTTTATCACGATCATCAGCTGTCGTGATATCTGTTCTTTGATCGATCACTTCTAGCATCATCAAATTAAAAATGCCTCCAATCTTCAACTCCCCCTATCTGGCTGCTCCACCTATCATCTTCTTCCCATATCAATCCTGATTTCTCAAATAGCCACACTGTCTCCCCCTTGAATAATCACTATTTTCTCCCCCATTGTCAACGAACCCAAAGGTTACTCTTTTGTAGTCTGTAACAAAGTAGATAACACATATTAGAACATTAGGGAAAAATACATCATACCTCGGGGAGAGGGGGGTATTCCACATCCACACGCTTTCAATTGTAGGGAGTCGACTGAACTCCCAAAGCCAGTCGATGCATTTCATACGCATCCTTGGGTTGGGCCTTTGGAAGAATGTCTGCAACCTGTAGTTCGGTAGGCACATACTCCAACTTCATGATTGCTTGCTCAACCTTCTCCTGGATGAAATGATATTTGATCTCAATGTGATTTTTCCTTAAGTGACGAATGTGATTTTTTCTAATATTTATAGAACTTGAGTTATCGCACTGGATTTGAATCAGAGACATCACTTCAACTCCCATATCATCAAGATGTTGCTTCATCCAAAATAAATGTGTGAATGCCTGAGTGTCCACAATATAGTTAGCTTCCATAGTGCTCAATGAAATTAAATATTCATTATTTCTTATCCAATAAATACACAATCCACCAATATATAATGCACCACCTGACGTTGATTTCCTATCATCCGGTGAACCGGTCCAATCGGCATCAGAATATCCCAATAACATTTTCTGAGTATTGTCATTATATTTCAAGTCGAAGTCCATCGTGCCCTTGATATAATGAAGTATTATTTTCACTGAAAGCATGTAGTTTTCCTTGGGATTACTTTGATATCTCGCTGCTTGGCATGTGGCGAAAAAAATATCAGGCCTTATTTCAGTCAAGTACAGCAAACTGCTGATAATATGCCTGTTTACAATGATATTAACTGCCCTTCCACTGTTATCTTTTGATGATTTTGTCTGAGTATAAACAGGAGTGTTTGTCTCCTTGTAATTTCCAATTCCAAATCTCATAAAAACCTTCATTTCATATTTCTGAAAACCACCTTCACTATGCTTCGTTTGAATCAGAGATTCTGCAAATATAGATTCAGCATAGAATACCAGTCTCTCAGTGCATGTTTCAGCAAATATAATGCCTTCTTCAGCTGAAAAAACGTGTTCTCATCCTCATGAATAAGAAAACCATATAATTACTTTATATAAACTCGTTCTTGCAGAATCCAATTAATGAATGCAGATCGGACATACATCTGGAAGACATTGAACTTCCGTTCCACTACAATGGCTAGGAATAATCTGATTGTCTCTAGCCTTGAAACCAGTGGAAATGTCACTTCAATGTCAATAACCTCTTTCTGGGAGTATACATTACACACTAGTCGTGCTTTGTTTTGAATTACTATGCCATCTTCATTCATCTTGTTGTGAAATACCCATTTAATTCTGATGACGTTATTATCTACTGTCCTAGAAACAATCTCCTACGTCCGACTCTTGTCAATATGATTTAGCTCTTCATTCATGTCCTGAACCCAGTTTTCATCATCATATGAATCAGCAAAGAATTCTGGCTCAACCTGTTATAGAAAAGATGCCTTCTGTAGTGATTTCATTTTCCTTGTCTGAATTGGTGATGAATAATCACTAATGATATTCTGACTTTCAATTTCAGCTCGACTCTTTGGCTTCTTTGCAGATAAGGATTTTTCAACCTCATACTCACCATCAGTATATTATTCTGAATAAAATTCAGCCAATTCTTCTCTCCCTAATCCTCTTAACACTTACACACTTTTAACAGAAAACTTTTCATTGTGTCATTGTTCAATGACATCATTTCGTTGAACTTCTTTTCACAGATTTTTGTTGACACACATTTTATTTTCTGTTGCAGCTTCTTTGTATCCGAAAAATAGTCAGTTGATACCACATTGTTTGAGAAAAATAAGTAAGCATGAAATGCTTGATTATTGCTGATTCCCCTGCAATAGTTCTTCCTTCCATAGACGACACCTGATTCAAGTCATTAAATTATTACATTGATGGCACTTGCATCTGATTTTGTTATTGGATGCTCCTCCTATGTTATGGAACACTCCCAGGGGTTAGTCCCACTATTTAGACTCATAATAAGTCTTCTCCTCATGCATCATTTATCCTAATCTAGCACTCAAAATATTACTTCCCCACTTCAAATTCTATGATGCCACTTCCCCTTGGATCGCATCTCCCTAAAACCTGAAACACATGAATCATCAGTTAATGGAATTTATATACATAGGGAGAGGGGTACTTCTGGAATCATTAATATGAGGATTTTGGATGATCCTGATGGGTCAACCCTTTGATTCTTTCTTATAGAGAATCACACTCATTCCTTGCTTCTTCTAGTTGCATAGCCAACTTCAACTATTGTGGCCATATGACTAGGAATTCTTTACTCACATTCTATGACTTTTTCTTGATTTTTAGTTTCTGCTTGGAATTTTTTCACAATTTGGGGCTTAAACCCACTAGTACACATTTTCGTCTTTGATGTTCCACCAAAATTCCATTTCCCTTGATTCCTTCCCTAACCAAGAAAATCTTTTCTTTCCATCTTCCCTTGCTTCTTCCACCATTTCAAGGATCTTGCACCTTCCTCCACTTTTCACTGTGGAAAACGACATGAAAATTTTCCAATACATTCTTTGTTCATCTTTCTTTTATCAGATGTTTGAGTCACCAAACTCTTTTTCACTGGTGGTGAGTCCTCTATTGAACTTTCATTCTTCTTTATCATACCTGGAGTACATCTCCCCTTAATCTTCTAGGTTGGTTCACTTTCTCTCTTTGAGAGCTGTTGTCAGTGTGATAAATGAGGTGACTGATACACCATTCATTCAGCTCCATGTGATTCTCCTGAGACTCTAAGACTATTCCTCTCCTTTACACATTGTCTACCAGTGTAGAATTTTTCATTATGCATCATTGGATTCAAGAATCTCCTTTCGAGTTCCTTTTCCTTTCTTGCTTTTATCTAGCTGCAATTTCTTGACAAATGCCCATAATCTGAACATATAAAACAACTTCAATAAAAGGCATACCTCGTTTCGTCATTTCTATGTCGATATGATGATACACCATGAGTTATTCTTCTGACACGGGGCTCTTGAGCTTCCCGACACATACTCATGGTGTGTCCCATTCTTCCATAGTAATAGCATCTAACAGATTCTTTCCATTGAGAGATTCTTCTTTCTGATTTGTCATAACACATCTTCTTATTCTCAGATATATCATAGTTTCTATTTTCATAATCTGAAATGTATTCCAGATCCTCTGAACAGAATCTTGACGTGTGTCCATGAATCCCACAGAAATAGCACATGTCATCACTTTTTCTTGAAACTTTCCTCTTAGGATTATCTCCAACACCTACAGGATTTTTCTTACCTCTGGAGATTTTCACTCCATTTTTCATATCACTCATTGGAGTGGGATCATCATATCCAATTCCAGATTTTCCCAAAATGGATGGCCTTTGAGATGATACAATCCTTTTATTATTCTCCTCTGATGTAGCCTATTTTGATTTCGTTTCATCATCACTTGCCAAAGGATAATCAAATATAAAGTGCAGTGAATCCTTCAATTTGGGCTTATCTTCAGATTTAGATTTCTCCATTTCTTTCTTGACTAATTCTATTTCTTCCTCCAGTTTCTGAATTATTTTATCTCTTGATTCAAGTTGAGCATTAAGTTATTTTTTTAGATTCTTCGGGATTCTCAACTCATCTTCATGTTCCCGTGTCAGATTTTACATCATGTCACTTTTCTCCTCTACCTTCAATTTTTCTTGAGCGACATATTCAGAGACAGATTCACTCTCATGTTGTATCATTTGATTCCTCTGAACTTCTTCAGATAACTGTGTCACTAGATCATCAATTCTAGCTTTCAGATTCTGAACTTCATCTGACTTTTGATTCTCTTCATAATCACCAGCCCTTTGTTTTCCTTTCATTTTAGCCATCTTTTTTAGTTCTTCACCTTGAGAATCATTCTTATCCTATAGGTCAGTATCCACATCAATAATCCTTTGATTTAATCCTCTTAGTTTTTTTATCTCAATTTCCAATACTTTGATCCTGATGTTTTTAGATTTAACTTCTTCATCCAATTTCTGATCCGATTTCATTATCATGTTGACAACATCTACGGGTGGCTTCCTTCTCAAAACTTCAACATCATCAGTTCTTTTGGTATCACTTTTTGGTTCATGTACTTCACTCATTCCAACATCATGATTGAGGGAACCAATATTATCCCTATGAGATTCATCCAGACCTTCATTGAGTAAGCTGTTTGATTATTTTAGTCGAATCAAACTTTTTCCATAAACACTTCCGCACTGAGCGATATCTCCTAACTTCTGATTCTTCTATGATTTGTTTCCCTTTTCCTTGTGGACAACTTCTACTTTTCAACTTCTTGGTGTTTCTTCATCATCATTGGTTCCAAAATCACTTGGAAAATCAGGTTCTTCACTCACTTCATCAGCATCATTGAATGAGTAAGTATTTTCATAGTATGATTCATCCAAATACTTTTTTCTGTTCACTAGATGATTCCTTTAACTGAATCACACTCTTTCCATTGACACTTCCATAGTGGGTAATTCCACTAGCTTTCTGCTTTTTCTTTGATGTTTTTTCCTTTTCCATGGCACACCGAGATTAGAACAGACTGATTCTTTAACCACACAGATCGACTCCACCAAGTCGGAGCAATCAAATCTGATAACAACAACCTTCCCTCATATACCATTTATTAGGACCAATAGGGGCCTATATACCCTAAAGAGGGGGGGGGGGTTAATCAGGGTATGTATATTCTTTTTCAAAAAATTTCCTACCCCACTAGATCTTGACCTCTTTATTACCACGGTCACTTTGTTTTCACTTGTGTGTTTATTATGATCACTTACATTCTTCTTTATCTAATGATGATGCTTTAAATTCAATGCAGGGAGGTAAGGAGGCAGACACATATATTTTTACTTGGTACACCCTCACTAGGCTATGTCCAAGAAGAAAACTCCAAAAAGTGGCCGGTTGTACCAAATTCCACTAAACTTCACTAGCTATGGATTACAAGGTTCGGGCACATTCACTCTATCCCATGATCACTGCCATTACAAAGTTTAGGGTCATCTCACTACTTTCCCAAGGGTCACTCCCTATTTCTCTCTCTCTAGCTCACTGTCGGTGGAGAGAATCACCTTCTTCCTCTTTCTTTGCTCACTACATCGGAAAGGATCCACTCACAGTTTATAGACTTGTAGGTCTATTTATTATCACTAATGAATATATCGTCTATTTTATGTGGATGCTCTATTGAAGTCCAACATTCACCCATAGATAAATCTCTCTTTGCACTAAATTTATCGGGAAAACTTCCCACTTCCACACAGCCATAAAATACTTATGGGGAATCAACCATACTTGGCGCGCAAGTAAAACCCAACGCGCAAGTCTCGGTGCAGAAGTCACAACTAGCGTGAAAGTCCACCACAGACTCTTGCACAACACAAACTTCTTCAAATCCAAACTTGTGCGACACACTTACCTTTACCCCCAAACCAATATTGGCACGCAATACACAACAGTCGCCCTTCTTCAAATATGGCATGCAAGTCCCACTTGCGTGACACACCACCACTTGCGCGACCACCACACATGTGCGACGGGAGCTATAATTTTTCAAAGTGTTTAACTCCGTTGAAAATGAGGAGGGGTGGTCCAGTATTTATAGGCATTTTTAATACCCTGCGCGACAACACACAAGTCTACCCTTGGCGCGCATGTCTCGGTGCGCAAGTCTCTTCCCCTACAAGTCACATGCGCGACCAACTTCCAAACTTGCGTGACCCTCCTTCCTTTTCCATATTTTGAGCTTTTGATCCTGAAAAAAAAATAGGCGTGCAAGTTCCCAAGCCTTCTAGGTATCGGTACAGAAGTCTCTTCACGGCGTGCAAGTCACTTGGGTGACCAACCCAATACTTGTTTGACAATTATCGATTTTCCATAAATTGATGTTCTGATCTTGAAAAACATATGGTGCACAATTTTCATCTCCTTCAAATACACGGCGCACAAGTCCCTTTTCCAAAAACCACTTTTCTTTATTTGTCTATTTTCAGGCCCAAAAATTTGGCAAACACTGGAAAACGGTGCCACCTTGTATATGTTCTTTTTTTACCACCTCCAGATCATCCATTTCTTTATCTATGTTCTTGAATCTAACATGTATCGTTAACCATAGCTCTTGAACTCAACATTCCACCATGAAATCCCCTTTGTCAACAAGTTTTTATTTCATTGTTTTTCTTTGTCAACAATCACAGCACATATGTCCACTTTGTTAAAAAACACGATCACCTCAAAAATGCATCAATGATACCTTGAGGGATTTTTTCCCAACATTGTTATTAAATTTTAAAATATTCATATACATAAATATAATATCATATATGATCTTCCAATATTTATTCGTTGATAATATTGTAGTAGTATCATCAATTCGGGTGTTAACTGATTTTTTTACATTATATGTATGGTTACGTAAGCCATGTTTATTATGGATAGGATGTATTTGATTCATTTCCATAATTATATTAAGTACTTAAAAATTATTTTTAACCATAAAATGAAAAATACTCTTGAATTATTACGATGGGGAATGAATCTCATCATGTTCGTGGAGACGGAAATCCGTACGTACAAACGAGCGACAATATCATTATATTGATGTTTAAATCATATGAAATTTGATGTTATATTATATATAAATAATACTTAACAAGTTTTAATTATTATTCACATTAGTTATACTCATTATTATACCCATCCAAATAATATAGTGTTTGAATGACAAACTACACCATGACGTGGAGACGATAAGTCGTACGTATGCACGTATTGTGACTTTTCCATTTAAAGGATGGAAAGAATTATGAATATGGTTGTACCATATTTATAATAACATCATAGTATGTAGGAGGTACTGGATTTGTTATTTTGGTATGGAAACAACAAATAAAGGGGAAGTGGAAGAAAAAAAGTACTTGAACGAGGGTGGTGACATTATTACTTCTTCTTCTGGTGTTTCCTTTTCAGTAGATCAAAATGGATCCATAGGATGGATTTTTGATAATATTATGGACTATAGGATGATTTTAATGAATTTTTAAGGATATTTGGGAAGGGGTTGGTGGAGCCAAATGGCTTTGGAGGTGTGGTTTTGAGATAAGGGGAAGTGCCATTTTATAAGAGGGGTGAGGGTGTCTTTAGAAAATGATTAAAATAGTAATTCAATATACAATAATATTTGGTCTATAGTGGCTCCAAATGAATTTATTTCAAGAATTTGGTGGTTTAGGGTCGAATGCCTCTAAACCAATAGGTTTTATACATGTTTAGGAAACAATTTTAACATTATTTTTTACATTTAACTCCTAGATAAATAGTTTAACTTTTACCTTGTCTTCTTGTATTCTTACACTATATGGTAAATAAACATATTATACACATCCAATAAAAAATTAAATGGTTCATTAATGACATATATAATATTATTTAATCCATTTGGCCTAATATTAGATTTTTAATAATATTATATCAACCAATAATATTGTATCTGTTTTAAAAACTTATTTATGTCAATTTTGACACTATTTAGTGTTTTGTTTTTTTTAAGTCATAACATCCATATCACTTCGAAGAAATTTATCTAATCAACCTTAACATGACATATTAACCCAGAAAATTAGTTTAATTAATCAGAAGTCTTAATTTACAGTTATTTTAATATTTATAATATCAATTATTTTAATATTTCATTAATAAGGTAATTACGACATCATGATTGTCTCATAATAAAATTAAATAATTAAATTTATAAAAATTATAAATTAAATACCATTATGTAGGAAATATTTCTATCTTTCTAATTAATATTAATAATCAAATTTTTTTTGGTTTTAATCTCTATATAAAAAATGGTTTAGTTATTAAACATCGAATTAATCACTTTTAACTCTTCTTTAAATAAAATAATAATAAATGTCCTAATCAAATATATGTTCACCAAAGAGAATCATATATTATTCTTAAGGTTTTTTTGGTCTAATTAAACATATCCAATAGAATTAAGACATGTTTTAGGGTAATTATAATTTCATTTTCACCCTCAATTACCCAATTTACTTTTAACCGTGGAAAATAAAAATCAAAATTTTCTATTTACCAATTATTATTTTAATCTAATTTAACAAAATTTTATTTATTGATTTCAACTAAGTCTCTTTAATTTTTGAATTTCAACTCACATAAGTGGAAAAATTATGTTTTATGAGAATTTGCAAATGCTTCTAAAGGTGGGTAAAAATGATAAAAAGTTCAATAAAATTTTATACATCTAATTTTATTATAAAATTGATCCAAAAATTACATTTAACTTATATAGGTTTTATATATCTATTTTAACATAAAATAAATTTAAATAAAGTAAAAAATTATTTAAATAAATATTCGGTTTTAAATAATAACATAGTTTATTTCACTAATCATTAAAAATTGAATGTTTTCCATAGAAAAACAAAAAATTAACCTTAAGCTAATTTGGATATTCTGAATTCAAAAAAGAAGTCCATTTTACTATATTAAAAACATAGATGTTTCATTTATCAATATAAATTTAATACCCATTGTTAAAACAAAAAAGAGGGTTTTTAAAAAAGTAATGACAATCAAAACATTGACATGTGTTTAGGTCTAATTTAGATGTGAAATTACTTAAAATAACCTAAATTAAATTAAATGATAAAAATATAATATAATTGTACTTTAAAACCCTTTAAATGAATAATTTAACACTAAAATTATTATGATAAAAAAATATGTTCTCAATTAAAACATAGTATTTTTCACTCATCAAAAAAATATGAATGCTATCAGAAAAGTACCAAAAAATTTTCCATAATAAATTTTTATGTCCCCCTTTTAAATAAGAATATTTTTTTTCAAGTTTAAAATAAAAGTGTCAGATATTGCAATTAAAAAAATTCACCATTATTAGGCTGTAAAATTTTATTTTCAAAAAATACTTCCTTTACCTAAAAAATTGAATTTGTTTTTATATTATGTCTATGAAACACAAAATATGGGTGTTATAATTATATAGAGTACAAAAGATTCAAAATGTAGTTAATTTTATTCATAATGTATTTTTGAAAGGGCTAGTCTATTAAGTTGTGGTGTGTTTGAACTCGGTGATGCGTGTAGCGCAAGCTATTGAATTACTTTAATGAAAAAACATACTATTAAATCATAGGATGTTACATTAAATGAAAGGGTAATTTAATGACAAATAATAATTAGTTATATTGACCATTATGTATTATGATGTTTTGTTATCATATCCTTCTGTTCTGCCTTCTGTTATGATTTTTGTTAAATTATTATATAATGGTCTATTCCAGATAATGATTTAATTATTATATAAAATGATTTTCACAATGATGTTGAAATTTATATATAAAAATATATTCTCATTGATTATTATTTTCATATACAAAGAGTTATTCATCTTTACATTTATATTTATATAATTATTGACCAAGAAGTGTGAATATTTCATGTATTTATAGTTTTGGTAGGAATGGTTGTCGTACATGAATTGATATATTCTACTCTGGTTATAAGGAAGGTTGATTGTTGCTTTATTTTATATTGGTAATTAATTTAGCTATATAATTTTTTATTTATTGCACTTATCATCAAACGAGTTTTTTTAGACCTAGTGGTTTCATTCTATGGAGTTTAATTCACACCATATTTTGGATTCCATTTTTTACTTGAGCATATTACATGTATTAAGGTTTGGAAAAGGGAAAGGGACATTTTTGTTGATTCTTTATTTATGGATGTGTTGGAGCTTCGACATGGGACCATATTGGGATTCTGGACTGAGGTCTTTGGGTGTGTTTATATTAGCTTTTTATTTTACTTCTATTCAATTCAATTTAACAATTTGAAACTTATTGGAATATCATTTCAATATTGATATTTTTTTGGTTGAATTTTATTGTTTTTTTATATACTGTGTTTTATCATTTGAAATTTTTTTCCCGTTATATGGTTTATTTCTATTTTTTCACAACTTTGCACGACGCAGTATAATCTCCCCACTATGTCAACTGCACCACAAATGCATGTAAGATGCCTCTTGAATATGGGGATGTGATATTGAGGTTCAGTAACCAACCTTATTTGGCCACATGAGAGAGTTACAGATTGGGTGATATTATTGAAATTATATTCCAACTCTATGAGCTGTCCATTTCCCATTTTTATAAATAATTAGGATTTAATGATATTGATTCATTGTGTAGGAAATAGATTTATAATTAATACGAGGATCATGTTTCTATATTATATTAGACCCTTTGAGATCGCTGATTAGGTTGTAATAGTGGTGTACTACTTAGATATTCCTTCTCAATATAGAGGTATTCATGATGTTTTTCACGTGTCTTTGATTTAGAATAAATTCATGACTTTTCACGTGTGAGCAACTGTAATGATATTGAGCTTGATAATTATTCATTATAAGTTGAAAACGCATTTCAAATTTAATATTAGATAAAAATTTTATGATGATTGATGAAAATGAAATATGTTTGAGTCAAATAGAAATATAGATGGATCTAGGTGTAGACATAAGAGTACGAGTATATTGTTCAACCAATGTGGAAAAATTTGTTTTAGATTACCCACTAGAAATATATATTGGGGAGGTAAGTTCATCCATGGGTGAATTATAATATTCCCAATTTCTTAATTTTAATAAAAACTTATATTAATTATAATGTAGGATTTTTCTAATCTGAAAATATTTTCTTCAATAAATATTACCCTAAACAATTTTTTTAGGTTTTGTAATGTTTACAATATATTTATAAGTGTTATTTATAGGTCATGAGGGTTGTAAGACAATCATTATAGATAGAGTGGATTTACCTTATTTGTGTAAAAGTAAAATAACTTCTTGGTTTGTGTATGCTAAATACATGACTTTCATATGTGTAATATCAAGGTTTTATGAGCTATAATAATTTAAGACAAAGATTCTATACACAAAATAATTGTTACTCCATAATTACATGGGATGTGTATAGGTACCTTTGGAATTACTTTATGGTAGGTTGTGTTTCTTTGACCCCTGTAAACGTCAATTATTATTTCCAAATGCTTCATAATGGTCAAAAGTAATCTATGTAAGAGGCATATGATTGAATATATTGATTTTTATGAGTTTCTCATTATTTAAAAATGAAAAATTATTATATACTATTGTGCCTATGGGTAAACATTAGGATTAAATGGGGGGAATATATGTAAATCCATTTTATCATTTTGCAACACTCATATTAAATTGTACTTTTTAAAAACACATTTTTTATTTTCTTTTTCAATCACTATAATGAAACCAATTTGAATGAATTTTCCAAGTAAAAAATATATAGAATAAAAAAATTTAAACATTAAATGTCTTATCATCCGTTTTTATTAAATTTAAACCATCAGATTTAAGAATCAATTTCTTGACAAAATTAAATTATGAATTTAATTTTATGAAATCATTGTTTTTGTCTCACCTCAATCGTTTATTATAAAAAATACAAAAATAATATCCTAAATAAGTTTTTAATATTCCTTCGAGTAGGGGTTTTCCATAAACTAAATATTTTGAGATATTTGAATTAATCATCTACCATATGATTCCCTCATTTGACTTCCAAGAATGGTTAAACTAATTTATTTCATATACTCTATTTTACGTGGTATTATAATGAGGAATTAATAACTAGAATATAATCATTGTTCCTTTACCCCATAATTCATGAGAAAATTTTAATATATCTATTTATTTTCATAAGAATAAATTTAATAATTATTTCTCAAATAATAATAATATGGAAATAATTGAAGTGTAAAAAATATTAATTATCAAATTTTTATTGAAGATTGACCTTGAAGGATAAAATTATTTTTTCATATAACATATCATTTCCTCTTAAAAAAGAATTATTTTATCATTAAATGCTTTTAAAATATATTTTTTAATTAATAAGAAGTGATAAAAAATTTTCACATGTACTGTTTTTATTTCATATAGAAATTAAATAACAAAATCAGTTCTTTGAATCTGTGATTTGTATTTTAAATCAAATAATAAATAGAAATTTCTTTATTTATTATTTATTAAAAAACCCATTATCTTTTTATTCTCTAATATTATCTATTTTTCATGATTCCACTTTGGTTTTTATGATTTTTTTACTTGATTTATGTTGATTGTTTGTGGGTATCTGTGTTTCAATTAAAAACATTTATGATCTACTTTCTTATGAGTATTTCTTTGTTAGATTATTAAAATGCATGATGATGATCACATGTTGATATATGAAGCTACTATATTCACAAGATTCCTTGATATATTTTCTTGTAGTTATCTACGATATATTTTTTATTACCATTCCACTTAATGTAAATCTCAGTATTCATTACATGTTACCATTATTGTATGATTATTACATAGAGGGGCATTAAGCATTATGTGACATATTGATGATGTTAGACCCCTATAGGGTTTAGGATCTTGATTTCCTTGTTTCCTAGACAAATCCCAATTCCATGATAATACTGAGAAACATGATGACACTCAATTCCTTGGTATAGTAATTTTAATGCCCCCATAATACATTGAGGATGTCTAGTGACTTGTTTTCTGCCTTATGGATTGTCCATTATAATATTTGACTTCATGAAAATTATTATTTTATGTATCTAATGAAGGATTGATTGAGGCTCAGACTGGTACGGTGACCATGTGAGTTCTTTGTACATCATTATATATAGAACATCAATATTTATTCTTATCATAGAAGAAACATATTATACATGTTGACTTTTGTTAAGGATCTATTGGTGGGGTCCAACAGGGTTTTTTACAGATACATTATATGGTTCATTTAATTTTCATACAGACATCCTGAATAGAGATCTAAGAAAGGAAATAAGACCCATGTGAGATAGTAGAGATAAGGATCCTGGGGATGGGTATGGTATCAGGATGTACTCTGGAGGATACTATGAATTTATTTATATTACAAGAATGATGATATTATTTGGATTGTATTTGTACTATTAAATATAGGTTGTTTTCACTATATATTTTAATGAAATGTTTGATATGGTTTGTTAAATAATATTTTTTTTACATGATACTTGGATTATTATATTATTTTTATTATTAGTTAAAGGACATGATTTTGATGGTATCATCTCCCCACTGATAGAAATCAGACTGTCCCTGCTATTCGGTAACATATTTTGTAAATAAAGATGCACATATAGTCATATGTCTCTCTATGTTAGAGCCAATGGATCAAGTAGAAGTTTTATATTAGGCCAATCTTATTTGGAAATTATAGGATCTATTATGGATCATGTCATTGACTAGAGCTCAATCGAGGTGGTACATTCTTAATGAATAAAAAGGATTCCATGTGACACTCATGGGATAACTAGTATTTATATATTAACACTTTTTCCTAATTAATTTTGGAGTTTTTTTATTTATAGGATGAAGAAATGACTTTGTAAATTTTTTATGTTTTGAATGGATGGACCATTTTTATAAGTAACCATTCAATAAAAAATGAAAATTTAAGACATGGATACCCATGAAAATTAGGTTTCTGTCACAACAGATAGCCAAACTATGCCTGAGTCTCTAGGTAACCATTTATTTTGGTTATGCATATGGGTATCCCAATAAAATTATAATACAGTTTGAAAACCCATGGGGTCTATAAAATTTCATTAAAAATTAAAAAAAATTATCTATTTTGTATTTTAATGCCTTTTTCGACTATAGTGTTTCAGCTCAATTGAAAAAATTTCCCTAAATGAGTTGCAACACTTTTTATCTTTATTTTTGTGTCAATTATTCTTAATTTTGTGGTATTTTTCAATGATATACCATAACCCCTCGTAGTTTTCTATTTCTAATTTCTCGTTATTCGTTAATATTATATTTCTCATCCATTACTATAACTCAAATTACATAGTAGGGATGATCATTAAGATTATATTATGGTTATGATTTTTTTTATGGAAGTATATATACTACTAATTCAATCTTAGAAATAGTTTCCAAAAGTGATGATAGATTATGAAATTTGAATTATGATCATATTTGTAATTGAATACTCTAATAAAATACCATATGAACCTTAATTTCATCTTTTAATTAATTTAATTGTATTTTTTATGATGAACTATTGTGTTATCTTGGATGTGTCACATGGCGTGTGTGGTTTGAATAGGTGTTTCCAGTTATTTTTTAGCTAAAAATTGGTAATGTGCATAAAATGTGTTTAATCAAATTATTCAAAGATATTCATGAATTCATAATGATATAAAACTAGTCTGGAATTATTATTTTTTTCTAAAAAGAATTTATCATAGTACTATACACATATTACAATTGGAAAACTCGAAAAAAACATATTTAATTTCCAGAAATCATTACATTATACAATAAGTAATCACATTAAAATTATAAATATTAAAATGGTATGAAAAATAGAAAATAGAAAAATTATAATGGGAAAATATTAATCATCACAATACACATGAGTTAAACCCCCCATAAAACAACATTATAGAAAAGAACCAAATTAGAAAACTAAATGACATATTTAAAAAGTAAAAAATTAAACATTGAATGTAATAAATGTGAATATTCAATTAATTAATTAAAGATAAATTATAATAGGTAATCTGTCCATTGAAATAATATTCATACCATTGTAATAGTAACCTTACAGTTAAGAATAATAACCCAAAAATTGGTATAATTCACCTAACCATTGCAATTGGAAATTGATATCAGTATATTAAAATTTTGTAAATATAATATTCATCTTGTTTAATTTGAGTAAAAATAAATATTTCAATTCCAAAATGTAGAAAATGATTTTAAAAATCTAATAAATTGTATTCATATTTTTAATAAAATTAAATTTAACATATTTTGAAAAAACATTATTTTAATATTAATAGTTAAAAATAAATATTAAAGGAAAATGTTTTTTTAAATTATATTTTTAGAATATCTAAGGTGTTTTTTGAGGGTGATTGTTTTTGTAGATCTATGATTAATGTTCTTGTTTACATAAATTGTAAAATTATAGTTTTCATAATATTACATGTTTTATGACATAATAATTATCTAATAATGAATTAATGAATTTCTAATTATGTATAACAGCCCAGAATAATTATTATAACAATATTATGTTCATTAAATGTTTTAAAATTTATTATGAACCCTTCAAAAATCTCAAAATTCTAAATATCAAAAGTGTCTCTTTAAAAATAATGTATAATTCGTTGACATTCAATTTCAGAAACATAATAAATTATAATTAAAAAATTCATAAAAGTAATAAAATAAAATAACTTTAGTAAATTAATTCATAATTTAAAAAATACTAAAATTTCAATATTTTCCATTGAAATAATATTTTTTTCAATATTTTATCATTATAAACCATTATCCTAAACAATGAAAACCCCATCTCTTTCTACATTGAAAACTAATCCTCTATGACTTCCCAATTAAAATTATATACCCAAATTCACATAATTAATCTTCATAAAATCCTTATGGGTGTTTTTTGGTTACTCAAATCCATGTCTTTAAGGATTTATGGTTCATATAATGGAAGAAATACTAATATGAGGGTTTGGTTTCATCTCTCACATTCCTCTTCTACATCTTCTTTTCAATATTATTTTCAAAACCAGAACTTCATTGAATACGTGAGTAACAACATCAAATTACATTATTCACATAAAAATATAATAATAATTATATTTATGAAAAATGGAGGGTCATACTTATCTTACTCTTATTCAGATAATGTTTTGTTAATGATCATCTAACCTCATATATGTACATTTTCAACATTTATCTTATCACATCCTTTATGGATGTATAGTTTATGATATATATAATATATAAATATTTAAATAATGTAATTCTAATTTTGTTAATTTATTTTTTATATATGTTAGTTAACATGAAAATATATATCAATATCAAAATAATATATCAAATTTTAAAGAAAACATTACATCATGAAAATTAATGTTTAACATAGAGTAATATAAAATGGAATCTAAGAATTATAATGGATGATTAATGAAATAAAAAAATAAAATTAATTTGTTTTTGCATGTCATAATGAACAAATTATTGTTATATAGGATTTGTAAATGAGAATAATCCAAATAATGATTAATGGCTAAGGGACGGTCAAACCCAAATCCTTCTTTTTGGGTTAACTCCACTACAACATATTTACAGAATTAATGTTTCTATTATTCCAATTAAATTTCCTCCAAATATTATATACTATTCCTTTTTGATGATATACATTTTAATACATTAACTTAATTCTTATTAATCCATATACATTGATATTTAGTAGGGATTTTATTCTTGAAACATCATGTTGACTCCACTTGTATTGTCACTTATATAAACATGATGATTTATTATTTGTACAAAAAATTATTTCCCTTAATCAATTGAGAACCCCAATTTTTATTCAAGATATTATTATTTAAATAACCATTTTTATCCCATTTAATTCCAGGGGTTTATTATTGACAATGATTGGTATATGTCATCTTTCTATGGGGTATACAAGACTATTTTATTTTACTAATATGAAGAGTGGTAATAGAATTATATTTCACATTTTTAAATTAAAGAATGTTATAAATCTCATGACATTATGTTTATTATATTTCATGATGAATATTTTTATGATTTTTTTGATGTTATTATTTATAAACATATGTTATGTGTGTACATTATTATTGTTTTTTCATCACTATGTTTTGGTATTTGACCACTTTGTTTGGATGAATCATTATTACAAATACGACACATTACAAGTATTTTTAAAATGATCCCCTAATGCTTATGAGGATGTTCGAATTAATATCATTTGGAGATGATTATTATGATTACACATATACTACTGATTGATGTATTTTAATACTTCCAATATATATCTCCATTTACTATTCATTTTGGTCCACCATATTCATTGATGTATATCCTCACGTGAATAATCATAATAAGGAGTAAATTAGTGAATTAAATAATTTAAAAATATCAAATGAATTTTTTATGTTAATTTATGTACATTTGATGCATGAAGTTAATTTTTCTGTGACAATAATCTAGTCTATCCCACATTTTATAAACATTATTTTATTTTTCTTCAAAATTATGAAATAATGATGTAATTTTTTTTCTCACTACGCTCTTATTAGGGAATTATTTATTAATATTGGGAATTAAGACTATGAAACACTATAGAAAAATTGATGGATAAGTATAACTATAGGGAAAATAAATTGATTTTGTAAAGTATAAGAGAATGTGGATTATGAACAATTATATCCACGTATGTATGCAACATGTGGATGTTAATATAGTACAAATATACCAAGGGTTAATAAGCATAAATGAGATCATTGGGTGTTAACTGGAATTGTACTTGATGAACATAAAAGGGTCCCTATTTCAAATATTATATAACACCCCCAAAGGATATTCTTATTCAATTACAAGATATATAAAAATAATAATTAAATATATATAGGTAATGTAATAATTTCACATTCTAGAAAGATGATTATATTACATATACATGAATGAATATTTTGAGAATAATAAAAAAAATAGGGATAAAAAAGACATAATATTATAATTTATAATTTATGAATATATTTAATTTATAAATTATTCAATGAATTATTTTTTCAGATCATTTTTATTTTGAATATTGTTTGTAAGGATGATAAACCAATCTAACATACTAAGAGACGAAAAACAATATAAAGATATTTTAATTAGAATACCCAATTCCAATTGAGATGAAGATCAAATATTAATTATAATGATTACCCTAGTATCTATTGTTTGGAGAAATAACATAATCCATTTGGATCATCCACCTTCAACAATGAAAAATGAACTAGTAATTGACTCCCATGCGTGATAACAACCCATGGATTCTTTCAGATCTTCTAATCCAGTTGTCCTGAAGGAGTGCGTTGACATAATAGAGAATTCCAATTTTTGTTCCCAAATATTTTGAGTGGGAGAGACATTCCTTCATTGAATATCATTTAGATTGAGAGGTTGATCAATGAATGGAATTATTAAGAAAAAAAACTATTGATGAAATAGTAGAAATGTAGTGAAAATTATTTATGAAGATATTTCATAACAATTATTTTCCTTAAATCATTTGAAAAATATAGAGATAAAATTCATGTTTCTTAAGAACGATGAGAGTAAATATTTCCTGGATTAAGAGGAATATATCACATGTATTTTATAATAAGAATATATTTTTGTTTTCAGTAGTGATGGTAAAATTGATTATTTCATTTTTGGTTTAAAACCAATCCTCCAAAATTATCATGTTATTTACTTATTTATGACATTCAATGATGTATCTTGATAATTTACAGATTTTAATATTGGTTTTGGATAATGGTTCCTTGGATATAGAGATAATAATAAAATATTGAAATTCCATGATGATGGATCAAACAAAAAATGTGTAAAATTGATCTTACCTATGACATATTGGGGATTCGGGGAGAAGAATCAAGGGAATTTCCTCAAAGGGGCAAGGAAAGGATCTAGGAGTGTGAGTTAAGGACATAAATATAATGAATATTAAAGAGACAAGAAAATGAAAATCAAAGTGATGGAGGAATGAAGACAACTATTAAATCACTACACATGGATCAAAGGATCAACTATAAGGGAAAATGGGACTATGAAATCTAGTGTACTAAAAAATGTGCCTTTGAGGGTAATCAATATCTACAACCTCAAAATCTAAGGCACAAAGGGAAATCATATTCCATCATTACTACTAGAACATGGATATGATGTCATACAATGTAATTATACAATTCCACCCCTAATGGGAAAATATTAATTTTATTTTGGTTTTATGCATTGCAATATATCCAGTATAATTTATAGAACCAATGAATCAGTTAATGAAACCATGAATTAGATATATCCATGAAAACATGTATTGATATTATCATTTAATCTAGTGTTATTTTCTTCCACTACTAGAGTACCTGGGGAGATTCATCCTCAGAATCTCATGACTTACCATGGGTGGGATTTGACATCATAATGGCATTTGATTTACTCTCACTATATATATCTAAAATCAAAATTCATGGAATATGAACTATTTTTATAAATTCTAAATAATCCCATGATCCAATAAAAATTCAAAGATGTTCATGAATTTTATTTTGAAAAATTACTTCACATTATGGTTGTTGATTACCAGTTTATAATGATATCTAAACAAAATGGTTTTGTTAGAGTAAGTTATAAACTATTAATAAATTTGACTTATAATGGAATATTTTTATGTCTTTCTTATAGAGTTTCCCTTACATTCTATATATCCTAATGTAGAGTTATTAATAGAACTCATACGTAGAGACACTCATTTATCTGTAATCCACTAAAATTTGGCCTTGAAAGAAATTAAATAGTTGAAGAATTTCAACCAGATCATTTGACCAATGTGTTTATAAACCCTATAGCATCACCTCACGGGGAACTAGTTCAATTTTATAATGATAAAGGATCGATCAATGATGTTTTGTATCAATTACTGAGAGATAAATAAGATCATCAAATTAATGAATTCTTTGATCAACTATTAAGAGATAAGAATATCTTAATGGGGGGATTTCATTTTTATTTAATTAGACAGAGGTGAAGAAATAAGATATTATGAAGATGAGCTTTTGAATAATATATTGACACTATGATTTTTTAGTGATTCCCTTCCATATTACTAATGAACCTTCAATCATCGTGTATTTTGAATTTAGAGTATTAGGATACTACCTTGAATTCTGTTGGTAGACATTATTGATGATAATATCATTTACACCAAGAGTAACTTGGAACATGAAGATTATCAAAGGATTGAGATGGTGAAAATAATGAAGAATAGGTTTTATTATTTCTTTAAAAAGAGTGATTTCTAGATGCAACGAGTAACATTCATGGGACATGTTACTAAATGTGAGTGAAATTTTATGGGATCATTAATGAAAATGAATGTTATAAATAGACTAGATCATCAATTCTTTTGGAAATCCATCATATAATTGATTAAGTGGGTAAAAATAATTAATTCTAATAAATTTATCAGGACTGGCTTTCCCACTATATATTTTAACCAAGAATGAGCTAATGTGTGTCCGAATAGAAGAATGTGATAAAAAAATTATAGAGAAAAATTAGAGGTGAATCCTTATGTTTGTACTCACACTAACATCATGTGAAGAGGGATTTGAGATATGAAGTGTTTCATTAATGAATGTATTTGGTTTTTTACTAATTCTACACGAAATTTAATAGTGTAAAATAATATATAATTGATGAACCATGAGAATAAACACTCAAAAAAGGATCTCTAGTTTGAAATTGTGATATAAGTATTGGTGATTTGGAAGAAATGCCTCTATAGTTGTAATTGTAAAAGAGAAACAGATCAAAAGTGTCAAAATCATATATTCAGAACAAAATATCACATCATGAATCCATTAATATTGTTAAATCTCATCAAGAACCGATATTACCATCTTTACTATGACCTAAAAATTGGATAATAATATAATTAATGCTTCCATTAGAAAATACCATGCTACTCTATCAATGATGATAATTGATATCCAACCAACCTTCATTGATATAAAAAAATGTATTAGTAAATCCTATGTATAATTATTTAATGCTACTAGGATAAAATGATTTCCAAAACATATTTCTATTAGATGATCATTGAGGGACAATGCAATGATTTAATGATTTAAAATAAGGTGAATTTAGTAAAAAAATGGAAACTTCATGACTTCCACATTGATGAAAAAATTTTACTTCAATTTTGATGTAGACTATGCATACCATCATCACCTAAGATAAAGAAAGAGAAATTCGATATCACACAAAGATTATATTTCATTATACATAATAGAAGTACCAACATATACATTGATCATCATTAAATATTTTTATTGGAAAACATAAAGAAATGGACTACAGAGTCCAATAAATTTTAAATGATTTGGTATGAAGTTAAATTGTGGAGATATATGTCTAATGTGAGGATAAATCCATTACCTATACACACAAAAAAATAGCAGAACATCACTACGTACATTGTGATTGTTCACATGAAGTCTACCAAAGGAAACAATATGATATTATTTGTCCTGGATCCACTCACAAAGACTATCCTATTAATCACCATTTAGTAATAATCACTAAATATGACATATCTATTAAGGTTTTAAAGGACGTGGTTAGCCTGTATGAGGTAGAATTATTGATCAACTATGATCAAAATAAAATGTTCATTAGTAAATTATTTAGAATCCTCCAACATGTGAATAATTTCATAATAAATTTTAATATTCCCTTTAACCCTAAATTTGATTGATAATTTGAATGGAACATTCATACACTGGGGAAATACTGAGATCTATCTCAGTGAAATTTAAAGGATTATACTATCAACCTCAATTATAATTTGTGTTCTTATTCAACAATGGCTTCCACTTGAGAATTCAAAATGATCCATAAGAATAATTATATAGGGAGTGATGTAGTGCGATAACATATTGAGACAAAATCAATTGTTATAAGCTACTTGGATTCAATATTATTCAAGATATGAATCACTAACTCTAGTTTTTCATCGAATTTTAATGGGGATTATTTGTCAAACTAAAAAAACCAAACATTCACCAAATCAGTGAGGTTTCATTGACCTACTTTATAATGGTAGGTGATCATGTGATATTTTTTTGATGATTCATAAGTAATATGTCATGAACTGTCCCCCAGGGACGATGCCACAACTACCCCAACACCTCCTCCCCAAGTCTAGGGCCTGACGACTAGAACTAAATGTATTAACCTACAAATGAGAGGCATTATCTGAGTAACTCTACACACGAACACTCAAAAACCCAACCCACAAAGCAGAAACTGAAAACATGTATTCCACTAATACATGTACTGATTGTATAATGTACAATATTCATGTAAGGGGAAAAAATGAAAGCCCAACAAAAACAAGCTGATTATATGAAAATAAAATTGTATTTGGAAAATACATCCATAGAAAAACCTACCTGAAGTGTATGTGAAGAGTAGGTGAAGGAAGTCTTAAGAGTATTCCATTCATGACTAACCTCATTGGGAACCACCAGGTCCTATTCCACCAAGGTATTTTTCAAGAAATTGGCCATATTCAGAAGACATGACACATGCAGGAAAATCCCATGTATGGGAGAGAATCACAATACTCAGTAAGGACACCAAACCCCAAAGAAAAGACTACAATGGAAAGAACACAATAAGAAATGGAAATATCACAAATTTATAGCCTAAACAATAGAAATAATGATTTTTGTAGTATAGATCGATCAAATTTTATTGTTGATGGAATCATCCCCTATAAGTCACTGAGGATTGCTTGTTTTTGAGCCCACTAAATTCCATTCGGATATTGGGTAACTAAGGTCTTCTAGGATACCGCTTGACTATCAGCCACTAAGGTCTGCTCAGCTACTAGTTTTCAACTGGTCCAAGGAGGTCCACTCAAAAAATACACCACTAGTAACCCTCTAAAGTCTGCTTGGATACTACTCATCTGCTGGGCCAGTGAGGTCTGCTCAGCTATCGGGCCACTTCTTTCACAGCATCACCCAATTTCTTCTCATAGAGTGCTCGATTCTGGGGGAATCTACACCTCAAGCCATTGGTAATATACCATAATCTATGAAAATATACATAGAATATCTCAAAAGAAACATCTAGTCATGAGGGCCCCAACTCTGGAAAAGGCTCATCAATCAGATACATGTTTTGGATATTATGGTTGTTTTAGAAAAAACTCGTAGGTTGGGTTGGGGTCCAGTCTGACCCGACTTGGAGAACTGGGCCCACCGACCCAACATAGGTCTGACCCGACATGGATTTGACATGGTCGATGGGGCCCAACCCACCTTCTCTCACCCAGCCCGTTGTGATCGAGCCAGCTTGTGTCACCCTAATATAGCAGTGATTGCCACATCCGATCCAGGTTAATGTTGCGAGATGGTCGCGTGACAAACTCGTGGGTCTCTACATGTACCTCCTACTATAGTCCCGCCAGAATGCGACCCTCTTCCACTAACCCATGGAAGATTTATCAAGGACCTCCACCATCAATGTCTTCTACTAGTGCACGCTGCATCTTAAATGTGGTTGTTGTTGTGCGCCGCCACAGGCACTAATGAGTCCTTTCGTGGGCCACCCCACTTGCTATGGTGGTCCATTATCTTATTCATGAGCACTTCTGGGGTCATTGAGGCGTCTTCTTAACATCTATAGTTTTAATGTATAATTTTCATCAATTTAGAGGTTTGTTCTTGAAGAACAAAAGAATGCCGACAATGTAGAGATCCATCCTTGTTCGTGTTGGATTAATTCCTCCTCATTAGAATAAAATGGAGATTATTATCACTATATTTCTATCTCTTCGATCCTGAGATAAACCAATCCACCCTATTAGAACAAATGACCCGTAGATCATCCTATTTCTGTCTTCAGACACATTCATTTTTAAATTAATTAACATGGAAATAATTTCATTAATAATAGACCCCTACCTCAAAGTATTGTCTTTTATTGGTGAGGATCACACTACTGCATTCATCACAAAACAATCCATTATTGGTGGAAATTAATCATTCTATGCTCACCAATTCCAAATTTCCATGGGATCAGAGAAATTATACATCATGCCAATGATCAGTCATTAGTCAATCCATTAATGGTAGAAAACACATTTTAGTATTTCTGTTACATTGTATGGCATCATCATTACATTTTTTCATAAGTGAAATATCATTTCAGTTATGCTTGTGTTTCAATGGTGTTAGGTTGAATCTTATTTAAAATTAAACATAAAAAAAACATTGGTGATTATTTTATTTCTCCTTAAGAAATTATTTTAATAAATTTTCATTGAAAGTATGAAAACTAAATTTTCCCTCGACCCTTGTTAGTCGACATTAAGTTCGTTCTTTGGTTATGTAATCGTTCACGAAGCAACGATGCTTATGAAATCTTAATCTAGTTACCCATTAAAAATTTTCTAAATCACTGTACATGTTCTAATTTATATATAATAAAAAACATTTGATTAATTTTTCTGGGCTCATTGGGCCATAGAATCATGTGTTTTCTAAGGTCCTGGTCACGAAATAATCCCATATAACTTTAAAAAAATTACTTAAAATTCAGGGAAATTACATTACCCCCACCTTTAGTTCTTTACGTCATCATTGGAAAAAACATGTTCTAAATAAACAATTGGGCATACTAAGCTCAGATCTGAGCCTCCCACTCCCAAGTGCTCTCCTAGAGATTATTGTGCTACCACCCGATATGAACCATATGAATCGATCGTCCACTAAGGACCCTTTTTGGTCGATCCACAAGCTCTACTGCGAACTCAGTAATTCTCTCCCCATATTCAATGTCCAACATGTATAGTCAATGATGTGTGATGGATCATGCACATAACTCCTCAACTATTATACATGGAAGACTTTATGCACCTAGTGAATCTGTGGGGGATGAGTTGTCACGACCCGTCCTCGGGGCCCGTGACGTGACTACCCCAAGCCCGCCTTCCATAGGTCAGGGTATGGCGACTAGCACCAAGGCGTAAATCCCGGTAAAAAGGGAAGGAATTGCCTTTGTAAAGTAAACAAGCACCACAGAGTAAGCAAGAGGAAAAGTAAACACTATGTAGAAACAGAGTACAACTGAATGTTCGGAAAAGTAAATGGGCCAGTATACAAACCCAAACTGAAAGTAAAGTACAACTCGAAAGGGAAAACAACTACTATAAAGTAAAAGCCGCTACACCGAGCTGTCCAATGGAAATCCCACCTGAAGGGTGGGTACAGATAGCTCCTCTGCTCCTCGGGTCCCACCGTCCGCTCCGAGTACGTCCCGCCCAGTGGTCCACCTCCAGGTACCATCCTGCTCTGCAAGCCTCAACCACGATCAACGCTGTTCGTCGTCTACAACCAACACAACGTAGTGCGGGCATAGCCCGTGCAGGGGTGCGTATAAGATACTCAGTAGGGACCCCGAGACCCCTGAAGGTCTCCCAAAATCCACAAAGGATAACCACAAATGAAAGATACAATCACGAAGTAACAACCAACACTGCTTAGGTATATGCCCATACATATACCTAAGTCATCATTTCAATACGCTCCAACCTCCGAGCCCAAGTACAACTCAGTCCACACATGAAAGTATACGTATTCCACACAGGAAAGCAAAACGTAATCCACACAGGATAGCACAACACAATCTACACAGGAAGGTAAATAGGATTCGGCTCACACAGGTATACTTCTTTGAGGACGATAGAGATGATCACTGATCTATCTAAGTCATCGGACCCACAAAGGATCGATAGGTACTAACCCCCGCAAAGACCCACACTGGATCGGACCCACACATGATCTATAGGCACTGGTTCACATAGGACCGCTGAACACTGACCCATACAGGATCGGACCCACAGAGGATCGGTAGCACTAATCCACACAGGATCGCTGAGTGTTGTAGTCATCGTCGTCGAATCCACTAATGATCTCTTCATAGTCGTCATCGCAGTCACAGTAGCAGTTGCAGCAAGCTCTAGGGTTCCCGCACACAGCAAGCTCGTTCGGGAGGGTCCGCTCCATGAGCCGAGAGGCTGATACATCAACTTTCACAAAGCCTAGAGTTGATGTATCCAAAAGTTCCGTATCGTCAACAGGAACTCAACACAACAGACGGCACGTCAATCGGACGCCCGGTCTGAGAGTTATTGGCTTTTTCGTCCTAGGGGCCCGGTTGGTTTTTAAGGAAAAACCAACCCGACCGTACTCCACCTGCATCCAAACCTCGGGTGGAGTATGCCAAAAGATCCGTCTCACTAAGAGGAACTCAACAAAGCTGATGGCACGTCAATCGGACGTTCGTAACTCAAGATATGAGCATTTCCGCTCTGAGGGCCCAGTTAGTTTCGTGTAAGAACCAACCCAGCCGAACTCAAAGTATTCCGTAACCTTGAGTGCGATATACCAAAACGACTGTCTCGATCCAATGATCGCATCGCTGCTGACAGTGCATCGTTCGGAGGTCTGTAGCTCGAGTTATAGGCATTTGAACCTAAATAGATCGGTATCGGGGGTTTCGGGCCCGGGCCAACCCGGCCCGAGACCCCCCGGTTGCCCCGAACTGGGTCGACCCGCCCCAGACAGGGTCGGGCCTGCCCGGCCCGACCTATCGGACCGGCCAGGCTCCGGTCCGACTCAAGGCAGTGCGCTGGGCATGCTGCCAGCTAGGCCGTCGGCCGAGCTGATTGAGAAAATGGGGGGCGCCTGCCCCCCTTTGTAACCGCGGCCCCCCTCCTCATAATGGGGGGTCGTTCAACTGGCCGAGGGAATTTAATTCCCCCGACCTTCCCCATTTCCAGCCGGCCTGACCTGGCCTGTCGGCTCCTCCTCGACGGGAACGGCAGTGGCCGGTCCCTTTCTGGCTCCGACACCGGCGGCCCGGCTGGCCGCCGGTCACCAAGCACCGTCGCGGCCCCACTTCGGTCGCGACACCTTTGATTTCCTTCGACGCGGCACGATGGCGTCGCTTCCTTGAATTCCTTTCCACGGCGCGGCGCGACGGCGCAGCGCATATGTTCCACATGTAACCACGTGGTGCAACGACACCATGATCCTTCGTACCAACCACAAGAAAACATTTATGAAATAAGGAGGAGGGTCGGCCGTGTTTGTGCAGACCGGCCCCCTCGCATTATTCGATAACAAATAGTCAAAAACCACGGAATTCGACATGCCAGAATCAAGAACGGAAACAATTAATAAAAATAACAATAACCCCCTACCTCGGTTTCAAGTGCGGATCATGTCAACATGCTGCGGAAGACAAGCATCGCGGAGGTCGGGCGTCTCGGAATCTTACATCGATTCCGTTGACGTCGAGGTGCGTCCGAAGAGGTAACGTCGCTGGAGAAGCTTCATAAGCTGATAGAGAAAGCTCGAAGAGGATGCGGCGTCTCCTTTCCTTGACACGAGAAGAAGATCTAAAGAAGCGGCATCGTCGATCTTCGGAAACACACCGGTTGCGAAGAAGAGAAGTGACGACACGTCTTTCTCTCCTTATGGTGAAAGAGTTCTTCGTCGGAGCCTAAGTGTTCTTCGAGTTCTTCATCGTGGTTTGAAGAAGAAGAAGAAAGATCCCAAATCCTCTCAAGGTGGCAAGAGAAAACTAACCAAAATAAAATAAGTCTAAGGCTTATTTTATTTACACAACTAAACCACTTTGAATTTCAAATGTTTGAAATTAAATAACTCATCTCAATTAATAACACAAGTCGTCAAAATTAAAAAGAGAGGAGTTATTGGGAGTTTAAAGTGGAGTTGAAGAGTTAGGGTTCGTGTGGGCCCCACCACACTTAATCGTCTCAAGGGAGGTTAAGTGGATGTGGGTCCCACCCCTAACTCCCTTTGGGAGGAAATAACCAACATGGATAAAAATAAATTGTGTTTCCTCAATTTATTTAACTTCATTGAATTTCCCCCAAAACTAACTCTCAACCCGCATAAAACGCAACCACGGAAAAGGACTCCTTAAGAGAATATCGGCGTTGCGAGTTCATTGGTGTCCCCGGATTTCAATTCCGAGCACCGGATCAAAAGTTAGAAATTTCTGCTCGTTCATTCACTGAACGTACCCGAGCCAAACTTCGGAAATTGATTCCAGGCACACCGGGCCTCGGAATCAGGTGTCGTCATAAATCGCGCTCTTGTAAAATTCCAAAGAAAATTAAGAAAAAATTTCCCTTGAATTTTACGGGTCTTTACATTACTCCCACCTCAGGGCTTTACGTCCCCGTAAAGATACATCAAAACTAGGGAAACAAATGAGGGTATCGAGCACGCATCTGAGCCTCCCGCTGCCATGTGCTCTCCTGGAGGTTTCCGTGCTGCCATCTGATGCGCACTAGAGGAATCGACCGTCCACGTAGGACCCGCTCCTATCGATCCTCGATCTCCATCGGGACCTCCTTAAAAGTTGCCCCATCATCAACGTCAAGCTCCCCATGGTCAATGATGTGCGCCGGGGTCGTGCACGTATCTTCTCAGCTAAGATACGTGAAAGACATCGTGCACCCGGTAAAACTGAGGTGGTAGAGCCAGGCGATAGGCCACCTCGTCAATCCTGCTGAGGACCTGGAAGGGTCCGATGAAGCACGGAGATAACTTGTCGCCTCGGCCAAATCTCCGCATACCACGTCGAGGTGAGACCCGCAAGAAGACGTGGTTGCCATCCTCGAACTCTAGTGGCCTCCGCCTCCTATCAGTGTATGACTTCTGCCGGCTCTAAGCTGTCCTCATCCACTCCCGGATGACTTGGACCTTCTCTGTCATGGCCTGGACCATCTCCGGTCCCACAAGTGCTGACTCCCCAGGGTCTGTCCAGCACAAAGGAGATCTAAAAGGTCGGTCGTACAACGCATCGTATGGTGCCATCCTGATGGTGGAGTGGTAGCTGTTGTTGTACGTGAACTCCACCAAGGGTAGGTGGTCCTCCCAGCTATGACCAAAGTCGAGGGCACATGCGTGGAGCATGTCCTCGAGAGTCTGAATGGTCCTCTCCATCTGACCATCCGTCTGAGGATGAAAGGCTGTGCTCAGACGTAGATGTGTCCCAAACGCCTCCTGTAATCCCTTCCATAGTCGTAAAGTAAAGCGAGAATCTCAATCGGAGATGATAGATAATGGCACACCGTGAATCCATATAATCTCCTGAACGTAAAGACGTCCCAAGCTCTCCATTGATCCATGCTCTCAGATGGGTAAGAAGTGATCCGACTTGGTGAGTCGGTCGACAATCACCCAGATGGAGTCGTGACCTCTGGAAGTGCGTGGAAGTCCAGTCACAAAGTCCATAGATATCCCATCCCACTTCCACTCCGGGACCTCCAAGGGCTGTACCAAGCCTGCTTGTACCTGGTGCTCAGCCTTCACCTGCTGGCAGGTGAGGCATCGAGAAACGAACTCTACTATAGCCTTCTTCATGCCTGGCCACCAGTGTTGTCGTCTGAGATCCTGGTACATCTTCGCAACTCCGGGATATACCGCCAAAGGAGAAGTGTGAAACTCTCTCAGAAAATCCTCCCGTAAAGCGACTGGTACCATGGTACGTCCTCTGAAATGGATGTAGTGCTCTGCTCCAAAAGAGAAACCATCAGGTGCCTATCCTGAGGATATCTGTGCACGACGCGTCTCACAGTCAGCGTCCCCACGTTGTGCCTCTCTGACCCACTGCAGTAGTGGAGGAGTGACTGTGAGAGACTGAAGGAAGGCTGCTCCATCTCTA
The DNA here is from genome assembly GCA_963277665.1 of Viscum album. Classification (NCBI taxonomy): domain Eukaryota; kingdom Viridiplantae; phylum Streptophyta; class Magnoliopsida; order Santalales; family Viscaceae; genus Viscum; species Viscum album. The sequence continues at coordinate 1,891,424,879 of OY728132.1, forward strand.
TCAACGAATCATATCTGCAAAGAGGCTAACTACTCCATCGCCTCCTCAAGTAGCTGAATGCCCGTCCTCCTGCTGAGGGCATCGGCTACTACGTTCCCCTTCCCAGGAGTATAGACTATCTCAATGTCATTGTCCTAGAGGAACTCGAGCTATCGCCGTTGTCTCAGGTTCATGTCCTTCTGTGAGAAGATATACCTGAGACTCTGATGATTAGAAAATACTGTAAAGCACTCGCCCATCAGATAGTGTCCCCATGTCTTCAGAGCGAAGACCACTTCTGCTAACTCCAGGTCATGTTTAGCGTAGTTCTGCTCATGCGGCCTCAAATGACGTGATCCATAAGTGATCACTGCCCGCTCCTGCATTAGGATGCAACCGAGTCCGGTCCCTGATGCATCGCTGTAAACTACGTATCCAACTCCCTCCTCAGGCAACCTCAAGATAGGTGCGCTGGTAAATCTCTGTCTCTGCTCCTGGAAGTTCTGCTGACATCTGTCTAACCACATGAAGGGTTTACCCTTCTTCGTCAAAGATGAGAGTGGTGCCGCAACACTAGAGAAGTCTAGCACGAATCTCCGGTAGTATCCAGCTAGTCCCAAGAAACTCTGCACCTCCGTCACGCTCCTGGGTGGCTCCCAAGCTAACACTGCCTCGATCATCGCAGGATCCACTGCAAATCCCGCCTCAGAGATGATGTGCCCCATGAAGTGGACCTCACGTATCCATAACTGGAATTTCGAGAGCTTACCATAAAGCTGGTGCTCTTGGAGTGTGTCTAGTACAACCCGTAAGTGGTAGGCGTGCTCCTCCTCACTCATCGAGTAAATCAAAATGATGTCGATGAAGACCATGACAAATCGTACAAGTTATGGCTGAAGGATCCTGTTGATGAGGGCCATGAACACTGCTAGAGCATTGGTTTCTCCGAATGGCATATCCAAGAACTCATAGTGGCCATACCGACATCTGAAGGCCGTCTTCTGCACATCCTCGTCTATAACTCTGAGCTGATGATAGCCTGACCTGAGGTCTATCTTCGAGAACCACCGTGCTCCCTTGAGCTGATCAAAGAGGTCATCAATCCTCAGTAGTGGATACTTGTTCCTCACTGTCACCTGGTTCCGGCGATGATAGTCAACACAAAGTCACAAGCTTCCGTCCACCTTCTTGGAGAACAAAATTGGGGAATCCCAGGGTGAAACACTGGGCCGGATGAACCCCTTGCCCTGCAAGTCCTCCAACTGTACCCGTAGCTCTAGAAGCTCGGCGGGGGCCATCTGATATAATGGATTCTATATCGGGGCTGTCCCGGGGTACAGTTCAATATAAAAGTCTAACTCTTTACGAGGAGGTAGCCCTGGAACGTCGTCGGGGATGACGTCCGCAAACTGATCCACCACTGCAGGAAAACTAGGACTCCGCACGTCAACTGCTCCTAGGATGAGGCTAGCCAACTGATGAGTGATGGGTTGTCCTCTTCTCTGCGGAAATCCATCCTGTGCTGCAGAGGCTTCCTTCTCGCCAGTGAAGGTGAACCTGCTCCCGTCGTTGCGTACACATCGCACCTTTTTCCTAAAACAGTCAATCTGTGCATGGACCGTAGATAACCAATCCATTCCCAAGATAACGTCGTAAGGCCTCGAGGCCACTACAAGAAGATCCCAGCCGAAGTTCTCGCCTCCTAGAGTAAGCTCACACTACCGGCACCAGTGCGTAATCGTTGAGTCTGCTCCCGTAGGAGTCTCTATCCGTAAGGATCGAGCCAACAGCTCTGTCGGAATCTCCGAGCTCCGAACAAGGGCAACGGCTATGAAAGAGTGACTCGCTCCCGTGTCTATAAGTACTGCAACAAGGGTGGAATAGACACAGATGGTACCTCGAATCATCTCTAGCGCAATGTGGTCGTAGGCCTCCGCTGCCTGGAGCTGTGCCTATCTCTGCCCGCCAGCTCCTTGTGGTCGGGGTGGACCTCTTGGTGGTGGTGGTGGTAGAGCCTCAAAGCATTTCCCACCACCCGCTGCTCGGCTAGTACCTCTGCCTCGTCCTCCTCCTCCCTGCAGACTGCCACGGTCGACCCTCTGCCTCTGCCTCGGTGGTCCCTCAACTGTCTACTGCTCCTCGGCACAGTGGGTCGGGCAGTCACGAGCCATGTGCCCCTGCCCGCCGCACGAGTAGCACTGTCTGCCTCTCAAAAGACTGGCTCCGCGCTGTGTGCCCCGCATTGCTGAGCCAGTGTCCTGAGGTTGTCTGCTTGAGGGTCTGATCTTCCCGGACCCCTGACTCATCCATCAGTTCCCTGCTGCAGAAGACTCTGCTGTGTGCTGCCCTGTGGTGGGTCTCGGCACTGGAGTAGACTCAGCAAGGAAGCTCTCGATCAAAAGGGACCGCTCCAGTACTCCCGCCTGAGTCGGTATGCTGAGGGAGATCAGTGATGCCCTGATCTCGTGTCTCAAACCCTGCTCAAAGGTCTGGGCCCGGAAGAAGGGGTCTCGTACCATGTCGGTCGAGTAGCACGAGAGATCGGTAAATCTCGCTGAGTACTGAGCGACCGTCATGCTACCATGCCGCAGCTGAAGAAGCTCTTGAATGCGCACCGAACGGAGGGTGGCTGGGACGAACTCCGATCAGAAGAGTCTCTCAATGTCCGTCCAAAGTAGTGATGCCTCATCGTGCACCTGGAGCATCAAGCTACACCATCGGCCCGCTGCTGCGTGTAGTAGGCTCGCAGAGAGGATCACCATGAGGTCTGCCGGTGTCCTCACTAGCCTGAAAACTCGCACGACTGCCTCCAGCCAGTCCTCGGCTGCCTGGGGGTCCGTCTCCCCACGAAACCTGGGCGGTCGCTGGTGCAGAAACTCATGCAGTGCGCTGAGGCGATGTGCATCGTCAGCGGCCGGTGCTGGAAGTATCGGTGGCTCGGCGGGTAGTGCTACCACTGGTGCCACTACTGACAAAGGGCCCTGCACCGAGGCCTCGTCGCTTGGTGGGTTGTCATCACGCTCGACTCTCGGAACCCTAGCTGTCTTCCGTCGTTGGGCCATCCTGAAAAGGAAACAGGTGCACCACGGTCAGAACAGTATACCTGGTGAGCTGATATAAAGTAATCACAAAGAAAACTTGAAACACACACAAAATCAATGTTTTCGTGGATTAAGTCGGAAATCAGAAGTCATGGTCCTGGTGTAGGGATACGTCAGCCGCCACACCAACACTGGACTCCCTGGACTGATAACCACACTCAATACGCTAAACACTATATCTTCACATAGAAAAGATCAGAGTTCGTGGTAGAACCGAACTGCCTCTGATACCAATTTGTCACGACCCGTCCCCGGGGCCCGTGTCGTGACTACCCCAAGCCCGCCTTCCCTAGGCCAGGGGCTGGAGACCAGCACCAAGGCGTAAATCCCGGTAAAAGGGAAGGCATTTCCTTTGTAAAGTAAACAAGCACCACAGAGTAAGAAAGCGGAAAAGTAAACAGTAAGTAAAAATAGAGTACAACTGAATGTGCGGAAAAGTAAATGGGCCAGTATACAAACCCAAACTGAAAGTAAAGTACAACTCGAAAGGGAAAAAAGATACTATAAAGTAAAAGCCGCTACACCGAGCTGTCCACTGGAAATCCAACCTGAAGGGTGGGTACAGATACCTCCTCTACTCCTCGGGTACCACCGTCCGCTCCGAGTATGTCCCACCCAGTGGTCCACCTCCAGGTACCGTCCTACTCTGCAAGCCTCAACCACGATCAACGTTGTCCGTCGTCTGCAACCAACACAACGTAGTGTGGGCATAGCCCATGCAGGGGTGATTATAAGATACTCAGTAGGGACCCCGATACCCCCGAAGGTCTCCCAAAATCCACAAAGGATAACCACAAAGGAAAGATACAATCATGAAGTAACAACCGACACTGCTTAGGTATATGCCCATAAATATACCTAAGTCATCATTTCAATATGCTCCAACCTCCGAGCCCAATTACAACTCAGTACACACAGGAAAGTATACATATTCCACACAGGAAAGAAAAACGTAATCCGCACAGGATAGCACAACACAATCCACACAGGAAGGTAAACAGGTTTCAGCTCACACCGGTATACTTCTTCGAGGATGATAGAGATGATCACTGATCCATCTAAGTCGTCGGACCCACAATGTATCGATAGGTACTAACCCCCGCAAAGACCCACACAGGATCGGACCCACACAGGATCTGTAGGTGCTAGTTCACACAGGACCGCTGAGCGCTGACCCACACAGGATCGGACCCACACAGGATCGGTAGCACTGATCCACACATGATCTCTTAGTGATGTAGTCGTCGTCGTTGAATCCACTAAGGATCTCTGCACAGTCGTCGTCGCAGTCACAGTAGCAGTCGCAGCCAGCTATAGGGTTCCCGCACACAGCAAACTCGTTCGGGAGGGTCCGCTCCACGAGTCGAGAGTCTGATACATCAACTATCACAAAGTCTAGACTTGATTTATCCAAAAGTTCTGTATCGTCAACAGGAACTCAACGCAACAGACGGCGCGTCAATCGGACGCCCGGTCTGAGAGTTATTGGCTTTTTCGTCCCAGGGGCCCGGTTGTTTTTTATGGCAAAACCAACCTGACCTTACTCCACATGCGTCCAAACCTTGGGTGGAGTGAGCCATAAGATCCGTCTCACCAAGAGTAACTCAACAAATCTGACGGCACGTCAATCGGAAGTCCGTAGCTCAAGATATGAGCGTTTCCGCTCTGAGGGCCCGGTTGGTTTCGTGTACTAACCAACCCGGCCGAACACAAAGTATTACGAAACCTTGAGTGAGATATACCGAAATGACCGTCTCGATCCAAGGATCTCATCTCCGCTGACGGCGCATCGTTTGGAGGTCTGTAGCCCGAGTTATGGGCATTTGAACCCAAACAGTTCGGTATCGGGGGTTTAGGGCCCGGGCCGACCCGGCCCGAGACCCCCCGGCTGGCCCGAACCAGGTCGACCCGCCCCGAACAGGGTCGGCCCGGCCCGGAGCGGCTAGGAGCTGGTCTGGCTAAAGGCAGCGCGCTGGGCGCGCTGCCAGCTCGGCCTTCGGCCGAGCTGATTGAGAAAACGGGGGGCGCCTACCCCCCTTTGTAACTACCCCCCCCCCCCCCCCTCATAATGGGGAGCCATTCAATTGGCCGAGGGAATTTAATTCCCCTGGCCTTACCAATTTCTGGCTGGCCCCGACCTAGCCGACCAGCTCCTCCTCGACGGGACCGGCAGTGGCCGGTCCCTTTCCGGCTCCGACATCGGTGACCTGGCTGGCCGCCGGTCACCAAGCTCCACCACGGGCCGGAACCGGCCGCGACCCTTGTCGTCCGGCGCGGTGCGACGACACCACGCCCCTCCGTCGCGACCCCACTCTGGTCGCGGCACCTTCGATTTCTTTCGACGTGGCGCGATGGCGTCGTGTCCTTCAATTCCTTTCTGTGACGCGGCGCGACGGCTCCGCGCATATGTTCTGCTTGTAACCGCGTGGTGTGACGGCACCACGCTCCTTCGTACCAACCACAAGAAAACATTTATGAAATAAGGAGGTGGGTCGGCCGTGTTTGTGCGGACCGGCCCCCTTGCATTATTCGATAACAAATAGTCAAAAACCACGAAATTTGACATGCCAGAATCAAGAATGGAAACAATTAATAAAAATAACAATAAACCCCTACCTCAGTTTCAAGTGCCTATCACGTCAACAAGCCGTGGAAGACAAGCGTCACGGAGGTCGGGCGTCGCGGGAATCGTACGTCCATTCCATTGACGTCGAGGTGAATCCGAAGAGGTAACGTCGCTGGAGAAGCTTCGTAAGCTACGGAGAAAGCCCAACGAGGATGCGGTGTCTCCTTTCCTTGACACGGGAAGAAGATCAAAAGAAGCGACGTCGTCGATCTTCAAAAACACACCGGCTACGGAAAAGTGAAGTGACGACACGTCTTTCTCTTCTTATGGTGACAGTGTTCTTCTTCGGAGCCTAAGTGTTCTTCGCGTTATTCTTTGTGGTTTGAAGAAGAAGAAGAAAGCTCCCAAATCCTCTCAAGGTGGCAAGAGAAAACTAACCAAAATAAAATAATTCTAAGGCTTATTTTATTTACACAACTAAACCACTTTGAATTTCAAAAGTTTGAAATTAAATAACTCATCTAAATTAATAACACAAGTTGTCAAAATTAAAAAGAGAGGAGTTATTGGGAGTTTAAAGGGGAGTTGAAGAGTTAGGGTTCGTGTGGGCCTCACCACACTTAATCCTCTCATGGGAGGTTAAGTGGATGTGGGTCCCACCCCTAACTCCCTTTGGGAGGAAATAACCAACATGGATAAAAATAAATTGTGTTTCCTCAATTTATTTAACTTCATTGAATTTCCCCCAAAACTAACTCTCAACCTGCATAAAACGCAACCTCGGAAAAGGTCTCCTTAAGCGAATATCGGAACTGTGAGTTCGTTGGTGTCCTCAGATTTCAATTCCGAGCACCGGATCAAAAGATAGAAATTCCCGCCCGTTCGTTCACTGAACGTACCCGAGCCAAACTTCGGAAATTGATTCCGGGCACACCGGGCCTCGAAATCAGGTGCCGTCAGAAACCACGCTCTTGTAAAATTCCAAAGAAAATTAAGAAAAAATTTCCCTTTAATTTTATGGGTCTTTACAAGAGTTATGTGGAATTCCACCTCACCAACTATGCTCAAAATCAGGATAGTGCTGATGAATATCCGAGACAACATTCCACCCGACCAAATCTTCTCAACCGCTATCGGGGTTAGACACAGTGGAAAACATGATATCACTCTTTCTATTCAAAGGCCCAATATATCCTATCAATATAGAATTTTTTTCTACTCTGTGTAATCATCATTTTCTCTAGGATGACCTACATCTTCTCGGTCATATTCCAAACCAACTCTAGACCATTGAGCGCTAACTCCCCTTGGTCTGTCCAACAAATTGGTGATCCACATGGTCAACCATAAAACACATCAAACGGTTCCATACCAATGGTGGAGTGGTAGATATCATTAAGTGTGAACTCCACCGGAGGTAGGAGAACCTCCCAATTGCAACCAATGTCCTAGATGTAAGCACAAAGAATGTCCGCTAAAACCTAGATAGTCCTCTCCATCAAACCATCTGTATCAGGTTGATAAGTCTTGCTCATGACATGTTGAGTCCTGAATACTTCCTTCAATTCATTCCATAATTGGGATGTAAAGCATGTGTCTCAATCCAAAACCATCATCGATGGGTCTCTGTAAAGTCAAAATATCTTATTCCATTATAGGCATCACAATTTCTATAATGAACCCTACACCTGGATGGGTAGGAAGTGGTCCAACATTATGAGTCTGTCAACAACCACCTAAATGGAATCATGCCCCCATATGTGTGGGGGTAAAACCTTCACTAATTCTATCGATATATCATCCCACATCCACTTCGAATACATAATATGTAGAGTCAATCCTACTAAAACATGATGCTCTACATTCACTTGCTGCAAGTGAGGCACCATGAAACAAACTTCTCTACTTCCATCTTCATCCTCGACCACCAGTATTAAAATCGAAGGCCTTGGTATATATTTGATTCTCATGGATTTACCTCCAAAGGGGAGGTTTGTAACTTACTCAGAACCTCTATACACGATGCCACTAGTATAATGGTGCGCCATCCAGAAAGGATGATGTTCTTTCCACCCATCAAAAATACATATTGAAATTATCATTAGAATAACTGAGCACGTCAGGTATCACATTAATCATCCACAATATATGCCCTCTAACTCTCTATAAGAGTGGGGTAGTGGTGGTCATTCAATAGAGATATGATACTCCATCACCATCTATGAAGGATATCTGCATCACAGCTAACAGCCCAGATGCCTCACTCAACAACTGCAAACTAGATCACTTGCTGAGCGCACCCACCACCATGTTCTGCTTCTTATCATTATAGACTATCTCAAAGTCATATTCCTATAGTAACTCTAGCCACCACTTCTTCCTCGAGTTTTGGTAGTTATGGGAGAAGATATACTAGGGACTTTTGTGATTGGAGTAGACTATTAACAGCCAACCCATTGAGTAGTGACACTACATTTTCAAGGAAAAATCCATAGACTCTATCTCTATGTCACGAGTTTAATAGTTTTGCTTGTATAGCCTCAACTATCATGAACCATAGGAGATCATTTGTTTTCTTTGCATCTTGGAAAACCTATTCTGGTCTATAGTGCATCGTAGAACACTACATATCAAACACCCTCATCTAGTAGTCTTGTGATGGGGGAACTCGTCAGTCTTTGCCTCAACTCCTGAAATATCTCCTCGAATCTCTCTAACCACATGCAGGGATTTAGTTTCCATGTCAATGCTGATAATTGTGATACTAGTTTGTAAAATTTGGGCATGAACCATCAATAGTACCCAACCAAACTTACGAAACATTGTACCTCATTCAGGCAGCTAGGTGGCTCCAAAACAATAAATTTCTCTATCTTTGCTGGTTCCAGTACAACTCCATCCATTGAAATGACATGTCCTAGGAAGTGGAAATAATTAATCTAGAATTGTCTCTTCAAGTAATTCCCAAAAATATGGTTCTCTTAGCGTGTATCTAGGACTATACAAAGGAGTGTAGCATGCTCCTCCTCGGAAGCCAATTACACTAGGATGACATCAACAAAGACCATGACAAACCTATTAGGGTAGGGATGAAAGATCCTATTCATGAGTACCATGAACACTTCTATAGAATTTTTTATAATAAACGGATCACCAAGAACTCAATGTGTCCATACCGACATCAAAAGGCTACCTTCAGTACATCTTCATCTGATACATGAAGCGGCTGCTTTCCTACTATGAGATCTCTCTTCGAGAACCATCTCGATCCATTAAGCTGATTGAAGAGGTCATAAAGCCTTGGAATTGGAAACTCGTTTGTCACGGTCACTAGATGCTAGTGACAGAAGTCCATTGACAATATCAAACTCCCATTTTCTTTCTTAACAAAAAATACTGGGGCATCCCACTATGAAACATTTTTCTGACAAAACCATTATTTTGAAAATATTCCATCTATACTATAAACTCATGAAGCTCGGGAGGAGTCATTTGATATGTTGGTTGGATAGAGGTCCAATCCTAGGGTACTGATCTATACAGAAGTCATCCTCTATGTGAAGGTGTAATCTCGGATCATCCTCCAGAAATATGGATTTCTACTCGTCCACCACTATAGGAAAGTGATGACTCTTCTCTTCCACCACACCGAGGGTGAGTCTAGCCAAATGGTGAGTGGTCAGCTAGACCCTCATCTCAGAAAGTATACCCAACACTACAAGATCTCCATTTTATCTGGTGAAGGAAACCCTGGTCCCTTCATCAATGAAACAACACACTCTATACCTAAAGAAGTCAATCTCAGCATGAATAGTGGATAACCATTCTATACCCAAGATGACATCGAAAGTCCCCAATGCCCCATCTAGGATATCCCAGCCAAAGTTGTCACCTCCCCAAGTAAGCTCACACTACTAGAACTAGTGTTTAATCATCGAATCCCCTCCTATTGTTGTCTCTAATCATAAGGATCGAGCCAATGGTTCAACTGAAATCTCTGATCTCTGAACGAGGTTTTTTGTATGTGAATAATGACTGGAACCTGTGTTTATATTAACTATTGAAATGTTGTAGAATACATATATCATACCTCTAATAATCTATGGATTGAAGCGGCCACGGGCCTCCATGGCCTGTAGCCGGCCTCACCCCTATCCCCCAGCTCCTAGAGACCATGGTGGACCACTTGTGGGTGGTGGTGGTTGCACATTGAACCTACACCCACCACATACTACTATTCCATCTCTTCATCCATGTCCACCATCCTAGGAACTACCCCACACTATCCTCTGCCTATACCTCAGTGGTCCCTCGAATATCTTCCGACTGTATGTGTGGTGATTCGGGAAATACTAATCCATGTTCCCCTTCCAGCCGCATGAGTAGATTAACCTACCACTTCAACGACTCTCCCCAAAAGACCTAACCATCCTAGGCCCACCAGTCTACATCCTACAACCCAAAAATGATGACCCCGCCACTCGGGGTCTTTAGTATCTACTGTAGTTATCACCTACTCTAATAGAAATCTCTCCATGAGTAGGGATCTCTCCATCACTCCATCTTGTGTAGTGATTCTTGGAGATACCATGGTCGCTCTGATCTCATGGATTCATCCCCACTCAATATATCAAGCCCTGATGAATAGGTATTGAAACATGTCTTTGGAGTAGCATCAAAGCTCAGTGAATCTCATTCAGTACTCTACTACGGTCATTCGATGGTATTTTTTGTGCAGTATCTCTTGTATGCACACTGAGCACAATGCTACGAGAAAGAAATAATATCTGAAGAGGTTCTAAATTTATTTCCATAGGAGATTCACCTTGTCGTGTGTCTTTATTGTCATTCTCCATTTTCTCTCAACTGAGCCTTGAAGAAGGCTCATGACTAAGATCACTATCTAGTAGAGTGGTGTCCTCACAAAATGGAAGATTCACTTAACCTCATTGATCCAATCCACTACTGCAAGGGGGTCAGTATCACAACTAACCCCAGATGGTCTCTACCTCTCGAACTTGTGTATGGCACTAATCCTGCGTGGGTCCTCTAACTGTAGTGCTTGTAGAAACTCTTGACAAATGGGTAATGGAAACACTAGTGCACCTCCCATTAGGTCCATCTCAATTAATGGTCCCCTTATGTATGCCTAATTGAAGGGCATAAAATACTCATGGTCATGTACTGGAATCCTCAATGCGTGTCTACATGGCGACATCCTAAATATACTCATGATGAACTAATGTCCATAAGTGAAACCTGTTGAGATGACTCATGTAGGACATGAAGAAACACTCAAATACTATATGTTGATTACAACCATTTCTATCATGTATCGAGTAAAAAAATTTAATTTAGGGTCTCTCAATATGGATACATCAGCTGCCACCCATAACTGGACTCCCCGATCCTAAAATTCGAACTCAAGACCTCAACACGGTTACCCCAAAACAAACCACAGACTCACGGTCATTAATTTAGAACAAACCCCCTATGATACCAATTTTTCAATACCCATCCCCTAGGGACCATTCCACGACAACCCTAAGCTCACCTATCAAAGGGCAGGGGCTAGAGACTAGCACCGAAGGCAATAACCTTCGAATGGCAGAAATTTTCTAAGTTCTTGTACACACACACACTCACATCCCCAACCCACACAGATAAAAAGTAATATATGTATGCATCTAGGACCACTACTAAGGGTTTATAGTACATTATGGTATTAATGGGATAGAATAAAAGCCCAAAAAACTGAAAATAATAAAGTTTGAAGGACAATAGAAATCTAACCACAGAAACCCCTTTTTGAATGGAAGGTGAAAATTTACTGTAGGAAGATATAGGAGTATGTATCTCCTCTCTAATACCAGAAGTTGTCGGCTTGTCTTGGACACCAAGGTATCCATTAATAATTTGGTCGTCTTCATAATGTATGACACATGCGGGTGAAGCCTGTGTAGGGGTGAGTAACACAATGCTCAGTAAGGACCCAAAACCAAAAAGCAAAAACCACAAAGAAATGAACCCAAAAAGTAATAGACAACTAAAACATATATAATATAAAGTATAGAAAGAAAGATTATTAGTCATAAATTTGGATTATCATGTACTATAGGGAAAATCATCCCTGAAGAGTCACTGAGGTCTTCTCTTCTATTGGGATACTGAGTTCCACTCTGCTTCTAGGCCAAAAAGGTTTTCTTGGCAACTATATGTCATCCAAGCCACTATGGTCTTGTCGGCTACAACTCATATGGGGGAAAATGATGTCCAGTCGGATACTTTTTATTTTTCATTCCAATGAGGTCCACTCGGCTACTAATCCTCTATCAGAAATCTGATCTCTTCTTGGCTACTGAGCCACTTCTGGTATGTCACCACCAAATGTAGTATTTCCAATCGCAGTGCACTAGATTATGTGAGAATATATTCCCCAATCCATAGGTCATATCCAAAATTCCATGAAAACTATCTAGGAGTATGTCCGAAGGTAATTCTCATCGTGAGGGTCCCAATTACCCCAAATAAATTATCAATCTGATGCATGGTTTGGATGTTATGGACACTTTAGTAAAAATGGGCCTTTTGGGTCCCAGTCCAGTCCGACCTGATCCTACCTGGACTGCTGGGTCCAAAAACACAACCCAGCCCCGACCTAAACCAGTTCGCTAGGCCTATACCCTAGAATGGTTGGGATATAGGTTATCATACCTCTCTCGAACGTGGCGGTGGTCACCACACAGGCTCCTAGTCAACGCAGCAGTATCACCTCATGACCACCCTACAGGTCACCGTGGGGACCACCTACCGTAGTCCCACTAGATCATGGATTTCCGACTGTGTGACGTAGCTCGAAGCCACGTCTGCTGGAGACCCCACTATTGGTTGTATCCTGCTACCCATGTACACTTCCCAAGGCCTATGTCATGAGGACCTCCTCATCCATGACGTTCCTCCATTGCTCATCACCTCCGACACATGTCTCCCGCCACGTGCCACTGCTGGTAATTTTCTGTGTCGGCGAGTCATTTTTTCCCACAACAAGACTTGATAAAATGGTCCATTATCCATTTATGATCACATTCAGGGTCCATGTTTCATCATTATCCCTATTTAGAATTCAAAGTATTCATGTCACCAATTTGGGGGTTTTGTCACAAAAAATAAAAGAGCTCCCACAATGGAGGGATCCAACGTTTTTCTTGTCAGCCTAAATCCTCCGTGTTAGAATTAAATAGATATGAGTAACATAAAAATTCTATCCCATCGAGACTGAGAAAAAAATCCACCCCACAAGAAGAAACAAGACACGAAAAAATATGTTAGTGGGTAGATCCGCATTACTTAATTAGAAAGAATGAATGGGGAAACAATTTTATAATGAAAAAACCCCTACCTCGATGTCATATCATTTGTTGGTGAGGATCACACCACTATGATTATCATTCCATAATTTTTTATTGGTGTTCATTCTTCAATCATCTCTTTCCAACACCAAATCTCCATGGGTTCAGAGTAATTCATCTATGTTCCCACAATCGGTCTTCAGTCAATCCATTAAATTTATATAATTTCATTCATAATTTCTATTACATTGTGTCATAACATCATTACATTATTTCATAAATGAAATATAATATTTTTATGCTGGGGTTTCTACACCATTATATTGAAACGAATTCAAAATTTATAATAAAATAATCATTAATTTTTATATTATTTTTCATCAAAAAATTTAAAATAAAATTTCATTAAAAGTATTAAAAAAATATGTTTCCCTCATCCTTATTTGATAGACATTATGTCCTTTCTTAGTTTAAGTCACCATTAAGGACACAACAGTTCCCACATATATTTAATACAGGCACCCATTTAAAAGTTGCTAAAACTCGTACATGCACTATATTAAATAAACAAAAAAAAAGTTCAGACAATTGATTTGGGCTCACTGGGACATGGAATCAAGTTCCATATGAGCTCCTAGTATTGAAACAATCCAATTTAATTTAAAAAATAATTACATTGAATTCCAGGAGATTACATAATCACATATTTTTATATGATGGGAGGATAGGTTCATTAATACATGTTTGTATAAATTGTAACTTACTTCATGACTCTATCATAGATTTAATATAATTTCCATAGTATTAAAATAGTATACCCTCTATTTTTAATTTATTACTCTTACAAACTGACCTGAATCCATCTCCATATATCAAAGGTTCACCATTAATAGAGGCATCTATATTTATCAGAGGTTCTAATGAAATGATACCATCTATATTTATCCTATAATATTTATCTTGTTATATTTATTATTATATAATTTTGTTTTTATCACAAAATGTTTGGAAATATTGAATATATCATTTTCTAGGGAGATAAGAGTTATATTAGGGTTAAGATTAGGACCATGAAATTTTATTTCAACATATTCTTACAAAACAGATCATATCCTACGTACTTTGATTACAAATAATGAAACCCTTCATAAATATTAATGTTATGTGAAATGGAAATAACCATGAAGTTTGACAACATGTGTTCAATAAATCTAAACAAAATATCTGTAGTCGTGGATGTGTAGAACATACACATTAACGATGAATGATCAATTATCTCATAGGGAATATGGACCTATAACGACATGTCTTACATAAAATATAAGATGAGGAGGATGAGATTATGGGGACCCATAAAAAATATGACCCTCATGGTGGGTTATGATTTTACTATGAGTATAGCCCATAAATGATTAAGTAGGATCAAGGAAGATGGGTTTGAACCTCATTGAGGATTCTTACACATCCCATTATAATGTGAATCAAAACCCATGTAGTCTGTACATTCTAAGGATTGAACCCTAGTAGGAGTCTAATTTAATAACTTATCACTCCACCAACACTATAAATGTTGGTATCCAAGACCGCTTATTTTATTCTCAATGTGAGAAATAAGAGAATATTGAATATATCAATACTATATAATTACATTTGGGAAGGTACATACACTTGGGTAGGAAGTCTAGATAGAAAATTTTTCCACATTCATGATTGGATGTGTGTTTGGGTTTGGAAGGAAGGGGAAGTTTGATGTCCCAAAAGAAACAGTTGGGGATTACTCTAGGAGGGATACCTGTATTGGGTATGTTCTCCTCGTCCACTGGTGGATGAAGGCATGTCTGTGATCGGGTAGTTGGGAAGAAATATGGGGCTTTCCACTTCGAATTTTTTGAAATGTTATGAATGTTACACTGAGACATATGCATACATTAATTTTAAAAATCATATAGATACCCCTTTATTAACTACACATTTCAGGAAAAAATAAATGTATAAATACAATTTCCTAAACTGAGAATCCACCAACCACATCCTCTATAGTATGGATAATTAAAACCATTTGAATGAGCGATTGATAACATCCTAGGGACCCAATCTATAATGAATGTTAATTGATGGTACATTTAACATGGAAATTGTCAATTTAAATAATTGGTCGTTTCCAATACCCTGGAATGATGAATATATTGGCCACAAAGTTATTATCAATGATGGAATTTTCAGAATTCGTAATTGGTCAAAGGGGATCATTATGACACACATCAAAGTAGATTAGATAATCCAAACACAATGTTGATGGGGTGTGGTGAGAGTGGAATTGTAGGTACCCTAGGGATACCTAATTCAGTCAATTATTACCACTATACATAATGGTGATATCAATGATCAATACTCTTTATTAATGGAGGGTTTATTCTCATTTACGAACCATATGATAGGTTTCCCATTTTTGATTGGATATCCATATTTACTGACTTAATATTATGGAATTTCATTTTTCTCTATTGTGGGTCGATTACTTTTTCCTAGGGACCTATAAACCTTATTATTTCTCTAGGTTATTATACCTTATATTTTATCCGGTCCTATTTATGGAATCCATTGGATATTTACTGGTAATGAATGAGTTTCCATTTTCCTAAAAGATATGGTCGCATATAAAACAAATTATCTATAGTAAATTTACATTTTATAGGGTAGTTGGATCACTAACATGTGACAAAAATAACATTAAAATGTGGGTGTGTGGGATCAACACTTTACACCTCAAACAATATTACTATGTGAACATCATGAGATCACCACCTAAATATACGAATGAAAATTTTTTAGGGAGCATGGTATCATTTCATATCACTATAAAATCATCACTTTTCTGGGGTGTGGGATCACCACATATCCATTTTAAGGACATTTATGGTGTATTATATTTGGATGTTTTGTTATAGATCATTTACTATGGAGTACCATATAAATTTCCACCTCTAAGACACTGTTATTTTAAATAGTTGGATTTTGAATATTAAAATTCCAATTTGTTGTTTTTAATTCATGATTTTTTCATGAAATATAATGAAAAAGGAAGTTCAACCCATAAAACATCATATAAATTCAACATAAAGAGATTATAATAGCTATAATGATAAAAATATGTGGGAAAATGAGAATGAATTGGGAGAATTTTTTTCCCTTTGAGTCACACCATGGAATAGAGTAATGTGGGTTGTAATGAAGTTAAATCATAGCCATAGGTACATTATCCCCTTTGATACACTTCATAACATAAGATAATTTTTCTATCAGTCAACACTCCCACCAAAACTAGATCATGTTTGCAATTCCTTCCATGAATCTTTATAAAGGATATACAAACTCAATCCACTATATATAATGAATCCATAGGTGGTACAACTTGGAAATGAGAACTCTAATGGGGAAAAACTGGTAAAGATCATAAAATATAGATACATATAACTAGGTTAAAAAATAATGTCAAAATGATGAGACGAAACTATAAATATGATATTGAGACATGTAAACCTAAAGAATCAATGAAACATAATGATCTTCTCTCAATCAAGATTCATGTATGTAATTTCACAGATGAAATTTCTAAATCTGGTAAGAAGGAAATGCCCAAAAAAATTTAAACGATATTTTTTTCCAAATAAATTTGTTTTTTATTATATTTAATAGTATTATAAGTTTTTAACACAAAGAGAAATAGACAACACCTTATTTTATTAATAGGGATTGTTATATTAAAAAATAACTAATACCAAGAAAAATTAAATTATCACAATTAGTAAAATATCATAAAATAGAAAAATCATAATGTGAATTTAGGAATCATTCTAATATATATAAATTATCACCCCCAAAAACAACACAATGAGAACATAATAAAAAATTATTAAACTAATCAATATTTTAGAAAATGAAAACATATAAAATTCATATGAATTGTGGTGAATGATAAATGAAATAATTAAATGGTATTTATAGGTTGTAATGTGACCTTAGTGATAGTAATAATTATATTAGAATAGTTACTTGTCTATTCGGATCGATGAAAAAAGATTTTTGAAATATAAACTTGTCTATTAGAATTGTAATTTGAATTCTAAATAATAAAATGTCATCTATATGAATATTTATCTTGAGTAATTGATGAGAAAATATATATTTTAATGTTATGAAATTAATTTCATGACTAGAAACTATAATATATTTCAAATTCCATTTTTTGAAATCGAATGTTTTTGTACATTATAAACATAAATACATTTATTTTAAATGTTATAATTGACGATGATTAAAGTGTATTTTAGTGAAATAAATATATTTTTTTGGTATTAGTATCCTAACATACCAAGGATTTTTCATGTCCATATGTCCTTTGGAGATATGATTTAATGGATGATTTTATCATATGGACTTTAATGTAATATAAGACAGAAACTTGTTTCCCATGTTAGGGTGAGTACGTTTTTGCAGAAAGGGTTGATTGATTCTCAATGTTTGTGTTTTATATTCAGTAGTGAATTTTTTTTAATGTTTTGATGAATCAATTAGTTTATAGGGTTCATTAATGAACCATGGGTTCTTAGAGCCTATAATAAGAACCATTTTAGTATGTTATAACTCTAATTTTTTTTTCATTTGGATCCTTGGGTGTCTGTAATGTGTTGGTATTTATTTTGTTGTTATCTTTTTCCTCACAAAAACTATGTATAAAAAGTTTAGGTATGAAGGAAGAATATCAATGAGAATTCTTCTTGATGGATTTCTCATCATGATAATTCTTTTTTGATTATAATTAGTTTCATACCTCTTTGATCTATTTTGATAGAATCTAATCAACCTAAACTATTTATGTTGTTTTTTTCAGTTAGGCGGCCTTTTTTCCACATTTAGGAAGTAATTGTCTAGTTAGGCGGTAGCGGTTCAATATTTTTCTAGTGATTGGTTTTTAGATGAAAATGAATTTATTCCTACATAATACTTAAATTATAAATACTAATGATATAATGGTAAAATTATCACAAAAACCAATTAATTCAATTGTTTTTAGAATACTCTATATTATAGTGATTGAGGACATAATATTTATATGAAGAACATATCATTTCATTTTTAAATAATTTTCCCCCACATATTTTTATATACAATATTTTACAATAAATATATAATATTATTTTATAATAATATTTGCATTATTTTAGTGGCATTTGGAGAAACATAAAGTGTCATGTTCAATCCCATCAAAGAAAAACTATAAATCTTGTTCATAGTTGTCTCCCATTAAAACACTTGTAAATGAATTTAAATATTCCATATATTATTCAATTTTTAATAAAAAATTATTGTTTACGATTCAATTTCATCCCCTTGATGATTAAAGAAACAGTTTAATTAATAAGGACTGGAGATGGACTATAATAGCCTAAGTATTTTCCCAAAATTATAGATGTTATTCACTAGGAATTCAATTGATAATTATATTCTATCATTAATGGTTACATTGATATAGATATCATTTTTTTGGTTTTCAGGGTTGGTTATTTTTATTATTTCTTGGAACTTATATTTCTAGATGTTCCTTTGGAAGGAGATATTCTGGAATGTTTTTTGCCATATTGAGTAGGGCGATTGGGAACTAGGGTGTAATATCCACATTTGACCAATTATTTCATGAATATTGATTTATGGGACCAATAATTCATTTTATATGAATGATTTTATATTTTAGAAAAAAGGGTGAATGATATATATCTATGTTTTGGATAATATTTGATATTATTATAGGAACAATGGTTTTCTCTCCTCTTAAATTTGATGCACATGTACATTCTGGTGTTGAAAATTATTATAGAGTAGATATCTATGAAAATTAATATGTCACTAGTATATTTCTATTTTTATACAAAATTATCCTTTTAATTTAAAATTAATTTGATGATAGAGGTTGATAAAAATGAATTTTCAGAATGTATGATGGTTCTCATAGTTAGTGCACTATTTTTAGAAATTGATCACAAAATAGAAGAAAGGGGTAGTGGAATTTAAAATATATATTTCATTGTATCCCTTCTATAAGGCCTCGGCCTTAAACCTTACTGCATATTGAATTAAATGAATAATTCACCTTGATGATCTTTTCAGGTTTAGAGTTTTAGAGAATTAGACCATAAAACATGTATTACATTCCACATTTAAGCAAAGTGGTTACATAAAAGATAGTATTCATTTTTCCCATCAACGGAAACATATTTAAAATAAAACATGGATTCTTTATTGACACTTCCTTGACACTATCATCATGTCATGTACCTTTCCCTTGACCTGTGAAAAACATTTCAAAAACTTGGGATGAGCATGAAAAGCTCAGTAAGGGTTTTAAAAATATGGAAAGGAAACATGAGTACATGTATACAAAAGAATCAATGAAATCATACTCTACTCATAAAACATAAGCACTTCAACATACCTCGTCAAATCATGAATAAATCATGGAAATAATAAGACATAAAGGTCACTTGAGGCATTCATAACATTCTTACGTAGGGAGTAACCCTCTTGGTTACGTTTGGAATACCCATCACAGTATATTCCCTAAATCTCTTCGAAGAAACCTTAACGTTTCACTCCTTCGCATTACCCAATGAATTGGAGAGCTATATCGGGCTCACCTGCCCATAGTTTATCACGGAACCACCCGTCTTCAAAATAATTCCCAAGAAGCACAACATAATCGTATCACATTAAACATACATAAAGGAAACATAACATTTCCACCTCTCAATCATAAGATATCAATACAACACATTGATATAAAAACATTATGAAAACCATTTTCAACACCAAAATAAAAGAAATGTAAAATAGGGTATTTATTTTTCTTTTAAAAATGTATGGCTTGTAGAGGAAGCCGAAACTCAAATAATGGTCATGGTGGTGGAGAAGTCGTTGTCACTGCATACGTACGACAAAAAAACATTCCCTTTTGTCATTTAGTAAAAGCTTCATATAAAAAATATTCCTTTTGAATAAACGTAAAAGTCAAAGGGGTTTATATGCCATATAAAAAAAGGTTGTGTATAAAACAAAATATGCCTCAATGAAATGAGATTGAGACGAAGTCCCTAACCTCGTATCCGACTTGACATGATCATTCTTTAATCTCCTTAATAATAAACATGAGTTAATTTATAATTTCTTAAGAACCTTTTTCAAGTTCATTATTCTTTTTATATGACTTATTACCATGTCATGAACACTATGTAATTATTTTAGTTAATAACGGTCGTTTTAACGATCATTGGTACATGAGTCAAAATATGCTCTTTATAATTACAAGTTTTTCATGTATCCATTATATCCAGAGTTATAATTATGATGTATATATCATATATATCATATATATCTAGTATATACATGCATTTATAATATTACACAATGTTTAGAGGTAAGAAATGAAATGCACCGTTCATGGAGACAGTAAGCCGTACATTCGCATGAACGCTACTTTCATTTCTATTTCATATTTTATGGAATTAAAACCTAATGATGCATAATAGTATTTTAATTCCAGTATGGTGTCGTATATTATATCATTAAATATATCCTTTTTACATACCACATATGGTATTAACGAATCAAATCACTTTGAGGGGGCTGTAGTCCGCACTTCCTAAAATGAAGATATCGTGTTTACTCATAATGGTAACCATAAATATATGCCATAAATGAAAAATAAAGTAGTTTAAGTAATACATAAACATATTATATATAATATATAAATATAGTGACATCTTAATGGCCACCTTTGAGGGTGATATATGAGTGTTGAACAATCATCGTTTCGTGAGGTAGAAATTCGGCATCCACGGAAACAATATGTTATTTAACCATTGGATGTAGTTGTGTGTAAGTGTATCTCGAATCCTTATTATAAAAAAATCCTAGTATAAGGAAGACACTGGTGTTGTTACAAAATAAATTAATAAAAAGAGTTTAGGGGGTTGGAGAAGCAAAATAAAACAAAAAACACAACAGAAGACACTACCTTTAAATCGGGTAACTCTTTTTGATTTGAGATCAAGGCTTCCTTGGGAAGACTTCTGCCCAAATTGAGGAGTCTAAGAGTTAGAGAGGGATGTGGAGACACAATATGGGTAGGGTTTGGCCGAGCCAAAGGCTTTGGAAGTGTGGTTAAGGAGGTAGAGATGGGGTCCTTTTATAAGAGGAGAGGAGGGGCACTCTTGGAATGTAATGAAATGTTACTTTATTTTAAAGCGAGTTTAGGATTTAAAAGGTCCCCCATTGATATAATTCAAGGATAAGGTGATAAGGGTTATAAATCCACACATATAATAGGTTTTGGACATGTGTAGGTCATAGATTTTACATTATCGTTTCATTTTATTTAAATCATTAAATAATGAGGTAATCACTGCATCATCATGGTGTCATATATAATTTAATTAATTTAATGTATAAAAATTATAAAAAACTACTATGATTTAGGATATCGTTTTAGCTTTCAAATTACTATTTATAGTCAAAAATATGACTTGTATAACCCCATGTAAAAATTGTTTTAGTAAAACATCTCATGTTTGTGTCATTTTTATTTTAACAATAAATAAAAAGATATTAATGTCATTGTTCTACCAAAGTGGCTCCATGGGGTCCCCAAGTTGACCCATTGATTTTCTTGGTCGGCCATGACACATCAAATAAGTTTAGTACATGTGTCAAGATCATCTCATATTATTAAAACATTATTCTTACAACTAATTACCTCTAATCGCGATTAAAAACATAAAATTAAATATTCACCAAAAAAATTATTTTAATCTCATTGAACCACATTTTACTTCTTAATGACAACCATGTATGTCGGATTTTTTAAATTCAAACTACAGAGGTGGTGAAATTTCATTTAAATGAAAATTTTGATATTATAAGTACACCTTAGTGGTTTCACTATTCATCAAAAATTGAAGTTTTCCAGAAAAAACCAAAACTTCACCCTAAGATATATTTGATATTCCAAATTCAAAAATGATGTCTATTTTAAAAAATTCAAAACAAATAAGTTGCATTAATTAATTTAATAATTAATTCCTGTTTTCAGAGAAAATAGTATGTTTTTATGAAACTAAAATTATAAAAAGGTTGACACTAGTTTAAGTCCAATTTCAATGTGAAATTAAATCCAACGACCACTTATTGGATTAAATTGTAAAAATATATTCTAATTGATCTTTCAAACCAATTAAAAATATAATCTAATAATATAAATAAATTAGATTAAAAAAAGGTTTTGAATTAAAATACAATATTTTCACTATTCAATAAAAAAATGAACTTTATCAGAAAAATACCAAAAATTCACACAAAGTAAATTTTGATGTCCCAATCATAAAGAATAAGTTTATTTTGAAAAATAGAGCTTATAAAACTGTCAAACGATATATTTAAAAGATGGTTTTCCATCAAAAGGTTGTAAAATAATCTTTTAGAAATATTATTGTATTCCATGTATAAGATTGAATTTATTCTCATTTGAAGCCTCTAAAACACAATCTAATTCATTAATTGTAACACCCCAAGAATTCATAATGTGTTATTTCTTCAAAATAATTCAATAGCTTGCACTACACGCAACACCGAGTTCACTTGAACAATGACTTACCAAAAAGCCAGTCAAAATAGGTTTTGAATAGTATTAAATAAATTTTAAACTTTATATAATCCTTATAATTTTTCCATATTATGTGTATCTTAGACATAATGCAAAAACAAATTCATTTTCAGTATTGCACTTTTATCAACTTTTAATAGTGAACCCTTTTTAAATACAATATTTTAAACTTTTTGACTAAATGGGGACATCAAAAATTTAAAATGAAACATCCCAAGCTTCCACGGTACGTTTTCTTTGAATAATACAGTAGCGTGTTTTGTACGCAACCTTGAGTTTTAACACACACCACAACCAATCAAACTAGCCGTTATGAATAGTAATACCTAATTTTTGAAATTATATATATTTTATATTTCAAAATGGAATTCATTTTTGGATTAGGAATATTGAATTTAGCCTAAGGTGAAATTTTGGTACATTTCGGATAACTTTCATATTTTGATGAATAGTGAAAATTACTAAATTTTAATTAAAAAAAACTTTTTTAATAAAAATAATTAATAGTGATAAATTATGAATTTTAGTAGTTTTAAAGTATATTTAGAATATATTTTTACCATTTAATATAATTTTGGTCATTGTACATAATTTTACAGTTAAATCGAACATAAACAAGTGTCAATCTTTTGATAGTTATTATCTCTTAAAAACAAGCTTTTTATTTTGACAGCGGGAATTAATTTTAAATTAATTTCTGCCACTTCTATGTTTTGAATTTAGGAAATGGATTCCATATTTGGAATCAGGATGTTCAAATTGTGTAAATAGGTAACTTTTATTTTTAGACATTTTGAATAATTACTGCGGTAAATATTTTATTTACCATGGTTAAGGGTAAATCCGGTAAATAAGGGTTAAAAAATAATATTATAATAATACTAAATTACCCTAAAACGTGTCTTAACCCTATTGTTTGATATATGGTCGACCATGGGCATCTTTGGGTCGATTTTGGGACCCAATTGATCCACTTGTAAGTGATAATGACACTTTATTTTAATTAAGTAAAAATGAATACAAAAATGACACAAGCATATATCTGTAAGAAAAACAATTGTTACATAGGGTTATATATGTTGGATTTTAGATTATAAATATTCATTAGAAATACAAAACTATTTCCTACATAATGATATTTTATTTATAATTTTTAGACATTAAATAATTTATTTTATTTATGACACAATGATGATGCAGTAATTACTATAATAGTGAAAAATTAAAATAATTGATATTATAAATACCCAAATAAATATAATATTAAACTTTTAATGAATTAAACTAATTTTCTAGGATAATATGATATATTAGGATTGATTTAATTTACTTTGTTCGAAGTAATAAATCTGTTATGAGTTTCACAAAAAATCAACTATTGAATAGTGTCAAAATTGACATAAAAGAGTTCTTAAAACAAATATTATATTATTAATTGATATTAAATTCCTAAAAATCTAAGGTTCGTCCAAGAGACTTATATCATGATAGGTTCATCATTAATGTACCACTTGGGGCACTCTTGGATGTATATAGTATGTTTATTAACCATATTATATAAAAATACAATGAGACATTGTAAAAGTGAAACTAATTAACTTAGAGTTAATACTTAAAGATAAGGTTAATATAAGTACCCAAACCTGTCTAAATTCTATTTGTTGAGTTGTTTTCGACCCATCCCCACCTTAAACTTTGAATTAATCAACTTTTGATCCATTAGAAACCGAATATGAATTTATTATAAATTAATATTTCTAGCTTTTCCAAAGGTGCCCCTCCCCCCTCTTATAAAAGGGAACTCCTCCTTCTCATTTCTACACACCTTCAAAGCCTTTTCGTTCGGCCAAACTCTGCCCAAATACTCTCCAAACGTCCCTCACTACAACCTAGGGGCCTTAGTTTGATCAGAAATCCAACCTAAGGAGCCCTTTTGATCAAATCAAAAGGAAGAACCCGTAGAAGAGGTAATGATTTCACCACCCTTTTCTAAGTTCATTTCTTCTTCCACTTCTTCTTCCTTTGTTTTTAACATTCTAAAATAATAAATCCAGTATCATATATATACTGTGATGTTATTATAAATATGGTACAACCATATTCATTATTCTATCCACCCTTTGAATAACATGTCACCATACGTGCGTACGTACGGCCTACCGTCTCCACGTCGTGGTGTAATTGTTATTCAATATAATATTATTTGGATGGGTATAATAATGATGTGTAACTCATGTAAATAATAAATATAACATGATAATGATTCTGTATATATGATATAACATCCAATTATATATTGTTTCAATATCAAAAGAATGATATTGTCGCTCGTGCGTACGTACGGACTACCGTCTCCACGAATGCGATATGATTCATTCTCCATCGTATCCATTCAAGTATAATTATCATTTGATGATTTAAAAATTATGTTTAAGGAATTGATATCATTCTGGATATGAATAATATACAACCTATCCATTATAAACATGTATTACGTAACAAAACTTATAAAAGAAAACAAGTAAGTTAACACCTGAAACGACGATAATTCTAATATATTATTAACAAATCAATGTTAAAAGATGATATATGATATCATATTAATATATATGATTCTTGTATAATTTAATAACAATTATTTCACCATTATACAGGAGGTTAACCTACCCCAACCAAGGAAAAGTACAAGGTAAGGGTTATTTCACAATCTCTTCATTATCCGAGGTTGTTTATACGTAATAATCTACTGGGATTTCTTTATCATCCACATCCATGTTTCTTCGAAATGTATTTCAAAACATATTTATTATTTACAAGAATATGGGTTAAAGTCATTTATACCCTTGTTTGACTTTTTATAAGAGGTTTATAAAGGAATCTTTCCGTCGTTTTCAAAACAAGGTCCTTTTTAACCTTTTTGACAGAAATAAGGTAAGATTTTTTTTAACTTATACGGAGGGTGCGGCTATTTTCTGCCGTTATAAAATC
The DNA here is from genome assembly GCA_963277665.1 of Viscum album. Classification (NCBI taxonomy): domain Eukaryota; kingdom Viridiplantae; phylum Streptophyta; class Magnoliopsida; order Santalales; family Viscaceae; genus Viscum; species Viscum album. The sequence goes on from OY728132.1 coordinate 1,891,450,574, forward strand.
TTCAAAGCTTCCCTTACAAGCTTATAAGAATATTTTCAAAGAAAATGTTTTATTTTATATGGATCTTAAATGATTTCAAAATAAAAGGAGATATTTCATTAAAAAGAATTTTGATTTCATCTATGTCAACATCCTTTGATGGATTTTAAGATTATTTGATGTTGATTTATTATGATACAAAACTTCTATATTGTATTGAAGGTTTTGTGATATGTTTGACTGTGGATGTGCTATTTTTATACCATTCATAGTTTATGGTGAAAGTATTGACATTTCGTATGCTAGTTTTAATACGAATGTTTATGTTATGTTTAAACATTTCATATGGGAATGCATTGGACTTAATATGTGATGGGTGGAGCCCGCTATAGCTCCTCGATGCATCGGTAGGTCTCATGAGGCAAACTAGTGTCTTGGCACAAGGCCTTGACAAAATCTTATTTGTAGTCTTGGCACGGGGCCTTGGCTATGTGGTTATGATAGTCTGGCAGTATGCATTCCATCATTATGAAAGTGGTTATTGATTTTGCATGTGATTATTCGATTAGTAGAATAACCATGTGAATAAGTAAATGGAATTATCTCATTTTATTTATGCCATACTATGTTTAAAGTTCAAGTTTGAAAGGCTTTTGTTATAGTTATACATTGCCTTAAATGTTTATTCTTATTTATGAAAGTTTCCGCTATATTGTTATCCTTACTGGGCATTTGAGCTCACCCCTTTTCTATGTTTTATTTTTCCTAGGAAGTGAAGAAGTAATTTATGAATGACCTGCAGGGATATTATGTGGGGATATGAGTGTGGTTTATGGAGACAATATGTTATTGTAGTAGTTTTTCAGTTTATGATGTAATGTAAGACTTATGAATATATCTAGTGTTTCCAAGGATACTAAACCAATCGATATTTCGAGATTTGATCTTTCTTGTGATCAGGCCAATGTTATGTAAAAATGCACCGACTCTGGGTAACTAGGGTCGGGGCATTACAGTTGGTATCAGAGGAAGTTTAGTACAAACCATGGAAGCTAGATTTAGATAAACTCTGATTAGAGCACGTAAACCTAAGATGAACTTTGAGGATTAGTATAGAAGAAGTTCCTAGAATTTTGGTATTGTAGAGATTTTGTGAGTTTTCCGAGCAATACATCCCTGTCTGGATACGAGCAGGTAGAGGCAGCTCTGGCACAGATATACCTAGGGGTAAAACCCGAAAACACTGCTTTGAGCTAGACTCGAACGGGAACTGGTGCATGACAACTGGCCTTGTTGCACTCTTGGTTACGACACTCCCGGGGGATATTCTTAGGATAACTCTCATTTTCCTTACAAATCATTATGAAGGGTTTATGAGTATATACTTCCTCAAAGGAGACATTTTTATGATTATGGATTATATTCATAAATAGTTCAATTTATGTTAGGTGTTTTATAAGTATGGGATTATGTATTTTGATTCATAAACTGATCTAGTGTATGCCATTGTTTAGAAATGGCGCCCAGTAGAAGGAATGAGAACTCCAGAAATGCACATGATCCAAAGAGAAGGAAGGATAATATATTTTATGGTCTTAAGCTAGAATTTATAAGAGAAATAGTCTCCCATGTATTATCATCATATGAAGAAATAATATCATGTGTTGATAAGATAAGTAAAGAGTTTACTGAGTCCTATGGCTTTAAAGGGAATCTAGAGAAGAAAAGGATGGAAGAGAGAAAGATGGATAAAGGGAAGAGGGAAAAGAATAATTTTCCCATATGTGATAACTGTGGAAAGAAACACCCTGGAACTTGCCTGAAAGGAATGGGAGTTTGTTATAAGTGTGGAGGAAAAGGGCACAAAGTACGTGACTGCAAGGGTAAGAAAATGGTTTCAAATGTACAATGCTTCATTTGCAAGGAGTTTGGACACTACGCGAACCTATGTCCCAGTCATCAGACTATGCCGCAAATGATGCTATTAGATAATAATCAAGTTATGATACTACCACAGATGAAGAGGAATGATTAGAGTTCTTATGTTAATTATGTCAATTGAGTGTTGTATCAACAATGTACTTGTTATAATAATTATGGAGTATATAAGGATTGTACTGCAGTACTATTTCATGAAGGACTTGAGATTGTGTGGAACAAAGAAAAGTGACTCAATAGTAGGATAAATTTTTGGAAAATATATGGTTGAGAGAATGATAAATCATAATATAGTTCTAATACTGAGGTAGTGATTTTGGAATAATATGTGATTGTTTTGGATAAATTATATTGGATATTCTTGACTACCTTGGAACTGATTAATGATTTGTATATTCGATCATTGTTGGGGTTTAAAACTTTTTTGGATTAATGAAGTATATCCAGCATTCTATATGGAATAAGGGAGCATGAATGTAATCAAGGAATATAGTAATTCAGGATGTTTTAGTGTATTAAAAAAATACATGATGAAGGTATTCATATGCTATTACAGGGTAAAAAGGATCTACATTATGTTTACCTTCCTTATAAATGTTGGACTGTGAGTTTGGAAAGAAGTATTTTGTATAGTTCTAGTTTGGATTATTTTGGATTGCCATAAAAGGACAACCCGGAGGTCGGGCGGCAACCCGTCATGTCCGGCAAGGCTGCGAGACTTGAACCCGCAACCGAAGGGCGACAAGGGTGTATCACCTACCACTGGCCCATGAGATGTCCTGGATTAAATAATGTAGTTTTTATTAAAAGATCTTTTAGATTAATTATAAATTTGTTTATTTTGGAACCCTATACGAATAGTGTAAATAGAATTTATTACATTCTATTATCTTTTAGAGTGAAAGATGAGTTTGTGGTAGAAATTTATTAATGGATAAAACTCTAATTATAAAGTAAGTATATCTCCTTATAATCTTAGCCAATATCATAAATAAATTCCTCAACGTTAGGAAAAGCAACTTAGAACAAAAATGTTTTCCTATATGGTACCTTAAATCATCACTAATTTATGGCTTTGGGATTGTTGGCCTTTTCATAGCCATGTTCTCTACCACTCTCCATCAGATAATTGATGGTTAGATTTTTATTCCATATCCATATTTTCCTACATGGAACCCTAGTATGTGTTATTTTCAGTAATCTTCATACTTTCGACTCTTTATTTTAAATAGAGGCCTCATTAATTCATTTTTCGATGTGGGATTTCAACTAAGATATTTTGAAACGTCAAAATGTGTTATCCTAATACCCTATGTTTTGTTGAACCGATGGTATTTCAAATCATCATAGATTGATGAATTTAAGGACCTCAATTTTACACTTGTCTGTGATTGATGACCTCAATCACTACCTATAAATATTTACGTTTTTTCCTCCAATTATATGTCTCTAATTGCCACCAATGTTCTCCTAATCGAGATCATAATTTGGTGGTGACCCTTTGATTTCTCTTTTCCTCATATTAAGACTAAATTTTAGTAACCCAATTTCCAATGTGGGTTTTCCCACAAATATATTTTCTACTTTCAACCTTTTATTTTCGAAGAACAATTTCAAATTGGGAGGACGCAATTTATTGAAGGAGGGGAGAATGTAACACCCCAAGAATTCATAATGTGTTATTTCTTCAAAATAATTCAATAACTTGCACTACACGCAACACCGAGTTAACTTGCACAATGACTTACCAAAAAGCCATTAAAAATAGGTTATGAATAGTATTAAATAAATTTTAAACTTTATATAATCCTTATAATTTTTCCATATTATGAGTATCTTAGACATAATGCAAGAACAAATTCATTTTCAGTATTGCACTTTTATCAACTTTTAATAGTGAACCCTTTTTAAATATAATATTTTAAACTTTTTGACTAAATGGGGACATCAAAAATTTAAAATGAAACATCCCAAGCTTCCGCGGTACGTTTTCTTTGAATAATACAATAGCGTGTGTTGTACACAACCTTGAGTTTTAACACACACCACAACCAATCAAACTAGCCGTTATGAATAGTAATACCTAATTTTTGAAATTATATATATATTATATTTCAAAATGGACTTCATTTTGGGATTAGAAATATCTAATTTAGCCTAAGGTGAAATTTTGGTACTTTTCGGATAACTTTCATATTTTTATGAATAGTGAAAATTACTAAATTTTAATTAAAAACAACTTTTTTAATCAAAATAATTAATAGTGATAAATTATGAATTTTAGTAGTTTTAAAGTATATTTATAATATATTTTTACCATTTAATATAATGTTGGTCATTGGACATAATTTTACAATTAATCCGAACATAAACAAGTGTCAATCTTTTGATAGTTATTATCTCTTATAAACACGCTTTTTGTTTTGACAGCGGGAATTAATTTTAAATTAATTTCTGCCACTTCTGTGTTTTGAATTTAGCAAAATAGATTCCATATTTGGAATCAGGATGTTCAAATTGTGTAAATAAGTATCTTTTATTTTTAGACATTTTGAATAATTACTGCGGTAAATATTTTATTTACCATGGTTAAGGGTAAATCCGGTAAATAAGGGTTAAAAAATAATATTATAATAATACTAAATTACCCTAAAATGTGTCTTAACCCTATTGGTTGATACATGGTCGACCATGGGCATCTTTGGGTCGATTTTGGGACCCCATGGATCCACTTGTAAGTGATAATGACACTTTATTTTAATTAAGTTAAAATGAATACAAAAATGACACAAGCATATATCTTTTAGAAAACAATTGTTACATAGGGTTATATATGTTGGATTTTAGATTATAAATATTCATTAGAAAGATAAAACGGTTTCCTACATAATTATATTTTATTTATAATTTTTAGACATTAAATAATTTATTTTATTTATGACACAATGATGAGGCAGTAATTACTATAATAGTGAAAAATTAAAATAATTGATATTATAAATACCTAAATAAATATAATATTAAACTTTTAATGAATTAAACTAATTTTCTAGTATAATATGATATATTAGTATTGATTTAATTGAATTTTTTTGAAGTAATCAATCTGTTATGAGTTTCACAAAAATCAACTATTGAATAGTGTGATAATTGACATAAAAGAGTTCTTAAAACAAATATTATATTATTAATTGATATTAAATTCCTAAAAATCTATGGTTCAGCCAAGAGACTTATATCATGATAGTTTCATCATTAATGGACCACTTGGGGGTCTCTTGGATGTATATAGTAAGTTTATTAACCATATTATATAAAAATACAATGAGACATTGTAAAAGTGAAACTAATTAACTTAGAGTTAATACTTAAAGATAAGGTCAATATAAGTACCCAAACCTGTCTAAATTCTATTGGTTGGGTTGTATTCGACCCATCCCTACCTTAAACTTTGAAATAATCAACTTTTTATCCATTAGAAACCGAATATGAATTTATTATAAATTAATATTTCTAGATTTTCCAAAGGTGCCCCTCCCCCTCTTATAAAAGGGCACTCTTCCTTCTCTTTTCTACACACCTTCAAAGCCTTTTGGTTCGGCCAAACTCTGCCCAAATACTCTCCCAACTTCTCTCACTACAACCTAGAGGCCTTAGTTTGATCAGAAATCCAACCTAAGGAGCACTTTTGATCAAATCAAAAGGAAGAACCCGAAGAAGAGGTAATGATTTCACCACCCTTTTCTAAGTCCATTTCTTCTTCCACTTCTTCTTCCTTTGTTGTTACCACTCTAAAATAATAAATCCAGTATCATATATATACTGTGATGTTATTATAAATATGGTACAACCATATTCAGTATTCTATCCACCCTTTGAATAACATGTCACTATACGTGTGTACGTACGGCTTACCGTCTCCACGTCGTGGTGTAATTGTTATTCAATATAATATTATTTGGATGGGTATAATAATGATGTGTAACTCATGTAAATAATAAATATAAAATGATAATGATTCTGTATATATGATATAACATCCAATTATATATTGTTTCAATATCAAAAGAATGATATTGTCGCTCGTGCGTACGTACGGACTACCGTCTCCACGAACGCGATAAGATTAATTCTCCATCGTATCCATTCAAGTATAATTATCATTTTATGATTTAGAAATGATGTTTAAGGAATTTATATCATTCTGGATATGAATAATATACAACCTATCCATTATAAACATGTCTTACGTAACAAAACATATAAAAGAAAACAAGTAAGTTAACACCCGAAACGACGATAATTCTAAGATATTATTAACAAATAAATGTTAAAAGATCATATATGATATCATATTAATAGATATGATTCTTGTATAATTTAATAACAATTATTTCACCATTATACATGAGGTTATCCTACCCCAACCAAGGAAAAGTACAAGGTAAGGGTTATTTCACAATCTCTTCATTATCTGAGGTTGTTTATACGTAATAATCAACTGGGATTTATTTATCATCCACATCCATGTTTCTTCGAAATGTATTTCAAAACATATTTATTATTTAAATGAATATGGGTTAAAGTCATTTATACCCTTGTTTGACATTTTATAAGAGGTTTATAAAGGAATCTTTCCGTCGTTTTCAAAACAAGGTCATTTTTAACCTTTTCGACAGAATTAAGGTAAGAATGTTTTTTAACTTATACGGCGGGTGCGGCTATTTTCCGCCGTTATAAAATCTTCAAAGCTTCCCTTACAATCTTATAAGAATATTTTCAAATAAAATGTTTTATTTTATATGGATCTTAAATTATTTCAAAATAAAAGGAGATATTTCTTTAAAAAGAATTTTGATTTCATCTATGTCAACATCCTTTGATGGATTTTAAGATTATTTGAAGTTGATTTATTATGATAAAAAACTTCTATATTGTATTGAAGGTTTTGTGATATGTTTGACTGTGGATGTGATATTTTTATACCATTCATAGTTTATGGTGAAAGTATTGACATTTCGTATGCTAGTTTTAATACGAATGTCTATGTTATGTTTAAACCTTTTCATATGGGAATGCATTGGACTTAATATGTGACGGGTGGAGCCCGCTATAGCTCCTTGATGCATCGGTATGTCTCATGAGACAAACTAGTGTCTTGGCACAAGGCCTTGACAAAATCTTATTTGTAGTCTTGGCACGAGGCCTTGGCTATGTGGTTATGATAGTCAGGCATTATGCATTCCATCATTATGAAAGTGGTTATTGATTTTGCATGTGATTATTCGATTAGTAGAATAACCATGTGAATAAGTAAATGGAATTATCTCATTTTATTTATGCCATACTATGTTTGAAGTTCATGTTTGAAAGGCTTTTGTTTTAGTTATACATTGCCATAAATGTTTATTCTTATTTATGAAAGTTTCCGCTATATTTTTATCCTTACTGGGCATTTGAGCTCACCCCTTTTCTATGTTTTATTTTTCCCAGGAAGTGAAGAAGTAAATTATGAATGACCTGAAGGGATATTATATGGGGATATGAGTGTGGTTTATGGAGACAATATGTTATTGTAGTAGTTTTTCATTTTATGATGTAATGTAAGACTTATGAATATATCTAGTGTTTCCAAGGCTACTAAACCAATCGATCTTTCGAGATTTGATCTTTCTTGTGATCATGCCAATGTTATGTAAAAATGCACCGACTCTGGGTAACTAGGGTCGGGGCGTTACATTAATAGACATAGATAAACATATCTATTATTCATTACTAACTTGGGATGTTACATCCTTCCCCCCTTTATAAAATTTCTTCCCCGCAATTCATTTACTTATTGAATAAGTGGGGGTATTTATCCCTCATTGCATTTTCAGATTCTCATGTTACCTCTTCAATCATGTGGTTTTTCCACAAAACCTTTACCTGATGAATCACCTTATTCCTTAACACTTGCTCCATGTGGTCAAGAATCTGGACCGGTTGTTCCTCATAAGATAGGTTCTCTTCCAGCTGAACTACCTGTGGACTCAAAACATGAGATGGATCTAGCATATACTTTCTCAACATCGAAAAATGAAAAACATTGTGTACCTGAGATAAACTCGGAGGTAAATCCACTCGATATGAAACTGATCCAACTCTCTCCAGAATTTCATCTGGTCCAATGAACCCTGTAATCAGCTTTCCTTTCTTTCCAAATCGCATAACACTTTTCCATGGTGATACTTTGAGAAAAACATGACCACCTACCTCAAAAGACAGATCCTTCCCCTTGTTGTCCGCACAACTCTTCTTCCTGCTCTGAGCTGTTCTCATGTGTTTCTATATCAGCTGAACTTTTTCTGCCAACTCTTCTACCAATTCTGGTCCCATCAACTTCCTTTCACCAACTTCATCCCAGAAAGATGGAGTTTGAAACCGCTTCCCATATAATGCCTGAAATGGTACCATCAGTATACTGGAATGAAATCTGTTATTATAAGAAAATTCAACCAAAGAAATATATTGGTCCCAAATTCCATGATAATACATCGAACAAGAATGTAGAATATCCTTCAAAGTCTGGATCGTTCGTTCTGACTTCCCATCTGATTGAGGATGAAAAGCTGTACTAAAATTTAATTTAGTACCCAACGACTTCTGAAGGCCTTTCCAAGAGTTAGAAGTGAACCTGGGATCACGGTAATATACAATGGAAAGAGGAACTCCATGTAACCTCACTATCTCTTTAAGATACAAATGGGAAAGTTGATCTACGAAAAAGTATCTCGTATAGCAAGGAAATGAGCAGATTTGGTCAAACGACCAACAATAAACCAAATTGCATTATTACCTTGAGATGTCTTCAGTAATCCCACAACAAAGTCCTTGGATATATTCTCCCATTTCCACTCTGGCACTGGTAAAGGCTGAAGCATCCCTTTCAGTAACTTCCACTCTGCTTAAACCTGTTGACAAGTCAAAAAATTCATAGTAAAATCAGCAATATCTCTTTTCATTCCTTCCCACCAGTAATACTCTCGAAGAAATCTATACATATTAGTACTGCCAGGATGAACTGAAAACGAAGAACTATGAGCTTCATATAACAACTCTCTCTTCAACTATGAATCACAAGGCACACACAATCTCTTCCCAAATCTCAAAACACAATCATTATCAATGTTGAATTCAGGCAACTTTCCCTTCTGAACCAGCTCAACCTTTATCTGCAACTCACTGTCTTGCTTCTTGATTCTGTCTGATAAAGATGATCTCACTGATACCTGAGACAAAACAGAAGAACTTCCTGCACCAACAACTTCTATTCCAAAGTTCATCAAATCAAAAACCAAAGGATCTCATTCCAAACGTATCATGGTTAATGAAGCATTTATTTTCCGACTCAAAGCATCAGCCACTTTATTTGCTTTTCCCGGATGGTAATGATTGTATAATCATAATCCTTGATTAATTCCCACCATCTCCTCTCTCTCATGTTCAACTCTTTCTGAGTGAATATATACTTTAAACATTTGTGATCAGTATATATTTCACACTTTACTCCATACAAATGATGCCTCCAAATTTTTAAAGCGAAAACAACAGCAGCTAATTCCAAATCATGTGTAGTGTAATTCACCTCATGAGTTTTCAACTATCGTGAAGCATAAGCAATTATCTGATCATTCTGTATTAGGATGCGACCAAGAACTTTCAATGAAGCATCACTTTAGATGACAAACTCACCATTCATGGAAGGATGTTCCAAAACAGGAGCATTCGGCAATCTTCTTTTCCACACCTGAAAACAATCATCGCATTCTTGTGTCCAGATAAACATAACACCCTTCCAAGTTAGCTTAGTCATTGGACTAGATAACCATGAAAAAATTTCAACAAACATTTGGTAGTAACCTTCCAAACCAAGAAAACTATGGATCTCGGTTACATTTGTGGGTCTTGGCCATTCTTCAACAACCTTTGGTTTTGCAGGATCAATAGTTATCCCATATTTAGAAACAATATGACCAAGGAAATAAATTTGTTGCAACCAAAACTCACACTTTATGAATTTCTCATACAATTTATTTTCTTTCAAGGTTTTCAAAATAACCCTTAAATGTCTTTCATGCTCTTCTTTACTTTTAGGAAACACCAAAATATCATCAATGAAAACAAACACAAACGTATCCAAGAACTCATGTAAAATTATATTCATTAAGTCCATGAATACAGTAGGTTCATTGGTTAGACCAAAAGGAATTAATAAAAATTCATAATGGCCATATCTTGTACGAAACGTAGTCTTTAGAACATTTGTTTCCTTTACCTTCAGCTGATGGTACCCCGATCTTAGGTCAATCTTTGAAAAATTATGAGCTACCTGGAGCTGATCAAACAAATCATCGATATGAGGCAAAGGATATTTGTTCTTGACAGTGATGTTATTAAAGGATTTATAATCAATCCAAAGTCTCATAGAACCATTAATTTTTTTTGACAAATAAAATAGGAGCACCCCATGGTGAAGTGCAAGATCGAATGAATCCTTTATCTAATAAATCTTTCCATTGCTCCTTCAAATATAAAAGTTAAATTTGAGCCATTCGATAAGGGGGTTTTGAAATTGGCTTAGCATCAGGAAATAAGTCAACGGTATAATCAAATTCCCGATCTGGTATTATTCTAGGCAACCCATCAGGAAAAACATCAGGATACTCATTTACCACTGACACATCATTAATCTGAACAGTTCCCTTGTTTTCAACAATATGTGCAAGGTAACATTCATTTCCATCTTTTACAAGTTTCTCAGCCTCTTGATATGTTATCAACAGTAAGGGTTCATTCTTGTACACAAACTGAAAGTCTTTCTGAAAAGAAACTTCCTTAGATATACAATCAATCTTAGCATGGTAAATAGAGAGTCAATCCATACCCAGGAAAACATCAAACTCTACTAGAGGTAAAATAATAAGGTTCCCAAGTAGGTTCCTTCCACGGATAAGGATAGGAAGATTATTATAAATTCTTTTTGCCTCAACATTTCCCCTAGGTGTTTTTACCACAAGTTCAGGAGTCATTTCTTGAGATGGTATTCCCATTTTACTAGAAAAGGTTTCAGAGATGAAAGAATGTGTAGACCCCGAATCAGACAACACACTGGCATAATCTGAAAAAACAAACAATGTACCTGATAAAAATTCATTTGATGGCCTGACATCTACTGAAGTAGTTGGAAAGGATTTAGCCACCCCTATCTTCTTGTAGTCTAAATGATTCCCATCACTCAAGCTCTTTTTCGGGCATTTGTTTTCATAGTGTCCCATCTCATTGCACTTAAAACATTTCACTAACTATAAATCAAATTTGGTCTTACCATCACCCTGATCTTTTCCCGTGCAATCACGAGCCTTATGTCCCATCTTACCGCATTGGTAGCACTTTCCAAAATTTAGAATACATTCCCCAGCATGCCTTTTCCCACATTTATCACAAACTGGAAACTTAGTTTTCTTACCATCATACATTTTTGAAGAATTCTTCCCTTTCTCCTTCCACCTCGGTATCTTCTTCTGCTGGTTGTTATAGAACAGTTGATCATCAGAAAACTCTATTTCCACCTTCTCAGCACATCGAACAAGCTTTTCATAACTTTTGAACTCACAAGATACTAAATCCCTTCGATATTTTGGCTTTAATCCTAAGAAAAAATGATTGATTATACTATCAAGGTTTCAGATAAAATTTAGAGCATACCTTGACAATCGAGTGAACCTTTCTTCATAGGCAGCCACTAAGTCTTCCTCTTGCCTCAATTCCATGAATTTTTTTTCCATCCTAAGTTGAACAGCCTTAGGAAAATACTTCTCAAGAAACATATCTTTAAATTCATCCCAGTTGAGAGTATCAATCTCATCAGCATCCTTGATATTTCTAACCATCCACCACCACTGATCTGCTTCACCCTCTAAACGGTAAATAGCAAGACTAACCTTTTGATTGTTTGAACACCCCATGACATAGAAAATCTTCTCTAGTTCCTTAATCCACCCTTCAGCTAGCATAGGGTCATATGATCCTCTGAATGATGGGGGATGCTGCCTCATGAAATGTTCCACCACTGACATGTTCCTCTGCAGTTGATCTGGATGATCTCGTGCATGGATACCGCCACCATTTATCGCTTCAGTCAACTGCGCCATTACTGCAAAAAACTGTTCAGTTCCAATTTCGACCATCTCAGGATGCTGATTCAGAAGGTTATTTCCTTCTGTATGCCTTCCTAGAATTGCTTCCCTGTTTCCACTGCAGAAAACCATTCTGAACAATCATGTCTTAGATGAAGCAACATGGTAATCTTCATATTCTATATCATTTCAATTTGACCATAAAAAAATATTTTTGGATAATCATTTAATAGAATTATAACTCCTAAAGTTATCTAAACCGACCTTTGATACCAACTATAAGGCACATACCTTAAACATTACTTAATATTGAATTAAATGAATAATTCACATTGAGGATCTTTTCATGTTTAGAGTTTTAGATAATTAGATCATAAAACATGTATTGCATTCCACATTTAAGAAAAGTGGGTACATAAAAGATAGTATTAATTTTTACCATCAATAGAAACATATTTAAAATAAAACATGGATTCTTTCTTGACACTTCCTTAATACTATCATCATATCATGTACCTTTCCCTTGACCTGTGAAAAACATTTCAAAAACTTGGGATGAGCATAAAAAGCTCAGTAAGGGTTATAAAAATATGGAAATGAAACAAGAGTACATGTATACACAAGAATCAATGAAATCATACTCTACTCATAAAACATAATCACTTCAACATACCTCATCAAATCATTAATAAATCATAGAAATAATAAGACATAAAGGTAACTTGAGGCATTCATAACATTTTTACGTAGGGAGTAACCCTCTTGGTTACGTTTGGAATACCCATCACAGTATATTCCCTAAATCTCTTCGGAGAAACCCTAACGTTTCACTCCTTCACGTTACCCAATGCATTGGAGAGCTATATTGGGATCACCCGCCCTTAGTTTATCACGGAACCACCCGTCTTCATAATAATTTCCAAGAACCACAACATAATTGTATCACATAAAACATGCATAAAGGAAACATAACATTTCGACCTTTCAATCACAAGATATCAATACAACACATTGATATAAAAACATTATAAAAACCATTTTCAATACCAAAATAAAAGAAAAGTAAAACAAGTTATTTATTTTTCTTAAAAAAATGTATGGCTTGTAGAGGAAGCCGAAACTCAAAAAATTGTCAAGGCGGCGTAAAAGTCGTTGTCACCGCATACGTACGACAAAAAAAACATTCCCTTTTGTCGTTTAGTAAACGCTTAGTATAAAAAATATTCCTTTTGAATAAACGTAAAATTCAAAGGGGTTTATGCACCGTATAAAAGAAGGTTGTGTACAAAACAAAATATGCCTCAATGAAAGGAGATTGAGACGAAGTCCCATACCTCGTATCTAAATTGACTTGATCGTTCTTTAATCTCCTGAATAATAAACTTGAGTTAATTTATCCTTGATTAAGAACATTTTTCATGTTCATTATTACTTTTATATCACTTATTATCATGTCATGAACACTATTTAATTATTTTAGTTAATAACAGTCGTTTTAACGATCATTGGTACTTGAGTCAAAATATGCCCTTTATAATTACAAGTTGTTCATGTATCCATTATATCCAGAGTTATAATCATGATCTATATATCATATATATCATATATATCCAGTATATACATGCATTTATAATATTACACAACATTTAGAGGTAAGAAATGAAATGCACCGTTCATGGAGACGGTAAGCCGTACGTACGCATGAACACTACTTTCATTTCTATTTCGTATTTTATGGAATTAAAACATAATGATACATAATAGTATTTTAATTCTAGTATGGTATCATATATAATATCATTAAATATATCCTTTATATGTACCACATATGGTATTAATGAATCAAATCACTTTGAGGGGGCGGTAGTCCGCACTTCATCAAATGAAGATATCGCGTTTACTCATAATGGAAACCATAAAGATATTCCATAAATGAAAAATACAGGAGCTTAATTAAAACATAAACATATTATATATAATATATTAATATATTTACATCTTAATTGCCACCTTTTAAGGTGATATATGATTGTTGAACAATCATCATTTCGTGAGGCAGAAATTCGCCATCCACGGAAACAATATGTTCTTTAAAAATTAGATGTATGTGTGTGTATGTGAAGCTCGAATCCTTATTATAACAATATCCTAGTATATGGATGATACTGGTGTTGTTACAAAAGAAATTAATAAAAAGAGTTTAGTGGGTTGGATAAGTAAAATAAAACAGAAGAACACAAGAGAAGACACTACCTTTAAATCGGGTAACTCTTTTTTATTTGAGCTCAAGGCTTCCATGGGAAGACATCATCCCAAAGTGAGGCTTCTAAGAGTTATAGAGGCATGTGTAGAGACAAAATGGTCAGGTGTTGTCTGAGCCAAAGGCTATGAAAGTGTGGGTAAGGAGGTAGAGGTGGGGGCCCTTTATAAGAGGAGAGGAGGGGCACTCTTGGAAAGTAAAGAAATGTTACTTTATTTTAAAATGTGTATCAGATTTAAAAGGTACCACATTGATATAATTCTAGGATAAGGTGATAAGGGTTCGAAATCTACCCATCAAATAGGTTTTGTACATGATTAGGTCATATATTTTACATTGTCATTCCATTTTATTTAAATCATTAAATAATGGGGTAATCGTTGCATCATCATAGTGTCATAAATAATTTAATTTATTTATTGTCTAAAAATTATAAAAAAAATACAATGATGTATTAAATCTTGTTATATTCTCAATGAATATTTATAGAAAAAAATATGACTTTTATAACCCCACGTAAAAATTGTTTTAGTAAAACAACTCATGTTTGTGTCATTTTTATTTTAACATTAAATAAAAAGACATTAATGTCATTTTCCTACGCATGTGGCTCCATGGGGTCCCAAAGTTGACCCATGGATTTTTTTGGTCGTCCATGACACATCCAATAAGGTTAGGACATGTTTAATCCTCATCTAATATTATTAAAACATTATTCTTACCACTAATTACCTCTAATCATGATTAAAAACATAAAAGTTACTATTCACCAAAAAAATTATTTTAATCCCATTGAACCACATTTTACTTATTAATGAAAACCATGTATGTTGGATTTTTTAAATTCAAACCACAGAGGTGGTAAAATTTCATTTAAACGAAAAATTAGTTTTTATAAGTACCACTTAGTGGTTTCACTATTCATCAAAAATTGAAGTTTTCCATAAAAAAACCAAAACTTCACCCTAAGCTATATTTGATATTCCGAATTCAAAAATGATGCCTATTTTAAAAGATTCAAAAAATATAAGTTTCATTAATTAATTTAATAATTATATCCCGCTGTCAGAGCAAATAGCGTGATTTTATGAAACAAAAAATTATCAAAAGTTTGACAATAGTTTAAGTACAATTTTAAAGTGAAATTAATTCCAATGACCACTTATTGGATTAAATGGTAAAAATATATTCTAATTGAACTTCAACACCAATTAAAAATATAATCTAATCATATAAATAAATTTGATTTAAAAGCGGTTTTGAATTAAAATACAACATTTTTCACTATTCATTAAAAAATGAACATTATCAGAAAAATACAATAAATTCACACAAAGTAAATTTTGATGTCCCAATAATAAAGAATAAGTTTATTTTGACAAATAGAGCTTATAAAATTGTCAAAAGATATATTTAAAATATGGTTTTCCATCAAAAGGAAGTAAAACAATCTTTTAAAAATATGAGTGTATTCCATGCCTAAGATTTGATTTATTCTCATTTAAAGCCTCTAAAACACTATCTAATTCAAAAATAGACATAGATAAAAATATATATTTTTCATTACTTACTTGTGATGTTACACCTTCAATGAACCAATCTATTTTAAAGTCTCTTAGAAATTAACTATAATTAAATGATGTATGGTTTTCATCATACATGTTCATGCATTATTTTTAAAATAATGTGTCTTAACTATGCACCATGCCTTAAATTTATGAAAATATGGGTTTAAAATTATCCCTTATACAATATTTAATTTTCAAACATTATCATGTCATCTCTACACATGAATATTCATCAATACGATCTAGGGAAATCATTATCCATTGATCTTTTTATTCCCACTAGATTTTTTTTATTCCACCAAGGTAAAGAATGATTATATTTATTTGTATCATTGAACCATATTCATATTTAGTGTGAACCAAAATATAAATCATTATATTAAAAACAATTAAAAGTACTGCTAAGAATATGGTTTTTGACAGGTTTTTAAAAAAAATCAGGTCTAAAATAAATAACGATCTTTTTTAGCCCTTAATTTTGATATTTTCTCATTATGATGATATTTATCCATATTTATGGAAATGTTCCATATATAAATGGGATTCTCTCTAGAATTCTATTTGTTCATTAATTTTTTATTAATTATATTATTTTTGGGGGTTTTATTATGGGTTTTTGTATGATCATATATGTGCTTCATTCCATATGTGGTTTGAAATGGTGTTTCAAGAGTTATTTCTAATAAAAGTTATGATGAATTGAATTGGGAGTTTGAATAAATGTTTGAAATTGTTTCATAACTTAATATTTAATTAAAAATTGTAAGGTATTTTAAATGGCATGGAAATGAGGATTTATATAGGAATATGATTTTTGATTGTGGTTTCCCAAAGATTGGGGTGTGGGTTATTCAAGTTTTTATTAGTGTTTACTAACACTAAATATGGTGTAGTTATATTTCAAGATAAGGGTCATTTCTGGTGTATCCTTGAGATAAATAAGCTATATTTATGTTTTTTTTATACCTAATAAGGATATTTTTCTTTGAGATAGCCCTACTGGAAATGAAACCTTTACATCAGAGCACGTTCATGTTTATTGGATTAATTTTAGTCAATAATCATTGGTTAAGGGGATATATTTTGTGTTCTGTTTTTATGTGGCTTGATATTATTCATTCCATTCATCCCACATATTTTTTTATTTATTTAATGAGGGATTTTAATTGTTATCTTTTTTGATAAAGTATTATTTTTTTCTAAATGAAAAGGATATTGTACAACCATGTAAAAATGGAAAATAGGTCTCTATTTATTTTAAAAAAATGAGTAATGGTTATCATGGATAATGTCACTATATAATGTCATGGTAGCATCCTACTCTGAATTTCCATAAAATCTATATATGTTTTTGGGAATATGTTGATGTGTTTTAAGGATAGATGTTAAATAATGTGTTCCAGAAAAAGGGTGACATGACTTGATATTTATCAAAGTCCCAAAGTATGTTTTGATAAGTAAACAATTATAACATAGAGTTGGGTTCTACTAGATGAGTTGGGATTCATATTGTGGGATTTTAGGTCATTATATTAAACCCTAGTAGCCATGATAATATTGTCGTTTTAGTTCATTTTTTCTATTATTTATCTTTTTTTTTATAAATTGATTTTGATTATTATTTTGTAATATTTTCATTTTATTTATAACAATATATTTATTATTATTAAGATATATTCTTTTTTATACATATTAGATTTGAAAATTTATGTTCGATTTTATAGTCTTTAAACACATGTATGGGTGTTTCATGATTCGATATGGTGTCATTGTGTAGTGATCGATGGACTACAGGTTTTCTAATCTCCTTCTTCATGAGTTGGGGAATAACCCATGATCGTTGTGACTGGGTGGTATTAATTTTTTGATGGTTTGAATTTATCCAATTAATTAAATGAAATATAGTCCCTAAATTCAGATAAATTGTGGATTATGTTCCATCACTTATACAGTAAGTAATACATTAATATATTTATGTATAAGTGGTATGTGGTGTCCTCATCCATAAGGGGTAATTAAATGTGATGTTATCATCAATTTTTTTAGACAATACATAGTGTTTCAAGAATGAATGAAATGAATATACAAGATTAACATAAAAATCATCATTTGGTATAAATTGAAATAAAATAGATCTTTTATTTATGTTACTCAAAATCCAAAAATACTTTTTTATTCCATTTAACAACCAAAATGAATCATATTTTATACATTGGAATGCCACATTACCTAAGACCCACCTCTGAATATGTAAGAGGTTACTGGAAATGGGTATAAGACCTCTTGGAAATTATGTGGAATCTATGATTTTAGTAGTGAGTAAACATAAGAGAATATAATATAATGGATAATAATATATTAAAATAATAATGAATAAATAAATAATCATCATAATAGCATACATATTATATTCTAATCTATGTAATAGAAAAATATGACGCCATACACAAACCCCAAATATAAAAAATAAGTGTCCCTAAATGAGGTTGATCAATGTATTAGATTAATTTTTCAAAAAATATGAATCAACTGCTACCCTAAATTAATTCATTCATGTGCCTACATGACCCTACTAAAAAATTATAAATTACCACCACATGGTACATTACCTTTATCATTTATCTCTTCAAGGATTCTAAAAATGCAAAATGATGTCTTCAAAGGGTGTGTGTAAGAAACCTAGTAAGAAACCACCAAGGGGTATTTAAAAAATTTTCATAAGATATAATACTTAATTACATGAGTTTAAAAATTGTGTATATTATTAAATATTATATAAGACATGGAAAACATAAATTAAAAGTTCATATATTATGACTCTCCCTACTTTATCTCCATGTTAAAGGATAGTCAAGAAGCATCCAGACACATTCCCACTGATCGGATAGCCAAACACATGTCTGGTGCATACCCTTTTTAATAGATTACACATTCACATTCCAAACAGACATTAACAAATAACCCAAACGGAATAGTACAGAAGGCTCATCCATCACACTCAACAACCATAGAATAATGAAAATCACCTGAAAAAATATATAACATTTAAAAAATGAATATATCATAATGTCAATAAAGAGATATAGTAATCATCTAAATATATTATTAAGATTAATGTATATGAATAATGTGGATAAATACACACAAACACACTCAAACACACCTCACTAGATATTAATTCAATAATACATATCTCAATGATTCACATGCATACCAAAAAAACTGCAGAGAAACCATATAAATATGTGTTAATAATAAATTCCACCTACCTTATATGAAATGATTTTTATACTGAAAAGAAATAATTTGAATATAAATCATTTTTAGAATTCGAGTATTCATTTTTTAAGGGAAAACTAACAAAAATGGTTGTAGATGATCTTACATTCCTACTAAGATATTCATCTAGCAATAATAAAGGTCCAAATGGTGTCGATACAACAATTACCCAAATTCAGCAAATGATTATCTCAAAAATCATAAATTAATGTGTTATTCCTTTCTAAATCATATATATTCAATATAGAAATCCTTCATATAATTTATTTAACTAAGGCCGAAAGAATATTTGACAAATATAATGGTTGATCTCACCATATTCTCATATTTGGAATCAAATCAATGATTGTGCATCAAATTTCTGAGATGCAAAGTGATGAGATAGAAAAAATGTTCCTTATAGACATCCCATATTGTTATGGGTCAATATTTATTGATATAATGAGACAAATAGAATGGTTATGTTTTCAAAAAAACATGACAAAACCTGACTAGGATTAGTGGTGTAATGTCAACATCCCATGTAGCCTATAGAAAATGCCTAACATTAATACATAGACATTGATACATGAATTGAATCTCCACATAATTATTTTTATTTTAGTATTGTAAACTAGATATTATAAAATAACATTACATAACAACTTTTAATAACAAAAAATCCATTGGAAACACCCATAAACTCCTATATTATCACTGAAAATCATTCATGATATACATATTCTCATTATGGGGGAAAATAAAACCTATGAAACGAGTGATCTCTAATGTTCAGTATGGGTTTGTAAATTAGTTCAACATAATATAAAAAATAAGGAATCCTGAATGAGTAAAATCAAATTCCATTAGAAAATAATCTTGAGCATAACATGGCATGAATAAATGGGGAATAAGTAATTCCATATAAATTATACCATGGGAATGAAGCCTAACCATGGATATTCTAATAGTCAAATATTCTCTTGGATAATAAATTAATAATATCATAATGAGGTGATTCATAATTATGGACATCAAACTCATAACACAGAGGCCTTATCCAAGATAACTAAAAATAAATGGTTAAGGAATCAACCAAAATATATTGGCATTTTGTCCTATTCTACATATTGATGCATCGAGGGGCTATAGTAGGACCCAACCATCACATACTATGTCCAATGCATTCCATATAAATCGAATAAAATTTTATCTTTAAATAAATTCTCCCCTACCATATTGAAATATTTGAATCATAATCATATATTAAAGTACTCTAATAAAATTGTTGAGAAATTATTTAGAGAAATACCATTTTTATTAAAAAGAATATTTCCTTTGGAACAATCATTTTTATTTGACATAAAAAATAGATTGAAAATTTATATATCTAGAATATAAAAACCTAAGAATATTAAAATGTTTTTATAGAATATGTAATTAATAATTTAAATAAAAACATATAAAAATCATTATAAAACTTTAAAAATGAGCCTCTTTAGAGCAGTTTACGGGAAAATAATAAAGGATATTTAAAAAAAGTCAGTCTTTTTTATAAAACTATAAATGAAAATAATTTTTTTTTTCAATGACAAGATTGAATATTTTATAAAAATAATGGTGGATTCAAATTTATGTTGTAGTGTACTTGAATGAGGGATTGAAATTGTAAATGTTCTCCATAATTGGTCTTTCTTTATAGGAGGAATTGACAAGGGAGCTTCATAAAAGATGTATTTACAATCAATAATAGATGAAATGATCTCGATTAATTATTTGGAAACATATATATAAATTTTAGAATATTTATATAAATATAATAAAAAATTATATTTTTTAAAATAGATAGATATCATATACTAAATAGAAAATAGAGGTTCGGGAAGAACCCCTTACCGCCTTAGAAATAATTGAACTACATGCCCCATAAAATTAATGATCATCAAATAAGACATTTAATACCATGAAGATAAATAAATTAATGATACAATACATAATTTGGTAGTATAAAAATACCACACATAATAAATAGTGTTGAATAATTCATTAATCTGATATAAACAAAAGTGATAGAGGAAACCACCTACCTTATGTCTGAAATTGTTCTCAACACGATCTTAATGTAATAGATAATCAAATTATTTCCATTAATTAATTAATTAATTAATGACAATTTATATATATACAAGATTTATTATATTTTTCTAATTTCATTTTTAATATTTTTATGTGTTCTTTGATTAAATATTATCATTTGAGGAAATTCATTTCCCTTGTTTCAAGGATCGATTTACATGTATATGAGTATGGAAGTTCATGTAAAGTTTGAATAGATATCAAGAAATTGTGTTATAAGTAATTAATGAATCCCTATAAGATTAAGTGGTTGTATATGTCATTTGGATATCTTGGATGAGTTTTAATCATTAGATAATACATTACTGATAATCTTTTTGATTATTGTGGCATTTTTTGATCATCAAAATATGTTTTATTTTATTAATTTTCATCACATTTATATAATGACTCCAAAACCATAAATTTATTGTAATACATAAATTATTTTTTTAACCATAAAAATGGATTTATCAAAATTATTGAAGGAAATAATGGAAAATGAAAACGCATCATCCATGATGTCGGTAAATTGTCACTTCAGGATCGATATTTTAATTTATAGAATAAAATAGAGAAAGGAAATAGTTTTATGAGGTATATTCCATTAAAATGATACAATTACATCTTATAAGTGATATTATAGTTATAAAATCTATTTAGATAGGGTACGTGAGGGGATGATTTGAATATAAATTAAATTAAATTAATATAAAAGAAAATGGAGAGAATTTTTATCTTTGAATTCTCCCCCTGAGAACCTCCCTGAGGTGGTTGGATTTCGTATTGTTTTGAGACCAAATAATCCTAGATACAGGGGAGGGTCATGGGAAGTGTATTGGGTGTAAAATTTACAAGGATTGAATCTTGGAATATGTTAGATGTAGGGGTTGTGGGGTGGTATTTATAGCAGACGAGATAGTTGTTTTTTGAATATTTGATTCCATTGATTATTATTTTGGATGAAAACTTTATATAGATTTAGAATTTATACAATATATATTAAAATCATGAAGGATGGGTCAATATTATTGGATTAAATCATCCATACATCTCATAAGACACTATAATTCATGTCTTTTACATTTATAGAAAATTTCATATGTTTCTATTCACAAAAATCCATGTATTTTAGAAAAATCCCAATAAATTCGCCTAACCATTTTTTGATGTATATAATTCATAAATGTAATTATTTTTATGGAAATTATTTTTTTATAAGAAAAATTAAAATTTTATTTAAAATCATTATTTATTCGAAAAATAATGTTTTAAAAAGTGTAATAGATTTTATAATACTTTGAAGAATTAATTATGACCTCATAAAATTATCTTATAATCATAAAGAAAAAAATTATTCATTTTTGAAAAAAATTTATGAACATAAATTTTCTTATAAATAATTATATTCTTTATAATTTTGACAATTACATTTATGTTTAATTAAAATATCAACACTTAATTTAAAATTTTAAAAATACTTATTTACATATACTATTGTATAATTATATGATATTAAAACTTATTAGATGTATAAATTTTACATATACATTAAAAGGTGATATTATTGTTCTATTGGACACATTACTATTGTTAACGGTGACATTATTATTCCAATGGTCTAATTTCTATTCATTAAAAAGAACATATCATAAAAATACCTGAAAATTAAGAAAAGTAAATGCTGAT
Source organism: Viscum album (assembly GCA_963277665.1). Lineage (NCBI taxonomy): Eukaryota > Viridiplantae > Streptophyta > Magnoliopsida > Santalales > Viscaceae > Viscum > Viscum album. The sequence goes on from OY728132.1 coordinate 1,891,473,559, forward strand.
ATTATTCTTTCAAAAATAATTTTCATTTTCTAAAAATACTATTTCTAAAATAGTCATTATTTATATTTAAAACGTTTCTCCATTAAAAGGTGTTAAAATTGTGTCATTAAAAATATATACCATTATGTGTAAAATTTTATTTATTCACGTCTTATGCCTCTAAAAACATTTTGGATGAATGTAAAACTATTTGATTGAGTATATAATATATATATTTAATTAATATATTTCATTATCAATGATTAATTTAATATATTAATACAAAATTTCTTTGTGGGTATAATTTATTTTTTAAAGTACATCATTTATGTTCTACTAGTTTTCATTTCAAAATAATTGGAAACCAATGAATTAATTTTATAAACATGTTTAATAAATGTTTTAATATTATAAATCCTTCATTTCATGAATCTTTGATATAACTAAAATAATTAAATAATAAGATATAAATAATGTTTTAATATGTTAAGCTAGTGAGGAAGTTAAATTTAAAAAAGAGGAATTCTATAAAATCAGGTGGTGGTACATTCTCCCCTTAATCAATAAATTGTTTCATAAAAATTTGAAATTGTTCGAAATAATCAATGGTTGATACTAGAAAATTATTTTCTGGGAAACCCACATCAAAAATAGGGCCAATAAAATATCCTCTTGAAAATAGTGAAAGTGAAATAATAACGTCATCAAAAAATTAGGGTTTCTAATAGGATGACATTAGTGGGAAGTGAATACATTGGTACAAAATATAAATATAACCATTTGGTTTTAATGGATAATGATTTAGTACAAAGTCATTAGAAATATCACCATAAAAAAATACAAGTCTTCTGATTGGTAAAAATACCACTAATCTCTATGTAAGGATTGTAAATATACAAATTTTATAATTCAAAATATTTTTCCTAGAGTTGTGGGATTTATTCTATATTAAGACAAGCACATGGGAAATTAAAATTTATTTCTTTATTTGCATTTCATAAGAATAGTCTAATTTTTATTTTTGGGTTTATCAACTTTCACTTCATTCTGTTAACATGGAAATAAAATTTTAAGATGAATTTTTCATTCCTGTATAATTTGAGTCAACATCTATGGATCAAAAAAATCCAAAAATGTATAATTATTTATTCATCATATCATTATATAGTAATGAAAACCGAAAAAATTCGGATAATATAAAATAATTCCCCAAAATGAATAACCTTTTATATGATGAAAACAACTTCAGTATCCAAAATTCATCATTAATACATAAATTTAAACAAATTTCATTTAAAAAATAACCATCCATTTCAAGAATAGTCATGTATTTGATTGAAATAGAAAAATAAGATGTATTTGATCACATAGTCTTCTGAATAATATCTATCAATCATAATGTCTATTGCAAAAAAAATCTTATTTCCAAAAACACTTAATCTCTATGATAGGTTAATCATTTCAATAAATATATTGATTCAACATCTATCAACTATAAAATCATATTTCTCTACAATATAACATTTATCCATTATTCCTCATAATATTATGTTTAGATTAATCTTATTGGAATCTCAAAATATCAAATAACATCCAAAATGACATTAATCACTAAATCAAAAAATCATTTTCCAATATAATGGTTATCTAATTGATAAAAAATCCATAAGATCAAAATAACCCCAACACATTAGGTTATTTAATTAAAAAAGTCCTGCTAAATAGGACATCGCATAGGCTAGTCCAGGACACCCTTTGATTATTGTATCAAAACCTACGGCCTTTCCAGACATGATATGTTGTCACCCTTCATATAAGTTATCCACTTCTAAAACCATATTAACATAACATCCAAAATAAATATATTGGACATCCTTGATATAAGGTGACCAACTAAATCGTCTTTTATCTGAGGTTTTAAATTCAACCCCAATTCTTAGATACGTCATCCATTTATTTTCACTTAGGAACATCCATGTCTTTGAGATTATCCTACAGAAGAGGAAACTAGATTAGGTAATGCCTAGGTTACCCAAATTTAAGTAAATGAATCATAAATGGATTTATTGGGCTATTCTTATTTCCATGAGACATTATATTTATTTTTTCTCTTAAACTAAGTACTTCATTACCTTCTTTCCCAAACAAAATTAATTCCTCTATTCTATTGAGACACTTTTCTCAGTAACTCCTTCACATTTCCTGGATGGTGGACATTAATCCTTCTTTTATCCTCATTATTAACAAATAGATCATTATACATATCTTCAATGAATAGTTCAAGAGATGTTTGAGGTATATGTTTTCAATAATATTTTGAGAAATATTTTTTTCCATGAACATGATATCTTTTTTTCCATTAACATCACATTCGGTTTCTTTTAACCACCAACTTTTCCATCATGTTCAATGTTAACCTGACTCATTTGTGTAGCTACCATTGAATAAACCATTAATGATATTGTGAGTAATAATATTCATATTGAAAAAAATGTATACTCATTTATAAATTACATTACAACCTATTTTCATTCTGAAATACCTTATTTTTAAAATAAATTATTCATATTAATTATATATTCAAATCCTTCATAATGATTTGTCAAAAAATGTAAACTATCCTAAGAATATCACCATTTATTATCAAACCAGGTGCATAGTAAGGCCCATTATGATGTACTAGGTTACCCCAAGTTAGGCATAAGGAACTTTGTCATATTTGTTACCCTACTGACAAATGTTCAAAAACCATGTCCACTAATAGTATACAGACATGGATGTATTTCTAGAAAAACACACATAATATATACATTACCAAAATTCTATGATGTTCTCCTATAATTTTCCATAATTTATATCTTTAGGGTTATCTTCCCTAATCTATGTTTTCAAAATATTTATTCCCAGTATTATACTAAAATTTATCTAATACCAATTGTAAATAACACAACCCAAGTAGCATGAAACATGTGCCTTACATTAATACATTTCCTTAGATAGAAGAATATAATCCCCAATCAAGTATTGTTTTTCTATTTTTGAATCTATATTACATTCATGAACATTACATTACAACATGAAATGAAATACAACATAAAAAATCCATTGGAACCCCCCATAATCTACAATATTACCATTGAAATTCCTTCATAATATACATCACTGAGTCCCGAGGAAAAAAACATAATAAATGGGTGATATCATATGATTATTAAGGGTATATAATAGAATGGATGATAATAAAGACAATAAGGCATATTTAATGACTAAAAAGACACATCCTTAGAATATAATCATTGTAATGATATGGAATGAATAAAAGTGGAACAAATAATTCCATAAAAATAATCACATGAGAATAAAGCGTAAATCTAGATATTAAAATATTCAAATTGATATTGGATCACAAATAGCATAATGAAAGAATACATTATTTATGACACCATAAATATACAATCAAGGCCTCAGCCAAGAAATCTAAATATTAATGGTTAATATCTCAGAAAAAATCATTCATTTTTTCTCTAATTAGACATACTGATGCATTGAGGGGATATAGTGGCCCTCTCCCATCACATACTATGTCAAATGCATTTCCCATATGTCGAATAAAAATATATATTTAAATTAATTATTATAATACAACTTTGAAATATTCAAATCATAATCACATATAAATTACTCTAATAAAATAATTGATAAATTCATAAGAGAAATACCTTTTTTAAGACGTGTTCTTGGAAAAAATATTTTTTATTTAACATAAAATTATATTTTATACATGTATATACAGAAATGAAAATTTAAGGATAATGATATTTTATTTTATGAACAAATTAATATCAAATGATTTGAAAATATATGAATACAACATTTAAGGACATTTTGAAATAAGCTGCAATAGTGCAGTTTAAGTGAAAATAATGAAGAGAATTCAAATCAAACAAAGAAGATTTTTTGTACAGAAATAAAATATGAGAAAAGAATGTTTGTCATGATAAAATGAGTAATTTTAAAAAAATAATGTTTTATTAAAATATATTATGTAGTATAATTGTATATGGAAATGAAATTGAAAATATCCCTTTAATATGGCTTTTTAATTGAGAGGAATTTAGAAGGGAACATTGTAAAACATATATTTTCCATTAAATGAATATGAAATGATATGGATACATGAGTTTGGAACATATATGTAAAATTTAGAATAATTATATAAAATTAATTAACAATTGAATTGTGTTATAGTGAGAGAGTATATTCTGATGGAGAAATTGATGTATGAAAATAATCCCAAACCAATTTAAAAATAGTTGAACCATATACCACATAAAATTAATGATCATAAAATAAGACATTAAAAACCATTAAGATATATATATTCATGATATCGTATATCAATGGGCAGTATAAAGACACCAAAATATATTAATAGTGTTGAATAAGGGATATTTCCCAAAAATAAAAGTGATATGAGAAAAAACCCTTACTTTATGTATGAAAGTATTCTACACTTCACCTTATTGTCATGGATAATTAAATTAAAATGATTAATTTATTAATTCATATCCATAAATACATTTATATTATTTAATATAGTTTTCTTATGTTTATTTTTCATTATTTTGACGAGTTATATGATACAAGTTTATAATTTGAATGAATTCATTTCCATGGGTATCATAATCAGTTTACTTGAATATGAGTATGGGAGATCAACTAAAATGAGAACAGATATCCAAAATTGATGTTATATTTTATTAATGAAAAACTGTTTGAGTAAATTGTTATATAATCCATTTGGATATGTGGGGTTAATACGAGTCATTAGATAAGACATTAGTGATAATCACTTTGCTTATTTTAGCATATTTTCAATTTACAAAAAACAGTTTTGTTTTATTAAATATATTCATGAGTATATATTGGTTTGAGAATATTCAATTGTCTTTAATTAATATATTATATTTTTTACCATGACATTGTTTTTACTACTATCATTAAAATTGTTAATGGAATATAAAAAGGCACCGTCCATGATGTTGGTAAATTAACATATCAAATGCTATGTTTTCGCTTATATAATGAAATAGGGAAAGAATCAATTATTATGATAAATATTTTATTAAAAAATTATAATTATATTATAAAAATAACACTATAGTTATTATGTCTTTTTCTACAATGGAGGTGAGGGGTGGATAATAATATAAACAAAATTGAAAATAAGATAAAATAAAATAAATAGGATTTTTACATCATCAATTACCCACCATGAGAACCTCATTATGGGTATTTATTTTGGTATTTTATTAAAACCAAAGGTTAGTAGAACATAGAGTGGTTCATGGTAAGTGGATTTGAACAAAATTTTAAATGTATCAATGAATAGAATGTGTGAGAGTAGGGGTGGTATTTATAGTGGAGGAGAGGGGTGTTTTTAAATATTATTTCCTTTTATTTAGTATTTTATCTCAAGTTATAGAATATATTGAGAATTATCACCTAATATGAAAAAAATTATGGAATGTTGTGATTATTGTATTATATAATCCATTCATCATCCCCTACTCAATAATTTATGTATTTAACATTTATCATAAAATTTCATATTGTTCTATTAAACAAAATTTCATGTATTTTAGAAAAATCTGAATATTCACCCTCATATTATTTTATCTATTTTATTCAAAAATGGTCTAATGTTTATGAAAAAATTATATTAATATGAGGTATTTAATTTTCAATTAAAATCATTATTTATTCAAAAAAATATCTATTAAAAAATTATAAATTATTTTAGAAGACTTTGAAAAATTAGCTAAGGTCTCGTAAAAGTATATAATAATTATATGAAAAAATGATTTTTAACACATTTTATGCCTAAAAATTCAAATTTAGTTCATTATATACAATTTAAAATTAAAAATAACATTTATGATTTATAAAAATACCAATATATATTTTAGTATTTTTCAAATATTTATTTACCTGTAATATAGTGTAATTATATCATATTAACACTAATAAGATGTATAAATTCTACATATAATTTTATATGTGTGGTTATTGTTCTAATGTGCATATTATTATTCCTAACGCTCAAATTATTATTCCAACAGTTACAATACAAATCATCTAAAATGAAACTTATCCTAAAAATAATCAAAATATAACCAAAGTATATTTCAATATTAATAATTTAAAATTTAAGTAATATTTTGTCAAATAAAATTTATAAAGGATTAGAAAATTATATTTAAAACAATTCGTCCATTAAAATGTGGTAAAACTGCATTTAGAAAAATATAGAAGATTTATGTGTAAAATTATATTTATTCTTGTCTTATGCATCAAAAATCATTTTAGAGGAATTTAAAGAATATTCAATGAATATAATACATATATATTTATATATCATTAGCATCTTTCACTAATACTGATTAATTTAATTTATTAACATAAAATGTAACTTTGGTTATAAAAATAGTTTTCATAAACATATATTCTTTATTTTTAGTAATTTTTCATTTCAAATTAATTGTTAACCAATAAAATAATTTTGTACACATTATTAATATATTTTTTAGAATTTTAAATAAACTCATTAATTCCTAGTATTCCCAACATCTATGAGACGTCTATAATAATTAGATAATTGATATTTAAATAAATTAATAACATAGTAATATATCAGAGATGTTATATTTTAAAAAGTTAGATATCGTAAAATCTAGGGGAGTTACCACTAGGCCTAGAATGGAGCCACTTGCTATCCATTAGCCTTTTTCTGTAGGCTAATGGATTTTGGAAAGAACTTTTATTTGCACAGAACATCAAATTTTGGTCTGTGTAATATGAAGACTTGTTGTAGATCTTGATGACTCCTTCAGTTAGTTGTTGTAGCTTAGCACAATATTAGGTGATTCTTTTATTGGATTTCCAACTACATCATCAACCATCATTCATTTATTAACAAAAAACAATCAACTATAATACCATTAACACATATAATAATAATATAATCATATACAAATAGGGATATAAATTTTAATATGATGTAGAATTTATAAAATTGTGTCCTAATTCTCCATCTTTAATAATTTATCATCCTCAAGATGTTTATAAAGATGTTTGTTTAACAAAATTAAGCCACTATGCATATATTCTTATCTAATGTTCGTTTATAATTTATTAACAATTCCAATATTTTCAATATTGTTGAATATGAGGGATGATCTACCCTTACATCACCATCTGAATTCAACCAAAAATCTGAACAAGGTACTCTATAAAAGATGCATCTGGTTCCAATATAACATCCTAAAAGTAAATACCATTTTCATGACTGAGCTCATACAATTGATGTTGACACACATTAAAAATATTAATTAGTTCATTATAAAATGTATGATTATCCAATTCATAGGACACCATATTTTTTAATGATATCTCATGATCTAATGTATGACGATTCCAACTTCCCTTCACTCCTATATCTATTATGCCTCAACCAAGGGGTCACTACCGAGAAAAATCTATCTCCCATAAAACAATGTAGTTTTATTTTTGTTTGGTTGATATATGATATATGTATGATATTTATCATAAAATAAAACTCTGAATCAAATTCACCATCTCTATGGTCTCTAGTATAAAACAATTACAATCAACTAAAAACCCACATACCTCAAGCCAGGTTTCTGCAAACTGACTTAGTGGTCCATAGAGAGTGTCAAATGGAACCATCAGAATATAATACTAAAAACCATTTTTGCAGGAGAAATATATTCAAACTAAGAGATCTTCCGAAGATCCTATAAAATCCTGAACTCCTAGTATATTCATATACTATAATGTCATAATTTTTCGATATGACATCCTGTTGGTCTGAAGATGATAATATGTACTCATATTTAATAGATTCCCTTCGCCTTTTTCTATCCTTTCTAAAACAATTATGTGAACTGAGAATCTCTATCATATACCAGACATAATGGTTGTCCATGTAAACCCATAATCTCTCAAAGAACAGATAATGAAGAGATCATATATTATGTTAGTTTCATTGAATGGTATGAAGTGATCTAGTTTGTTGAATTGATCCAATTCCATCTAAATAGTGTGTCAACCTCTCAGAGTCAACAAAATAACTATTATGAAGTCCATGGAAACTTTATCGCACCTTTATATGCTCTAGAAGTTTCTGGAGTATCCACCCACATATATGATACTCTACCATGATCTTCTAACAAGTCATATAGTGGGATAAAAATTTTATTCCATTTATTTTCATTTCAAGACATAAGATTTCATATTGAACATCGTGATACATTTTTGTAGATCCTAGAAACAATACAAACTGTGATGTATCAGATTCATTCAACAACATAGCTTACTATGAATAAGGAACCATAACTCATCAATGAAAATGATGCACATAATTTTCATCTATGGCCCATCTTAGAATGTGACCATTTACTTCCATCCTCTCACATTCTAAAAAACAATGGTCATATTTTTAGCTAATCTTAAATCATTGAGAAACTAGTAAGTGAACACCAATGGATAATAATTTACTAAAAATAAATCAATATTTGTGTCTATTATCAGGCCTTATGAAAACTTTATTATCTTTCAACCATCATTAATGGTCCTCTATCACTCATCATGAATCATTATAGTAAGAGAATATGAAAAAATTCACATTCCATGCAGAATACTCCATCTGGATGTCTAACATCTTAATAGATTATATATGATGACTCTAATTAATATTTACGAAACCCTACTCGAAAATATACTAAAAACACTAATGTTCCAAACATATAAATAACATCTCATCAAATTGATACTATTGAGAATATTTAAATGAAAGAACCATGGATTCCTACCCCATATTTTGAATTCGTTATTTTTTCTCTGGGGAAATATAGTATGAGTCTAATAAATAACAAAAATATTATTTTATATCAATACATATCTCATATAGGTAACCAGTGAGTCATAATACATTTCATTACCATTATTAACCATCCTCTTTAAAATAGACATTACATATAGAGTATATAATATTCATACTATAATAGAATAATCCATTATTGAATAATTTAGGTGGAGTTCCTTTGGAAACATGGAAATAAAACCAATATGTTCCCTAATAAACTATATATTATCCTACTACTTTATTCATAATTAGAAAACATCCTTGAATTTTAATCCATGAATCTAGACATTATTACATGGGTAAAGGACACATAAGAAAGGGTGATCTCGAATCCTTCTAAGTGTAAAAAAGGGATATATTAATTATTACATAAGAATAACATGAGAGTAATGGTATAATTACATGTTTTATTCTTTTTAAAACTACACAATTCACGTCATATATCATAAACATAAGGAATGATATAAATCGTGGAAGTCCATAAGACATGAATCATAAAGGGAATCATTGAAAACAATCCATGAGATCACACTATATATATAAAAATGTGGAAAATTGTAAAATTATAACATTATGGTCATGCATGAATAGAAAATGTTTGCTTATTAAGTTAAGAAAATGTAATTTTTTTCTCCGATTCACATATATACATCAAACATGATATGCACATAAACACATAGACATGAAATCCAGTTCCTCTTATTAATACTTGAATTTGAAATAATTTTTATTCATAGCATATTTATCTAATGAGTAGTCCTTTTTACCCAAGTAATTTTCAAGAGATATAGGTCCCTCCCATATGTGGGTATAATGTGGAATCGTTCCTTGATTGTAATGCAATCACCCTCCAAGGTTATAATGTAACCACAATTTGTGGTTTTAATTTAACCACCATCTATTAATACAATGTAAAAAAATCATTAGATTAAACATCACCCCCTCCGTTGTTTTTATGTAACCAAAATAACATATTGAAGACCATAAATATGTGTTCCAAATGATTTTAAAACATTAATTATATAATAACCTATGAAAATAAATGGGATTCATAAATTTTTCATTATAGCATAGCCCTTTCAAAAGACTAGGTTTTCATTAACATTTTATCCTTTCATCATAATAAAATCAATGGAAAAGTAATTATTTTCATGAATATATTTTCATCACAATCCATAGAAACCCCAAATAATTAATTATCATGGTTTAACTGTATCATATCCCAAGTATTTATTAAGTTATATCTATGTATTTCATCTTAGATGGTATAAATATTTTGAAAGATCTCATTGAACATTTCTCTGGAAAATAATGTTTCCATTTTAAAAATAACCATTAAAAAACTAAAATTTCACCAAAAATATTGAAAATATATTTTATTTAATATAAAACATGGAACTAATATAGGATTATTTATGAAATTGTGTTTTCATTATTGTGCACCATCCCATTTATTTTTTACAGATTAAAAAATGATTCCATTCACATTTTCGATAAAATGGTCTAATCTGACTCATTCAAAATATATAATGAATAATCATTTTAAAAAATTAATATATTAAATAATTGGAAAAAATTTCATTAAATAATGGTAAAAAAACATTCTGGAAAATTTTTTGTATAAGACATTGATTGAGAAAATAAAATTACAACATATGAGTGAAATAGATTCATATTTTCTAAAAACTCATTTTTTCTATTTGGTTCATAAATAGTTTAAAATAAAAGGAAAATATTTATTCTAAAAAAACCAAAGTATATGAAAATTGATGAGTTAAATTAGATAAATGTTATAATGTCTCATCACTGAAGGCACGTTCATAAAAAACCTCAATAAAAAATTTGATTGGGCCATTAAACCCACACCAATTTGTTATACATTGAATCATAAGCCCCATTAAAGTATAACATGAAATGAAGCAATAAATTTCATAAAAATAATTCCATTCGTAATATTACCTATAAAATATGTTTTTTTTCACACCTCATAAAATAATATAGGTTTCAAACATAAGATATTTCACAAAGAAGATAATTTCTAATGAAATTATGTTACCTTAGGACCCAACTTCATTTAACATAATTAATCGAAATATATATATATATATATATATATTTATACATACATTAGAATATATATATATATATATCATACCATGAATTATTAAATTATGACCCTTTACTATTCTTTTATTAACAATTCGAAGTTAAAACCACATTTTCGGTAATAAATGATTTGTTTTTCATGAAATTTATTGTTTCATAACATCAGACCCATTATATTGATAATAATATCATCATATATAGAATGTAAAACATGATATAAGAATCACATTTATTAATTTTATATTTATTTATATTCATCTAGTAGTGTTAGAGATAGAAAATGAATCACACCATTCATGAAGATGATTGGTCGTAAGTACACATGAAAATTATATCCATTTTATCAGTGGATGGAATGAAAGGAAATAAAATAATATATCACCATCAATGAGACATTATTAGAACATATATATAAAATATACTAATTTAAAATCCTTATATGAATCCTTGTAAATAGTAATTAAAAAATGAATCACATCGCTTTGTGAGGCAGTAGACTATCAGGCATATGATCTATGTTTTCATATTACCATAGAATGGAATGAAAGATGGTTTATGAATAATTTATTTAATAATTATAATTAAATAATAAATATCATATATATATAAATTTATTTTTAATCCATCAGTATAACAAATTAATAATTGAGTTGATGAAAATGAATAACATTAGTTTGTGAAGTTGTTGTCCTCCATAAAAACGACCGGAAAATTAGATTCCAATTTCAAAAATGTGAAGATTAATATAGGTTTTATGATTAACTTAAAAAAATCATATTTTCTATTAGATACTATATTTATAATATAAACATTTTTTATGAACATATTATTGGAATAGAAGAAGAAATAAAACAAACCAAAAGGATAAAAATTTTATATATTCTTCAGATAACCTATTCAGTTATATTACAATAGATTCTATTGGTGGTTTCCTAATCAAAATATGGACACTGAGATTTCTTTATTTTAATTAGTAGTCATCATACAATATAACGGGTTTCAGAAGTGTGTATTAAAGATGAATTGAAGTGTCCTTTTCTTAGTTTTAGAGAAGACAATGTTGGAATTTTTTAAACGAAAACGATGTACCCACATTTAACATATAAAAAAGTAACTGAAATAGATCATTCATAAACCATATATGTGAAATGGATTAATATTTTCTTCCAAATATTTATTTCACAAGTGTTTTGGTGTTTTTAACCTTTTTAATTTTTGGATAACCTCTAATAAACCTATTTTATCCTTAACCAGTGAAATTATTTTTTTACAACTCATTTTAAATAAATAATAATAATACTATTACAATAATATAATTAATAATACTTTCGATAAAAATATTTAATCTATTATTTTAAATTTAATTCATAAAATTTTCAATAAATAAAAATTAAACCCATATGAATGATTAAAAAGCAGGTTTCAAGAGATATAATCATTATAAGTTTAGAAAGTTTTTATATCTATTTTAAAAAAATTGACTATAATAACCTAAATTAGAATTACAAATAAATAATTTAACTATTTTTAGATTTAAAAATATTAATAAAAATTTTGAATTTTTGAATGATTAAAATAAATTGATAGTTTTCCAGAAAAATTACTATTTTCACTATTCTTTATTAAATTAATATTTTTAAAAAAAATAACACCAATTAATCCAAGATATTTATACATATATATTTTAAAAATTAATTTTTACAATTCAATTTTTTTATAAAAATATAACTAACTAACTATATTATTTTCAGAAGATGTTCTATAAAAGTCAATTCTAATGAAAATTTTATTTTTAAGCATATAAAGACTTGAAAATAATGAACTAATTTATTTATATATTTTAAAGACATAAACCATTATAATAGATTTCAAAAAATATATTTTATTCTTATTAATACCTCCATGTTTAATGGATATGTCACAACCATAATGTTAACATATGTATATATAATATATTAAGGTTTGTTAAAAATAAAAGATACATGTATCACCAGAAATCAATGATATAAAATATCTTTGAAAAAATATATTTCATAAAATATTATTATGTTATGATTTATCATCCTTGACAGTAATTTGACCTTCATAATTCCCTCACATTGGTACATGGAAAATTATATAATTCTACCTCATTACATCCTCAGGTTCGCACATAGCTTCCACAAGTTGGTGGTTTCATCACAAAATGATGACCATGTGATTGGTCTTGTTTCATAAAAAAATATTCAATCCATAATTATCTCCATTTGTTCCTAATAAGAATTCTTATTCTCAAGATTTAAAATCAATGAGTTCAGTACATGTTATTGATCATTTTTGTCCATCCTTAAGAGGGATACATTGAACACATCACAGACTTGAGAGAGGTTGGGTGGCAGTACCAATTGATATGCTTCCATTATGAAATGATCAATAATTAAAATAACAATGTAACCCAGTCATATTAATCCCTTATATCCAAATATATTTTCATTATTCCATGGGAGAATTCAAAGATTAAACTTTCAACCAGCTTCAAATTCTAGATCTCAACATTGATTTTTATCATATTATTTCTATTAATTTATGTAATTCCTTAATTTTTTTAATGAATGAGTCTAACCATATCTGATATTATGTCAGTTATCATTGCTCCCAATAGATTTAGCTCACTATATTAATCCCATTATATATGAGTTATATACATCTTTCCATAGAGGGATCCATAAGGACCCATAGGAATGCACAATTGAATGACATTATTTTATAAAATATCATCTAGAGGATTGTTATGACCCCAATATATTTGACAAACATAGAACAACATATAAAACATATCATCTACATTTTTAATTATTATATTTGATTTAAAATCGTTCTGATGAGGATACAATGTGCTAAAATATAACCCTATATCATGAAGTTGCAGAATATATCGCCATTACGTTGATGTAAACATCGGATAATAATCATGTACAATGGAATGAGGTTCTCCATGAAAATTTTCCACTTTCCCAATAAATATCATAGAAATGTGATCCTGTGATGAATTATACCTAATAGTGGTGAGTGTGATAACATTTTATAGAGATCCAATATAACCCATATATAATTATTCCATTTTACATTTTGGGGATTCTGATGAAAACATATATTATTATTTTTTCAAATTCCCATTATGGTTTGGATAATGTTTCTAGCATCGCATTACAATTTTTTATCTCTTACTCAACATTATGACTTACCAAGCACTGGGATTGAGACTCTTAAATATCACTTATCATGCCATACCACCTTAAATACTCTTCCAAATCATTATTATTATTATTTCAAATATGAATAGTGAATTAATAACTATTATGGTCTTCTAAAAGATCCTTATTCAATTTCAGTACTAACGGAACGAATACATAGTTTTTGAACATTATAATTTGACTAAAATCATGTATGAACATAGGAAAAATTCTTAAATTTTATTTCATCTCCTATCATCATTTTCTATAGCTATTATCCTAACTTTGATATATGTTTGAACACTTATTTTAGAATTATATGATTTATCCACTTCCTTCAATATTTCATGATCTATAATTTTTAAATCATGAATTTTTTTATATTTCTATAACCTCATCATGGATAATATAAAATTATCTTTTTAACTAAATTCATAATACACCTTTTTCACTTTTCAATGGTGGTAATGGATTGATTTTTCATAATAAATAATCATATATCACTATAATCTATAAATTTTTTTCTATTATTTATTTTTGAATATATAATTTAAATTATTATGACTAGTATATATATATCCCACCTTTCCCAATAAATAAAATTCCATTATATAATTTGCTATAAATTTACCACCAATAAATCCATATCAGGACATGGGTATTTTTTATCATTAACATTAAATTTACGTGACACATAAACAATCACTATGTAATTTTGAAATATGATTCATAAGTGTCCCTTTATTATTGCATAAAATTAGATCAAAGACTCTTCTCTACTAAATGTTAATCTATGAAAATGTTCAAATAATAATCGTATGTCAAGTTCTTTCATATTTCCCCACATATATTAATATTGAAATAAATTTTCTTATATAGTATATGTGAATAGCATGATGATATATTGTCTTGAAACATGGTAATAACTAAAATTACAATAAAACATAGTAAAAAATAATTTCTTCCCCATTCAGAAAATAAAACAGTATAATTTTGATTTTTTACATAAATCTATAAAAAATAAATCCATATAATTTTGATTTTCCCAAAGGTAATATTCATTTCTATGATCATCAATTTTATCCAATTTAATTTTTCAATATCAATCATCTATTTATCATAAATAAACATAATTATCAAAACATTACTAATATGATAAAGGGTATATTATAATAATCATGTGTTTTCTAGAAAATATAACCTTTCCATTAAATTATTTTTCAAGATCATTAGTTCCTTTTGTCATTGTCTAGAAAATTATTACTGAAAATCTTCTAGAGAACAATTCTTATTTTTTCTGGATTTATGAATAAAATTTAATAAATTCCAATAAATAAAATATTAAATCATTCCACTTTAGACTTATACTATAAACTATACTTAATCATATTATTTATTAATATATTCTTCAATTCATATTTAATTTTTTTTATATTCATCACCACTGAAAAAAACATTTACCCATACAAACTTTCTAATACTCTTCTTGAACTTTCCAAATGGAACATAGAGTTTCATAATTCCTATATCTTCAGCATTTGAAAAATTAAATTGTTTATGAAGCCATAGGGAATATATTATTATTATATATTTAATTAACATTAATCTTCATATTTTCATGGAAATTACATTATATTTGTAATTCTTCTTAAATCCTTAAACATCTCTCATTCCATTAATACATTTCCATGATTGCTTGTTCTAAAATTATCAACATATCTAATTATAAATCTTCTTTCCTCCATTGTCTCCAACACCAAATCTACCAATAAACAATATCCTTCCATTCATTGGTGTGATCGATAGTTGGTTATGGTACATTTTATTAATCGTATATTGTTATTACTGTTTATGCATAATCACAATACACTTCACTTCATACATCATCAAAAAAATTTCATCAACACATTTTTTATCACATTCAACAAAAACCATGTTCCATCTAGTTATAGGCGTTGACTAACACCAAATAGAAAAGTGGGAGAAACAATGTTCATCGTGGAGAACAACATAAGGAAGGAAAAAATAAATAATGTATAAATCATGAGACATTATTTTCAATTAATTGAAAATTAATTTTAACCAAGGTTATTTTTGTTCATCATTTATCCAAATCATTTATGATAGTTCATAAAAAGATAAATAATTTACAAAATACATCCTTCAGTAGTGTCAATAAAGTTGTGTAGTAATGGAACACTCAATATACACCATAATTATAGATGATATATAAATGACCAACTATTTTCATGGCTGTAACTAATTGATGACTCATTGTAAAAAAACAATTTCAACTTTTAGTATCTATGGATGGATATAATTTTCATAGAAACCACTAAATATATCCTCACAAAATTCATGGATATTTTATTATTATCCTACCTTTACTTATATTTCTCACTAAAATTTTCTCATTTATGTTTCTAATGGATTTTTAATACTTATTATGATAGCAACTATAATGAAAAACATTTTTTATACTTAGATATTAGATTTAAATAGATAAATATTCATCTTATAAAATAATAATCAATTAAATAACTAAGAAGGTCGGGTGGCTTTGTAAAAAAGATTGATTACAAACTATTTCATAAATATACTACATTTTCACCCACTATGTTGTTCATAACTATAACCCTTATTAGACTAATCATACATAAAACCATTATTTATAACCAAGGGAATGGATTCATAATAATGCATGAGTTCAAATGCACTATAAGTGTAAATGTGTAGTATATCCATCATAATAAATAAATAAAAAAGGGAAAATGGCATGAGAACAAGGTATTTACATTTTCAAACCATACCATGCCCATATTTGATCACAAACATGTCTTATAGACTAAATATTTTTAGTTTATATGTCATGATTCAAGATAAGGAATCAATGAACATAAGCCATTATTGAATCAATGACATGAATAAAATATTTTTCTCATCAGTTATGTACAATAATATAAAGAATTAGAAGGGAAATATTGGTCCCACATATCCTTGGTTATAACCTGACCACCATCCTTGGATGGAACATCACCACCATAACTGGTTATAACATTACTATAGCCATGGTTTTAACATACCCACTATCCATGTTAATAATGTAACCACCACGAAATAAAGAAGGACATTCATATATATTCCATAATGTTATAAAAATTTATCATATAAAAACCCATGAAATTAAATGGTTTCCCTAAAAATTTCAGGACAACAGAACTCATGGGAATGAAATGGTTTTAAAAAACAATTTATATTTTCATTGAGAAAAGACCAATGAAAAAGATTAGTATTGATGAATATATTTTTATCCAAATCATAAATGAACCATATAATTAATAAAGATGGTATTGTTATATAAAGTTACCAATTAATATTATGTAACATAAAAATATGTGATTATCAATGGGAAAATGATTTTAAAATATCACTTGGAACATTTCCTAATGAAAATAACGATCATTTATTTAAAATAACCATTTTGAAACTAAATGGCATAATTATTGAAAATATTTTTCTTTTGAAATAATAATTCATACATATAATGGAAAATTTAAACCATTTAGTTGTCATCATGATGGAATTTTTTTTTCTGTATAGGAAAAAACAATAATTCCTTCCACATTTTAATTTAAAGGGTCAAAAGGGACACATTCAACAAATAAAAATAATATTCCCTTGAATAAAATTTTTAGACAGCTAAATAATTGTTAAAAGTTACATTAAACAATCATATAAAAACAATAAAATATAATATATTTTTTTAAATAAAAAAATTATATAAAAGAAAATGGGCTTTCCTAAAAAGTGAGAAATAAAGTCATTTTGTCTTTAAAATACACTATTTAGTCTTATAAAAACATAAAGAGAGTAGAATGAAAGGAAACATATATTCTATTAAAATAATTATAAGATAAGTAATTACATGTTCATATTGATAGGTAGATCATATGATCTCATCATTGGAAGAATAATCAGAAAGAACACAGACAAACAATGATATTGGAACATCAGTCCCATACAAGTTTTCATGAATTTTAATCATAAGAATGGAGATATAATAAAATAAAATGAAATTTTAATTATCATAAAAATAAAGACATTAATGATATCTCATTTCAAAGGGTATGTTTATACCACTAATAAAATAATAATGGTGTATAAAGTAACATATGTTCCTATGATGATAATCTGAGGAGACATTCCTTTAACATTATTATAGAAGAATTTTATACAAGTTCCAAAATCATGTATAATAAATATGGGTTTATAACTAATCCATTTTGGAAACGTAATTATAATTATTATAAAATATTTTTTAGTTGTGCCCATTTGTTTCACATTTATTAAAAATTCCATGTTTAAATCATATTTTTGGTAGTAACTACTTTATTTTTCAAGCATATTTTGGGTTGGTAACCTTAGTTCGATAATATTGTTAACAGTTAACTAAAATACATAATATAACCCAGTTTATAAATATCATATATATTCATTATATTTTATTTTAGTGTAATCCATAAATGTTATAGAAATAAAAAATAATTACACTATTCATGAAGATGATTGGTTGTACAAACACATGAACTCTATTTCTATTTTCAAAAAATATTGAATGAATGTAAGGAAAATAAAATAAAAACACTATAGAGTCATTATTATCACATATATATAGAATATAATCATTAAAAGTATAGCGGTAGTCTTGCATACACATTAGTGTTGTTATCGTATTCCCATGAAATGTGAAGTAAAAAATTCCATATGATATTGTAATTCTATAAGTATAATTATATCATAAATAACACACATATATATAATTCAAATACATTAGTATATCCCACTGTGAGTGTTGGGGATAAATAATGAAGTACATCAGTTTAGAAGGTGGTAGTAGTACATACAAACAATCGAAAGATTACATTTGTGTCAGATAGAAGTGGATATAGATATAATTTATCCCATTTGAAAAAAATATCAATTTTTGATAAATACTAATGATATTATACTTTCACAGTTTGATCAAATTTTATAGTGTTGGAATAAGAAACAAAACAAAACAAAAGGTTTTAAATTTTACATATTCTTCGAAGTACCTCTTTAGGTTTATAGTTAAGGCCTCTATAAAAGGGATTCCTAATCAAAATATTTCACCCATAATTAAAATAATGTAATGGAGAAATTTTATATGTTATTGGATGAAAAAAAGGGGTTTGTACATATGATTTAATGATAAAAGTGTGGGGGATTTTATAAGTATTGGTGATGACACACTTTCAAATTTTTGATAGGAATAAGGTGTACCAAAATTTTTAACCCGGAAAAAACTTCCAAAATTATTCATTATAGATACATTTATTTTATAAGGACTAAATATTTTTATAAATTTTTTATTGTACATTTTTTTGAAATTTTATTACTTATTATTTTATTTGAACCTCTAGTAAACTCGTTTTAAGTTTACATGCGACAATTTATTTTTACTATTTTTAAAATTTTATTTTGTCCTAAAATAAATATTAACATATTATATTATAATGAATAATAATTCTTAAAATTTGGAAAACATTTTTTATCCTCTATTCACATAAGTGGGAATATTTATTTTAAAATTAAACCCTCAGACACAATGATAAAGAAGTTTTCCAAAGAGAATATTTTCATATCTATGGAAGGGTTTAATAACAAAATTCTATATGAAATTGATTACAAATTCATAAACATGGATGATAAATATATAATTGAACTAATTTTAATTTTGACCCATTATAAAAAAAAAATTATATTATTTAAACGATAACGATGTTTTTAATGAAAGGTAGTATTTTTTATTATTTATTAAAAAATTCATATTTTCAATTAATTCTTAAAATTTCACAAATGTATTATTTTGAGATATATATTTCGAAAATTATATTTTATAAATCATTTCTAATTGAAAAAATTTAATAAATTTCTTTATCTCATAAAGTGAAATTAAAGTAATTTTTTAAGAAAAAATGTATTTTGGAGCATATAATGACATTATTAAAAATTCTGCTCATTTTTATCCGAATATTTTATTTATCTAAAACCATTAAAAGTAATTTGACAATTTTAGTAATTATATTACATAAGACCATGATTAATGATGAGTTCATAATGGTCATGATTAAATAATCACAGAAATAAAATATCGTGGTTCACTAAATCACGTTTCTCCATATATCCCATGATATTGATGAAATTAAATTTATTTGAAAAAAAAATCTCATAAAATATTGTGGTTTAATATTAAGAAAATAAATACATAGGAATAATCAAAATCCAAGTGGGTAATAACGACTTCATTAAAATCATGAAGGACCCTTCACACCGGTCTATCTTTCCAATCATTACACACTTTTCAGTAAGAATTATGTAATGAAATTACATGTGAGAATATTCTTTAATGAAAACCCAATAGTATCCTAAAATAGAAAAGAAACGATGAAGAAAAACACATTCATCATTCATTACACATACATAATTACATGAACATTCTATGAATCAAAAAATATTCCTTATTCAGAATCTATATTCCCATTCAATCAAACCTCTTATATCCTAAACTAGAAATTTTCTAAAATGGAAAAAGTTTTATGTTCATAAAGCATACTCAACATTATATTTTTGAAACATTCATGATATTAAAGCATCATGGAATATATCAAAATGTTTTCAAACATAAAAATAATAAATGAGACCATATATTGTGGAATGATCTTATTCATGTTATCCCTGAATTCTTTTCGATAATTATTCTATCCAAAAAAATAACAAGATACTCATACAACCAATATATTCTCTTTTAAAAATTAATTTCTATAATTTAATCAAATTAATGAATGATAAATTATCTAGAACGTATATTAATCAATTAAAACCTATAAGATCGTAATAAAAATTCAATTGGAATGTTAATACTTATAAATTCATACCAAATTTTCATTGTGATTGTCTTAAACAACTTATATTACTCATAGGGATTATGGCTACCTTCTTATTTTTTATGTGAATAAGAATGTAGAATAACCTGGAGACATGATAACTCTTTTAATTCATTTAGATTATTAATATTCAATATGTACATAGACAGATTAAGTTATGTAGGTATCATCTAAAATAAGGGAACTGATAGATTTAAAAAAAATATGTTCATGTTCTATTTTAAATTAATATTTTTTATTGGCAGGCAACCTATAAAATACTTTGTAATGATTAGTTAGAACTACTCCAACACTTGAGGAGAAGATGAGGGTGTCCTTATCTAATCCACTAAAAGATCATTCAACCCACAAGGGCATGAAAAATATTCTTTCTCATAAGAATCATGTCCAATTATTAATGATTTAATTCCCCAATTACTATTAAAAATGATATTATCACAAATTAGTTATATAAAAGTCACTCATCTATGATAATGGTCATTTTGTGTATTCTATCTGGGTATTTAGGCTATGGCATGGATCATATCAAAACCCAACATATTTAGTATCGTGATTCTACAATAATGATCGGTGTAATAAATCAATGTCCAAAATAATATATAGAAATTGAGAAGATACACATTCTTCCCCATGGGTGTACCATTACTTAAGAACTTATAAGAACACTTAATTATTCTAGTAACCTATTAACCTGTTGAGGAGATATAAATTAATGGTACAATAATGTTTCATAAAATTAATTATATAGTGTTAAATAAATCCGGACCAAACATAAAAATATATATATTCCACCTACAATATCAGAATTTTCCTAATAATAAAAATTAAATCTTATAGAGGCCACAACACAATACCAAATGGATCATGATTCTCCTGATTCACCAACACACTTGGGGTTATCAACCTCTATTGAAGTCTTCTATCCACATAAAATATTGATATTTCTTCATGCATGCATTGAGACTTAGAGATGAATCTCTTCATATGATCATTTATTCTAGATAAGTGAAAAATATTAATTGAAAAAAAGATAGTTATATATATTTTCCTCTTTCACCCACCCATACATTTCCTAATATTGGTATCTTGCAAAGAGGCAATAAAATAAAATATCGATTCATTGGATACTTAATCAATTCCAATGAATCTACCCCTGTACATAATTTCGATATACATAGAGTAATAAAATAGAACTACATTGCATATCGAACTATTCTATCTAGTTGTATTAGGAATAAGTATTCTAAATTATTCTTCTTTAATTCCCTTCTATATTATCATAGGACTATAAAGAAATACTATATAGGTAATGAGATCAATGTTCATAAAATGGAACATTATCTATGGAATAATTTTGATCTCATCCTTCTAATAATTTAGTAGACCGTTCCTTGATTAATGAAATTCATTGAAAATAATCATGGTGAAACATTAAGAATAAGAATAAAACAACATAATCCCCTACTAGAGATCCATGAACTCATGAGAATGAGCCAGCTTCATTCCGTCATGTATGAAGACTAGAATGAAAATGTCTTAAATGGGTATCTAAGTCATCACATCAAGTTTACGTACCTAAATCATAAACACTCAATACCATTAGGGTGATCCTTATACCATAAAGGTATATATATTAACACGTTTATCCTCTACGGTATCTAATGGATTGACTAAACTGTCAATTAATCACATCTATTCCCCCTCATCTTATCATCCTATATCTATCTATAAATCTTGGGGGATGATAGAGTTGGAATTGTGGTAATTGTGGTGAAATATTATACTATCCATGTGGGTTCCTCCACCTATAAATAGAATATATTATAAGAGTCATATCTAGATCGATTCTATAAATTAGGTTTCTATACAAAACATATAAGTGTTATCATTATTATCCCATTGTACAACAGGTTTCACAAGTGGTCTACAAAGAGGATTATCCTGAAATCGTTGGACTTTTTTTCAGGAAATATATTAACTAATCCATGAATTCTAATAGAATAAAAAATGAAACCACATGTTTTTTATCAATTAAGATATTAAAATGCTACAAAAAAACAAGGCATAACCTTCTCAGAACATCCCTACTCCAAATCCAATCCACTAATTGCTGTACATTTTTCAAAACCATATATATATATATATATATATTCAAGCTTAAAATTCACCATATCAAATAATATTATTCACATAATAATGAACCAATAGAAGATATTTAAATATTAACATGAATTTTATTTATTTAGGCTCTATCTACGGAATAAATAAATAATATGGAATGTGATCCATTATTTAAGATTATGTTGAATTAAAAAACACAATAAATATCAATAATAAATATATCATCTTCTTCTGAATCACCCAAGGTGAAAAAAATCATATATATCATACAATAGAAGGAGAATCAATTTAAAGATTTGTGGAAACTCAGATGTCCACTGTACTATTCTATCCAAACACTGATATAATTCTGATACTTGAGACCCAACAATATTATAATTAGTTAACAATATATAAAATACATGAAATTAATTGAATTTTATTAGATTTGATCCTACGATAACTTTTTGTAAAACCCCAACCTAAATCATTGTGTTATAGCCAAAATAAAACATGAAAACATGAAATAATCCCAAAAATCTATGGGCTTATTACTTGAGGAAAGGGGCAATATGGTCATAAAAGTTTGAATATTTATATGGAATCAAGTATACCGCATTGTATTTATTGGGTGAGAATAAAAAAATGAAAAATTTAATCCTCAAAGTAGAAACATACACAAAAATTAGTGACCAGTATAATAGTGGAATCAAATTCTAATCAGACAACCCATTAATAAAAATTAATTTTCTCTAGAAGAAGTGGATCAATATTTGAGATAATGATATATAATAAAATATAGAGGAATCCATCCATCTCAAAATCCATCCGTAAAATTCTAACATCATCCAACAATCCTAATCAACTACCCACCCAAGTCCCTTTAAATTCACTAAATAATAGTTCATAAAATAAAAATTTGGAAAGATTCAACCAAAAAGGATATATATATGAAAACAATATTGAAAAAAATAAAAGAGTTCATAAACATAAGTGTATATGTTATAATTATTAATGATACGAATTTATAAAATAACATATAAGAAACACATATATTACAAAATCGAGAAAATAAAAATTTGGTCGTAAGTGAAATTAACCACCTACTATAGCTATGCGTTGGAAAAAAATTCAATGAGATTATTAAAACTTCCCCCATGATGGGATATCACAAAAATAGATCCAATATATTTCACCTCAATGGGATAACCCTATCACATTCCAAAAAATAGGTGACATATCTCACTTAGAAGATATTTTATATGGCTCAACTTCCATATGCAGTTACTAAATAAATATGAACAAAATTTGAAAACAACTATACAAGATGAAACATTAATATCAAATAATTTCATTAATGATATATAAACTTCACAAATATATGTGTGGTAAAACATCATGAATATGTCTTTGGAAGCTGTAAACACACTGAAAATGTAATAATTAATTAATTAAATGTATTATGGACCCATACACATGTCAAATATAATGTAAAGAACTGATATAAATATTCACTAATGATATGGACAACCTATCACTGGTTCTTAATATTTGTATGATAAATTTCATTGTATGATTCTAATTTTATCACTCAATATGCTAGATACAATTCTATTTCACTAAAATTAGTATTATAGGTTCATTTTGATGATAGTATAACACAATGATGTAGGATACTGTCGTAGATACCTGATAAGATTCACTGATAATAATGTTATAGGTCCAAATGGTACAAAAACCCAAATTCACTGAGTCTATCAGACAATTATATAAATAATAATTGGTTACAATTTTACACAACTCCTAGACTACATGATATGACATGTACATCAATGAAAAAATATTCTTACAAAATGGGAAAAATATACAATTAAACTATATCTTTGGAAAACTCACCAGATTTGGAATCATGGAATCATACTATTTGCGTAGTATTATATAAATGATATGTCATGATATTAGAGATACATAAAATATTACAAGAGAGATCCTATGTTTTTTGGGGTTGTTGGGAGAATGAGATAATGATAAAATATGAGATTTTTTGGGTTTCTAAAAATATTTTACATATCCCAACAAGAAATATTGGGCCTTAAACATTTCCATCAGTTAGATTTTGGCTTCTTGGAATAGATTATTCACCCAAAGTACAATTCCATAAAGTTAGTGGAACCCACAAGCTTACTATATTTCTTTCTATATCTTTTCAAGCTACTCCATTTTCTAAACTCAATTTTTTACTAGAACCAGCATCTCAAACAACTCTAAAACATTTCAAAAAAAATTAAAAAATATATATAAACAAATATGAACAATATTATATTTAAAATACCACCAAAAGAAGAAATCACACCATTCTTATTTAGAATAATAATTAATGTACTCTAAAATATTTTTTCCAAATGTAAATAACTCAATCCTAATGAATTGTTTTTGAGTATACCATATACAAATTCTAGTGTGGTATAATTTATTAATACACTATTTTACATGGAAATATATCCTTTAAATTTTAACAATAATATATTATAAAATATATTATTGTTGGGTAATATTAAAAGAGATTGTGGGGAAAATTTATGTTTTGTGGAAATAATAATCTTTAATATATATATTTTCCTAAGTTAAAATATTGATCAATCATTGAATATCATTTAATTATTTTTAAGGATGTTTGTTTTGTGTACCCATGGTCTATTTTATTATCTACCATGAAAAATAATTTAAATATACATTTCCTAAAAATCAACATCAAATATAATATTTTTCCTCTCACTTCATTATATGAAAACATTAATAATGAAGATATCATGAAATATTTTCTTTAACCTCTTTTTATTGTAATTCATAACAGAAAATGAAATCCTTCATAAGTGTTTTTATAAAATGATGGTTTTCTATAGATATATCATAATAACTAACCCTTCTATTACATTGTAATTTAAAAGTCAAATCATATTGAGTATGTTATTTTACATAAGAGCTCCTAATTCCATCATACTTAGAAATAATTTTTCATAAAAAATATTAAAAATTTCTTGATTGTTAATGATTACCCTTTTAAATATATCTATCATTTTGATGTCATATATATTATAAAATTTAATTTATATAACACAATCCATATAAATAATCATTAATTAATGTAAATTAGTTTAATCTCATCTTTCTAAAATATAATAACATTTCCCCTTTTTCTAGAGACTTTACATGGAGGTAGCTTAGGATAATTTTTCATAATTAAATAGAATATACCAATTATAATGAATAATATTCTCAAGTTCCTAAAATTGTTTATAGTATTAATAAATGTCATTTTTTTAGTCTCTAAAATTCAACTTAATTTCATGAATCATGTGGTTGTTGGAATAATTTTCAACAATATTATCATTCATTAAATGAATATTAATTTTCTGTAATTTAAATATTTTTTTAAATAACATCAAACCAAAATCTAAAATCATATGATTTATATGAAATTTGTTATTAGTATATTTTTTGAATCATATGATTTGAAAGACCAATTTTTTGTTCAATCCTCATTCGATATTTTAATAGATATAAGAAACACAGATAGTTTAGAAAACAAACACATTAAAAATTTTAAAATATATATTATGAAATCTTTATTCCTTTTGTATAAAAAATTGTAAATTTTACTAGAAAGGAGTAACCTATTGAATTTTCCAAAATTAATGAATCAAATCTTACGGGGGTCACTAATAATTTTTTTCCTTACACATGATATTTGATGAGAATCATTAATTGGGAAAATATACTGGATTAGATTATTATGGCCCATAAAAGTGTTCAATTTAAATAAAAACTATAATGTATCATTTTACTCAATTATAAAATCTCATTATTTTGTTTCATTAATTATAATCATATACACATTATTATATGGATAAGGTTTATTATTAATAAAAAAAATATAGGGAAACCATTTACCCAGACACATGACATGACACACCAAGGCATGAAGGGTGATTCTAATTCCCACTGGAATGAAATTGGTTCTCAAGTCTCCTGAAATATATTTAAGGTTTTTTACTAACAAATAAAGATAAAATATTATTTGGTAATAGTAAAAAGTTAAACATCCAACATATGAGGAATAATGAATCAATTAAAATAATAAACATAAAATAGAAATAAACACATGATAATGTAGAAAATTAAATATAACAGAACAAAGAT
This sequence comes from Viscum album, assembly GCA_963277665.1. Taxonomy (NCBI): domain Eukaryota; kingdom Viridiplantae; phylum Streptophyta; class Magnoliopsida; order Santalales; family Viscaceae; genus Viscum; species Viscum album. The sequence continues at coordinate 1,891,501,071 of OY728132.1, forward strand.
GCCAATAAAATAGTTCAAAAATAAAAGAATAAATGTAAAAGGGATCGGAAAAGATTGATAAATATCCATTAGTGATCACGATTTACTCATCACATCCAACTCAACAAACTATAGATGGACATGAACCAATGATACAGAGTAAATATGGTTATTATAAACATATAAATTTTTTCTAGATATGAGTAGTAAAAATTACACCATATGTAACATACTTCCATTATTAATGAAATTACATTACTAAAATATTTTATAAAATAAAATATTCAAACATAAAAAATTTTGATTTCATAATCTTTAAAAAAATGAATGTCTTTCAAGAAATAGATTCTAATGAACCAACCAATTTAAAAAAAATGGACATATATGTGAATTTTAAATATAGTATATCATATAATTAATGTAATACATTTTTATCCATGAATATCAATCAAATGTAAAACTAAAACATAATTACAAATTTGACAAGAAAATTTATTTTATAGAATAAATTTCAAGGAAAATCTCATTATGAAAACTTATTTTATAATTTTATAATTATATTTTACCTTTTTAAAATAAAAGAAATTTTTTTTCCATAAAATGTTTTTATATAATTTAGCAGATTAAATGGTTTAAATAAATTAAACATCAACACCAAGACATCAGTAAGATGATATCCAGGGATAAAATAATATAATTGGGTAAATAAAAAATATTTATTGGTTGTATCAATTAAAATCATGAAAACCTTCCACCTTATGTGTTTTTAGAAGAACCTATCATCCATTGAACTATCTATGTGCTGTAATAAGAATGATCAAAAATTGGAGAGTTGATATTTAAGTGAACTATATTGATGTTATCACATCACGACAATTCCCTTCAAGCTAAGAAAGATAAAAAAACCATATATCTTATATTTCTATGATATTAAGGAATTTTGTTCACCCAAAGTAACCAATACCACAAGTGTTCCAATGATATCAGAGTATAAAACCACATAGATTATATATCCCACTACTTTATTCGAGGGGTTTACCTTATGCAGGTCACCAAATATATTTGGTGAACTCCCAAAAAATAGAGGAGAACTTAAATAAACCACAATAAATATAAAACATAAAACATTTTAGAAAACCCATTACTCACATAATAAACCCTCACAATTAAATTCACCAAAAATAATTATACATAATATTCATATAATATATATATAGGAAAATCATTTTTCTATGGTATCATAGGCCCCAAATTCTATAATAAAGATTCAGCACTCCTAGAAGGTCTCACAAATTTATAAAATTACATTTTATGAAGATCAAGTTAGTTTTTCAAAAGAATATTTTGGAGGTAAGTCAAATACCCAACAATTGAAAATTATATATTTTAAATGATCCTTAAAAGACAATTATTAATTTTCACAATCAAATACATGTTTGAAATTAATTTTTTCCCATAAAATATCTTTTGAATTTAATAAATATCACTTTGAAGTAAGTAAAACTAGAAAAAAATAATCTTGAAAATAATAGTATCTCATTAAATAAAATTCAACCCAACATGGATCCCAAAAACATCATAAATAATTTAAACCTCTAATGGTCAACTATATTATATCTAAAAACAACTCTATAAAAAATCACCCACACGTTTTTAAGACAAAACCATTGATGAGAGACCATTTAGACCAAAATATCCTTTAAAGGCCACTATCATTGTTTAACAACCCTATATAATTTGTTCTATGTTAATAAAATTTATTAAAACAATTTAAAACCCATTAAAAACCACCATTGGTTCATAATATTAATGAAATTTCATATGAAAATATTTTCCAAAGGTATAGAAATCCATTTTCAGATGACCATTGAGAGTGAATCCACGATCCAAACAATAACCCATTTATGAATCATTTATTTCCATATAATGGCTTATAATACACTTGTAAAATCATAAAATCCTCATTAAAATATTAAATTATTTTTATTACATTAATAATAAGTAATTTCCATAAAAACACTTCCAAATTTTAAGATATTCCCTATAAAACCTATCACCTTCAATGATGAACACCCAAAATAGACAGGAAACATCATACTATATATTTGAAATCCCATATAACCATCATTATAAATATTATAAAACATAATATGAAGATGATCAGTGATCAAGATTCATTATATTGAGAAATCATGATAGACATGACATGGGAACTAGAGAGGAGAAGGAATGATTATGGAATGATGGATATCTAAATCGAAAATATTTTTTATTTTTTGAAAATGAGATTAATATTTATAAGGATGGTGGATGATATTAAATTTAGTGAGAAAAATATAACGAAAAATATGGAAGAATAATATGTGCACTGGGAAACCTTGTAATTGAAATGTGTGAATGGAAGAATCTCTATTTTAATGAAAATTGTAAGTCCTCACATATTTTCTAAAGAATATCAAAAACTCTACACAAAAAATGATATGGGAAATACCTAGAAAAATCCATTTTACATGGTTTATATATGAACCCCAAATAATTTGAAAAAAATTTCTTAAAGAGTGAAAAAATGTAACATGATGTTATATATTTGATTTCGATGCTTATCACATGGTTTTCATGACCATTAAAAAGGTGTGTTCCAATAGTTTGTGATAAAATTGAACCCTCCTATATTCGATAATAGATCTTATGGTTAAATGAAACTCATGACCCATCATATTTAACCAATCTGTGTGCCTCTAAAATGAACATTATATATGGGTTCCTTGTTTCCATGTAAGAGACTTGTTATGGTTTACCCCATACTATACACTATAACTATTCTCCATAAAAAATAAAAATTATTCCATGTTTAATGGAAATCATATTAGAGACATAAATAACTGAATATAAAAAATTATATGAAATATATGGTGATATTATCATTTTTGTATCACATTTCTCCCTATCATGCCTCATTATTCTCCCAGAAAATCCATTATAAAAATAAGAATAATGTTGAAAGGAAAATTAGTATCCACTTTATAATAAGTGGAATGTACATGTAATGATAATGTTGATACCAAGACTATGTTTATATTAAAAATGGTCTAATATCCATAGGAAATACTAACATTCAAAATCAATTACAAATACTATAGGGAAGAACAATTCAAAAGAATCAAATGATGAAATCTATCATAGAGAGACCAAATAAGAGTTTCCCAACCATATAGAATTGATTCATTTTGAGAATATCAGAATAATAACAACAAATTATTTTTAACTAATGGAATAATGAATCTAAAAAACATATATGAAACCAAATTTTTCCACAATGAATTAATGTCCAAAAATGATATCATCTCTATGAAGTAGGAATGATGCATTAACAACATTTATGATTCAAAAATGATATAATACATAAGATTAAATAATCAGGTAAACAAAATTACCCACAGCCATAACACACACAAAAATAAAATGGTTATGAGAAATGGTATCCAACAAATAACTACATATACAAATATATAAATATATATTAATGAATAAACTCAGTAGAAAATTAAGTGATGCATCTATATCATTTGATATCATTGCAGAAAAAATATTGATTTATGACCAAATACCATATTTACCAACTAATTTTAAACTTGAAAAGTGTAAAAATAACACATGTATATGGATAATATAAATTAGAATCATAACCTTAATATTTTCTCAAATTACACATCCATTGAAACTCTATGTAGAAATAATGACCCAAAAACCATTCGTGTCTCTGACTAATATATTGTACAATTAATGTGTCTATATAACAAAGAAAAATTAAGGAGTCTTGTAAAACTTCAAATAATACTTTTATCAAGAACATTAAACCAACAGAGCATCCATGGTGTATCAACCATGACCACAATAACCTAGAGATGTCACCTTCTACATACATTATAAAAAGATAAATGTAATCACATCATGAAGGATAGAATAAATTATTTGTCTTGGTAATTTGTTGACACACTTGATCTGAACACAAAATTTGAATACTAAAATTAATAAAAAACATTAAATTTCGAAAATAACATTATTCCCTCTAGAGTATTCATTCTTATCTATTACTGTATACTTCATGGAATCATGGGGAACAAAAAATAAAGTAAGGTTGAGAAAAATTACTTAGTAGTTATTCATTAATGTTTAATAAATCAAAAATCCATAAGAATAAACAATATTCGAAGGTAAATAACTGAACACAATTTCCATTTAAGTAAATTTAATTTGTGAATTGATAAGTAATAATAAATATAGAAAGGTAAATAAAAAAACACATGACATTTAATCAATAAGTGAAAATCAAATTCATACAGTGATAATTTCATATAGAAAATATATTGGATAGATATAAATGAATATTTAATTATGGAAATGCTTATTTAGTGGACTCTACTTAACCCATGTACATGATTCCTTAATCATAAATAAATTTCACATGATGTTTTAAAACATACTAGGTAAGACCCAATTAACTAGGGCTAGACAACTTATTATGCCAATGAAAAATAAATGCATCGAGGGGATATCTATAATTGTGACCCACCCAGGGAATAAATATTAAAATAATTCCTAATATATATACTAATTTATTTTATTCATAAACTATGTGACTTATGAAATATCTGTAACAAGTAAATAATATAGATTTATCAATATTTCCTGATATAAACAAATTAAATTTAATGTAAAACATCGTATATATAGATGATATATTATTTTAAAAATAAACATATCCATGATAAATAATATCGATATTTCGAAGAAATTTAATGTTCAATGATCTCATGAAAGTGAATAATTTAGGAGGAATTTAATGACTACAAAATAAAACAAGGAAGTGAATAACAATACTATCTTTAGTAAAAATAATTTTTACCCGTACATGGGTAGAATAAGGATGGAATCAACATAAAACCATTGCAGTAATAGTAATTGGATTCCATAATATATGATTATAATCAGGATAAAATGATTAATAAAAAATATTATTGTTCATAATGTCCTTATAAATTTGAAAAACATTTTCAAAAATTTTTTTATTAAAATTACATTTAAAACAATTTTTTTTAAACATATTCTTTTAAAAATAATAATTAGGATTAAACAATGGAATTAAAGATTGTGAGTAATTGTGTAAATGTTATAAATGTAAAAAAAAAATTCATTTTCCACATAAAAAAAATGTGTGTAATGTTCTTTGATCATTAAATGAAAAACACATTCCTTTACCAGTTTTAGTAAAATCCATTGGTGAGAAAAAAAATATTACTTTGAAAAACTTCTATAGAGATTGAAAATTAATGAAAATTTATTTGATAAAATATATTTATATTTTTTAAAACATTTTTGGAAACATTTTTAGATAAAATTTTTCAGGAATAAAACATATTTTCTATTATAGAGATAAATGATGTTTGAATTCATTAAAAAAATTCTAAAAACTTTTAAGTACCAAAGAGTGGAATAAACGGTACTCTTAAATTGAAATATCATGAATATTAAATGGATAAGTAAATTAAATTGAATTTTTTAAAGTCGGTTATATAATACCTTTTAATTAAAATCTGTGAGATAATAATCTCAATTAAAATGTGATTATCATAAAATTGAAATGAGAATTAATAAATTCATTGATTCTGTGTCTAAAAATAAAATTTCATAAAACATGTTTATATAAAATATAAGGTAATAAAATGTTATTATACATATAGACTTATCATTAAAGATTAAATAAATTAGAATATTATCCCAATGAATAGAAATTATGTTAAGAAATACCCTACAACTATGTAAGTTTTATAAAAAAACCATTGATGAAATTATAAAAATTTAAATATAAAATACCATTAAAACATAATTATTCATGAGTTTTACCACCATATTAATAGTTCGTACACTATGTAAAATAAATAATTTCCATAACATTACAATATCTCTCAATGAAATGAAAGTGAGATGAAGTCTCTTACTTAATACATAATTTTGGTAGAAATTAATTTGACCTCATGTATATTGGTTTAAAAATGTTATTAACTTATAGAAAAACCATATTAATACATATAATATCATATATTTCCATTTATAACATCTTATTTCTCAATCATTAATAATGTTTCATTATTTTCTTTGTTTCAGGTGCTAATTTATATTATTTATTTTTCATGTTTTTCTATGAATGTTTATCTTCCATAACATAATATTTTGGTATATCCTCTCTATAATAATAATAATTACTTAGTTTTAATATTTATAAAACAATTTTACTTTTAAAATAAATCATGAATGATGTCTCAAATAGAATATGTATGTTTTGATCATGGAGATGGTAGGTCATACGTAGACATGAGTAATGTTTCCATTATTAATCGATCATTTTGGAATGTTGGAAAGTAATAATTTAATTTTAAATAATTATAATAATATAATTAATACCATAATATATACTTATATATTTCGTACATGCTGTGTAGTGATGAAATGAGAGTCAAATCGCTTCTTGAAGGTTGTAGTCCACATGTACATGAACTATGTTGTCGTCTTTATATGAGTGAAAGGGAAAAATGGATATATAATGACTTTAAAGAATTATTAATATTATAATTATTTTATTTATTTTGTATATAATTATTATTTTTATCATTATCACTTTATTTTTGAATCATTATTGAATGAAAAATACAATGACTCATGGGGCGGTTGACCGCATTACACACGACCAACATTATTATATATTATAAAAAATAGAATGTAAAAATATATATATTATATAGTGACACCATAGGTTTAAATATGCTATAAATTTCATATATATATATATAATTTATCTCCAAAATCATACCCAACCCTGCGTGGTGAAAAGGGAAAAATAGGAAACCTCGGTTCAGGAGGCGGTAGTTCATCACACACAAAAATAATGATTTCTCAAACAATTTGATGGAATTAGAGATTATTTTTGGTAACTAAATAATTATAAAAACATTTTTTCCATGGAACATAATGAGGATATTATATAATAATGGAATAAAAAAATTTAATGTGGTGGGGAATGAATTAAAATAAAGAAGCTTGTTCATGAAAATTACTGCTTCTTCAGGTATCTGTCGTATATTTACAACCAAGATTGAATATGTTGTATTTGTGATAAAGATGAGGATTATATGATGAGGATAAGATAATATTTTATGTTATTTATTTTTGTTATTTTGAAATCTGATGGGTTCTGAGGGTTTCATGAAGAGCAGAGATGTGGTGGATTTTTATAAGTTGGGGAGAGGACACAAATTATAATTTTTTAAAAGAAATGAGTAGACCCACATTTTTTATATTTTGCAAGTAACCCAAATGGACTATTAAAGATAATTAGAGGTATAATAGACTAAATATTCCCCGAAAATTATCTTTATAAAAGTGTTTATTTCATTTTTATGCGAATATTATTTTTGTAATCCCATGATAAATAAATTTTTACCTTAACTGTTGTAGTTAATTTTTACTACATTCAATGTTCTTTTCAGTAAAATATTAAGTCAACATTTTTAGAAATATTAAATTATTATGATTGAAATTATTGAATAGATTATTAATAAAATAAACTGGAAAATATTTATTTAAAATAATCCTCAAAACATGATGAGAAAGTAGGTTTTTAATTTGTAAATGGTCAAATTTTTATAATGTTTTTATATCCCAAATCAATATAAAAATAATAAATTTGGAAAAATTTGGATAAATATCTATATAAACGAACAATTTTGACTTCAAAACCAATTAAAAATATAATTTATAATTTTAATTTTTTTATATAAATATTTAGTTTTCAAATAAAATAAAATATTCTTTACTATTTATCAAAAATTAAAACATTTCATAATCATATTATAAATTAAAACAAATATAATTTTGGAATATTTTTTTTAAAATTAATTTTATTTTTTAAAATAAATTTTGATTTTTTAGAAATATTTTTATATTACGTGAGAAAATCAGTACAAATTCATTTTTAAGAAAAATAATGTTTTTCAAGAAAACATTTTATTTTCTTTTGAATGAATGATTTTTTTAATAATAAATATATAATGAATAAACAATTTGAAAAATACATAATCTTAACATAGTAAATCCTATTAATTCTTATCATTCAAGAAGCTAGCCAATAACATTAAATTAATTAATAATATTAATATTGTATTTTTATTCGATAAATTTCAGCCTTGCATGAAACACAAGAAAAACTCATTGTTGTGTGCTTTGAAATCTATATAATATTTTTAATTTATTTAATATATTAAATATATCATAAATTTTTTGGATGTCATCTTACATTATACACATTTTTTTCATGTTAAACGCACTATCGAATATGATGTGCATATTTTAGTATTTTAGGTTGTTACACATGTATAACCACAAAAAGAAGAGACCTCATTTATATGACACTCTAAAATGTTTGACAATGACTCCAAAAAACAGTCAACCACCCAAAAGACCAAGGTGATCGATACATATCAATTAACCAATCCATATATCCAAAATTCACATTGGATACTCTTCCAAATGAATCTATTATCTAATACTGCCCCACACCCGCAAAAAGAATAAGGACGCACATCCATCCACATAGTGACCAAGATAAATCCATGAACATAGGATATGATCCCATTATATAATACAATAAAAAATTACATATACTAATCCAAAATTTATTCAATAAATAAAATGAATAATAGAATGAAATAAGTCTTGTTTCCCAAATCTTGTAAAATGGACTCAAACTATATGAATGGATAAAGTTTGAAAAACCAAACAAACTTGGAAACATGTGTTCTAAAAAATCAATTCACTGAAAATGAGAACATTCTAGATGGAATGAAATATATTATTGAAAAATATATAAACCATGAAAATCCCCAAAAATAATTAAATAAAATCATTTTCATTAAATTCCCATTCCCCTCAGTGAATTACCAAAAAAATCCATTTCATTTAGAAATATTCAATATTATTATAAATCATGAACCCCATAAGAGATTAGTAAAGCATATTCATTGAAATATAATAAAAACACTTCCCATTTATAGATAATTAAATAAAATAAATACATATGGAAAATCACAAAATGGGGTTCCAAATATAATTAATATTAAATAACCAATGGGTTTGAAATAAAAAGTTTCCTTGGTAATATAAAAAAATAAAAAGTTTAAAAAATCCCAAAATATTTTTAAATATCTAATTTCATTTTATCAATATTACCTTAGGATAAATCCAAAAACAGAAATTTTTACCTAAAATTTAATAATGTTTTAATAATTGTGTAAATGGATTCTCTAAGGATTGATATTATTTTCAATAAATATTGCACATTATTTAAAAAAATAAAAAATAATCACACCAATAATGAGATGTACTACATTTCTAAAACCTTATCATATACTTGTCCCAAGAAACATGTTAACACAAAAACCAAAATTATTGATCAATTAGTATTGGTTTAAACAATAAATCAAATTGGATATAAAGAAATTATTTACGTGATATCATGGTTTTGTTTGCCATGGGACAATCCTAAAATAATCCATATTACATATTTATGATCAAGTAGCTGGTCACTTAATTATTTTAACAGTCCTTGAAATCCAACCCCATGTAATGAAACTACATTCACTACTCATCCCAATATCCAATTGTCTCGAAAGGCTACTGATACTATGCCAATGGAGATCACAAATCAGACTACTATAACTCTAGAAAATTATTATATTCAAAATTCAAATCCCACTACCCATTGAAATTTATGTCTCATCATGAAATATGTTTATTTGAAACCCCAACTGAGAAATCTATGATTAGATATCATTTATAACGAAATAGCTTATAGTGATATTAAATTAGACACCCAACTCATCAGGCATTTATCACGAAGGGAGTTATTGGTCCTCATTGGATGGAAACATGATTATCCATCTCATGAAAACTATTTTGGTGATGGTTTCTCTCTTTGATATCAATGTAAACTAAATAGGTACACTATGCTTAAAAGAGAATTTATAGTGGTTTATACCTCCACTAAATAGTTTCATGTCATTTTGGTAAAATCACTATTAAATAATTTGCTGGAAATCATTTTGGGATAATTTTTCAAAGCCAATAAAAAAAACTTTAGTGTTGTGTTTTTGAAATCAATAAAATTTTAAACTAGATGTTTCAAAAAATTCATAAATCATTTCATAGTGGATAAATTTTTTAATTTTTTTAAAATTTTTATTTATAATATAATTGAAATTTTATTATTTTATTAACTAATTATCCAATTTTAATTTTAATTTAATTTTAATTTTTTAATTTTTTAATTTTAGTTTTTGTGTTTAATTAATATTTTTTTCATTTTTTTCATTTTTTTATTTATCTATTATTAAACATGAATGTGAACATTTAATACATGCCTTTTCCATATTTTTGGTGTGGAAACTCTACGTTGGGTGATATTTGAACCTCTTAAAAATTAGATATTCTACAAAGAGTTTACCACTATAGCGGGCTCTTCAGGTGATGAAAAAATAGTAGTTAATAAGCTTATATATATAGACAGAGAAAATAGTACAGATTAGATAAATATGCACTAAATAATTATTAATTAATAGTTTATATTATATAATTAATTAATAATAGTTAATAATTAATAATTCATAAATAAAAATAAACTAAAAAATAAAAAATAATTAAACAATACAGTAATAAATAGAAAAAAATAATAAGATAAAATAAATAAGAAATATTAATTAATAATTAATAAATATTCAATATTAAATATTAAATAATCATTATTATTAGTAAGTAGTAAAAAAAATATTATATAAATAATTAATAAATAAAAAACTAATTAAATAACAATGTAATATATGATTAAAAAGCAATAAATTATTATATAATAAATAATAAATAATAAAATAAGATTAAATAATTAATATATATATTTTTAATACCCTGACACTAGTATCATGGATATGGTGCCTCACTTTATTACATTAGTACTACAAACAACATTTAATATCCCAAAGTAATGAATAATATAGTATCTTATGAAAGCTTGATATAATTATAAGTTATAAATTATAACTAAAAAAGAATTAGAACATATAAAATCATGTGGAAACACCCGTAAACTAATAGATTATTCCACCAAGCCATTTATAATATACATATTAGAAACATAGGGGAAAATTAAAATAATAAAGGTGTGAGCTCAAAGGCTCAGTTAGGCTAAAAAAATAAAGCATATGTTTTCATAAATAAACATAAACCACACAACACTGTGAATAAATAAAGACACATGCCATTAGAACAGAATCCTTAACATTATATGGTGGGAATAAATAGTTATTAAATAATGACATAAATATTTCTAGGAGAAATAAACTTAACAATAGATATTATACTAGATAAATAATCACATGGTCTATCAATTAATAGTATCATAATATGGTAATGTATAATTAAAGACATCATAAACATACCATGAAGGCTTAGGCTAAGGCATCATACATAAATGGGTAAAAATTCTGTCTTGTTAGTTTCGTGAGACCTACAACTACATTTAGGGTCCATAGTGGGCCCAACTAATCCCGTATTAAGTCTAATGTATTACTCATATGAAAGTGGTGAAACACAATCTTGATATAAAATTATATTGACATTATAATATGAAATGTTAACAACCTACCCTAATAATTAACATAATTAAAAAAAACATCCATAGTAAAATAGTGAATTGTATGAAGATAGAACATCCCCATAAATAATCATAAAACATTCAATAAAATCTGGTAGATCATAATATAAGAGATCAGTTTTCATAAATCATAATATTCAACACAGGCCATTGAAATATATGTAAATAATCTATTAAAATCATTGAGAAATTCTTGGGGGAAATACCCTTTTACATTAGAAATTATAATTCTTCTATAGAATCATTTATATTTTCCATAAAATTAGATTATAAACACTTATATCTTAGAATTGATAAGTTATTGATAGTTAAATTATGTTAATGGTATAAATTATGTCTCGTTGAAGTGAAAACTTGTAAAAAGGGTTATTATGTAACATTAGAAATGGTCCACTTCAGTTTGGTTTAATTGAAAATGTAATAGACAATTTAAAGAATAAAAATATATAATTGTTTACAGAAATCCAAAAAAAATCTATGATAGTTTTTCATGAAAAAAATGATTTATTTATAAACATATTTCGATATTAATACAATTTTTAGAGTTTAAATGAAAATATCTAAGAAATTGGGATGTTTCCTTTAATTGAGCTTTCTAATCAGGAGGAATTGAATAGGGATCCTTGTAAAACAAGTATTTTCTCATATAAAGTGATGAAATTATTTGGATAAATGATTTTGGGACATATCAATCACATTTAGAGTAATTTTACAAAACTAGTAAAGAATTGCATTTGGGTAGAGAGAGAGAAAGCAATACTCGAATGAAAAATGGAGGTGTTCAGAGAATCCCTTACCTTATGTCCAAAATAATACTACATTTGTACATAACATCATCATTATTGATGTTAGATTCAATAATAAATTCATTTAGAACCTATTTAAAAAATAAGATTTCCTATTTTTTTATTATGGTCATTTATGGTCTTTTTGATGAGTTATAAGATTCAATTTCATCATTACAACGTGTTCATTTCCTTTGTTTTTATGATACATTAACTTGTATACATGTATGAAAGATCATATGAAATGGGAATTGTTATCCAAAATTAAAATTTTATGTTATTAATTAACATAGAAAATATTTAATTTAACCACATATCTTTTTATATATTACGATGATACATGAGGTAAAATTATATTTATAATCATTTGGATTTTTCTGAGGTTTTTCAATCATCACGCACTAGTTTGGTTTTATTAATAAATATTAAGTATATATACTAGTTATAAAATATAGAATTAGTGATAATATAAATATAATAAAAAAAATTAACCAGGAAAATGAATTAATGATATGAAATGTTGGTAGTTTTAGAAAACCAAAATTGGTTGCCCAAGCTGGTGGTGAATCAACACCTCACAACCGATGTCTTTTTAGAATGAAAAGTTGAAAAGAAAATAATTCAATGTGGATATTAAATTATCATAATAAATTTCTATTATATATAAGATAATATATTTATCATTCATGTTTAGGTAGACGCGAAAATGAAATTATAACCAATGAAAATAAATTGGAGAATGTAAAAGAATGAAACATGATTTTACCTCTTGAATTCCTCTCATTTAAAACCCCCTTAAGGAAAAATAAATTTTATTAGAAAAAACAAAACGTGGGATATAATGTGGGGAGATTTATTGGGAATAAAATAGACAACATTCAATTTTTGGAGGTGTGAGTAAAATAGGGTGTAAAGGGTGGTATTTCTAGTGAAGGAGAGGGTGTTTTTTTATTATTTTTATTGATTATTTTATTATTTTGGATTTAGAGTATCTATGGTATTAAATTTTCAGTAAATATATTAAAATAATAACATACATATTTATAATATTATTTTACACCATACGTATATCATCTATGACTCATTAATTCATGTATTTGTGAAATACTGTAAATTATTGTATTTCACTATACACATAAATTTAACTATTTTTGAGAAATCCAAAATAATTCACCATAACCATTTTTATATTTTTAAAATTAAATATTCCAATATATTTTATGAAAATAATTTTTTATATATGAGAAAAAAATTAAATAAATTCATCTTTTACCAGAAAATATCTATTTTAATATTATAATCGATTTTATAAAAAATTTCAAATTTTACTTATGGTCTCATAAAATTATTATTTAATTATAAAAAGTATATTAATTTTATAAATCTATTTTTTGAAATAATATTCTCTAATAAGTCAGTGTATTAATTAAAAAATTTTAAATAAATATTTATGTTTGAAAATAATACCAACACTTAATTTATCATTTTTAAATCATTTAATTACATATTCCATGATATAAATATACCATGTTCTTATTTATAAGCTTCCTAAATTTTATTTATAAATTCATAGGAGAACATTATAATATATTTGTCATATTAATATTATTATAGATCACATTACTATTCCAACATTCATATTAAATAGAATATTATTGTATTAAAGATATTGTTTCATGATCCGTAAATTATCGAAGAGGTTAAATTTTAAAAGTGACATACCATAAAATCATGTGGTGTTACGTTCTCCACTCAAAATAATATTATCATATAAATTTCCATAATTTTATCTCATAAAAATATTTGAGTAGTAATTCCTCATAAATTCATGAGATTCCAACATCGACTCATTATTTGTTTATTCAATATAACATTTAAAACCATGTTTTATGATTCCTCAACACATACACTCTAGTGGCCAAAATCTTGATAGCCTATTCATAGTAAAATAATCTAGTTTCAAATTCTATTCCTTCAAAAATAAGGACATGAATTTGCTCAAAGATGTAGATCCTTACCAAAGATATGTTGAATACATTGTGTACATTAGAATGGTTAGGTAGAGTCAAAAAATTATGAGCCATAACTCATATTATATCAATGATTTAAAAAGGTCCAATGTACCTAGCTCTTTTTTTCACTTGGACTCTATATATTATAAAACCCTTCCATGAATCCAATTTGAAGAAAAATTGATCTCCCAATTGAAATTCCTGATCCATTCTTTGATTATCATCATAACTCTTTTTCCTACATTGAGAGGCTTTGAAATAGATTTCAATAGTATTTAGCTATGTTATTGTTTCCTACACAAGTTTTGTACCTATAATTTATTTTCAATAACATTATCAAAAAAACGTTTTTTAATTACATCTCTTTCTATAAAATGATTCATATGTTTCCTTTTGAATCCTTGAATAAAAAAATATTACAATAGAAAAACTCTACAAAAGATAAATATTGATCTGAAATACCATTAATGTCATGTAAAAATAAAAAAATGTCCTATAATACAATAATGTCTATTTCAGACTACCCGTTAGTTTTTGGTGGATTACATGTACTCAAGTTAAGCTCAATTTCCAAAAATTTATGAAGAATATTCCATAATTTCTATATAAATTAAGGATCACAATTAGAATGAATTTAATAAAGAGCCTCATGAATTATTACATCTTCATTAATATGGATTCATGCATGGTTTTATCATGTAAAAACCTCCCACATATTGTGAAAATCTATTTAAATGAAAATTTAATCCATATTTATCAATATTGAATAATTATTTCTTGGAGTTTGTGGTAATAAAGTGAAAAAATCCATAGTATTTTCATCCCATTTATATTAGGAATAGGATTATGTTTCATGATTGCTTGAGGATGTTACCTTTTAGCATTCACCTATTGACAGACTGAACATCTATATATATAATTAATAATCTCATCCTTTATATTATGCAACTAGAAATGTTCCACCAAATATCTATACATATTAGTGCTACCAAGGTGTATAGAGAAATTTGAGAAATGGGAATCATCCAATAACACCCTTTTTAGCTCATTAATAGTGGAAGCACACATCTTCTTCCAAAATTTAAAAATTCAATTTTCGTACATGTTATCTTCCAAATTCCCATCATTTAAATGTTCATGTTTCCTTTGAAAATTATCATTATTATACTAATAAAATTTAATCTATTCCAATAAATAAAGCTCAGAAATCAATTTCAATAGTAATAAAGCTTCACCTTCCTTTATAAATCACATATATGTCATTCCTAGATCCAAGTACTTAGGATCCTAATAAATCCCCATTTTTCATAACTCAATTATCATTCTCAATGCATAAACTACCTTAGTCCCCTTCTTTTGGTGGTAGTGTTTCAAAAAATCATAATCTGTGTGTATCTTGATCCATATCATTTTCCTTATGTTGACCTATTTTTGTGAAAATATATATTTCAATATATTGTGATCTATATATATCTCCCATATTTCACCAAAGATATAGTTTCTCCATATATTCAGATAAATGATTACGACTGCTAACTAAATATCATGAGTTGGATAGTTCTTTTCATGAATTTTTGACATTCATGATGCATAAAAAAACTCAATTATTATTTATAATGACACAACCAAGTCCTTCCTTTTATGCATGACTATAAATCTAAAATCTACAATTTCTCAATGAAAGAGTTAGGATCGGAGCTGTCGCCAATCTTCTCTTCAATTATACAAATGATTCTTCAAATTATTTGGACCATACCAACAAAACCCATTTATAAGTAAATGGGGATTAAAAGATAGAAAATCAGGTAAAATTATGAATAAAACACTAATTGTGACCTATTAAACCAATGAAACAGTGTTCCTCAATTATGATCATTGATGTAGTCCAATCATGAACTTCTATTGTTATCATATGATCAACTGAGATTCAATCCTTAGAGATGACATATCGATGAAAAGAAATTGTTTGATGCTAGAATTCATACTATCAAAACATCCCATATATATCTTTTATTCTAATATTATTCAAATTTATACCAAATTGGTTCTCATGATCTTTATAGATTTTAGGATGCATCAATATATCCTTATTAAATATCAAAAAATAGTCATCATATTCCTTGAATACCCTATTCATTAAATCATTAAAAACATAGGGCACAATAGTAAGTCGAAATAGAATTACAATAAATTTGTAGTCTCCAAACCTAGTTCAAAATGTGGTTTTTCGAAGTTATTCCATATTTACACAGAAATGATGATTTCCACATAGAATATCATTCTTTGAAAAAGAATTCAACATTGGGAAGTTGTAAAGATAATCAGCAATACGAGTCCATAAATAATTAAAATCATAAAAACATTGATCTCTATATTGAAAATGCACAACCTCATAGATCCATCATTGTATTTAACAAGAAGAAAAGCCCCCCCCCCCCTAATGCTAGACACTAGGGACTATTAATCCGTTATCACTCAATTAATTTAGTTGATTCTTTAACTCTATTAAATTCACCAATAATATTAAAAATGTATTCTTTAAAAAATTCCATTCAACACGAATTAAGTCATTAGAAAACAAAACATATCACTCTAGAGTACGTACATGTAATTCCATGAGAAATCCATCAATTTATTCATTTATAATAAGAAAATCCTAAATTTTAATATTTCTTTCCTCATCCCTAGAAGATATTTTCTCTCCTTCCGCATGAATTTAATTTAGTAAAGCAACTAGATGTGGATCCATATATTACCCATGTGATGATGTCTCCCATGTAAAGAAGTGAAATTCCATAACATCACCAAAGATCATAATTTTCTTCTATTTGAAATAAATTTTGGAATTATATTTCTATACCCTATCCATTATTGGAATTATTTTAAAATTAACCATAATTATAATGGTAAAATAAAAAATTAGAAAAAATTTACGTGTATTAATAAGGACTTCTCGACACATCTTTGTTGTAATAAGGATTTCTCTAGGAGTTTTACTAAGAATTACTTTGTAAGGTGAATTGGGGAAAAATATATTTACAAAAAACTAGGATGATATAAAGGGTGGTGATGATCCCTAATAAAATAATGATTTATCTAAATTTGGGGTGATAATTAATGTACCTTCCCCCACTTCATTAAGAACATCAACCTTAGATATTTTTACGGTATAATTATGGATTTGTTCCCTTGGTGTTTACTGGGGATATATTCCTTGAAAATTTGTAAAATAATATTCGAAATGTCCCATCTCTTTATAATTTTAGCATTGAACACTGATAGATTCTTTCATTCCCCCAACAATCTGGGGTATAGTGGTCTTTTTATACAAACTTGTAACAAACCCTCATCCCTAATAGGCAAGTTCTATGGTTTTTCTTTCCACATTTATCATAGGATGGAAATTTAATAATTCCATTCAACCCTTCTCTGTATTTATTTATCGAGTGTGTCCAATAACACTTTTCTTCTATTTCCTTTGATTAAATTTATATGACCAAGGGAATTATTTCTTTATCATGATATCAAATGAGACTATATCATCATAGGATGAGAATGTTTGGGAGACTAGTGCCTTTTGAATGAATATTTATAACCCATCCAATAATATATTAATATTTTTCATTTATTGAATATGTAATCCATATCCTGACTTGATAATGTTATCAGGTTGGATTCAAATATAGAACAATTCTAATATTTCTTTGTCCTTAAATTTAATAATTGTCTCTCCATATGTTCTTGTTGTTGGTTAGGGAATATTTTTCAATGAAACTTTCCCTATAATTATTCTATTCTTTATTTTAAATTTATCCCCCCTCAAATTTTTTAAATTAATCAACACTGTATATCTACATCTCCCAATAGATAATAAATTTCTGTAATAACCTTATGACTTTCATTACTTATCATAGAGAGAAATATCTTCTCTATGAAACTAATCCATGGGACCTATAAAAATGGGTTTTTATCCCATTGAATAATGGAGGATGTTGTCTTATGTTGGGTTCTAACATTATTCCTCCATATTTTTTATTAGGATGCTCTATACGGGTGATGTTATTATTCATAACTTGAGTCATCTATCCAAATATAGTTAAATGATGTTCAGAACTAGTTATATATCATTATCCAACATCGTTATCTTTCATAATAGGTCATTAATGATATGTAATATTTTAATTGATAAATATTCCATTCCTTCCACAAGATTCAATTTATAATCATTAGAATACTTTAAATTTGATTATTAATCATGATGCATAATTTCTTACTAGTTACACTTAGCATAAATTTAAAACAAATAGGCATAACTATTCTCAAAATAATAAACCATATTAATTTGGTAACATATTTACAAATAAATCCTTCATAATGATTTGTAATTAAAATATGAATTATCTTAAGTGTTTTTTCTTGTAGTTTCGAACAAGTTGTATAGTATGTCTAATTATTGTGTACCAGGTTACGACGATTTAGGACCGACACACCTTTTCTAAGTTATTACCCATAGATACATATTTTCCAAAACGAAATCCACATGTATAATCTAGATAGGTATATATTTTCTAGAACAATCAATTAAACTCTACCTTACCAAAATTCTACGATGTTTATAAATGATGATCTTTAATGTCTATTACTGGGTTCTGATCGCAAATATATGTTTCATAAATCTATCTTCTAATGAATCTAGTAATTTTTATCTAATACCAAATGTAATGACCTCAACCCCAATAGTATAGAGCCAGTGAATAACTTATTTACATTATTTCAATAAAAACCCATTCTCATCTCTCAGGACAAAATAGTTTAGTATATTTGAAAATTTTGATACTATCATTTGTATTAAATAAAAACATGAAATGAAATATAACATATAAACTCTATTGAAAAAATCCATAAACTCATATATTATCCCTGAAAGTCATTCATAATATACATCTTTGTATCAAGGGGGAAAATAAATCCAAATAAAGTGGTGAGATAAGATGCTCAATAAAGGTAAGAAATACATTTGAGGCTATCATAAATAAATATACTCAATTAGGAAGGCTGAATTACTAAAAATATATTCCATTGAATCATAATCCTTTGAATAATATGGTAGGAATACATCATGATTAAATAGTTCCATAAATAATCAATTGAGAATAAAAAAAACCTTGGAATTCCTGCCTATTGAAATATAACATGGACTAGAAATTAGTAGTATTATAATTTTTTAATGAATAATTATAGAAATAATAAACATTACATCAAATCCTCAGTGAAGGCTTTAAACATAAATGGGAAAAACCTGATCTAGTTTTTCTCCTAAGACTGACCAATTCATTGAGGGTAAATAGTAGGCCCCATTTATCACATTATATGTCTAGTGTATTCCTCATATGAAATTGGTGATACATAATCAACTTATACATTCATGTTGAAACTAGAATATGTAATTTTAATAACATTCCACCAGAAATAAATATATTGGTAAACCATCGAGAGGAATATGATGAATGATACTAAGATAATACAGCCTCAGAAATATTAATAAATCATTTAAACAAATATTTTATATTGTAACAAAATAGATCAATTTTAATAAACCATAAGATTCAATATAAGTAGTACAAATAGATGTAAATACTCTAATAAAATCAATGATAAATTCTTTAGAGAAATACCATTTTACATTGGAGAGAATAGTCACTCTAGAAAACCACTTTTTGTTATAAAATATTATTATAAACTATTATATCATATAAAATAAAATTTTAGGAAAATTAAATTATGTTTTTAGCATAATTAATTTCCAAATAATGTGAAATCATGAAAAAAATTATGAAACATTTGATTGGGCTATTTCAGTGTGGTTTTTGGGAAACGATAAAGAAGACATTAAACTAGACAAAGGATTAAATATTTACACAAAATGAGAAATGATATAAGATATTTTTTCATGATAAAACGTGTCATTTTATAATAATATTGTTGTATTAATATATATTATGGATTGTACTATAAAATAGTTATGAAACTGAGAAGTACAATATAATCGGGTATCCTTATCATGAGGAATTGAATAGGGAATGTTATAAAACATGTATTCTCCCATACAAGAGAGAAGAAATGATATAGATATTTGATTTTGGAATATATTGAAATTATTTATAAGAATTATATATAAATAATGAAGAAATAAATTGGGTCAATGAAAGAAAAAGCATAACACGAAAGAAAAAATGGACGTTTGGGGAGAATCCCTTACCTAATATTTGAAAGCATTTTACATTTGTATTTAGTGTATAGGAAACTGAAATAATATTCATTAATAATTAAATCTAGAACTTATAAAAGATGAATTTTATTTATTATAATTTTATGATGTTCAGTTACGTTCTTTTTTATGTGTTATAAGATTCAATTTATTCATTTGGATGTGTTCATTTCCTTGGTTTCCATGATTTGTTAACTTATATACATGTTTTAAAGGTCATGTGAAATGGGAATATTTATGTATAATTGAAATTATATTTTATTAATAATATTAAATAATAATTAATGGTCTTATATATTAATTTTTTTCCAGTTATGTGTATTATTTTTTAGACAAAACGTTAATCATTAGCATTTAGATTATTAGAGCATTTTTTCGATCATCACGCAGACGTTTTTTTTATAAATAAATATTAGGTATATATAATTGTACAGGAAGAATAAATAAGTATTAATGTACATATTATAACATTTGTAACCAAAAATGGTTTTATGGCCATCTTTAAAGGCGGTATTGGAAAAAAAAGAATCATCATCCACATATTTGGTGAATCAACACTTCAAATACAACATTTCTATTTGTAGAATAAAATGGGGAAGACCAAAATTTATTGATGATATCTCATTATCATGATAAAATTACTTTATATATAAGATACCAAAGTCCTTATGCATTTTTTGATAAAGTAGGAATGGAAAGGATAAGAAAAGAAACAAAAATGAAAGAAAATTAAAAGAAAGAAATGGGATATTACAACTTGAATTTTTCTCCTTGAGAACCTCTGTAAGGAACAGTGATATGGTTTAATGCTAATAATAGAAGGAATATAATGTGAGATAGAGGTTTGGGATAAGGATTGGCTGAAAATTTGACATGATACAACTATTTGGTTTTGTGAGGAGAAGAGGTTGTGTGGGGTGGTATTTATAATGGAAGAGAGGGGTGTTTCTTAATTATTTTCATTACTAGTTTAATATCTTGGCTCATGAACATAAATAGTTTGAATAATTTCTTTATATATACAAAAATAATGAAGGATAGTTTGAGAGTATGGGAATAAATCATTCATAAATCATCTATGACCGAATAATTCAAGTACTTGTTAAATACCCAAAATTATTATATTTCACTATTGACCTAAAATTAATCTTTTTTAGAATAATAAGAAAATCGCCATAATTTTTTTAACGTGTAGAAATAAAAAATAAATTGAATTTTAGGAATATTTTTTCTAAATATGATAAATTTTATTTTTATATAATTTCATAATTTACTCGAAAAATACTAATTTTAATACTATAATTGATTTCTTTACAATTTAAAAAATTAATTATGGTCTCATTAAATTATAATATAATTATATGTAATATATATTTATTTATATATTTATTTTATGAATATAAGTTTTTAAATTAATATTAATATTAATTATAGTATTTTAAATAAACATATGTGTTACACAAAAATATCAACAATTATTTTATCATTTTCAAAACATTTATTTACTTAATACATGATATAAATATAACATATTTTAATTTTTTAGCTACATATTTTTCATACATTCATAGGAGAAATTACTAATCTATTTTTTATATTACTATTTATAATTGTCTCATAACAATTCCAATGGCCACATTTAAAAGTATGAATCTATTTTAAACTCACTTTAGCTTGAAAAATAAAATATCAAATATTATATATTTTAAATGAGACATACCATAAAATATTGGGATGTTATATATAAAATGAATATATAATAAAAATGTAATCAATAATATGACAATGATAAATTAATAGTATATTAATAATAAATTAATAATAATTTAAAAATATATTAACAGTTAATTGATAAAAAATAAATTAAAAATAACTAAATAAATAATAAATCAAAAATTTATAAAACAATAATAATGAAAAAATAAGTAAATAATAAATAAGCGGTTATTAAATAAATAAAAAATTATAAAATAATAATTATTTAATAATTATTTAACCAAAAATGAATCAAAAATAACAAAATAATTAATAAATAATATATAATATATAATATATAAACTACAAAATGATTAATTAGTAAATAATATAGAAATAATAAGTAATTTAATAATAAATAATAATTAAAAATTAATAATTACTAAATACTAAATAAAAAATAATAAATAAATAATACATAAGTAACAACTAAATAAAAAAATATAAATAACTAACAATTAAATTATAAATAAAATATAAAATATTTATTAATAATCAATATTAATTAATAATAAATAAATATAAAATACTAAATAAATATTTTAAAAAATACTTAATAAAATGTAATAAATATTAAATAATAAATAAATAATAAATATTAATTTAACCATAACCTAATAATAATAAATAAATTTATTAATAAAAAATCCATAATACATGAATATTAATATAATATATACGAAATAATAAATAATAGTTGCATAAATAAAAAAAATAATTGTATAAAAATATCTATAAACATATATACATATAACAAAGTTTCCAAAAATGTATATAAACACTAATTTTCTTACATTAATTTTTATCAACAGAGAGAAATATATATTTTTTCATTATAATATAAATATATTTATAAACACTTGTAAATATAATATCCATATATATATTTACGCATATATGGTGTGAGTTTATATAAACAGAAACATGTATTAGCATTTACAAATGTATATTAACATACACAAATATTCATTAATATAGATAAAAATATATATAATAAATAATAAATCACCAAAATAGGGGACACTATAATAATTGCAACACCACCATATCAATAAGAATGTAAATCAATGGAATAAAATTATAGGACTTGGTTCTCTTTGGAAACCAACGTAGATTTTCTAACATCTATCTATCCATTACAGAAGGAACTGTTAAATTGGAGAGATGATTTGCATCGTTGTTGCATTTTTGAAGAAACTGTGTGAAGGCCATTAGCCAACAGACAATGCCTTAATGGAATCTACAAGGATTCCCCCAAAATCAAGCATGATTCGAAGCAACCAATGCAACATCCATTCGATATAAACCAATAATATTCAAAATAAACTACACATATGGGTTAACTTGAACACCTTAGGGGTATTCATATGGTTTATCACAAATATTATTCCTTAACCACGATCTAAAACATAACCCTAAAATATTGGATTTTTCTGGATGAGACTTCTTTGAAACATAAGACTCCCCAATCTGAAATAAAACATCACAAAATAAAATGAATCAATTATATGTTTTTTTCGTATTATCATAATATATTATCAACAAAAATAAAATGTTGAAAATATATTATTCGATAAAGCATCATAAATATACAGTTAACCATAAAATTAAATTTAATTATATACAATGTATCAATATAAACATCAAACAACTAGATATGGTAGTTATTCTACATTGTCGGTGTATAATATAATTGTTCTTCAATAATCAAGTAGATTAGTAGTATTGTATGACAATATAAACAGACATTATAAATTGATAACAAATGTTGAAACATATCCAATTTGAGATAAAAATAGGGTTAATTCCACCATATCCATAAAAATTAATTACTATACTTTAATGGGATTTCTTGGGAAAGGGAAAAAATAATTGTGAACATATCTACTTTATAAAGAATATCATATAGTGAAATATTTTATAACATCAATATTTCATATGTTATATTGGATGAATAAATGAATATCATGGATCTATAATCAAATAAAAAAGTGGAAATTCATTATCCATGAAAATAAATAAAAACAAGGATAAAAAATTGATATCATATTAATGGAATTCAAAATGTAAGAAATTAAGACATGTATTCATGGAATTAATTAAAGAGAGTATAATATTATTTAAATAATTATACACTGAATCACAACCTGTATTATCTTATTGAATCATATTGTATCATTTAGATTATATATAAATATTATCCGCACAAGTCACTTGATTATTCCCACTACATTAAAAAAATTCCATGTGACTTTTATAACAATAAAAAAGGATCCCATTAATAAATAAAAATATGGATATGTGTATAATAGAAATACTGAAATTGAATATTTTAAAATTCAATTGAATAATTTTAATGTATAAGATAATATCCCAAAATTAATATATATGTTTTGGGTATCCTTAATGTAACATGAAGTACACTTTTCAATGAAATTTTGTGGGGACACTACATTCAATTTGCTGAGTTATCCACGGAAGAAATTTATTCAGTTTATTAGTATAATCATTTAGTTATAAAGTGAAATGGTTTCAAAAATCCATTATTCTTGACCATAACGTCCTTGAGGATTTTCCAATGTATATCCCTTGAGAGGGTCTTTCCTGGTGGGCATCCATTGTCAAATTAATCATGTACCAGTTTGGTGATTTATTGAATGCATTTTTTTTTTCAAATTCATTATTCCTAGTATCATATATTTCATAGCTTCATAAACAATATATTATTTAGAATAAGATTAATTTTCTAGTAAACTCTACATAGACACTTGAGTAAAACATATTATCAATTTTCCAACGGGTAAAATATATATTTTTACAACAGTTTTGGAAAAACTTGTATAAATTAAATATGATAGATATATGAAGATATTGATATATAAATTTAATGAATAAAATGAGTAATAAAGTAAATTTAATCTTTGTTAATAAATGGACCTTAAAAAAAGAAATATATGGGGGAATATAAATTTCTTCCTAATGAATGGAAATTTAGATGGAAACCCCAATTTTTCTATGTTTAATAAATTTATAAATATATCTTTATTATTAGGGCCTCAAATTAATCTTTTAAGAAAATGAATAATGTAATTTCATGTTATTCTATCACAATAGAAATTATATATACCATATAATTTAAATTTGGATCCTAGTATAAAACATGTCTCAAAGATAGGTATTAAAATGGAAAACCCATATATCTCATGATAACTTCGATGATCATACATTAACATTCAATCCAAAAAACAAAAAATTTATTTTAAATAATATAAATACATTACTCAAATAAATTTTCAATAATTCACTTCATGAATTGTAATTTCAAAAATGAAATCGGTTTATTTTCATCATTGGGTGATTATTGATTTGATTTCGTGTAAATGTTTCGTAATAGTAGTGTCATTAAATTTTTTTTATGAAGTTCATAATTAAAAATTAATTAATGATACATTTGTTTATTGTTTATAATAATTTTTTATACTTCAAATCTCATTCATATGTTTTTTATTCTTTACCTTCAATGATGAAATGATTAGAAATTTACTTATTTATTCTCGATGATAGTTGTATCTTTTAGTAGTTAATTTATTAAATTTCAATATAATAAATCAAAAATAAAAACATTAATTATTAAAAAACTATAATATATTATAAACGTAAATATAATTCCATATTTTTAAAGACATAAATTCATTTTATTGTTCATGTAAGTGTTTAAAACTATTCAAACATGAACATACCTTTCATTTAGGAGTTTATATGAGGTGGTTTTATTGAAATATCATCATATTATATGAATAATGAACATATTTTATTTTTATTAATGTAATATTTGTTAATTACAAATAATTTACAACATTATTTAATATGTATGAAAATGTTACATAATGTGAATAAAAGAATATTTTGCAACCACTACTGTTTTAAATAATTGGATTGTTGATGATAATTTATTGTTTATATCATTAATACATTCACTAATATATCATAAATGAACAATAATTAATACATAAATATTATATTTCTTTATTAAACTATTCAAATAAATTTACATTAGGGGTGGTAATGAAAATTGAATTTCCTTAATCGTGGAGGTGATAATATACACTTCCACACTAATTATGAATTAATTTTTATTAATTTCTTGGATAGATGAATAATAAATTACTAACTTTTAAAATTGTAACATTAAATTATATAATTAGTATATATAAAATTATATTAGTCATGATAGGATAATTTTTAATTAATATACCTAAGATGAAGAGTTATGTAGTTGATAATACACATATCAGGGACATGAATTTTCCATAGAAGTGCACTTATAAATGCTAGCACTACTCAAAATCATGGTCAGAAGAATATTTTAATAATGGAAGTGGATTCTAGGAAGTGATAAATATTATATATTAAAATATAAATTTAATGAATATATGGATATTGATGTGGTGGTAATGTTACCCATTTATATGTGAATGAAAGCCTAGTTTTAGATGTAACCCTTGCATTTCAAAAATTAGATGTTGTTAATACAGGATTAGTAACCATTAAATTTAAAAAAATATGAGTTTATAGAGAGTGTGGGTCAAACCACATCTAAAAATTCTATTTTAAGATATGTTGTGTCTTTTAGGGAATTTAGTTTTATCTATTTATCATTTTCATAAATTTAAATTAACATTATTAATAATATTTAAAGGACAGTAATATATTTGATAACAAAATTTAAATCCCCTTTATCCAAAAAATTATATATCTAATTTATAATAGGAATATAATTTAAAAGATGAATAATTATAAATTTTTTGAATGTTATTCATAAAATAATCACACATATTTATTTAGGAAAACCATTTTGAAAACAATGTTTATAATCCATAAATGTATATATATGATAAAATACTATTAGGTAGGGATTCTTGGAAAATATATATACTTACTAGAAAAAAAATATCTTGTGTATTTCAATTCGATCCTCAACTAAATCTCCCTTGTATATGGACGATTTATAATAATGATCAAATTATTTTATTAAGGTAATATTTTAATTTTTATTGAAAATGATGGATATATGATTTATAATTTGAAAAACTATTTTATAATTAATTGTTTCATCCTAGAAAATCATATATTATTACATAATAGGATTAGTTAACTTATATGTGATTATAATATTAAAAAAAATTGTATAGAAATTAAATGATTTGTGAACCCATAATTCAAACCTAAAATATGAACATCATATAAAAATATTAGAAATTATTAATAAGTAAAATTCATTTGATGATGTAAAAATAAAATTAATTTTCATACACTTTTTATTTAAATAATTAATTTTTAATAATTTCTAAAATTAAGACACTTTAGAGGGTGATAAGTTAGGTTATTGTGGTTACCGACAATGGTTGTTTTTTAGGTATTACATTCCCCCTAGAAATGATTTCATCCTCGGAATTGGAGTTTATATTAGATATTGAAAAAATGTAGATTATTGTTCCTCATAGATAATTTTTTTCCTACTTTTTCTTTTCTGGTTTTTTGATTTCTCAAATTAAATTTCACCAATTTAGTAGTTCTATTCTATGACACTTTCTCTCTACTATAAAGAATATGGAACTCATTTTCAATATAAGAAAATTCATGCTCCAAGTATGTTATTTTAAATTTGAGTACATGAATTAGATTTGGAAAGTTTATTGATAGTAATTATTCAAGGAATATGAATTGTACTTTATAATGTTAGGATGTATATCGAAGTAGTAAACTATAATTCCAATTTGTTATATCATTTAAAAATTCCCAATATATAGTAGTATTAACATCCCCATTTTACTAAATTATTCATACGGAGAAACCTTCAGTAATACATGATCCCTAAATTCATATTATAATATTCCCCATTATTATCTACATTGAAACATTATATAATATACTACACATTAATATCATCATTAATATTCAATATATTCATAGTCCTCTACCCCGTATCCTCAATACAAATTCTATTTCATTCTCTGAAATAATTCTAATAGGTTGGAGTATGTGTTATTTTTATTCTCTAATAGAAGCTATTGTTTTTTGAAAATTAACCTAATATAAAAATGGATCCCCTATAAAATATATGTCAATATAACTTGATTTTATCATGTCTTTTAATGTCCCATGTAACACAACATGATCTATAACTCTCTCACATGGACGGAATGGGTTGGTTATGAGACCTCATGTGTGCGTCCCTATACACTACATGCATCAAATATTAGTAGTTGATATTTATAGTTGGAATACTATACCAACATGGTAAATATATAAAACACCAATGAATAATCACATAATAATAATAAATAAATAGTAGAATGTGAAAATAATGGAAACCAATTATTACAGTATAATACCACGATATGTTCCCACTAAATAATCCAATAAATAATTATGGAATAACATAACATCAAGATAGAATATAAATATAGGTATTTGCATAATTAATATAAGTAAAAGGATAACATACTAAATAATAAATCGAATGACTCTGGTCTCAAACCCCATGTCAGTCTTATCTCCAAAATTCAACAAATCCAACCTGAAAAAAATCACAAGAATGAATTTTTACCATTTCCAATTATTTATCCACATAATCTGTTTAGGTACCAAAAGGTTTTCATGTTAGGGTGTGAGTATAAATCAATAGTTTGAAACCACAGTGTATAAAAATAAACAATTTTATAACGTGTGTGTTAAATAATTCTGTGGAAATTTTATTAATTAATAATTGAATTTAATTAATATTACATCAAACCACTTCCTTAACATACTGTAATATCACCATGCATATCTCACAACCTTGTAAACATAACCATATAACCATTGTAAAAAATCATACCTTGACACCATATTAGGAACTTCTCTAATAATTCCTCACAAGAATTACAGAAAAACAATAAACATATAAACACTATATAAATCAAACACAACTCGATCAAAGACTATTATATAATAATTTTAGAATTTCATTAGGGTTGAGCCCAGTAGAAAATAATATCAGCTCTATCAGAGCCAAATTGAGTATATATTAATTTTAGTATGTTTCAATACTCATGGATTCCTATGTATTCATTCTAGCATCTCTCAAGGCATAGCCACGTATATAATAATGTTCGCATGTAAATAGGGAAACTACCTATATAAACATTTGGTAATTAAATTTGGAAAACTCCCTATATAAGAAAAAACATAATTCCCAACACATGTCATATTAGTTGGGATATCAAAATAGAAAATCATAATGCTCATTGTTTAATTATACAAATTTTCATTTTTGATTCAATGACATATTTTATTTGTAATTTTTTTCATAAGTCAACAACATTGCAATCATTTCAATAACTAGTAAAATACAAGGTGAATATATTTTATGAAAACACACAAATCCAATGTGATGCAAAACTAACATGAATAAAATGATAAATTTCATTCCTAATAATTTTTTTTCTCATATGAAAAGTGTCCATAAGCCAGGTCAATAACTAATTAGATCCAAAGGGTCTCCAAGAAATAATTGAGTTCATTATTCACTTGATTTCGGAAAATGATATGTTGGAATAATTTAAATATTATACATACATTGCAATTAAATAGACTATAGTGTTAAGGAGTAGACCCCCAACATTTACATGATGATTAGGAAATTGTTTTCATGGAAAACACATGTAACGCCCCGAACACATTTACCCAGAGTTGGTGAATTATTTTAATACATTGACATGATTACAAGGAATCAAGTCCTGAAGGACCGATTAGTTTAACAGTCTTGGAAAAATAGATCACATACATGAATATTACATTTGCACTTTAAGATGTAAAAAACTACATAAATAATCTTTTTGAACGCCATTCATCCCTTGGCTTAACCTTTCATATCAATCACATTACACTTCTTGGAATCCTGGGAAAAATAAAACATAGATTGTGGTGAGATCAAATGCTCAGTAAGGGTAAGCAATACAGCAGAAACATTCAAAAATAATCATAAACATTTAAGGAAATGTATATCTCAAACAAATGCCTTTTAAACTTGAACTTCAGCATAATATGGAAAAGATAAAATGAAATAATTCCATTTACGTATTCACATGGATATTCTACAAGTCGAATAACCACATGAAATATCAATAACCACTTTCATAATGATGGAATGCATAATGCCAGACTATCATAACATCATAGCCAAGGCCTCGTGCCAAGACTACAAATAAGATTTTGTCAAGGCCTTGTGCCAAGACACTAGTTTGTGTCATGAGACCTACTGATGCATCGAGGAGCTATAGAGGGCTCCACCAATCACTTATTATGTCCAATGCATTCATCATATGAAAAGGCCTAAACATAACATAAACATTCATATTAAAACTAGCATAAAAATTGTCAATACTTTACCCATAAACAATGAATGGTATAAAAATAATGCACCCAGAGTCAAACATATCCAAAAAAACCTTCAACAAAATATGGAAGATTTGTATCATGATAAATCAACTCCAAAACAAGTTTAAAATCCATTATATAATTTTGACAACGATGAAAATGATTTGTAAAACTCTTTGAGAGAAATACACTTTTTTCATGAAAACATTAAAAAGTCACACAATTTAAAAAAGAAGTCATTTAAAGAGTTTTTTTAATCAAAGTGTCCCATAAGACTTTGAAAATTTTGAAAGGAACTGTTATTATTAAAAAACATTCATGTCCATATAAATAAATCCTTAAAAACCATTTTGAAGATATGGACATAAATGAGAAAGATTTAGAAGAATCAATATTTAAAATATTTGAAATGATGTTTTAGTAAAAAGTCCCTTAAAGTAATCCCTTTGAAAACTCTTTCATAAAACAAGTACATGTATAATCAATATTTCCCATTAGATACATACGTAAAAACAACCTCGGATAATAAATAGATTGTGAAATTAACCCTTACCAATTTCGTAACTTACGAAACATACAACCCATGAAAGAGGTATCATACAATGAATATGTAAATAAACATAAATTAAAGTGTATTACACAAAGAATATAATTATGGGAAGTAAATACAACACACAAAAGGTAATAGTGGCAATATGGCATGAATCTCACGGGAATAAGGAGTGAGATGGAAACCCCTTACCTTGCACTTTCCTTTAGTCTAGGGTACATTTAACCTCCTTTACGAAGATCGTAGTATGTTATTAAATTATACCAGAACCATATTAATATTTATGATATCATACATGATTCATTTATGACTTTATATTACCCATTTAATAATAATTTCCATGTTAAGTTAACATTTCAGGTAATAATCACTTTCTATATCGTACGTGTTTTAACTTGTCACACTTGGTTGTATCACTTAGATCATGATTTAAATAATTCCAGAATATAAAACATGATGAATATGTCATATATATTTAGAATATAAATATGTATTATAAACATATATATTAAATGGAATACACCGTTTATGGAGACGGCAGTCCGTACGTACACATAAACGCTGTTTCTGTTTTCATATAGTATTGAATGGAAGTAAGTGAATAAGATATATGTAAGTACATAAATCCTTATATATATATATATATATATATCCATTAGAATTATTATGTCATATATTACATACTTATTAGTAATATATATTTTTATAATCATCGATGAATCGTGAACTTGGAAATAAATCTCATCGCATCGTGGAGACGATAATCCGTACATATGCACGAGCGAAAATATCATTCTTTTGATATTAAAAAAATATATAATTGGATGGTATATCATATATACATAATAATTATCATGATATATTTATTATTTACATGAATTATAAATCATTATTATACCCATCCAAATAATAATATATTGAATAACAATTACACCACGACGTGGAGACGGTAAGCCGTACGTACGCACGTATGGTGACATGTCATTCAAAAGATGGATAGAATAATGAATATGGTTGTACCATATTTATAAAAATATTAAAGTATATAGGAGATACTGGATTCATTATTTTATAATGGTAATAACAAAGAAAGAAGAAGTGTAAGAAGAAAGGAAATTGAAAAAGGGTGGTGAAATCATTACCTCTTCTTCGGCTTCTTCCTTTTTATTTGATCAAAAGGGCTCCCTAAGATGACTTTATGACTAAATTTAGGTCACTTGGATGAATTGAGGGATGTTTAGAGAGTATTTGGGCAGGGGTTGGCCGAACCAAAAGTCTTTGAATGTGTGAATTAATGAGAAGGGGGTGTGTCCTTTTATAAGTGGGGTGAGGGGTACCTTTGGAAAATCTAGAAATATCATTTTATAATAAATTCATTTTCAGTTTATAATGGCTAAAAAGAGGATTATTTAAAGTTAAATGCGGGGATAGGTCTAAAACCACTCAACCATTATGATTTAGATAGGTTTGGGTCATTATATTAACCTTATCTTTTAGTTTTAACTCTTAGTTAATTAATTTGACACTTACAATGTCACGTTGTATTTTTATATTATATAGTTAATAAACATACTATATACATCCAAGAGACCCCCAAGAGGTCCACTAATGATATAAATATCATGATATACGTCTCTTGGCCGATCCTTAGATTTTTTGGAATTTAATATCAATTAATAATATAATATTTTTTTAGAAAATCTTGTATGTCAATTTTGACACTATTCAATAATTGACTTTTGTAAAAATCATAACATAATTATTACTTCTAAAAAAGTTAATTAAATCAATCCTAATATGTCATATTATCCTAGAAAATTAGTTTAATTCATTAAAAGTCTCAAAATATATTTATTTGGGTATTTATAATATTAATTATTTTAATTTTTTACTATTATGGTAATTACTTCAACATCATTGTGTCATAAATAAATTAAATTATTTAATGTCTAAAAATTATTAATAAAATATAATTATGTAGGAAATTTTTTTATATTTCTAATTAACTGTTATATTTGAAAATAAAACATATATAACCCTATGTAAAAAAAATTTTCTAAAAGATATATGCTTATTTTGTTTTTGTATTTATTTTAACTTCATTAAAATAAAGTGTCCCTATCACCTACAAGTGGATCCATGGGGCCCCAAAATCAACCCAAATATGCCCATGGTTGGAAATTTATCCACCAATAATGTTAGGACACGTTTTAGGATAATTTAGTATTTTTATAATAATATTGTATAACCCTTATTTACCAGATTTACCCTTTAACCATGGTAAATAAAATATTTACCGAAGTAATTATTCAAAATGTCTAAAAATAAAAGTTACCTATTTACACAATTTGGAAATCCTGATTCCAAATATAGAATCCATTTTTACAAATTCAAAACACATAAGTGGAAGAAATTAATTTAAAATTAATTCCCGCTGTCAAAACAAAAAGAGTGTTTTTAAGATATAATAACATTCAAAAGATTGATACTTGTTTTTGTCCGGTTTAACTGTGAAATTATGTCCAATGACCAAATTTGTATTAAATCGTAATAATATATTCTAAATATACTTTAAAACCACTAAAATTCATAATTTATCTCTAATAATTATTTTTATTAAAAAAGTTTTTTTTAATTAAAATTAAAAAAATTCACTATTCATCAAATTATTAAAGTTATCTGAAAAGTACCAAAATTTCACCTTAGGCTAAATTCAATACTCCGAATCCAAAAATAATGTCCATTTTGGGAGATAAAATTTCTAAAATTTAAAAAATTAGTTATTACTATTCATAATGGCTACTTTGATTGGTTGTGGTGTGTGTTAGAACTCGAATTTGCGTACAACACACGCTACTTTATTATTCAAAGAGAAGTGTACTGTGGAAGCTCAGGGTGTTACATTCTCCCCTCTTTCAATAAATTTCGTACTCGTAATTTGATATTGTTCTTTGAAAATAAAGGTTGATAATTAAAAATATCTTTGTGGAAAAACCCACATTGGAAATTTGGTTAATAAAATTTAGTCTTAACAAGATGAAAAGAGAAATGAAAGGGTCACCACAAAATTATGATCTTGATTAAGAGGACATTGGTACAAATTATAGACATATAATTGGAGGAAAAACATAAATATTTATAGGTAGTGATTGAGGTCATCAATCACAAACAAGTTTAAAATTGAGGTCCTTAAATTCATCAATCTACGAGGATTTAAAATACCATTGGTTCAATAAAACATAAGGTATTAGGATAACAGATTTTTGATGTTTCAAAATATCTTAGTTGAAATCCCACATCGAAAAATGAATTAATGAGGCCTCTATTTAAAATAAAGAGTGGAAAGTATGAAGATTACCGAAAATAACACAAACTAGGGTTCTATGTAGGAAAATATGGATATGGAAGAGATACATAACCATCAATTATCAGATGGAGAGTGGTAGAGAACATGGCTTTGAAAAGGCCAACAATCCCAAAGCTATAAATTAGTGATGATATAAGGTACCATCTAGAACAACATTTTTTATCTAAGTTCCTTTTCTAAATGTTGATAAATTTATTTATGAGATTGTCTAAGATCATAAGGAGATATACGTACATTATAATTAGAGTTTTATCTATTAATAAATTTCTACTACAAACTCATCTTTCACCCCAAAACATAATAAAACTCAAAAATTATCTATTTATCCTAATCATATAGGGTTACAAATATAATGAATTTATAATTCACATATCAGACCCTTTATGTAAAGAAAATACATTATACCATCCAAGAACTTCATGTAGCACAATAGTAGGCGATAAATCCCAATTTCACTATGGTTGTTGGTTCGATTCCCGTAGCTTTGTCTGACATGATGGGTCATCACACGGTCTGCGTGTTGTCGTTTTATAAAAATCCAAAAAAATAACCTTTCAAACTTAATCCATTCCAACCATTAGACTTATCCAAAATACTATTATCCAAACTCACAGCCCAAAATTTCCAATGAAGTTAAACATAATGAGGATCCTTTTTTCCAGGTAATAACATGTGAACGACTTCCTCATATATTCTTTTACAACATCGCAACATCCTGAATTACCAAAATCAACCATCTCTTATTACAAAATCACTACATCAATATTAAGACCATAATAAGGTATATCTTTCCTTCAACCATGTAATTTCCAAAAAAATTAACTCGCTATAGAGTCACTTTTCTTAGTACCATAAAATATCAAATCCTTAATGAAATAGTACTATAGTACAATCCTTATTTATTTCCAGAACATCATTGATAAAACACTTAAATGAAATAATTCTAAAATAACAACATAAGAACACTATTCATTACACTTCATCTATGGTAGTATCATAACATGATTATTATCCAATAGCATCATTTGCAGTATAGTCTGATGACTAGGACATTGGTTCGCGTAGTGTCCAAACTCCTTGAAAATGAATCATTGTACATTTGAAACCATTTTCATACCCTTGCAGTCATGTACTTTGTGCCCTTTTCCTCCACACTTATGACAAACTCTCATTCCTTTCAGGAAAGTTCCAGGGTGTTTCTTCCCACAGTTATCATATATGAGAAAATTCTACTTTTCCCTCTTCCCTTTATCCATCTTTCTCTCTTCCATCCATTTCTTCTCTTGCTTCCATTCAAATCCATGGGACTCCGAGAATTCTTTACTCATCTTGTCAACACATGATACTATTTCTTTATATGATGATAATACATGGGAAAATATTTCCCTTCTAAATTATGGCTTGGGACAACGAAAGATATGATGCTTCTTACTCTTTGGATCATACGTATTACGGTAGTTCACATTCCTTCTACTGGGTGCCATTTCTATACAATAGCATAAACTAGTTCAGTTTATAAATTGCAATGAATAATTACCAAACATGTAAAATACCTAACAAAAATTGAACAGTTTATGGATATAATCCATAATCATAAAAATGTTTTCAATGTGCTTGTATATACTCATAAGCCCTTCATAATGGTTTGTAAATAAAATGATAATTATCCTAAGAATATCCCCCCGGGAGTGTCGTAACCAAGAGTGCAGCAAGGCCCGTTGTCGTGCACTAGTTCCCGTTCGAGTCTAGCTCAAAGCAGTGTTTTCGGGTTTTACCCCTAAGTACATATGTGCCAGAGCCGCCTCTACCTACTCATATCCAGACAGGGATGTTTTTCTCGGAAAACTCACAAAATATCTACAATATAAAAATTCTAGGAAGTTCTTCTATAATAATCCTCAAAGTCTATCTTAGGCCTATGTTCTCTAATCAGAGTTTATCTAAATCTAGTTTCCAAGTTTATTGCTAAACTTCCTTTGATACCAACTGTAACGCCCCGACCCCAGTTACCCAGAGTTGGTGGATTATTTTAATACATTGGCATTATTACAAGGAATCAAGTCCTGAAGGACCGATCAATTTAGAAGTCTTGGAAAAATAGATCACATAAATGAATATTACATTTTCAATTTAAGACGTAAAAAACAACATAAATAATCTTCATGAACGCCACTATTCCCTTGGCTTAACCCTTCATATAAATCACATTAAACTTCATGGAATCCTAGGAAAAATAAAACATATATAGGGGTGAGCTCAAATTCTCAGTAAGGGTAAGCAATACAGCAGAAACATTCAAAAATAAGCATAAACATTTAAGGAAATGTATAACTCAAACAAAATCCTTTTAAACTTGAACTTAAGTATAATATGGAAAAGATAAAATGAAATAATTCCATTTACTTATTCACATGGATATTCTACTAGTTGAATAATCACATGCAATATCAATAACCACTTTCATAACGATGGAATGCATAATGCCAGACTATCATAACCACATAGCCAAGGCCTCTTGCCAAGACTACAAATAAGATTTTGTCAAGGCCTTGTGCCAAGACACTAGTTTTTCCATTGGGACCTACCGATGAATCAAAGATCTATAGCGGGCTCCACCCATCAGTTATTAAGTCCAATGCATTCCTCATATGAAAAGGTCTAAACATAACATACACATTTGTATTAAAACTAGCATATGAAATGTAAATACTTTACACATAAACCATAAATGGTATAAAAATAACACACCCATAGTCAAACATATAAAAAACCTTCAACAAAATATGGAATATTTGTATCATGATAAATTAACTACAAATCATGTTTAAAATTCATTAAATAATTTTGACATGGATGAAAATGATTTGTAAAACACTTTGAGAGAAATACCCCTTTTTCATGAAAACAATAAAAAGTCACACAATTTAAAAAAGAAGTCATCTAAATACATTTTTGAAGAAAAGTGTCCCATACCACTTTGAAACTTTTGAAAGGAACTATCATTTTAAAAAACATTCATGTCCATATAAATAAATCATTAAACACAATTTTGAAGACATGGACATAAATGAGAAAGATTTAGAAGAATAAATATTTAAAACATTTGAAATGATGTTTTAGTAAAAATTACGTTAAAATAATCCCTTTGAAAACTCTTTCATAAAACATGTACATGGATAATAAATATTTCCTAGTAGATACATACGTAAAAACAACCTCGTAAAATAAATAGATTGTGAAAATAACCCTTACCAATTTGGTAACTTATGAAACATACAACCCATAAAAGAGGTATCATACAATGAATATGTAAATACACATAAATTAAATTTTATTACACAAATAGTATAATTATGGGCAGTACATACACCACACAAAAGGTAATAGTGGCAATATGGCATGAATCTCACGAGAATATGGAGTGAAATGAAAACCCCTTACCTTGCACTTTCCTTTAGTCGAGGGTACGTTTAACCTCCTGTACGAAGATCGTAGTATGTTATTAAATTATACCAGAACCATATTAATAATTATGATATCATAAATGATTCATTAAGGACATTATATTACCCATTTAATAATAATTTCCATGTTAAGTTAACATTTCGGGTAATAATCACTTTCTTTATCCTACTTGTTTTAACTTGCCACTATTGGTTGTATCGCTTAGATCATGATTTAAATACTTCCATAATATAAAACATGATATATATATATATATATATCATATATATTTAGAATATAAATATTTTTAATAGACATATATATGAAATGGAAAACACCGTTTATGGAGACGGTAGTCCGTACATACGCATAAATGCTGTTTCTATTTTCATATAGTATTGAACGGAAGTAAGTGAATAAGATATATGTAAGTACATAAATACATATATATATATATATATATATACAGTAGAATTATTATGACATATATTACATACTTATTAGTAATATATATTTTTATAATCGTCGATGAATGGTAAACATGGAAATAAATCTCATCGCGTTGTGGAGATGGTAATCCGTACGTACGCACGAGTGAAAATATCATTCTTGTGATATTAAAATAATATATAATTCGATGGTATATCATATATACAGAATCAATATCATGTTATATTTATTATTTACATGAATTACTAATCATTATTATACCCATCCAAATAATAATATATTGAATAACAATTACACCACGACGTGGAGTCGGTAAGCCGTACGTATGCACGTATGGTGACATGTCATTCAAAGGGTGGATATAATACTGAATATAGTATTACCATATTTATAATAATATTAATGAATATAGGAGATACTGGATTCATTATTTTATAATGGTAATAACAATGAATGAAGAAGTGGAAGAAGAAAGGAACTTGAAAAAGGGTTGTGAAATCATTACCTCTTCTTCGGGTTCTTCCTTTTGATTTGATCAAAAGGGCACCATAGGATGACTTTATGACTAAAGGTAGGCCTCTATGATGAATTTAGGGAAGTTTAGAGGGTATTTCGTCAGGGGTTGGCCAAACCAAAAGGCTTTTAAGGTGTGAATTAAAGAGAAGGGGGAGTGTCCTTTTATAAGAGGGGTGAGGGGAACCTTTGGAAAAGCTAGAAATGTCATCTTATAATAAATTCATATTCAGTTTCTAATGGATACATAGTGGATTATTTAAAAGTTAATGTGGGTATGAGTAGAAAACCACTAAACTAATAGAATTTAGAACGGTTTGGGTCATTATATTAATCATATCTTTTAGTTTTAACTCTTAGTTAATTTGTTTGACACATACCATGTCACATTGTATTTTTATATTATATAGTTAAAAAACATACTATATACATCCAAGAGATCCCCAAGTGGTCCAATAATGATACAAATATCATGATATAAGTCTCATGGCCAATCCTTAGATTTTTTGGAATTTAATATCCATTAATAATATAATATTTTTTTTAAAAACTCTTTTATGTCAATTTTGACACTATTCAATAAACGACTTTCATAAAAGTTATAACAAAATGATTACTTCTAAAAAAGTTGCACAAATCAATCCTAATATTTTATATTATCCTATAAAATTATTTTAATTCATTAAAAGTCTCAAATTAAATTTATTTGGGCATTTATAATAATAATTATTTTAATTTTTCACTATTATGGTAATTACTTCATCATCATTATGTCATAAATAAATTAAATTAGTTAATGTATAAAATTTATTAATAAAACATAATTATGTAGGAAATCTGTTTATCTTTATAATTAATATTTATAGTCGAAATTCCAACATATATTACCCTTTGTAAAAATTGTTTTTCTAAAAGATATATGCTTATGTAATTTTTGTATTTATTTTAACTTAATTAAACTAAAGTATCCCTGTCACCTACAAGTGGCTCCATGGACTCCCAAAATCGACCCAAAGATGCCCATGGTCAGACATGTATCCACCAATAAGGTTAGAACACGTTTTAGGGTAATTTATTATTATAATAATAATATTGTTTAACCCTTATTTACCAGATTTACCCTTTAACCATGGTAAATAAAATATTTACCGAAGTAATTATTCAAAATGTCTAAAAATAAAAGTTACCTGTTTACACAATTTGGAAATCCTGATTCCAAATATGGAATACATTTTTACAAATTCAAATCATAGAAGTGGCCGAAATTAATTTAAAATTAATTCCTGCTGTCAAAACAAAAAGCGTGTTTTTAAGA
The DNA here is from genome assembly GCA_963277665.1 of Viscum album. Lineage (NCBI taxonomy): Eukaryota > Viridiplantae > Streptophyta > Magnoliopsida > Santalales > Viscaceae > Viscum > Viscum album. The sequence continues at coordinate 1,891,541,688 of OY728132.1, forward strand.
TATAATAACTTTCAAAAGATTGATAGTTGTTTTTGTCCGGTTTAACTGTGAAATTATGTCCAATGACCAAAATTGTATTAAATGGTAAAAATATATTCTAAATATACTTTAAAACCACTAAAATTCATAATTTATCACTAATAATTATTTTTATTAAAAAAGTTTTTTTTAATTAAAATTTAGTAATTTTCACTATTCATCAAAATATTAAATTTATCCGAAATGTTCCAAAATTTCACCTTACTCTAAATTCGATGCTCCAAATCCCAAAATAAATTCCATTTTGAGAGATAAAATTTCTAAAATTTTAAAAAGTAGGTATTACTATTTATAACGGCTACTTTGATTGATCGTGGTGTGTGTTAGAACTCGAAGTTGCGTACGACACACGCTACTGTATTATTGAAAGAGAAGCGTACCTTAGCAGATCGGGGTGTTACAACACAAATATTTAAGAATTTTAGGATAATCACAAGAAATATTATAGAATGAAACTTATCATGATCAAAACCAACAATGACCAAAATTAATAGATTACACTTAAAAGGTAAGAGAACAAAGGGAATGATGGTTAAACTTAGCCAAAACCACTTATCAGTGATCAAATGCATGTTTGGTAAATCCAAAATTAAGTTAGGCATTCCAAAATAACTTGTATGTGGCCATAGGGATGAGAAGAGTATGATGCATAGAATAATGAAATAAAAATAATCTACACAAAAACATTGAAAAACCTACTTAGTAAATTACATAGTGTAAAATTATGTTACCTATAATTTATTTCTTTATTCTGGGATATACTAGAAAATGAAGGCCTTAAGTGATTTTAAACACTTATCAAACATTACTAGATGTGTAATTCCATCAATTCATGTGTTAATTTCATATCATAAACCATGCTCATAGATTTCTCCGATAAATAGTTACACTTATGGAAACATAATTACATGAAATATAATTTCTCTACTGATATCCATCATCCAATTTCTCATATAATGATCTAGAACCTACATATGATCCATCCAATGAATAAAAAAACACATATAAAACCATTTAACATAGTTATACCCAGAATCCATTAATTTTTTAAAAAATATATCCTTGTACATTATGTTATTTTACACAGAAAAATATTTTTGTCTAAAAAACATACAAATACCAATGCCTAATAAAAATACACAATGAATGATGTACCAAAAATAAGATTGTATCTTTCAACCTCCAAAAAAATAACATCTTGTCCTTGATAATCCAAAAGAATAAATATTTTTTCTTAGAGAAGACATCAAGCCACTATTCTTGCATATCAGGTTCTATTTACAGTGTCTTATCCTAACTCTCCCATGATTTCCCTACACTCGAACCAATGGAATCTCTCTGTCCAAAATATATATACTTTTATAGTTTATAAACTATATCAGATGATCCTAAATGGAATAATAAACACTATTCTTGATGCATTCCATTTCTCTCACATGATAAGGGTTTAAATAATATCTCTAAAGAAATGACATATGAAACGTGTCATGAAAGTGGTTGAAATGATATGTAATGGATAATCAGTACACCACTGGGATATCATATCAATAATCTGATGTTGTCTGATAAATTTAGGAACTATCTTTCCCTATTTCCATATATAATGTTACCCAACATTGGTGAAAACTTAAAGAAAATAAGATATATACCCTCCAACTCTAGATATTGTCTCTAATGTAAAATATAGGATTTTTACAAGCTTTTCATTCTCACCAACCACTATTTGATTAACAGAACTTGCTCAGATGTCTAATGAAAAAGGCTAGTCCAAACAAGAACTAACTCACCTACCAACAATAAAAAAGAGGGAAAAAAGAATTTATATACAAATCCTTAAAAGGAACCATTTTAATAGATTTCTGGAAGTTGGTATTATAAGAAAACTCCATGAGTGATATATTATGCACACATAAATCATCAAAATACAAAAAACGATCTCCCAACATATCTAATAGAACCTAAATAGTCTTCTTTGATTAACCAAAATTTTGAGGATGATATGATATACTCAAAAAATTTGATCCCAAAGCCATATAAAGACACTTGCTAACTATGATGTGAAATGAGGATCTCTATCTTAAATGATACTCAAAGGATCACTATGATGTTGAACTAACACGCACACACATACTCACCTCTCATATAATCGATTTTAGTTATCTCCCTGATAGGAAAAATATGGATTCAACATTAAGTTGATTAACAATCACCCATACATCATTATTTTTGTGGGTTTTCAGGGTAATCCTACCAAAAAATACATAGAGAAATTATACAATTTATACTTAGCAATTCACAGTTGCAAAAAAAAAGACCAGCTGGATTCTGATTCTTGGATTTCACCTACTATAAAGTGAAGAATCAATCCACAAATGAATGCTACCTCCTCTTTTATTCAGGAACACCTATAATTTCTATAGAGACCACGATTCATCACTACCAAACCAGTACTATCAACCAATCAAGATGTTTGAAACCCTGTTTAAATATACTCATGGAAAGCATGTAACAACCTATACTCAGCCACAAAAAATGTTGATAAAACGAACTTACAAGGAAAATATTGATTTCATATCCCCACCATATAATTTATCTCACATAATTAATTGCTCTAGATCAGATAACTGCTCTTTCTGAATTCAATATAAAAGTATGGGTATAATAGATATTAAAATCATAAATACTCATCCTTGAGACTCTTGAACATCCAGATTATTTCCTGTAAAGAATTCCATCACACACCAGTCATCGTAGGAGTTATGTATTACCTATATCTATCATCTTTGGCTATATTCATTTGAAATGATATTTTCTATAACTGATGTAATAGGAACATCGATGTTGAAGGACTAATGATTATCATCCCACAACTTCGACCAATTTCTCAGGTCCAACTAAGAAATGATATACCTAATGATTTTATGAATCATGTACACCAAAAAAATTTCACCCATGATATAATTTCTCCATCATCTCAAGGAATGTACTGCTATTTATATCTCCAAATTATTACTATGATAATTCTTATCATGATGTATCATCATTCTTGAGGCATACACAACCACTCAATCCTCCTAAATTATAACTACTCCAAATTCAACAACAAATGTGTCGCAACACAAAATAAATGCTTTACCAGGAATATGTAACATGAGGATAAGTTTATGGTTAGCCTACCTTTTAGCTACGAAAATGTTCTCACGCATGAATTTGACCCAAAGAAATTCACTCCCTTCTAGGTCAGTAGAGACATCTATGCATCCAAATGGGAGAAGTCTTGGATGAAGCTTCTATAAGAAACTACTAAACCAAAAAATCTCTAAATCTCAATGATATTAATTTTTTAATCAATAGATACCTTTTATGATACTTTATATTAGTCCACTAATACTCGTACCTCAGAGATGATAGTGTTTTAGTAGGGAACATTATCAATCTAGAAAATAAATTTTCTTAGAATTACATAACAAATGATTTCTTATTGTATGTAGGATGATGTTAAGATGATGGGCATGATCGTTTATTGACTACTTTTAAACTATGATTTCATTGAAATGGCCACCGCTAAATAATCTAGAAAAAGGCTTAATGTTCTCATTCATCATTTACAATAATATGTTCATTGAATTTGTCATCCCAAACGACATCACACTAAATTCATACAAGTCATACATTATCCTAAATGTAGATTGAGGTATGCTCGATTTTCTCACACTCAAATAATGGTATCTTATTCTCAAATTGATCTTTGAGAATATTCTATCATCACTCAACTGATAAAATGAATTCTCATTAAATAAAAAAGTATTACATTTCTTGACCATCATCTATTTCAGCCATTGATAATCCATACAAAAGATCAATGAACTATCAGCCTTCTTGAGAATATATCTAGAGGACCCCATGGATATGTACGAGGCTTCATGAATCCTTTATCTTCTAGATTCTCCCACAGAATTATCAAATCCTGAATCTATTTTAGTTCCATTTTATAATTATGTATAAAATTCGATCAGATCCCTACTCCAACTGGATCGCAAAATCGATATATCGTTCATGTGTTAATGAAATAAAACTCATCTGGAATGATATTCAGAAAAGGGTATACCATGTGAGGAAAATAATATTTCTTTATTCCATTATCATCTAGAGTAATAAAAACTATCTAAGTCATGCGATAATCAAGTATACACTAAATTGGTCTTAATTAACCATCCAATGATCACACTCACCCTAAGGAGATTAGACACCTTCTTATGGTTATAGAATTCTAAATATCCTCTAGTATCATTTGATTTGATCCCGATATCGAAATAATAATTCTATTATATTAATCAAATCAAAACTAATAGTTTCAATAACAAACTTTTTCCAATAGTACATGTAACCACCAATCTCTAAAAAACATCTTACAACATTTTATATTATCTGAACACACTCCCAATAGAGTGTCAATGGTTAAAACACCATCTATTCTCTCCACACATTGCCTAACCCATTTACAAAAATATAGGATTAAAATAAACGCAATTACCTTATATCAAACAAAAACCATGAAAGGGTTAATGATAAAATAATCATACCTCTAACAGTATATGGTTATTCATCCACAATATCCAAAGTAGCATATATAACATATAGATGACCTATCCCTTTTATATGGGGTCCTACATGAATCCCCTGACCTATATTCTTTTCCTTGTACTATCATTCATAAACTAGGGTATCTCATCCTCGGACTCATCCAGAATTCAATTTGGAACTCTAGATACCTTATTGTAGATGAATAGATGAGTCCTCCATATAATTTTTTACTTAGAATTTTCCACAAACACTACTTTTCGGCTACTTATACCAATAAAACATCTGTAGGTATTATAATATTTTACAAGAATTACACTCTAATAAATTTTATTGTCAATGATTCTATTAAATATACATCTTTCCACACTGATAGAAAAAAAATGGAATACAATCTTCACACTGTTGTTGAATACCCTGAATGATCTCATTAATTCTCCCTTGGAGAAACTCTCATAGAGATGTTTCATTACACATGAAGAAGATTTCATAGTTTTCCTTAATAAAACTGGCTTCCCACATCCCAAGGAATCTCTAATTTTCCCTACTGTTATGAGTTCTTGATTTATTATGTTTAGAAATCTACTTAAATAGAACACGTTAAAGTGTGATTTCATCGCATCAAGAATTCCATCTAAAAATACCTCTCTCAATAAATTTTATTGGCTTCTAAAGATTACAGAAATAACTATAGGTTACTGAAATGTACATCATGGTCTAGAATTGAAATTCCCTCTTTCATATATTTTATGAAATCACAATCCTTCTCATCACTAAATATATCACAATATAAATGGATTAGGAACATCGTCATGAATTCCTTCCATGATAACTTATCATACTACCCAGATTTCTTTTAAAATTCCCACCAACACTTGGAAGCTCTATAATGGATATATATTTAAGGATTCACCATCCTATTTGTAGGTGTGTAATTATTCTTAACGATCGCCTAGATTAACTCAATCTATAACTCGACTGGATGGGGTCCTCACTCTTAAGTAAACATACATGGATGATAGTGGTGTAAGTCTCTTTTTATCTATTTAATTTAAGGCATGGTTCGAATGGTATCCCTTTCCATGGATCACATGACCCACAACAATGTGCCATAATGTTGAACATCCATATGATCCTCAGGAACATATGGAAGATTAAATTCATATGCTTTAAATGTTTTTTCATTTCCACTCTGCTAACTCTCCACATGAAAGTGAAGATGAGTCATATTCTCTATAGGATAAACACACTGATTAGAACACTACAAATAAAAAAAGGGTGATCCAAAATAGGTGTCAACAATAGAGAACAACTAAATCCATATCTCTCGAGACAAGGATTACATGTTTTTTAGAATGACATGTCAATTTTTTTATTTCATTTATTAGATATAAAATATTTCCCATATAATAGATCAATAGAAAATTATATATCATATGCAACAAATATGTCCCAATCACCAACGATTCATGGCAATATATTGCTATATTTCAATCATTATGCATGCATACTCATCTCTCTTCATACCAAACCATGACTCAAATATCAAGAACCAATATAATCATAATAAAATAACCCCACACAACAAATGAATCACCTTGGATGGAATGAAAACAATTTTAATAACAAAATAGTATAAACAACAATTCACACTTAGAAACTTGTATTTTCCCCATACATGGGTTATTTAATCCAATAAAAAATCAAATTACGATGTTCCTTGATATCCTTGTACCCATTATACCTTTCTCAAATAGTGATGATAAAAAAATAAACTTGATTTTATACCACTTTCTAACACCCCATGATTCGGTACTCTCTCATGTGAGAGAGAAAAGATTGTCATGATAACTCAACAGTGCCCCCTTTTAAACTAGGGAATTCAAACTAGAAGAGATGGTTTCATATGTATAGTCAAAATACTTTACCATATGGTTTTTGAGTTACAACACTGTTGAATAATAATATAAAAATAATAAATATCATAGTGTGAAATCAATAAAAACAATAAAATATTGTATAAAACCACAACAAAATCCATCTAAATAATCCATTAAATAATAATGTAATAGTTTAATTTCATGTTGGAAAGTAAATAAATGTCATATTAGATATAATTTAAATAAAATTATTCCAAAATAACCTAAAATGACCCTTGTCCTAAACCCCATATCGGTACCATTTGAAGACTCTATCCCATCCAATAAGCTACAATAAAATATAAGGTATTAATACCATATCCAATCATGTATCAATATAATTAGATTGGGAAATAAATGGTATCCTGAGTAGGGTGTGTTTATAACATAGTAGGTCTAGTATGATAAGATGTGTATGAAAAAATGGAATGTGTAGGTGGATTAATTAATTAAACAATTAAATTAATACCACACCAACATGCTTAAAAACTATGCTAAAATATATTTGATCATGTATGACAACCATGCCAACAAAAACATATAACAATGTTAAACCAAAACTGGCCTCACCACCATTCTAGAATGTCTCCAAGATTTTTTTTAATAATACCCTAGAATACATAACCATATCCCAATGGTATAAATACCAAAAAATAAGGTCAAAACACACTATTTATATAGTTAAAAAATAAATAATAATGTTTCCTAGTATATAATTATATTAGTATATATCAGAGACAAGGTTGGAATATAATCATTTCAGTATGTTTCATTGGGTAAAGCCCAATGTATAATCATTTCATCATATGTCACTGGGCATAGTCCTCCATATAATAATTTCATCATGAATCTTGGAAAATCCCTAAATATAATTATTTTATCATGTTCTAGGGAGTAACATGGTATATAAGTAGGTCATTATGTAAACTGGGATAACTCCCTATATAAATATTACTCAATTAAACTGGAAAAAACATATATATAAGCATTACAACATAGAATTCATGACACTTTACATATTATTCAATACATCATCATATCATATCGTAACCATCCATGGTTAATTATGATAATAAAATTTATCTGTAAATTACATATTTTATTTCACATTAGTTTATAAAAAAATAAAAAGATAAAAATCTCAATAATAATTCCAACACTAGGTGAATCAATCTAAATAAAACACTTATATCCTAGGTCTTTCGAGACACATTTTAATCCATTAAAATGTTTCATTCACAATCGAGGGTTCTCTAACACGAACGATATCTATAAGATGGGTCAATAAAAATTGGATTCAAATGGGTTCTGATGAATAAAAACATTCATTATTTAATTAATTAATGTGCTAGATTTGTTCTATCAAAATCATTATTTCATATAGTATACAATTTTACACACCATATAGTTAGGCTTTAGACCTCCAACCTTTAACATAAAATCAATATATGCATCTATTTACAAGTTGCAATGAGGAGGAAGTGAATATGGTCATTATAAGGATTGTAGATCAATAATGGCCAACATAAAAACCTACAAAGACCATGGTAAATATATTACATGGAAACAAATAGTGAATAAAGTCGTATAAGGAAAAAGATAACAAACTCCACTTACTATGGACCAAATGAATGATTAGAACTTCCATAATCAAGATATATAGTACAAGATCACATTAAATAATACCTAGGGTCAAGAGGAGGTGGCTGAAAAATTAATGAGAAAATAATAATCCACCTAAATACTTTTATCAACCTTCTAATTAAATTAGATGGAATGTTATTAGGTTACACTTCATTTATTTATTTTTATATTGATACCAAAAAAATGTGCCCCCTCATGTGATTTTTAACACTTTCCAAACATTAAATAGATTGTAATGTCACTACAACATGTATTCATTTCAATTCATGAATAAGGCTCAGGGATTGTGCATGTGAATACTTACACATCATTAAACATCATTATATGGTGTGTAATTTCAATAAGTACAACCTCCATCCTATTCACCATGGAAAGAACCAAAACCACCTCAGAAGCTATCCATTTCATGGGAAACCACAAATAAATCACTTTTACACTTTTATACCTAGACTAAATTAATTCAAACTAATAAATGTCACTAAAAATTAGGTCACATTACCCAAACAAGGCTATCCATAACTTTACATGACTCAGACACAAAGGCTTAAAAGAAAAAACTAAAAAAAGGATATTCCTAGAAAAAAGGCATGAAAGAATATCCCGATTGTCCATTAATTTTTCTTACCTATCTAGGTATGTTATGATGTTCATAATAGTATCATAGTGTTGGTATAAATTTGAAAACACTTCAAAAAATTTGAATAGGAATCGAGGGTCATGATCTGAGATAATGGATAGAGGTTCTCCATAAACACTTAAAATTGAATCAATATAATGTTGGAAAAAATACACAATAATTAGATCATATCTTATATATTGGAATTGATAATTCATAGTAGTATGATCATCGATAAACAAAGTATAATCATTATTCCAGGTGTATTCTATAATCCAATTACAAATAAAAGTGTGATAACACATCACTTTAACAATGTTTTAGATAGATTATGTGTTTATCATTTAGGTAATTCTCTTATAGTATATACCATCACGAATATAATTATTCTAGACACATCGTATGTAATTTCAGTCATCTTTTCCTCTAACTATAAATGTTCTCTAAATTTCTAAAACATATTTCACACCCTAATAATTATTTATCGAATATTTTAAACCATTCATGGGTTTGGTTATTTTAGTTAATGTTTGGGTCAAGTTCATAATGACAATTATTGAGTTTTTGAGGTTTCGGGTGGGTTTTTTACTTATGAACTGTTTGAGCATTGTTTGACCCAATCCATGTGGGTAATAGACAGAAGTGTGCACCACTATTTTGGTGGAGGATGACTTCCACGTGGATAGAGGATACTTTGTTGAAATAATTTTATTTTTCTCTATAATTTATAGGTTTGAATTTCATATTCCACACACTATTTAATAAACCATTTAGCCAGACTACTTTAGTGTCCACCTTCTATTATAAGAGAGAATTGTTTTCTAAACTGTGTGACCAAACCTTGAAGCCTTCCCATTTTGTTAGTAACAAGAATTTCTTAGTTCCCCTCCCCTATTTTAAAACAATTCTAGGTTTCCTCCCCTTTGGTCAACCGTGGAACATCACGGAGCTCCCAAAACCCCATATCCCCGGACCCCTTCCTCAATCATTTCTTTTCTATGATTATAAGTTGTGTTTATTTGAATTTTTTGGCCAATTGTATCATCAAATTATTCTCCTCTCTTGATTTTTTTTCATGTGTGGGATCTCTCGTGGAATAACCCTATAGTATATAGTTTATGTTCTTATTATATTCCATTGATTCATTGTAGTGAATATTGTCATTGTGGTGTGTTATTCATTCTTTGGAAGTTTTGTTACATTTGCATGTCATTGAGGTATTTTTTTCAGTCATTTTATTTTTCGAAGCATGACATTTAATGCTTGAGATTTGATAAATGGTATCAAAATATTATTCTTATTATTCTTGTGTGTTAAAATAAATTTTTGTATTTTTTTAATATTGAAAATTGATATAAATGTATTTTTAATGGGTGATCAGAAATATGCATAGGTATATCTGAATGCTAAGAGTTTTATGAGACTCCATTTTCACTTTAAAAATGCAAATGTGTTCATTGGTTTGTGTTTGTTCATTATTAAAAGTTTTTAAATTGATTTCCTTATTAATTGGAAGTTTTTTGTGGTATTTTATGATGTTTATGGTTTTTTGTTGATGTGGTAGCTTTTATAATGGGTTTCTGAAATCCTTATGACTCTTGAATTGAATGCAGTTGTGTTTTGTTATTTCCAAATAGTGAACTAGTAGATGTGGAAACATATTTATGTTCCAAGGATGAAAATAAATATGGCCTCAAAAATGGTATTTGATTTTTAATGAAAATACCCTTCTTGAACTCAGTCTCAAAAAATTTTCCTCCGCCCTTCATTCTCATCCATCATTCTCTAATCCAAAGTGGTTCTTTCAAAATCATTTGTGATTTATCATTTGTTACTTGGTTTATAAATGAACACAAATAAGGATTTAAAATATTTTTCTATATGTTTTTCCCTCTTAGAACTTTATGTATTAGTTAGTTAATAAAATATTAGTGAATCCAGTTTGGAAACTTTTGACCGTGTTGTGTGTTTTCCATTGATCCCAAATCTGATTTCGAAAATGAGTTGTTTTTAGAGAATATTGAGGCATGGTTGGAGATTTTAGATGTTATATAATATTATCTGTAATATAATTTGATGTGTTGGATCGATTGGAAATTATGAATGGAATGTTCTATGGTGGGAACCACTATAGAGTACCCCCTGAGGAGAGGGTTACTTTATAAGTGGTTTCAATGTATGGTCCTGGAATGCAAGATGGATTGTGGGTTATTAGTTAATTGTGTTTGTGTGAGGACCTACTAATTCACAATATACAACTATAATGGTATTCCAATATATATTTTAGGAAAATGTGTGACAGATTCTTATCCACCTGGATTTGATGGGTTGGTACCTTAATGATTTGCTGAGATTCTAGGTGGGATGTTCCACTAGTGAGTCTAGTCTAGAGTTACTAATTGGTTAGTAAATACGGAGATTAACCATAAACCATATGGTGATTCTAAACTATTAATGTTATGGGATTTACACTAGAATTGTTTAAGATATACCCATGATACAATCTATAATCATTGTTTTATTTTTCTTTATGTATTTTAAATGTTCTTCTAGTTTATGCATGGTTATACTGCTTATTTTATTCTTATGGGATATTTTTTATAAGTTGATTTGGATTCTTCTTTTGAAATTTCGTTTTGATATGAAATTTTCTTTGAAAGAGAAATGATGTGTGTATTATTGATTGAATTCATTGGTTATTTAAATGATAATGTCCTATATTCTAAATTACATTCAAAATAGGTTTTATGGACTACATTTGGAATGAATATTTATTGACTCTATGGTTCTTACCTACAAGGGATTTTATGATCACACCCTACATTTGCCTCTCTCAATTAGAATAAATGGTCTATTTTGTAGGTCCATGTTTCAATTCTAAGATTACTTTTGTAGAAGGTTGGTATTATCATTGCTGGTATCCATGGGGTAACGTGGAGAACGTGTTGGGTTCCTTTTTTATTTTTTTTGTCTTTCATTTTTTTCAAATATTTTGGTGTTTGAGTCTTGATAGGGTATTTTTGTATTCATTTTTTATGAATCATTTTTTAGTGTTCTTTGTCCTATTAATTTATTTCAGTATGTTTTTGAAAAAAACCCATTTCGATTCTTTTTGATTCTCGGTACAAGTCACTATCCCAGAATGATTAGGTGTGCCTCTCAAGCCTTATCAAATACTATTTCATGTGTTGGGTTGGATGGTAGTACTATCTGTTTCATGAAAATATCATTGTTCTACCATGGTGCACTAATAAACTTGAGGTGTGTTATTCTTCTTGAAGTAGTATAATAAATGTTTGTATGGATAGAAAACATAAACTCATTGAATAAATATACACTCCATCTCTATATTTTAATTCTTTCAGTTTCCCATCCTTTACCACCTTAATCATACTTTTTATGTTATCATCTTTTTTTTTGGAAATCTATCAAATTCATAGTAAGTATTTTTTTAATTAACTGAAAAAGGAACAATGGGAACCCCTTCAAAAAAATCACCATATATTATATTATAAGATGTCTATATATTAGATAATCTTTATTCATTATCATGGAAGACAGTCCATAGTCCCTCATGCTCAATTTCGTAGTCACCTTATTTCCTATTATAGTGTGTTAGAAAATTTTAAAGTCATTTCACATGAGTATTAAAAAAAATATTTAAATCATGTTTTACTCCTTATTAAATAAGATATAAATAATTTATTATGATCCGTATGTACATATAATATTCACTATTGATGTAGTGTCTCCTAATTTTATGTGAAAATATTACATCTTCCCACAAAATTCAAGATTTAGATATTTATTTAATGAGCTATTAATTTCATATATGAATATTAAATGACATAATAATTATATATTTTGACACATCTATGTTCTTTTATCGATGAATCAATATATTTAAAAACTCCTACCTTAACTAATTGTATAGTTAAAATTGATGTATTAATCTATATCCTCAACATATCTTTATTATATTCCTAACATTCCCCTATACATATTAATTTATACACATTATGATTCATCTTTGAAAATAGAATTTAAAAATAGGAATATTTTTTATCAAACCACCAATTGTAAATTGTTATTACCTGGAAGCATTAGGTTTATGTACTGTTTATTGGTATAAAAAACTCATTTAATACATATTTCATTCAAGGGTCAATATATATTCCACCCTTTGAGAGAATATTTACATAATGAACAACATCCTTGATAAAGAGTTAATATCAGTATATATCACATAATTTTCCCTTAAGGGTCTCTATAATATTTTGTGGATTACTATCATGATTTTATAAAATGAATGTATATTTTAATATTTCATCCATGAATAACAAATATATGTTTTTATAATACTCATTGAACTCTCTATTCATAAAATACATAGGTACATAAAGTTTATTAGTCAATAATAAATTCATTATCATAAATTCATATTGTACATACATTGTTGAAATCTAATTATTTATAATCGAATACTTCTACACCATTATCTAATGTTAACTAGAGTTATCAAAATTATTTGGAAAGGACTCACCACCTTAATTTTTTCTAAAATAAGTCATCAATTATTTCAAAATGACACATATTCATTATAGAAATGGAATTTATCTCCAAATAATTGATGCACAGTCTCATATATCTATCCCTCATTTTCATGAATATAATTGGGGATCCCTGTGGGGATAGACTAGGGGTTGGGAATCCTTTATCTCACAATTCCTATAAAATTTACATCAACTCTACTAAATACACCAGTGAAATTATATATGAAGTGTTAGATATTGGCCTTATATCATGGATGAGTTCTATGGATAACTCGACTTCTCTCATCTGTGGATGACTATATATTTCATCGAGAAAAAAATAATTATTTTACCTCAAATAGTTATATCCTCAATTAATTATACATCCTCTTTATGCAATGATAATTAGTGGACATCCTATCTTGGAGAAACATTATGTATATATTATTGTGGAGGGTCCAAAATTGATTTAGATGATGAGTTATCCCATATAATGAATAGATATTCCATCTCACCATGGAAAATCATAATATCATTTTCCAATTTTTTATCATATTATAAACTGAATAAAAATTCATAGAAATGATTTTATCATATTAAAATTTTATAATAATAACCATGGGGAAAATAGGGTAATCCCAGGAATCATAATTAGAAACTCTTACACATCAATATTCCAATAAGATTTCTAATAAGTTTCTAAATTAGAAACTACCACCAATGAATTTTACTGGTTTTTTAAATGTTTATGAAAATCATTCTTGTGAATTAAATATAAATATAAATTCATAATATATTTTTTATATTATTCCCAATATATATTGAGTGTTTTTCATAGTAATTTTGATGCCTTTTAATGATCCATCAAATATTATCCCCACAGATCTTGAGAAACACCCCTTGATACCAATTGTATCATCCAAGACTCCTAAAACACAGATATATTTGTTTTATTAAATTATTGGTTTTGAATAAAAGAGATAATTAATTGATAAAAAAATTTGTAGTCTAGGATGACTATATATATACATACATTTTATTGAAAATAGTAGATAATGCATTAATACATTATGAGACATTATTATAATTGACATAAAAACTTTTAAAAATAATTGTATTTATTCAATATAATTCAATCTGAAATAAAAACACATAATTGTGAAAATGTATTCTTATTAATTAGTATCATAATTTGAATATTTTATTAAAATTATCAAGTCATTATAATTACAGTAGGATTATTTGAACACTATTATTCCCTAATAAATTGGAACTGAGAGAATTATATATCAATTTAAATAAATTATATCATAGATAACAGTAATCATTGATCTCAAATACATGAAAATATTAATGTTATATGTTCAAACTTATTTTTAAGACATTGTGCAAAGACAATTTCCTACTACGTATAATGGTATAGTCTATGAACCAATAAAAATTTCTTCACGATACCTATCAAGGCAATGATGTGATATATAATTTAGTACCCCAATAATCACATGAGATGGTCGAACTAATTCAATATAAGTTGAACACATACATTTCATAACATTACCTAATGAAACTCTCTTGGAATGAATTTTTTTCCATATTATGAGAATATCAAAAATAATAAATCCCCTTTAAAAATAATAATTCGGTTTTATTGAATAAAGTCCCATAATAAATATATAATTCATGGGGTATTGTGAGAATAACATAATTTCTCTTTGTCCATGAAATTTATGGAAGATTATACATTTTATGTGATTGGTTATGAAAATAATGTTATAATAGGGAACATTGGTAAAACAAAAATGTGAAAAAGGAAATTGTATTAAAAATAATTCACCATGGTTTATGAATACTATGGGAATATTTCAAAATAGTTCCCCTAAGAGTGTTTTTTCAGATGTGAAGTCTTATGACCACACATCATGTATAAGGTAAATGATTGAATTTATGCTCCACCATCAAGTTTTTGGGTTCATAACACTAGGATAAATTGTTACATAGAACCATTAAATTGTAAAAATTCTAGAGGTGATTTATTTTATAGGAAACAATATACACCGCAATTTTACAAAATCATAGTATGATGTATTTTTTCATTTTCAGTGGTTCTGGTAACTCGTGAATCAAAATTATATGAGGGAGGTATAAAAATATACACATTCAAATCCCTAAAATATTATGTGTAATATTTCAAAACTATTCCATGTTAATGTATTCACATAATAATAATTTAGTAGTGAATGTTTCATGAGGGACAAAGAACAAAAATTTTAATTTAAAAACTCCACATATGTGATGGGTGATAATACAATCAAAAGATCCTGAAATATAGGTTTTAAAATATATTTTGGAATACCATGAAAAATATTATTTAATGGTATGACATATTTAATTGGGATTATATACAGAACATGAAGGATATTTTGATCATAATAAAAAATACATGAATAAAAGATATCTATTTGAGTCAAAAAGGAATACCTCATGTCATGAAATTATTCCACCTAATTTGAAATATTCCATGAACAACATAACTCTATTAATCACTTAATTTATATATATTTTCTTATCAGTTTTCATTTATAATCTTCATAAATTATTATTTCCTATATGAAATTTACATATTTGGAACATCACTTGTTTATGGTAGTGATTATTTATAGTTGTTTCATAATAGTGGTGTAAAATTTCATTATTCTTACAGTTCATATAATTAATGGGTAATGGATTTTACTATTAGTGATTATTTATACATATTTATAATTTTTCAAAATAATTTCATGGTTTTTATTAATTATTCTTGTTGATGAAATAAAAAACATCCATGTTTCGGTGATTCTGGATAATCAAACATTGTTTTATTAATTAGTGACATAAATGTTGATATAATGTCTCCAAAATAAAAATTCTATTATTCAAACAGTTTTATTATAGTATAATACTATTTATGTATCCTTATTCATTCATGATATACATTAATATCATCATACAAGTAAGTTGTAAGAACCCAGACCTTCCTTTCAGGTATGTTTTTCCTTTTTCTGATGTTTTTGAGAAAAGAGGAGTTTCTGGGAATTTTTTAAGTACAAGCCATGTACTTTATAAGTACACATCATGTACTTTGATGCCACTTGAGGACGTGTTTTGGTCATGTCATGACCATACACATGGCCTTGTAGGGTGGATGTGGGGGCCACTTAAAGTGGAGTACGGAAAAGCTTAGTACACAACGTGTACTCCAAAAGTACCCATCGTGTACTTTCTTTTTGTTTCATTAAGAGCACATGGGTCAAACCTGATGGACTGAACACTCTTTTTTTATATTTGGTTTGTCCAAGAGTAAGGGTATGGTCATGGATCTTATCCATGCCCCAGAGCATCCATCCATTCTCCAAATCGATTGTCGTCAATTGTGTTGGAACTATAGCAGTAAGCTCTTCCTTCTTCTAGAGCATCGTTTTCCAATTCCTCCTCTTTCGCATGTTATCGTGGGTTAAAAATTTTGGATGTTTTCATATATATATGATGTTTTAAGTAGATTCAAGCCTCGTGGTTCAATTATATCGATCTCCTGGCATCAAGGTGGGTGGCTTTTTCATTTCTGTTCAATGTCCTTGAGTTTTATGCATAAATTCCACCAATACATTTGAATGGGGTATTGCGTGTTTACTGTTTTTACCCTATTGTTTTACTACCTTACTTTTATTATTGTGTATAGTTATTTTGGCTATGTATAAGGATAATTTCTATGCTTGGATGTTTTTCCCATTCCTTGTTCTGTTTATGACCTTTTGGTCTTGTTGAGCTTATTGGTTTTTATACTTGTTTTCCATGCCTTGTGACCATATGATAGATTGATGTTACCTAGCATTGCATGTTGTGATGTAGACTGGTTAGCCAAGTATCTTTGTAGGTTTACTTTGGCCTTATCTCATTATTATGCACTAACTAGCACGGGACCGTGATAACCTAGTGTTATAGAGTATAGGGGATGGACCGATTGAGCTTCCCAGAGAGTATTGGTTATTATAGACTATAGGATGATAGATCGAGTGGGCTTCCTCAGAGAGTCTTGAGCTTTATAGACTACAGGGGGATATACCGAGTGAGCTTCATCAGAGAGTCTTTTTTTCTGTGATTTTCCTTAAACCATTCCAGGCTATAGAAGGAAATGACCGAGCGAGTTTCCTTATAGAGTTTGTGATAGACCTGAGGCTGTAGGCGGAATTATCTGAGTGAGCTTCCTCATAGAGTCTCTAAGCCATGGGGATATAAAGGGATTTGACTACATTATCTTCCTCATATAGTCCCTGACTACCTTAGACTATAAGATGAATTGACTGAGCGTGCATCCACATAGAGTCTTATAATTTCATATGACCAAACCAGAGGGGTTTGGCTGAGTGTAGTGACCATAGGGTTGTTGGTAAATCTTGGACAGGATCAGAGGTGATGGATATGAGTACTTCCCAGAGTTTTTCTTGTTGTGGTTAGCTGTTTCTTCTCTGTTGCTTGTTGATCTATAGTCTGTAAACTATTGTGTATCATCCTGGTTACTACATACTATTTACAATTTACTATAATTTACCTGCCATATACTCACTGACTGTTAGGAACAGATCATTAGGTGGTTTCCTACTGAGATTTAGTCTCACATGCGGTTTAGGTCATGCATTTGGGCCCAAATAGTTTATACTATTATAGGTATAGACAAGGTCAAGCGCCGTTCGACTTCAAGTACTTGATTATATTTGGAGCAGGAGAGCATGACACCATGACGAGGCTTGAGTTGCTGAGGAGCCATTTATCTTTCTGTTATATTTTTTATTGATCTTTTTTTATTTACAGCATTGTGGTTTGTTTGGATGGTTTCCTAGAAATATGAATCATTAGTCATATATATATATATATATATATATGTTTTCTCTAGTTTTTTATTATTTTAGCCTTCCTCTATTTACGTGGGTATGGATTGTTTACCATTTCTGCTCTTTTTTCTTGCTTCTATTCCACTATGTACTCTTCCAATGAGGGCATAGTTTCCCCACCATCACACCCAATGTCCAAGCTTCTAGTCAGAAGCCACTGGAAATTGGGGAAATGCACATGAGGCCACATGACCAACCGGGTACAGGGCGTCTCTGGGTGGCTTCCGAAACCGGGACGTTATGAAGTGGTATCAGAGGGATTATTTTCTCTTGACTTACTATTTGGATCATATAGTCAGGGATAGGATAGGATTGGTACTTGCTAATAAGTTTTTCCTGGGAGTAGGTAACCTGTGTATAGGGAAAATCCATACTACCTCATTTATTGCAATTTTACTTGTTTTCACTTTTACAGTTGATTTGATTTCACTTTTGGGTGATTCACATGCTTTGTGTAGTTACTGTTGTTGTTATTACGGTTCTATTTCTATCGCAACCCAATGAGATGAAGGTATGCCATCTCATGCATCATATAGGAACATGTTAGAAATCACTTGTCATGAATTCCATCCATTCCATCTAGGATGCATTAGTGATTTCATGTTGTTGTGATAGATGTTGTGTAGATTATGCAAGCTATTGTGATAGATGCCTTGATAAAAATCTCTGGTGTTTGATAGAGAATTGTTTATGTAGTACCTTTCTTAAATGGACACCAAAAAATTGTTCTTGAGGTGTTATGGGCCCACATGGACCGGATTTTGGTGGATCATCACTTGGTTTCCTTGTTATAACTTGTATAAGATTCCAACCTTTTATTCGCGGGGTGTATGGTCCCTCACGGATCCGAATTTTTCACTTTAACTCTTGTTTTCTATGTTTTTTGGGCTTCAGAACAGTTTCTGAGCTACCGCATAGAAGAACCCAGAATACACATCATGTACTTTATTAATACACATTGTGTAGTCTTTAAACCATGTCACTGACTATGTTGGTAGAGACACGGGGTTGTTAAAAATCTTCAAAAACACACCTTGTACAGTAGGTAAATGGCGTTTTGTAGAGACCGTGTGTCTACCAGTGTGACTAACAACACGAATGGATAAAACCTTGACATTACATGTCGTTTTCTCTTATTACACGTCGTTCCCTATCACCTAAGTACTCGGCCATGTCACAAACAACACGGGTTGGGGAAAACCTCCAAGTACACGCCATTTTCTCAGGGAGCACACCGTGTAGAGTGAACCGTGTATTCGGATGTGTAACTAACAACATGGGTTGTTCCAACCTTGTCTAGTACACGTCGTGTCCTTCATGAACATTCCGTGTAGTCTAGGATTACGAGAACTATGTGGGTTATCTGTGTAAGGATACTCGGGCAGGGGAATAGAGATCAAGTACACGCCGTGTGTGGGGACATCACGCCATGTGGTAGGGGTGTTACATGACCAAGTTGTGGAGGAAGTACATTCCCATGTGAATGTCTTAAGATAACATTCCGTGTAGTTTTTATACATGCTGTGTAGTCATTTTTTTGTAAAACATTACTGTTTCTTTCTCATGGTCTCCTCTTGTACTCTTGTGTTATCAGTCTATAATAATACTGATCTAAGGTGTGCTTTTGACCTTTCAGAGTTATTCCACCAAGACATCCTCCTGTTTCACATCAGGTGCCAAACGGTTATCAGACACCAGATATGGCCGATCAGGGACCTCCTACAGATACTCATGTTGTGCCATCCTTGGTACCAGTAGTGATATCAGTTAAAGGAACTGATGCAAAGATTAGGGAAGGATTTATGAGGATGATGCAGACCTTCTAGGGAGTTCATCCTCCTGCCCTATCGATGGATGGATTGATGCGGGTTTTCCAGCACTTGCATCCTCCCACCTTCTCAGGGGAAGGAGGACCATAGGCTACAAAGTCGTGGCTTGAAGCCACGAAGACGATCTTCGAGAAACTCAAGGTACCACCATATAAGAGGGTGAAGCTCGCGACCTACATGCTCCGAGTCTCTGCCAAGAGGTGGTGGGATGTCATATCTTAGGCGGGACACCACCTGAATATGGCTTGGAAGGAGTTTCAGTGTATCTTTTTTGACTACTTCTACCTGGAGACCATAAGGGCTGACCGATCCCGAGAGTTCATGAGCTTAGAGATGGGTACTCTTTTGGTGATGGATTATTCCTCTCGTTTCATAGAGTTGCAGCATTTCACGCCTATCCCAGTAGGTTATTAGTTGTTCCTGGCTAGGAATTTTAAGGACGGTCTCAAGAAGGAGATCCATTCCTAGGTGAACATCTTCAGGTTGACTTCGATATCATCTATCGTTAACCAGGCGCTGATCACTGAGAATTATCTAAGGTATTCTAGATTAGGGAGCCAGTGCGGTTCGATATCCATAGTCAGTGTTCCCCCTACTGATAGCAGGAAGCGTCATAGGGAGTCTTTTCGAGGATATCAGAGTAGGAAGGATGTATCTTCAGGCTGCCTGATAGTATGCTAGCAGTGCGGGAGGATCCGGCATAATAGGCCTCAGTGCCAGAGTGACCTAGTGGAGTGTCGATCTTGCGGCAATATGGGCCATCTTTAGCGTTTTTGTCAGATCTTCTCACCGACAGCTGGTGGTATGGGTTCATCTATGACCCCTCATATAGGATATGCCTCGCTAGTTTCTCACAAGTCGGGTAACTAGAGTTATTCCGGTCATTCGGGCCGAGGAGGATGTTGCGGCCATGGTGTTCAGTCACCAGGTTACCAACGACAATAGTGTGGATCAGCTCAGAGTGGTCAGCCAGGGTGGCAGTGCCGCAGTACAGGCCAGACATTCGCTATGGAGCATACCCTTTAGGAGAAGGATCCTAGACCTTCTACAGTTTGAGTTACAATCTTATTAGCCTCAGTTTTATCTTCAGCACTTTTCGATACTGGTGCTGCACCTAGTTTTATCTCTATTGATGTTGTGGAGAGCCATGGGCTCTGCATCTTTTCCTCAACCGATACATTAACTCTAGACACACCGTTGAGGACTAGAACTGTTACTGTACGCCAGTGCGGAGAGTGATCTCTTGAGGTTGCAGGGTATCACTTATTGTGGTACCTTTATTTCATAGAGATGACAAGGTATGATGTCTTTCTCATAGTGTACTGGTTAGTTCCCTTCCAGGCAGTCGTTGATTTCAATCATCATAGGGTGAGTTTTGTATCACCAGAGGGTGTATCCTTTCTTCATAGAGGTGAGTGGGATGTCCATGAGAGTCGAGCAGGACCCAAGCATCATGGGCTAGGAGGAGATACATCCGAGATCACAAGTATTTATCTGGATGACCAAGGGACATGACACTTAGACTTTCCTCTAGTGGTGGATCATTTCAAGATGTCTTTCTAGAGTACATTTCGGGTTTTCCTCAAGAGCATGATGTATACTTATCTATTGATCTCATGCTAAGAGAGACACTAGTGTCCATTACTCCTTATTAGATGGTTACACATGAGTTACATGAGCTCAAGAAGTAGTTGGAGGAGTTACAGGTGAAGTGTTTCATCTGACCCAGTAATTCTCCTTGGGGTTCGCCTGTCCTACTTACGAAGAGGGCAGACGTTACCCTTAGACTTTGTGTAGACTATCGGAAGGTGAATCATTTGAAGGTCATGAATCGATATCCCTTGTCAAGGATCGATGATCTCTTTGATTATCTTCGACGAGCCCGAGTGTTCTCGAATATTTACTTGAGATCCGGTAATCATCAGTTGCGCGTTAGAGAATCGGATATACCACTTAAATATTTCTCTTGAAAGTATGGTCTATACGAGTATATTATTATGTCGTTCGGTCTCACGGACACGCCTGTAGTTTTCATGGCACTGATGAACTGAGTGTTACATCCATACTTGGATTCCTTCGTGGTGGTTTTCATGGATGACATCTTGGTGTACTCTCACACTCAACATGACCTTTCTATCCATCTTGATATCTTTCTGAGTACACTAAGAGAGCATCAGTTATATACTTAGCTCTCGAAATGCCACTTTTGGATGGGTCAGGTTCACTTCTTGGGCCATGGTATCTCCGAGACAAGAGTATCAGTAAACCCAGAGAAAGTGAGAGTTGTAGTTTCCATAGAACAGCCGAAGAATGTCATTGAGGTGTGGTGTTTCTTAAGGCTGGATGGATACTAAAGATGCTTCATACGGGACTTTTCATTCTTAGAAGCACCGCTAACAGGTCTGACCAAGAATGGTGTGAGGTTCTTCTAGTCAGATTCTTGTCAGTCATCCTTTCAAGAGCTGAAAGGCAGGTTGACTTCAGCACCGATACTATTCTTTCCAAAGCCGGGCAAGAGCTACACTATTTAATGTGATGCTTCAGGTATCGGGCTGGGAGTTGTGCTCATGCATGGAGAGGGAGTCATTGCATATGGGTCTCGGCAATTGAGGCCGCATGATATGAACTACCCGACACATGATATGGAGTTGGTTGCTGTTTTTCACGCCTTACGCTATTGGAGACAATACCTTCTAGGATATCACTTTGTGGTGTTTTCTGACCAAAAGAGTCTCAATTAAATCTTCACTCAGTGTGATCTGAATCTAAGATAACCCATGTGGGTCAAGTACCTTCAGTCCTTCAACTTTGAGCTTGCCTATACACTAGGGAAGGGAAACGCATTGGCTGATGTGTTGAGCAGGAGAACTCAGAAATAGGAAGTTCTGGAGGCCAGCAATGATTGGAATCTTATGGCTCTGTTCTCTGAGATGGATCCCGAGGTGCAAGATATACATGGACAGAACTTTCTATCTTTTGTAGTTTTTACCTCAACTCTTCTTGATCGGGTACGGATGAGAAACTATCAGACTCAGAAGGCCTAGTCCTATGGGAGTGTGTGTCCAGAGAGGACCCTCTTCCTGGATGGAAAGTGGGCAAGGATGAGATCTTGTGTTTCTAGGGACACGTATGGGTGCTAGCACACATAAGCGAGGAGCTCATGCGAGACTTTCATTCCTCATTTTGGGAAATTCATCCTAGCATCCCCAAGATGTATCGTGATCTACACCTCCAGTATTGGTGGCTTCGTATAAAGAGAGATGTTGTTGGTTTTGTCATGTGGTGTTCTACTTGTTAGCAGGTGAAAGTGGAGCATTAGTGACCAGAAGTCCTTTTGCAACAGTTACACATTCCAGAGTAGATGTGGAACGAAGTCACGATGGATTTCATGAAAGGGTTTCCAAGGTCTCCTTGAGGGAATGATGTTGTTTGATTTGTCATCGATAGGATTACGAAGGTTTCTCACTTCATGCAGATCAAGGAGACCTTTAGTGTTGATGATCTGGGATAGTTGTACATCTGAGAGATTGTATGTCTACATGGATTTCCAAACTCCATTGTTTCAGAAAAAGATGTGTGTTTTACTTCTCAGTTCTAGAAATGGATTTAGAAGGCCTTGGGTACACATGTACTTTTGAGTACAGCTTACCATCCCCATATAGACGGTCAGTCTGAGTGTATGATTTAGGGGATTGAGGATATTCTCAGAGCATGCATTCTATATTTGGAGGTACTTGGGAGAAGCATATACCTCTTCTGTAGTGTTCCTACAACAATAGTTTCTAGGCGTCTATTTAGATGGAACCATGTGAGGCTTTGTATGATAGGCCATGAAGATCACCTTTATGCTGGCTGGAGGCCATAGAGGTAGCTTTGCTGGGACCTCATCTTGTTCATGAGACCTTAGAGTAGATATAGTTGATTCAGAAGAGGATTGTTATGGAAATGTTTCGATAGATGTCTTATGTTGATCTGTAGAGATGACCTCTGTAGTTCGAGGTCGGGAATTAGGTTTTCCTACGTGTCGGACTGAGGTTGGGACACAAGAGGATAATGAGACAGGTTAAGCTTTCACCACGACACGTCAGGACATTTGAGGTGTTGGAGAGAGTTGGTTCGGTTGCCTATCAGTTGTTGTTACCTCATAGGTACTAGGCTCTGCCTGACGTCTTCCACGTTTCTCTGCCCAAACATTACTTTTCAGACCCGTCTCATGTCCTTCAACCTAAGGAAGATGAGCTTGAAGTAGATGCATCATTTGAGAATCATCCAATACGGATTGTCGATCGTAGTATGAAGGTTCTACATGGCTGTTATGTTCCTCTGGTATGGGTTCTATGGCATCACAGGTGGGTATAGGATGAGACTTTGGAGAGGGAATGTGATGTACGATCGTAGTGGATGGAGCTGTTCGGGGTTTCCTCTTCTACGCCTCAATATGGAAATTCAGGGATAAATTTCAATAAGGGAGGGTGTTTTTAAGAACCTGAACCTTCCTTTCATGTATTTTTCCCCTTTTTATGATGTTTTTGAGAAAATAAAAGTTTTTGGGAATTTTTAAGTACACACAGTGTACTTTATATGTACACACCGTGTACTTTGATGCTGCTTGAGGCTGATTGATGATCGTCTCATGACCACAAACATAACCATATAGGGGTGATGTGGAGTCCACTTAAATTAGAGTATGGAAAAGCCTAGTACACGTCATGTACTTCAAAAGTACATATTGTGTATTTTGTTTTTTTTTTCATTAAATCTTCCGGGGTCGTGTCTGATGGATAGAACACCCTCTTTTTAGCTATGGTTCATCCGAGAGTGAGGGTACGGCAGCAGATATTCTCCAAGTCCCCGAGCCACCATCCGTTCTCTGAATCGACTGCAGTCGATTATGTTGGAACCACATCGGTAACCTCTTCCTTCTTCTACAGCATTTTTTTCCAATTCCTCGTCTTATTCAAGTTATCTTGGGTTAAACGTTTTGGACGTTTTTGTAGATCTATGAAATCATAAGGAGATTAAAGCCTTGTGGTTAATGTATGTCAATCTCCTAGCATCAAGGTAGGTGGTTTGTGCCTTTTCGTTCATAGTCCTTGAGTTTTATGAGCAAATTCCACCAATACCAATAAAAGGCATATTCAGTGTTTACTTTTTTCCCCCTGTTGTTTTCCTTCCTTGCTTGTATGCTTCTGTAGAGGTATTTTGCCTATGTATAAGGATAATTATTATTCTTAGATGTTTTGTCTATGCCTTGTTCTGTTTATGAACTTTTTTTCTTGTTCAGTATATTGGTTGTTATACATTTTTTCCAAGCCTTATGACAGTAGGATGGATTGTTGTTACCTAAAATTGCTTGTTGTGCAATAGACTGGTTATCCAAGTAGCTCTGTAGGATTACATTGGCCTTATAGCATTATTATGTGCTAACTGGCATGAGACCGTGAGAACCTGGTGTTATAGACTACAGGGGATGGACCGAGTGAGCTTCCCAGAGAGTCTTGGATATTATAGACTATAGGAGGATAGACTGAGTGAGCTTCCTCAGAGAGTCTTGAGCTTCATAGACTACAGGGGGATAGACCGAGTGAGCTTCCTTAGAGAGTCATTGTTTGTGTGATTTTTCTTTAAACCATTCTAGGCTATAGGAGGAAATGACAGAGCGAGCTTCCTAAGAGAGTCTATGATAGACCAGAGGCTATAGGAGGAATTGACCGAGTGAGCTTTCTCAGAGATTCTCTATACCTTGGGGCTATAATGGGATTTGACCATGTGATCTTCCTCAGAGAGTCCCGAACTACCTTAGACTATAAGGGAAATTGAATGAGCATGCTTCCTCAAAGAGTCTAATAATTTTATATAACCAAAGAAGGGGGGTTAGGATGAGTGTACTGCCCAGAGGGTTGTTCATACTTCTTGTATAGGGGCATATGTGATGACTATGAGTACATCCTAGAGTGTTTCCTATTGTGGTTAGATGTTGCTTCTCTGTTTCTTATTGACCTATGGTCTGTTTACTACTGTGTATCATCCTGGTTACTACTTACTATTTACTACACTTTACCTGCCATATACTCATTGACTGTTAGGCATAGATCTTTGGGTGGTTTACTACTGGGATTTAGTCTCACACCCTGTTTGGGTCATTATTTTGGGCCCAAACAGATTATACTATTGCAAGTTCAGACCAGGTAAAGCGCCCTTCGACTTCAGGTACTTGATTGCATTTGGATCATGGGAGCATGGGAACAAGCTGAGGATTGCGATGCTGAGGAGCCGTTTATCTTTCTTTTATACTTGTTTTTAGTACTGTTTGTATTTCCAGCATTGTGACTAGTTTGGATGCTTTCCTAGACATATGTATCATGAATCATTTATATATATGTTTGCTCCAGTTTTTTATTGTTTTAGCCTTCCACTATTTACTTGTTTATGGATTGATTACTGTGTCTGTTATTGTTTCTTGCTTCTTTTCTGATGTGTACTCTGCCAATGAGGGCATAGTTTCCCCACCTTCACACCCATGGATGTAACTGCTAGTTGGTAGCCTCTTGCATTCGGGGAAATGCACTTGAGGCCACATGATCAACCAGGTATAGGGAGCCTCTGGGTGGCTTCCGGAACAGGGACGTTAAACATGTTGTTAAAACGACCTATAAAAGAACCAACCCATATTTATTGAATGTTTAAGAAGTGAGTTTATATTAACATCATTATAACTGTAGTATATTGATATTATTTAAAGTTATTAACTATTATATATGATAGTTGTTATAAATTTTGAATCATAACCAATTGGTATGAAAATATTACATACTTTGAAATATTATATTTCTCTTCAATAATGCATGTTTTAATGGATTTAAATAATGAAGATTGATTAATGATTTTATAATTATTTGGATATAAAAATTTACATAACAAAACATTATTGTATTCTCTAACATTATATATACTAACTAAACCATTCAATGAACAATTTTATTAATATTGATGATGAGAAATAAATTCAAATTCTGTTCATTGTGGTAGTCCTAAAATTCACTTGAACATAGATTTTTTTAATGAATGGGAATAAGAAAAAAGTAACACATTTAATATATAAATATTAATATATATATATATTATAATATCATTTTATTAGTGCTTCTAAAATAATATTTAGTGATTATAAATAACTATAAATGTTATGTAATTTATAATACTAATGACATGGACTTGAATTTTTCATCACAGACACCTAATAAATAAAGGACTTATGGTTATTTATGGTGACCGCAATTGATATATGGTTTGAGACGATTATAAGAGGAGAAAATTGTAAAAGTTAAAAAGGAAAATTTGATGGATAACATAGTCATTATTTGTTATATATAATATAATTTTTTGATATAGTAATGTAATTACACAACTAAATATCAATTAAAAATAAGTGATTCAAATTTAACAATGGAGATAATATTGTTTAACAAATTCCATATTTAATATAGTTTATAAAACTATGGCCATCAGTTTCACCTTTCAATTAAAAAAATTTCAAATACGCGTTGCTTCTTCTTAATATAATATTAAATTACTTAGGATATTTTTTAAATTTTAAAGGCAGTATTATATAACTATGAAGAAATGTAAATAAAAAATGTCATGAAAACTATTTTTTTACAAAAAACCCATCCTTTCATATACAATTAATTATAATATGATTAATTGTAAAATGAATTTAAATTTGAGGAATTAAATTTCTACAAGGTAACTTTGATTCTTGAGTAAAGGATATTTACTGGTAGATATTCAATGATGTGGTGTATACCTACCACAATATGATCGTAGGTATTACATCCACACATATCAAAATTTATCTAATGCATTTGTGAAAATGGACAATTTTATACAAATGGGAAAAATTATGAGACCAAAAGCCAGGAATGTTAATCAATAGTTTATCTAGAATCTAACCACTAATTTTTATATATAGAGCCTAAGCCCTTGGGACAGTGTATGAATGCCATAATATATCATAGAGGATGAATTAATTCTTAAAAAATAAATTAAATCTAAAAAAATCCTAAATCATAAATATTTTAAAACATAAAAACCATTTAACTTTATAACAATAATCCATAATATAAATATTAGTAATTTTCAAACATAATTAAATCTCATCCGACATTTTTCAGGTAACTCCTTTTATATATAGTAGTAAATTTAAAAGAGTAAATTTAATTGTTGAAAACAATTATTCATACATTTTTATTATAATGATATTATATTCATTAATCGATCTAGGATGATATAATTAAACAAACAATTTATAAATATATGAGTGAGATAAATATTAATATATAATTCATAAATTAATTATTATAAAATTTTTGTAATTTATTATCTCTTTTAGAGAAATCCATTAATTTATAATAATCATTTATTTTTTCAATATTAACTCTTTCACATGAAAACATTTCATGATACTTCATATGGACCCCATTTTTAAAAATATGTGATATTTTATAAAAACATTTAATATCATAAATAAATTATATATTTTGTTAGACCCAATAGATTAAATAAATATAACAAGTGTTATATAATTTTACCATTGATTAAATCCACAATATCACCATTTTATATTTTTTGGTAACATACTAATAGGCTTCCTTTGATGAATTTATTTCATATTATCATTTATAAACATTTCATAAATAAATATAATCATTTTTATAATAATTTTAAAATTTGGAAACTCTTTTAATAATACTGACTATGTACATTCCTTCTAGAACCATATAATAGAGAAAAAATCAAATTTGGTAATTTTCAAATAACACCATTGAATTTGCTTCATGCTGGAAGGGGCCATACCAATTATTTCTATCTTCATATATAAGTTTAATAATTTTTCGTTGAGACACTAGAAGTCATTATTATTTTATTAATGCACCACAATATGTTATCTTATTCGAAGCGTGACTAGATATTGTGTGTCATTACTATTATTCCATATGTGGGTTTATCTCAAAAAAAATCTATTATACATCAAAACTATAATTTCATGATTTGGTTTATACTTTGTATATTATGGATATATATAGAAAATAATTCTAGAATACTCACTAAAAGAATTTTTATGTATCTCAAAACATGGAATTGTCATATTTTCCATTCATAATATTGATTAAATATTTACAAGTCTATTTTTATAAATTAATTATTTTATTGTGAAACATTTACAATGCTATTTAATTTTTTATGGTAAAACATGTATGAGTTCTAAAGTAATGATAATTTCATAAAAAAACAATGTGGTTATAAAAAATATTATCTTTAATGAATCTTCATGAATATGTAATTTCAACAGAAATGAAATTAGTGTCTCTATCATACAACTGTATGCATTTAAAATAAAAAAATATATTGGGGAATGAATCTTGTAAAATTATATTTTCTGGAATGTCAATTTATATCATTATACATAACTAAATAGATGAATAATAAAAACATTTTAATTGATGTTTGATAACATGAAAACATTTCAAAATAATGTTGAATGATATTTCTAAATATATATAAAATTTATAAATCCACATATATTATTATTAGGTTGTGAAAATATCACATTTTAGGGGAATGACCCATTTTTACACATAGTCTAATAAAACCATTTTTGAAAATGAAATTATTAACAATATAGTGATATTTTTTATTATGTATTTTTTATTAATGATTTATAATATCAAAAAATTATTTATCCAAAACCATGGAACTATTCATATCATTATAAAATGAGACACCCCATATTCAAAAATTTTCTCAAATATTAAATAATTAAATGTAAAGTTTTGCTAAAATTTGATAAGATATATAGTTTTTAACTATTAACTCATTATTAGGATCATTTTTTAAAAGAAAATATTTATTTCATCGTTTAACTCCTCTAGTAAAATCACATGAATATCTTCCAAGACATTATATCATTTAATTAATAATACAATATTTTATTGTTAAATAACAAAACACATTTTTTCCATTGTAGAAAACCACGATATGGGGACCATTATTATGATATGGATTGTACCATATCTATAGAAATCGTGGTTTTATCACATAAAATGTTTCTTTAATCAATATATATTTATATAACATTTTTAATTGGAAATTATTTTTATATTTAATTATAAATTATTTAATATAAAATAATATTTATTTAAATAGTTATAAAATTACTAAAATAAAACCTTCATTTTAATGTCCGGACCCAAGAATGTCAAATTCGGTGCCTTATTTTAATACATTTTCATAGACAGAAGGATGATTCATCCTACTGTACTGATCCATTTTGTAGTTTTGGAAACACGATACATACAATAGTTCAAAATTGCAATAATAAACTAAAAACAATATAACAACTTCAATAGAGATTCCCATAATCTATTAGATTAACCATGCAATCCATTTATATTATAATCATACTCGTAGCCTAGGTGGATAAAACCTAAGAAAGGGTTGAAATCCAATTATCAATAAGGGTAATAAATATATAAGATGATATCATAAACCTAAACCTTTGGCATGGTGAATAACTCAAAACACATTCCCCTAAAAATGAACTTGAACAAATAAGGGAAGGAATATGAGATGAATAAATAAAACCATATTAAAGAATAAACATGGGTATTCTACTAGTAGAATAACCTCATGAAATTTAAATTACTAGTTTTAAAATTGATGGAATTCATGATTAGGGACATCATGACCATACTGTCAAGGCCTCATGCCAAGACCATATATATCCATTTTTTGAAGGCCTCGTGGCAGGACCATAATTTGTCTCATGTTACCTCCTTATGAACTAAGGGGATATAGAGGGGCCCACCAAAAACATAATAAATAAAATTAATTCCTCCAATTAATGAGGATAAAATAATAAAAATAAAAATTCATTATAAAACTAACATATGAAATGTAAGTAACATTCCTGAATCATTAATCTTAATCGAAAACCATTTGGAGAAATATAGTGGATGGTTTAAAGATAGTACATCCAGAGTCAAACTAATCATAAAACATTCATTAAAACATGGTGTATGATATCATATGAGATAATAATCAATGAATTAAAATAATCAAAAAAGGAATTTTAAAACACAAAAGGTACTTTTAAATGAGACAATTGAATAATCTATCGGGAAATAATTTTAAACTCTACAATGTGTCAGATACCACTATGAGACATTCAAATCATAATAAATTATAATATCATGAAAATAAGGATACTCTTTATATCATATTCCAAATAGAAGTACATACACTACATGCACGAAATAAGTGGTTAAAAATTCACATATCTCATAAATGATAAAGTGATATTTGAAAAATCTTTTTTACCCTAGAATGATGTTTTCTTTTGGAAAATCCTTTGTATATGTCATGAAATCAGATTTAAAAAATTTATATCTTATAAAATAAATTTATGTTCATCCAAATTATATTTTAGGCTTAAATTAATTCTTCTTTAGGTGAAATAATTAAAAAATATTTTTTAATGAATCTTTAGATATAATACATTTTAGTCCAGATTATGGAAGATATTTAAAGATTTTAAAGAGAAATGGAATGTTTTCTTTCATAAAACTTTAAATTAACAAAAATTTATTTTTCATGTTAAATTTTATTATTTTATAAATTTAAATATTTATTAAATCAGCTTTAAGAGTGAGCTTAAAAATAGGTTGGAATGTGATAAGTTCATTGAATTAGACTTGTATATGATAACAATTTTTGAAAGATTAATTTATAAAGTGTAACTCACATGAAATTAAAGAAGAATTGGGATCAGTAAAATTATTTAATAATTTCACACATAATATATGAGGAGTACATAGGAATAAATAATAATTTCATTGGGGTGACTAGAGAATAAGAGCCACCTAACTAAAAATGGAGGTTCAGAGTGAAAATATATAAAACATTTTAATCAATTGAATCGTATACCCCAATATTAATAATTATAAAATAATATATATAATATTATTAAAATACATATATTAATGATATGAGACATCAATGGTCAATATAAATACACCGTACCTAGGTAGTAGTAGTGAATACCGAATATCTCACAAAAATGGAAGTGAGATAAAGAAACCCTTACATACATTTGTGCATGGTAACATGTGTTCTTTGGAGG
The DNA here is from genome assembly GCA_963277665.1 of Viscum album. Lineage (NCBI taxonomy): Eukaryota > Viridiplantae > Streptophyta > Magnoliopsida > Santalales > Viscaceae > Viscum > Viscum album. The sequence goes on from OY728132.1 coordinate 1,891,573,954, forward strand.
GAATAATGAGAGGAACTGGGGTATCCCATCACAAATATATCATAAAGATGGTATGAGTGACTTGAAAAAACAATAACCATAATTAATTATTTAAAATAAAAGGACACAACATAGTGGGGATTCTTGAATAAATGTTTGAGAGAGAATCCCTTACCTTAAATTTGAGTGTGTTCTTAGATGGATATTAATTACCTTAATAACCAAATTAGTTTCACTAATTAACAATTAAATAACCCTTAATACATTTATATGGATTATTTTGACTTTATTTATTTTATTCATTGCCTTTTAGATGGGTTGTGGGATTCAGTATCATTGTTTGTGAGTGCTCGTTTTCATAATATTCATCATCAACTCACTTATAAAAGAGTTCTCTGGTTATTTTCAGATTGGATTTGAAGTCCAAAATTGTTTCTATATGTTATTAATCAACATTAATAAAATTAAATGGTTATAAAATTTATTTTTAATATGTTGTGAGGGTGAATCATTATTTAAAACATTAATTAGAAATGCTTGAATTAATTTGATGATTTTTCTCACAATTACGTTGTTTTGTATTATTATTTTACATCATGAGTGAAAAAGGATTTCAGAACATTAAATATGACAAAATACATATAAAATATTTTGTTTCAACCATAAAAATGGTTTAATTATCATATTTGAAGAAGGTAAATCAAATTAAAATCATTATCGTCCTTGAATGTGTTAAATCAACACATCTCACATGATGTTCCATTTTTTGCATAAATGAGGGTGAAATGAGAGATGAATATGAATTATCCCATCATCATAACAAAATTATAGTACAAGTATTATTATAGAGTTTTCATAAAATTTGTTTGGGTAGAGGTTTTGAAATAAGAGAGAACAATTGAATATGAAACATGAAAGAAAAGAAAAGAGGTATTTTACCTCATGAATTAACCATCCTTGAGAGCCTCTTATGGAAAAGGGAATTGTTATTTTTATAAGACCAAGGGCTGGTGGTGGTGGGGTAGGATCTTGGGAGGATATTTGGTTAGAATTTTTTAAATTCATAAGGCTTTATGGGAGCAAAGAGATGGGGGTGCAAGAGGTGGTATTTGTAGTGGAGGGGAGGAGGGTTTTCTTACTATTTTAATCATTAGTTTTTTATTCTTCCATAAGACTAGATGTACTGACGATTCCTTGAAAAAAATAGTAATATGTGAATTTGAGTTTGAACCACTGGTTCTTACATCTGCATAACATCATCAATAACTCAATAAATCAATTATTTAGCATTTAGTGTAAATTATCATATTTTACTGTTCACCAAAAAAATCATGTGTTTTAACAAATATCAGTTATTTACCCTTACCATTTCTCAACATGTTGAATCCAAAAATAAAGTTCATATTTCAAAAATAATTTTGTAATTATAATTATTTTAATTTTTAATTAAAATCAAAATTTATTTGAAATACACAGTTTTTATAACATTTATTTACTTATTACAAATCATAGGTACATCAAAAATTGACTTAAATTCTATATACATACTATACTAGTTGTTGTTACATTTAATAATAGAATTTTACTATTCATAATGGTGTTATTACTATTCATAAGGGTATGTTACTATTGAATAATAATAATGATGGTCATATCAGACTCTAAATATCTTACTGACTACAACCGCTTATGTCTGATTTTTGAAATTCAAATCATAGGGTTGTTGTAACTGTTTTTTTAGGATAGGATAGAAAAATTGGTGTTTTTTAGAGATATAGTGTTTTTTGAATTTAATATTAAATTTATTTTCAAAATCTTGAGGGGTTATATTATCTCCTATGTATAAAAGAAATTTTCATCAAAATTTGATATTTCACGTTCAATGTTATTAGTTCTAACTTGAACATTTCCTTGTGAAAACCCCATATAAGAAATATGGTTAATTTCATATCCTCTTAAAAAAGGTTATGGGAACAGAGTTGTTCAAACAAATAATAATAATAATAATAATTATTATTATAATAATAAATAAAAAAATAAAAAAATAAATAATCTATTCGAATGGAGTTACATTAATTGGAATTGAAAACCTGGGAATAAAAAAGAAACCAAACTATGCATTTTTAGTGATAGAAAATTGGTTTATATGAAATTATATTACCATAGAACTATAAACAACAGTTACGAAATATTTCATTAATGTTATTAAATATTATGATAACCAGACAACATTTATGACACTTTTCATAGAGTTGAGGGATTATTCCACTCTATAAGTGTATAAATATACATTTATATTTCATAAACCTAATATTGTCCTTTGATTTTTCCTTGAAAAACCTACACTTCATATCTTATCATATGTTTCTTCATGTACTGCGATTAACATCAAAAACCTAATACCATGATAAACTTGAACAATTTCATAAATGATTTAACATTCCAAAACATTAAGATACAATATATTATAATCATTCCCGTGGTAGTTAGTAAAATACAATTTACTTTATCCATATATATAATGTCTCTCTTCTGAAATTTACATCTCATTATTATGATCAAGATAAGGGTTGTCTATCCCTCAACCATATATTTTCCAAAAGTATGACCTGATACTGAGTTAGTTTTCGATAGTACCATTAATCATACTACCTAAAATCCATAAAAATGTAATGTAATACAATCCAAATATATTCCATAATTCTAATAACAATTTCATTTCTAATAAAATATTTAAATGGCCTGTTTTTTGACTACAAATATTAATCATTCCACTCCATCAGTGGAAGTATCTTAGTTTGATCATTATCATTTAACATCATTTGGTGTATATTCCCTTGATGCTTGGGAAATTGATTAACATAGTCTCCAATTTACATAAATATATACCATTATAAATTGGAATCATTTTTCTTATCACTGAAATCACAAACATGGTGTCCTTTTTGTCGACAAATATATCAAACTCCCATGCCCTTCAAGAATTTTCAAGTGTGATTCCTTCCATAGTTGTCAGATGGGGGAAAACCCTTCTTTCCATCATTCACTTTATCAATGTTTTCTCCACCGTCATATTCATCATTTTCTTCCCAACAAATCCATGTGACTCATATTGTTATATACATAACTTTTTAACACATGATAATATATCTTCATATGATGAGGATAATTGGGAGACTATATTCCTTCAAAATGATGGCTTAAGACCACTATAGATATGATACTTTTTAATCTATTTATCCTTTCATTGTTGATGAGTACTTATGGTATGCTCCATTTATAATAAATTCAATATAATATATTAGCTCATAAAATTAGGAACTCTATATATATCTAATGATAGTAAAAAAAAATAATAGAAATTTATGCATCATAAATCCAATAACAATATACATTGGTTACATTAGGGGAATAAATCCTTTATAAATTCTTGTAATACAATTATGAATTTACCAAATCGTATCCCCTGAGAGAGTTAAACCAAGAGTGCAACGATTCTGACCTTTGTGCACTAGTACTTTTTCAATTCTAACTCAAAGTGGTGTTTTCCGGTTTACTCCTAAAAACAAATCGGCCATAGCCACGTCTACATTTTTCTATACACACAGGGATGTATTTTATTGATATAAAACATAATATATTCCATAAAAAATTATTTTATTTCATGTTATTCTTATCCCCAAATTCTATCTATGGGTTCTGTTCACTAATCTACCTTTTCAATATCTAGTTTCCATGTTTTCTAGTAAACATCCTTTGATACCAAATGTAATGCGCCAAACCCAAAAGCATAGAGTGAGTGCCTTATTTTAATAAACTGTCATAGATACAAGGAAGATTCATCCTTAAGGATTTATTAGTGTATAATTTATGGAAACAAGATACATACAATTGTTTAAAATTACTACTATAAACTAATAACTACATAATAAGTTCAACAGAAATGCTTAGATTCTCATTGATTAAACCTACAATTTATTCATAATATAATAAACATCATAATTGGGAAGGATAATAAATAATAAATGGGTGATATCAAATGCTCAGTAAGGGTAAGAAATACATCGGAAGCTATCATTAACAGAAACATTAGGGAAGGTGAATTACTAAAAACACATGCCTTTAAAAATGTTATTGAACACATTATTGTAGTAATAAGACCTAAATAAATAATTCTATATTAAAGAATAACCATGAGTATTCTACTACTCTAATAACCTCACTAACTTTAAATTACTAGTTTCATAATGAGGGAATGCAAAATGTGGGACATCATAACCACAACGTCAAGGCCTCCTGCCAGGACCATATATATCCATTTTGTCAAGGACTGTTGCCAAGACCATAGTTAGTCTCATGAGGCCTATCGTTGCACTAAGGGGATATAGAAGTCCCCAAAAAACACTTATTAATTCCAATGAATTCTTCTTATGAATTGTGATAGTCACAAACAACATACAAATTCATATTGAAGCTAGCATATGTATTGTGAATATGTTTCCCAGTCGTTAATTATAAATACTAACTGTTCGATGTAATATGGTTAATGGTTTAAAGATTGCACATCCAATTTTTTACTAGTAATAAAACATTATATATAACATGGTGTATGATATCATCATAGATAAACCTCAATAAATTACAATATTAAACAACGAACGTTGACATAGACGAAGATACATTTAAATAATACCGTTGAAAAAACATTAAGGAAATAGTCCTTAATCATAACAAAGTGTCTCATACCACCATGAAACATTAAAAACATAATCCCTTAGAATATAATGAGAATAATTTAAATCTTTATAGTATATACTTAATTGAAGTTTATAAACCACATGTAAGAAATATGTGGTGATCAATGAATATATCTCATAAAATTTAATATAGTATGAGAAAAAACCTTTTTTACCTTCGAAGAAGAGTTATTTTGGAAGAATCCTTTTCATTTGTCATGAAATCAGATTGTAAAAAATTATTTCCCATAACATAAAAGGGACGATAATTGAATTTATATCTATGGAATGAATAATTTCTTATTGATGTGAAATCATTTAAAAAGAGTTATTAATTAATCTTTTGAAATAAAACATTTTAGTGCGGTTTAAGGAAGATATTATAGGATTTTAAATTTAAAAGGCTTTTTTCATACATAAAACCATAAATAAACCAAAATAAATTATTGAGGATAATATTTGTGATTTTATAAATAGAAATATGGCTTAAAGTAGATTAAATAGTGAACTTCAAAATAAGTTATAATTTGAGAAATTCCATGAATCGTACATGCATTTCATGAAATTTTTGAATGATTATATTATAACATGTAACTCCTTTTAAAATAAAAATGGATTATAATAGTAATAAATATATAAAAAATTCATGAAGAATTCAGGTGTAAATAATTTTAAATAAGAATATCATTGAGGTGAGTATAGAATAAGAGCAACTTGAATTAAAATTGAGGTTCCTATAGAAAATACATAAAACATTGTAGTTAATTGAATAAAATTCCCAAATATTAATAATAATCATATGACACATTGAATATAATTATATTAAATAAATTAATAATTTAAAACACAAATGGGAAGTATACAAACACCATAGACAATTAGTAGTAGTGAATATAGAATATCTAAAAAAATCGATGTGAGATGAAGAATCCTTTACAAACATTTCTGCTTGGTAATAGGTGTTCTAGTGGGATATTAATGAGAGGTAATGGTGTATAACATCACTTTTATATTATAAGTGTTGTGTGGGAGGGGTTCAAAAATATAATTCATCCTTAAGAAGTAAAAACAAATGGACACAACAAGGGGGGATTCTTGAATTAATGTGTGAGAGAGGATCCCTTACAATAAATCTAAGGGTGTTCTTCGCATGAACTTAATGACCTGAATAACAAAATTATGATCATTAATTAACTATATAATAAAACATTTATACATTTTTTATCTTTACTTTATTATTTTCATTGATGTTTTTTAATATGGGTTAAGGGATTCAATTTCCTTGTTCATGAGTTTTTATTTTCATAATATTGATTATCTGCTCACTTATAAAATAGTATTGTAGATCATGTATGATGGGAGTTGAGGTATATAATTGAAAATAAATTTTATTAATGAACATTCAGAATATTAAATTTTTATAAAATTTATTTGATTATTTATAGTGAAGGTGGGCCATTTTATAAAACATTAATGATAAACGCAGGGATGCATTTGGTGGTTTTTAACAAAATTACCTTGTCTTGTATTATTATTTTAAATAAATAGTTTTTAAGGATTATATTACATTACATATGATAAAATACATATATAAGAGTATTTTTCAACAATAAAAGTGGATTAATCACCCGAGTTGATGAAGGTAAATCAAATTGAAAGCATCGTTTTCTTTGAATGTGATAAATCAACACATAACAGACAAGGTTTCATTTTTAGAATAAATGAGGGGGACATGAGAGATGAAGTTGAATTATACCATTATAATAACAAAATTATAGTAAATTTAAGGTAAATGATTTTTTATACCGTTATTATGAGAAGATTTTTCGGATGAAAAGAGATTAAAGGAACATGAAAATGAATGAAAAGAAACGATGAATTTTACCTCTAGAATTAACCTTCCTTGGTATACACTTATAGAAAGAGGATTTGGTCTTTTTATGAGACTAATGGATATAGGTTGTGGGGGAGGATATTGGTAGGATATTTGGGAAGAAATTGGTGAATCCCCATAGATTTATAGGTGTGAATTGATGATGATAGAAGAGGTGGTATTTATAGTATAGGGGTGGAGGGTTTTCTTAAGATTTTAATTATTAGTTTATTATTTTTCCATAGGACAAGAAATTATGATCCTTACTTGACCAAAAATAGTAATATGTGCATGTGTGTTAGAAACATTGGTTCTTACATCAGCATAACATCATGAATGATTCAATAAATCAATTATTTAGAATTTATTGTAAATTATATTATTTTACTATTCAAAAAAATTATTGTATTTTAGAAATATTCAAAAAAATCACCCAAACCATTTTTCAATGGGTAGAATCCAAAAATGAAGTCTATTTTTAAAAAATATTATTCATCTTATTCTAAAATAAATTTTTAATTAAAATCATAATTTACTGGAAAAATATAATTTTTAAAACATTTATTTACTTCTTCTAAAACATATGTACATCATACTTTCACATAAATAATTTATATATGTGATCAAAGGTGAGGTTACTATTCATAAGGTTATATCTCTATTCATTAGGGTAACATTAATATTCATAAGTGTATGTTACTATTCCCAAAAAAATGAGCTGGTCATATCAGACTCTAAATAACATACTTATTGCAACAGACTATGTCTGATTTTCAAAATTCAAATCACAGGGGTGGTAAAATTATGTTTAATTGATATGTTATAAAAAAAGATTTCTTTTTTAAAGAACCAGTGTTTCATGAAGTCAATATTATATTTATTATGAAAATATAGGGATGTTACATTCATAAACATCACACTCCATGGGCAATACTAGAATAATATATAATATTAAGAAAGGGTTAACAAACTACTCATTGTGGGTGAAACATAAATGATAATAAAAAATGATATTGTTTTTTAGGTTATATCTTGAGATAAATCATAAAATCATTAAAATCATATCTCGAATGGGAATATAGAATATTCATCATATTAGGAAATTATATTTATAATTTATATTAGTTATCTCTGTTGTCAAATCAAATTAGACTATACATACTACATATATCTTATATACTGCATATATTGACATGTCTGATCTATCTTATGAATTATGTTACTAATTAATAAAATGGAAAAGTATAACATGATAACATATACATACATGATTATGATAAATATAAATAAAATATAAAATGTTTTTATATACAAATCATAAGTTATAACATTATTTAACAATGAAATGAGAATAATTTATATTAGTATTTTGTGAAGCATTACATATGAATAAACTAACGAGAAATTAAATTTCCAAACATGTAAATCCAAAAAAAAATTATGATATTTCATATTTTTAAATATATTAGATTTGAAATATTTTTTTATATGGAATATTAATATTATATAAAATAATATGAAATGAAGAAAAAATAATGAGGTGTTGTAGAAAATATATTTATAATTTTTCATATAAAGAAATATGATTTCATTATAAAATAATATAGTGTTAATAAATAAGAACAATGTGGGGAAAAATTTATAAATAAAATTTATTTCATTCATTACAAAATATTCTTGAAATATATTAATATAAAAGATGATTTAAAGGAGGTTTAGAGGGAGATATAAAATGTGTTATTTCCCCTTAACGTTTCTTCTGAATCTCTCAAACATAAGATGTGATCTATTATAATTTTAAAACCCATGGAATTTCATGGTGCATTATTATTTTATTTTTTTACGATTAGAGTGTAATAAATTAATTTTTTTTATTTGTGGTGTCATTGTAGCTTCGAAGAGAGTTTGGGATGACATGGAGAGTATATCTCCAAATTTGATGGTACTAGATAGATTTCTCATTTTCAAATATATGGTCACACTATGTTATATTTTTATAATAATGTCAAGTTATATATTGTCTCATTTTTACACAATTTTAATTAAAATATCATGCACAAAAATCATTCTAGGTTATTTTGATGGTTTATCCTTGTCTTTTCACCCTATAATACAATTTTGACACCTTCCCATCCATCCTTTGATCCAAACATGACATAGATGGTCAAAGGGATCCACCCATGATGTATTTTGACCTACCTCACTCAATTTGTTACTAATTTCAACATTATTCACCTCAAAAATTCTACTTGGTAAAGACTTATTAAATTATAACATTATATATAATTTTCATTGGAATGTACATTATTTCATCTTCCCTTAAACCATAATGGTTCATTTTGGAGAATAATATTATATTTTTCTTTTTGGTATTGTTTTTGGTATTTATTAATAGTTTTTTTGATATCATGAGACCATTTTTGTACATATATTACCATTTTATGGGTTTTTATAACATTTTATATGCATTATTTTAAGTGGTTGAATCTATGTCCCATTGGGACTTCCACGAATTGGTTTTAAGTGTTTAGTTATGTCTGTATATTTGTGGTAAATTAATTATAGATGAAATGATATATTCATGTATAAATTATTTTGATTTTGTTATATGTTTTTTGGGTAAAGTAGGGGATATTATTTTCCAAAAATAACATTTTTGTGAGGCCTTTAGGATTAATTTGTTACACATTAGCTACGATAGATATTTCATGGGTAGGGATGATGATTCCACTTTATAAAAATCAATTTCATAATGAATTTAATTTTTTATGACTTCTTCATGATGTGACCTACAAATAATACTAATAATTTTATGAACTTATTGAAATTAAAAATCAATAATCATTAGTATGGATTGATGTGTATTAGATTACCTCCCTAAAATCAGTGGGATGAGTTAGTGTGAATGATATGTCCTCCCTAAATTCTATAGAATTGTATGGGGTTCTAATGAGGACATTCTCTATGGGATGTGTGTGATATATGAGTTCTAGCATGATTTTGATATTCCAGCACACTATACTTCCCACAGAGAGACTATCTTGGAAGGGAATCTTTTTCTAGAGTCCTATAAAATTCACGATTCCTTGGTGGGGGGAATATTCAATTCTGTATTTATTTATTTTTTACATTATAATTTTATAAATATGCAGCACTAAAAATAATATTTCATTGGTGATGTCCTTATATGATTATCCTAAAAACATTCACTCACATTATTATGGGTTTGTTTACTTCATGGTTTGGAATACATCCATGGTAAATGGCCTTGTGAGAGACAATTGTGTGTGTGTTTGTTTATTCAAATAGTAGTGGTGATGTGATATGTGGTGAGAAATTATATATCCACAAATCATTTATTATTTTAATTTATTATATTATTTTTTTCTATCTTCTTGGGATTGATCCTTTTTTTGGATCCTCTATAATTTTGTATAAAATAAGTTTTTTATACTATTTTCTCTTTAAAATTTAATGATTAAGATAATACTTCTAGGAACAAAGAAGATTATTCCAAACTCAAACACACAACATGGGGATCAGAATATAAAATTTTCCTCCCATTATTAATAAAAATACCTTCTTGGAAGCTTCAACACCATTTCCATTAGTAGCGTCAAGCTCTTCCCCTCCCATCGTCTTCTCCCCAGGCCACAAGGCATATTATCTAGTTTTCATGCTTCGTAAACACCCTTAAAGGGGATGAATAGACCCTCCTATAAATAGGTACTTATCCATCGACAATATTCCTAACCATTTATCGTTTTTTCAATCCGTAGATATCATTCTTGGGGATGTTTTGTAATCTTCAATGGATGGGTCTCCATCAACCATTTTTTCAAAAAAAAACCTTTAAAGTGGTGGATGAGATCTATCGTAGGACTTTGGTGGCTAGGTTCGGGGCAAAAAATCCCCATTAGGATCGTTCATAATGTTGTGTCCTCCTAGGATCTGGAATCACCTGTGTGGGTCTTTAATATCTGTATGAAATCCTGATGAGTTGTTCTATCATCATCTAATGAGTTTTTGAAATCATTGTCACAAATCCCCCATTAAGTTAGCAATTAAATATTCAATATTCTTCCATGTTCTAATGAAATTCACTCAGGTCATGATTTACCACATGAAAAGATCTGTATTAACCTCCATGGACATCCTCTCCCCTTTCACAAATCGGGATTGTTATATGGTATAGAAGACACTATTCTTTTATTTCACTTAATGTATGAATGAACTCATTAATTTCAAGATGAAATGACGTCATGTGTCTGTCTGGAGATTGAATTTTTCTATCTTCTTCCATCCTACATCCTCCTAATAGCTAGTGAGGGTGTGTCTTGGAGGAATTCTCCTATGTTTCTTTCTGTGGAAAAATTGTATTCAGCTGGTCATCTTAAATAGAATTATCACCAGCTCTTCCATAATTATTGGTTGGAGGAAAATGTTCACAATTATGCTCTCCATTATATAAGGGACCTCTTCTCAGCAGTAAAAGAGGGGACATCCTGGAGGCCCAGAAAAAATCATCCAGTGGTGGAATTTGGTCTACTTCCCATTCATTAATTGACTTTTATGCATCCTTATGATCAAATTCTAATTGAAATGAATGTTATGTAAATGGATATTGTGGTCTTCCATCATACTCCATGGATATGTGCTATTATGAATGTAGTTCAAATATGATTAACATCCTAGTATTTAGACCCCAATAATGTTTTGGTTCGTTCTTGTTTTTTTTCTCAGTAACAAGTTGCTCAACATGGAAAACGTGTTTTCCATTTTTGACCTTGACAAAGGATCACATACCCTGGATATCCTCTCCCAAATTTTTTTTAATGTTATTATCTCAGTATCTCATATTGACCTAAATCTGAAAGGCATCATTCTCTCTCCACCTCCCAGAGGTGTGCATACCAGTGCTCATTCAAAAAAGGGAACATTGTTATTTATTAGTTTACTTCATGTGAATTAAGAAACCTTGGTCCAAAGTCAAGCATTTTCATCAACAATGATAACCTTATTTATTTGTAATTCATTGGGACTGAGTGCTGGGGTGATGTTGGTTTTTTTATATTCTATGATTTTTCTTCAATAAGGATTCACTTGTTTCCATCCTCTAACACAAACAGCACTGCTCTTTGATCTATGATTTATCTACCAAGGATGGTCTCAATAACTATATGCATAGTGAACCTGATAATTATGACATATGGATGTTTTGGAATGAAACCCATATAGTGGATAATAGTACTATATCCAGTCAACAAATTTATACATAGATAATATTTTCTTGCAATTATGGTTTCATAACATTTGTCTATACTGTGTGAAAAGTGAAGGATAGAGAGATTCAATTATTGGAAGAAGGAATTATCTTCCAAGTTTATGTGGAATGGCTAGTTTGGGGAAGTTGTAACACCATTTCATATGTTAGAGTGAATAAAGGAGGTGGTAAATACACAATAATGGATATGTTTGAGTTCCTTCCATTCGCTTCTCAAAATGGAATCCTTCACATGGACTACTAATCTAAACAATTTACCTTGTTTAATAATTTGACGGGAAATTTTTTCATGTGGTATCTTCTATATAATTTCATTCCCAACATCCAAAACGATATCAGAATTTCCATATAATTAGGATACCCAAATTGTTTGTTCAATTTCAGATCATTCCCCTCACCTCATTCAGCCAGGACGACCTAGGGTGGAAGTGAGTAGTTGTTCTAATTATACCAATGGGCAGCAGACCTAAAAATTCATATGTAGATGACTTCATCATGTTATAACATCATTTTGGAAGGATCGTGATTGTGATTTCATAACAAATTAATATTATTGAAATATTCTGTACATTTGTGGGATAATAGTCGACCTTCTCATTTTTTTACCTAATCACAATCAATGAATACAATGAGAAAGTTGAGTGGGAGAATAAAAATGGATTGGACATTGAGATTTTATATAATATATATTACATAAATTCCCTCTTAGATGTGATTATTCGTGATCATAAATGATTTGTCCCAAAACATTTGAGGTCACCTTGTTAATAGTGGGAGACAATATCCCTGCATTCTTTCATTCGTTCATTAAAGGAAGAAAGCATCCCAATTCCCTAACAAACATCTTCATGAACGATTATTCTCCAATGATCCCATTGTGGTCATATTCATGGATGATTCGTACTTTAACTCCCTTCTTGTAGGTGTCAAACCTCACTAGAGGAATGTTATTCAAAGGGACCAGGATGACATCATTGAAAATATCCCCCATGTGATCAATCATGATATTAAGCTATTTTTTAGAATACATCTATATAAGAAGTGATTTGGGGGAATTTATGGGTCTTTTAAAATGATGTCCCCTCAGTCCTGATTGTTTTATTTCACTTTCTATGCATCTTTATGTGTCAGTATCAAAGATGATCTTGTGGAACTCATCCATGATTTTTTCTAGGGGATGTCTTCCTTGTGTGGAATGTACCACAACTCTAATCCTCATTCCTAATGCCAATAATGAATCCTCTCTAATGTAATAAAAGAAAATAAGTATGCGAAATTTCATGTAAAATTTTCTTGCTACTCTTATTATGAGTAGGCTTTCCACACATCATTACAAGCCAATCTCTATTGAGAATAAAGGACTAATCTGAGGCAAAACTGCCCATGTTAACATTTCCATAGACTAATAATTGGTTACATACATTGATAAAAAGATAATGGTGTCTAAAATTTAAATAAAACATGATATGGTTAAGGAATGTGATATGATGGGGTGGGGTGTTATCATCAAAGTCATGAGATGTATGTGATTATCTAAGATATTGATTGACCACTTTTTGAGGTGTATACGATCTCCCAAGTTTTTAGTAACATTCATTTGAATGTGTTATGGTCCCTTCATATCAGTTTGAATACCATGCCAAGGGGATATATTATCCCCAAGAATCATCATCATGATTTAGTAATCCATAACCTGGTATATGATGAAAAACATGCATGATGACCACATTCAACCATATTAGTGAAGGTCAAACATGACCATGGTGTCACACCTTTTCTTTTCATAATATTTACTCCTTTTCAGAAATGGATAAATCATGTTCATCCAATATCATTACAAAATCATTGAAAATGACATCAAATAGGGATTTTATTTTATTAGAATGGAAAATTAAGTGTTTTAATTTTCAAACATTGCTCATAAAATTGTGGGAATATGATTGAGGAGAGGTTGGGATTTCAGAGTAGATGTTTTCCAATTGACTATTTAGAGGATCTTCTCTCACTTGGTAGGATATGTATACATCAATTTAATGTTCTGGGGGATAAAATATCATTTCATATTCTCAATAGAAAAAAATTTATTTGTATCCTTTGGGGTCTATATCACCATTTTCAATAATGTTATTAAATTTATGACCATGCATGTTATATTAGTAATCAATTACCCAATTATCAATTTGAGGATTATTGGTAAAATCCATTTATTTATTATATGGGACACAAAATTTAAATGAATGATGTATTGTAATTAATTGGATATACTGGCCACTGTGGTATAGGATTAAGTTATGTTGGTTAGAATTTTTTTGAAAACCATGGACTTCCTCCAGGGTAAGCTATAGTGGGATCTCATTGAAGGAAAATCGTTGTGGTAATGAATTATATGAATGAAATACAAGTTTGATTACGATGGATTGGTAATGATAGGTTCTATAACATTGGATCTAATCATCATCCACTTACGTATACATCATGTTAACTTAATATGGATTACTGGAAAAAGCAAGAATATTTTTTGGAGGGACAATTTTTTTGGGGGAGTGTTTGTAACACCATGAGATTTATGATAAATATATATTTTTTATGTCTTATGTTATATTCAACACCAAACTAATCTTTCACTACACACAACACTGGCTTGGCTTGCATTACACACAATGACAACCTTCTTCGATAGCTTGCGTTGTACGCAATACCATGTTTCACTAAACAATGATATATTATTATAATATTATAATATAACCTTTATAAAAAGTATTAACTGAATATTTAATTTTATAAAATTATAATTCATCTTACACATTTCCTAGAATGATGTATGAAAAAAAAATTAGTTTTTCGGATAAAAGAAGTATTTTTCAAAAAATGCAGTTTTACCAACATTTGATGGCGCACCCATTTAAATATAATTTTTGAAATGTTGATAAGTCAAATTTTACAAAATAAAATTATTCATTTGAATCCGGATATAAAAATTAACATTTGATAAAATTTTTATACTTTTCTGAAAACGTTCATATTTTGATGAATAGTAAAAATACGCTAAATTTTTATTAAAAACATCTTTTTCATCAGGATAATTAATATGGTTAAATTTTAAAAAAAATTATGATTTTAATGTATAAATAGAATAAATTTTTACCATTTATTATAATGTATGTCATTGTCATAAATTTTACATTGAGTTCTAGGTAAAAACATTTCAATCTTTGACAATGTTTTAACTTTTAATACCTGTTTTTCTTAACAACAGGATTAATTTTAAATTAATTAATACAACTTCTCTATTTTAAATTTTGAGAAATTTTTTACATATTTTAATTAAATGGGTCCAAATTATGTTAATAGGTTACTTTTATTTTTTTGACAATATGAATAGTAACTACGGTAATTTTATTTACTACAGTTAAAGGTAAATTGGGTAATTAAGGGTAAGAATAAGATTATAAAATTACACTAACACTGTAAAAAAATACTATTGGATAAATATAAGTCGACCCATATAACCTAATGGTATTCTTAGATTCATTTCATGGACTATTGACAAATAAAATTATATAATTATAATTAAAACCAAAGAATGTGAAAACGAGTCACTCTCTTATATCTTATAAGTGTAATAATTTTAATTTAGTGATAAACATCATAAAACTTCAAACTTGAATAGTCTCCATAAATATAATAAAATTATATACATCATGTGAATTTATTTAAAATTTTTAAGGATTAAATAATTATCATTAATGATGACACAATAGTGATGACGAAATTGTTTTATTGATTGGAATTTCAAATAAATGGTTTTCAAAATATTAAAATAAATATTATATAATCTATTTCTTGTGATACACTAATTTTATAGATGACTATGACATGTTAGGAATCTATTAAATATTTTTTTCGAATATATCTTCTGTGTAGATATTATTTAAGTTCAAATAAATGAATAGTGTCAAAATTGACACTATTTTTATTTTATAAAAATAACATATTATAAAATCTATTAAAAATCAAAAAAATATTTAAAAATTATAAATTAAAATTTATATGGTCTAAAATTTTATATATTATCCAATTATGTACAATTCATAACACATAAGTAATTATTTATAACAATTTAAAATTTATAATCTTATTACCAAAAATAAAATTAAATAGATTAAAAATGGATAAATCAAGTTGATAATGTTTAAAATACATTCTCAACATGTCTAAATTTTATTTATTTATGAGATTACAAACCTATCTCATATAAACTTCTTATTTGAGTCATTTTGGTAGTTTTTAACTGTGGTATGAATTTATTATAAATTAATATTTTTTAGGTTCCTAAAGGTGCCCCTCTCCTCCCTTATAAAGGGGAACCTCCTACCTCTACTTTTTACACAACATTGAGCCTTCATGATCGGCAAACCCCATCACAATCATCTTCTAAACTTCCCTAGTAATATTATAGAGGTCCTGGTCTTCTTCAAATCCCAACATTAGTGCCCTAATAGGAGATTAAGAAGAGGCACGTCAAAGAAGAGGTAATATCTTTTACCGATTATTTCCAATTTATTTCTTCTTCTAATTCTTTTAATTTATTTGTTTAATCATAAATTAATAACATCAGTATCACTAATATAATTACATGTTATTATAAATATGAAACAACCCTATTTCGTTTTATATCCATCCTACGGAAAATGAAATCACCGCGCATGCGTACGTACGGAATATCGTCTCCACGCCGTGGTGTAAGCTATTTTCCACCACCACCTTTCATGGATGGGTATAATGGTGTAAAGAATAACTATATATGATTATCATAACATGATACTAATTCTGAGACATTCCATCATCCACTCCAATACAATTAAATAATTATAGGAATGATATCATTGCTCGTGTGTACGTACGACCTACCATCTCCACGATGTGATGTGACTCATTATACATAATCTTCATTAAATCACGATTATATAAATTAATTGAATGAATAAATATGATATATATTACAAAAATACCATTCTTTAAATGAGTTATTTATCACCTAAATGGAGTAATAATAATTTATTCGACTAAAAATGCATAAGAACATAAAGCAATGAACTCCCGAATAACAAGTAGCAATGAAATATTACTAATAAGATGATAATAATATGACCATTTATGATATAATAACAATGAATATGATTCTATAATAATTCAATGACATTATTTAAATCTTTATACAGGATGTTTGGATACGTACGAAGCATATCAGACCTAATGTAAGGTAAAATCTCAAAATCTAATTTTTTATCCGAGATTGTATATACATCAGATTTTACTGGGGCATATTTATCATCCACATCCATGTTTCTGAAATATTTAATAGTATTTATGTCCTCCTACAATTTCTTTTAAATCCAATTTTACCCATTGGTGAGTTTTTAGTAAAAGATATGAAAGGAATCTTTTGTCGTTTTCAGTACGAGATACTTTTTTACTTTTCCAGCGAAAGTACGAGAGGAATGTTTTTTTATTATATACGACATGAGTGGATTTTTATGATTACATAGAACATTATTTACATGAATATTCCCTTACAATTTTTCAAATTTATTTTTAATTAAATTCTATTAGTTTACAATTTTATGTAATGTTAATAAAGGAAAAATGTTTTTGAAGTAGAAAGGATATTTTCCTCAAGAATGGAGTTCATGTGTTTTATCAAAATAATTTTCCTTCTAAGATAATATAGGGTTCTGTTTCTATCCCTATTATTACATTGATTTGATTACGTTATAACGGGACTATTTTTATGTAGTCCTTTATCTTATATGACATTTTTTATGATGTCATGATGTTTAAGAATTCCATTTTTATTACATGGGTTATGCTATGATGTATGACTTATGATTTTGTGGCACACATAAGAATGGTATCATTATGATATGGGTCAGACCTATTTATCCCTCCAATGCATTGGGTAAATATTTATATCTCATGAGATAGACATGGCTACAACGACAAGTTAAACTGGTTCAATGATTCAAGACTAGAACGAGGAGTGAACTCGGTTCAGAAAGGGTCTTTGTCTACTATGATAGTCTTGGAAATGAGTTTAGTCTAATAAGAAATTATTTTCTATGATTATGTGTGTATTCCGCAATATTTCATGTTTTATGTTATGATTATTGGGATTACATTTCAATATTATGATTTATCTCATGTTATGATATTATGTTATCTTTTTCAGGTTAATATTTTCAAAATGTTATGTTCTTATGAATATTATATGATTGATATTTCTTTTTTTTACCCTTACTGAGCATTTGAGGTCACCCTTTTTTATGTTTTATTTTCTGCAGGTTAGGAAGAAGGGTATTAAGTTCAATATTACAAAAGGGACTCTAGATATGATGAAATAAATGGGAGACAATGTTGATGTTTTATGAACCAGTTGTTTATGTTTCCTAGTTTCTAATGTCACTATACCTATACGATCCTATAATGGGTTTGTTATATGTTGTACTAAGTATGCTTAAACTATTATGTAATAACAATTTATGTAATGTATGGGTCGTTATAGTTGGTATCAGAGGAAAGGTATAATAAACCTTTGGAAACTAGATTGTGAAAGCCTTAGTATGAACCCTAAGGATATGATTAAGCATAGAACACAAAATTAATGTTTTAGAAATGGCCATGAATAACCTATGATAAGTCCTTAAGTGTGAAATTTTATTCTTGATTATGTTGTTTTCCTATTATGATTAGTGTTTCTCACACTATTCTTATTGGATTTAGTCAATGGCTAGAACTCGATGGAATCATGTTAATGCTGAATGCGATAGGAAATGCAATGTTTTTCCCCATGAGAAACCAAACATTATGGGAGCTAGAATGAAAAATCTTGTATCCATGCTTACACAACTTTATCAATCTATGAATCATGCAGGACTTCCAAATGAGAAAAAGAATAAGAAACAATCTATTGAATCCTTCATGAGGCAACATCCACCTTCATTCATTGGGCCTTCTGATCCATTAGTGGCTGAACAATGGATTAGTACCACTGAAAAAAATATTTTCAGCCCAACAATGTTATGAAAATGATAAAGTCATCTTAAGAGTATATCGTTTGGAAGGTGAAGCTGATCAATGGTGGAGTCTTATCAAGAATATGAGGCAAAGAGATGAAATTGAGTCCATGGAATGAGATGAGTTCAAGAACATATTTTTTAATAAGTACTTCCCTCATATTCTTTTAACAAAGATGGAGAATGATTTTATTGAACTAAAGGAAAGGGATGATGAATCAGTTGGTACCTACGAAGAAAAGTTTACAAGACTTTCAAGGTATGCTTCCGAAATTATTATCCAACCTGAGAGTAAGATCGATCGATTCATTAGTGACTTAAAACCAAGTCTTCTAAGGGTGTTATCCATAAGGGACTTCAATAGCTACAAGGAAATTTTTCAATGTTCACTCATGGTTGAGATGGATATTGTAGTAATCCATCAGTCATATGGGTTTGATAATAAGAGGAAAATGGAATTCAAAGGGAAATATAAAGACCAAATTGAAAAGAAGATGTGTTTTCCATTATGCTCAAAGTGTGGAAAGAAACATGGAGGGAATTTTCTTAAAGGGACAAGTAAATGTTTAAAATGTATAAAAGAAGTTCATCGAGCAATTGAATGCCGCAATTATGGGAAAAAGATGTCTAGTCATGCGAGCAAAGAAAAGGCTACACAGAATGAACCTCCTAAACTTGAATGTTACATGTGCAAGGAAATGAGTCATTATGCTAATCAATGCCCTAATATAGGGGTTGTTGATGATGATTGACATCAATAAAATCATAAGGCCAAAGACAAAGGAAAGTAACATGAAATTTATATCGGCGATGTGGAGTACGATAACGAAGTGGTGAAAGGTACACATACCATCCACTCTAAAGTAGAAAATGTTTTATTTGATTATGGATCCACCAACTCTTTTATTTCTAAATAATGTTCTAATGTTATTGCAATACTACCTCAAAAAATAGATGTTGAGTTAGCTGTGACAACTCTTAATGGCACAACGGTTGCACCAAAAGTTTATAATTCTTCTCCAATTGACGTTTGTGGGAATGTGGTTCCTGGAAATCATGTGATCCTTCCTATAGTGTAATTTTATGTGATTCCTGGCGTGGATTGGCTTTCCTTATATGGAGGTCATATCGACTGAAAAATAAGGGAAGTCACATTTCATATTCCTGATCAATCTATGATCATTTATCGATGCAAGGATGAATATAACCTTCTAGTGGAAATTTCTTCCATCTTATGGGTCTTGATTCCAGGAAATGAAGGTTATTTATCACAAATGGTTGTAAATAATCTCACAATTATGAATACCACCATTGTATGGGAGTTTGATGATGTCTATAGAGAGGAATTACCATGTCTTCCACCAGATTGTGAAGTTGAGTTTTCAATAGAACTCGTATCGGGTGCTATTCCCATTTCAAAGACAGCATATAGGATGGCTCTAATTGAGTTGTAGGAATTGAAGAAGCAACTCCAAGAGAATCTAGATAAGGGATTCATACACCCTAGTGCATCACCTTAGAGAGCACCTGTTCTGTTTGTTAAGAAGAAAGATGGATCAATGAGAATATTTATTGATTATCGAGAACTTAACAAGATCTCTATCAAGAAAAAATATCCTCTCCCACGCATTGATGACTTATTTGACCATCTACGTGGAGCAAAATACTTTTCCAAGATTTATTTTTATTTAGGTTATCATCAATTGAGGTTCAAAAGGGAGGATATTCCAAAGAAGGATTTCCATACAAGTCATGGACACTATGAATTTATAGTGATACCATTTGGTCTTAATAATTCCCCTACTATCTTCAAGGATCTAATGAATAGAGTCTTCAAAGACTATCTTGATCAGTTTGTGGTAGTCTTTATAGATGATATTCTTCTCTATTCAAAGGGAAATGAAGAACATGAAGATCACTTGAGAATTGTTTTAAAGTCCCTAAGAAAAGAAAATATGTATGCAAAATTTACCAAGTGAGAATTTTGGCATCAAAAAATTTCATTTTTGGGTCACATAATCTCAAAAGAGGGGATATCTGTGGGTCCAGCAAAAAAAGAGGTTATCGAAAGATGGTCGATACCAACAAAACTAACTGAGATCTGATTTTTTCTTGGTTTGGCTGGATATTATCGATTTTTTGTGAAATATTTTTCACGGTTATCTAATCCAGTCACTAGGTTGACTTGAAAAGGAGTTAAGTTCGTTTGGAGGGAGGAGTGTGAAGATAATTTCAAGGAGTTAAAAAGAAAGTTATCCAGTGCACCTGTTCTAACGCTACCTTGTAGTGGAGAGAGGTTTGTGATCTACATTGATGCATCAAAGAAGGGATTGGGGTTTGTTCTCATGAAAAACGATATGGTGATAGCTTATCCATCACGACAATTGATAATCCATGAGAAAAATTACCCAACTCAAGATTTGGAATTGGCTTCGGTAATATTTTGTATTAAAGATTTGGAGGCATTATCATTATGGTGAATGGTGTCATATTTATATTGATCACAAAAGTTTAAAGTATATTTTCACACAAAAGGACATGAATGTGAGCATATGAAGATGGTTGGAGCTGATTAAGGATTAAGACAGCTCAATTCATTACCACCCTATCAAAGCAAACAAGGTGGCAGACGCATTAAGTCATGAAGACTATGCTATCTTATCCATGATGAGGATCTCAAAAGATCCTATATTTATGGATTTACAAAGGATGGATCATGGAATTATAATGGAAGGGAAAAAATATCATTTTTCTCAAATGATTTCTCATACATCAATACATCTGAATATTAAAGAGGCACAGAAAGAAGATGTAGAGTTACAAAATAAGGTGAGAAATGTTCCATAATTTCACATTGATTGTGATGAAATAATAAGGTTCAAGAATTGGGTTTGTGTTCCCCCCATCCCAGAATTAAAGAAGGAAATATAGTATGAAGCTTATTGTTCTTTATTCTCTATTCATCCTAGAAGCATGAAGATGTATAGGGACCTGAAGAAGTACTTCTGGTAGGATGGCATGAAAAGAGATGTTTCTGAATATGTATCTCTATGCTTGGATTGTCATAATGTTAAAGCTGATAGATAGAAGTATAAGGGTATGTTACAACCATTACCCATACCAGAATGGAAATGGGAAAACATCACTATGGACTTTGTCATTGGACTTCCTAAAACTTTCAATGGCAATAACGCTATCCGGATCGTCTTACGATGTCGGCACACTTCATTGTTATTAGAGAAGATTTCTGTCTTGATCAGCTTTCCAGGTTATATGTGAAGAAAGTGGTAAGATTGCATGGAGTGCCACATTCCATTATATCTGATCAGGATCCAAGGATTACCTCGATGTTTTGGAGAAGTCTCTAGCATACTATAGATACAGAGATGAGTTTCAACACTGCTTATCATCCTAAGACAGATGGTCAGTCTGAGAGGAAAATTCAAACTCTAGAAGACATGTTGAGAGCTTGATCTATGGATTTCAAAGGTGGTTGAGATCAACACCTTCCTTTGGTGGATTTTTCTTATAATAATTGCTTTCACTCTAGTATTCAGATGGCTCATTATGAAGCTCTCTTTGGAATGAAATGTCGAACTCCAACTTGCTAGGATGAAGTTGGGGAAATAAATCTATTAGGACCTGATCTTGTTGATGAGATGGTGGAAAAGGTACGATCTATTAAACAACACAAAAGATCCGTTCAGAGTCGACAAAAAAGTTAATCCGATAACCGAATAAATGATTTAGAGTTTGATGTGGGTGATAAAGTGTTCTTACGAATATCTCCTTGGAAGAGAGTAATGATATTTGGAAAGAAGGGAAAGCTGAGCCCTAGGTATATTGGTCCTTTTGAGATATTGTATCATGTTGGGAAGGTAGCTTACTGATTGGCGCTTCCACCGAATCTTTCTTAAGTTCATGATGTATTCCATGTATCTCTCTTGATAAATGACATACCTGATCCTTCACATGTACTAAGCTCAAAAGATGTACCACTGGAGCAAGATCTTTCTTATGAAGAACAGCCGATAGAGATTCTGGATCGTAGAAAAAATGTTCTACGAAACCAGACTACACTATTGGTTAATGTTTTATGGAGGAACCACCAATTAGAAGAAGCTACATGGGAACTTGAGGGTATGATGAGGGAGAGGTATCCTCATCTGTTTTTTACAAAGTGATGAATTTCGAGGGAAACATTCCTTTTAAGGGGGTAGAATGTAACATCCTGAGATTTTATGAGAAATATAATTTTTATGTCTTATGTTATACACAACACCAAATGAATATTTCACTACACACAACACTAGCTTGGCTTGCATTACACTCAATCGTGACCTTCATCGATAGCTTGCATTGTACGCAGTACCAAGTTTCACTAAACAATGATATATTATTATTATATTATAAACTAGCCGTTATGAATATTATTAACTGAATTTTGAATTTTATAACATTATAATTCATCTTACACATTTTCTAGAATGAGGTATGAAAACAAAACCAGTTTTTCGGATAAAAGAATTATTTTAAAAAAATACCATTTTACCTCCTTTTGATGGCACACCCATTTTAAATATATTTTTTTACAAGTTTATAAGTTAAATTTTAAAAAATAAACTTATTCTTTTTAATCAGGATTTAAAAATTAACAACTGATA
The DNA here is from genome assembly GCA_963277665.1 of Viscum album. Lineage (NCBI taxonomy): Eukaryota > Viridiplantae > Streptophyta > Magnoliopsida > Santalales > Viscaceae > Viscum > Viscum album. The sequence continues at coordinate 1,891,597,563 of OY728132.1, forward strand.
AAAATTTTATACTTTCCTGATAACATTCGTATTTTGATAAATAGAAAAAATACGCTAAATTTTTCTTAAAAAACACTTTTTCATCATGATAATTTATACGGTTAAATTATAAAAATTTAATGGTTTTAATGTATAAATATAATATATTTTTACCATTTAAAATAATTTATGTCGTTAGCATAAATTTTACATTGATTTCATATGTAAAAACATTTCAATCTTTGACAATGTTTTATCTTTTAAAACCCACTTTTCTTAACAACAAGATTAATTTTAAATTAATTACTGCAACTTATTTGTTTTAAATTTTGAAAAATGGATTCCATATTTGGATTCAGTGGGTACAAATTATTTTTATAGGTTACTTTTATTTTTTTGACATTTTTAATAGTAACTACGGTAATATTTATTTACTATAATTAAAGGTAATTCTAGTAATTATGGGTAAAAATAGAATTATAAAATTATCCTAACACCAGCCAAAATTCTATTGGATGAATAAAAGTCGACCCATATCACCTAATGGTCAGATTAGATTCGTTTCATGGACTATTTACCATGAAAATGATATAATTATAATTAAAACCAAGAAACTGACAACATGTCACTCTCTTATATATTATAAGTGTATTAATGTTTATTTAGTAATAAAATTCATAAAACATAGAAAATGAATAGTCTCATGAAATATAATAATATTATAAACATCATTTGAATTTATTTATAATTTTTAGGGATTAAATAATTATCATTAATGATGACACAATAGTGATGTTGAAATTATTTCATTGATTGAAAGTTCAAATAAATGGTTTTAAAAATATTAAAATAAATATTATATGAACTATTTAAAGTGATTGACAATTTTTATAGATTAAAATGACTTGTTAGGAATCTATTAAATATGTTGGTTCGAATATATCCTCTTTGTAGATTTTATTTAAGTTCAAATAAATGAATAGTGTCAAAATTGACACTATTCTTATTTTATAAAAATAACATATTATAAAATTGTTTAAAAATCACAAGAATATTTAAAAATTATAAATTAAAATTTATATGGTCGAGAATGTCATAAATTATATAATTATGGAAAATTAACAACACATACGTAATTATTTAAAAAAATTTATAATTTAGAATTTTATTACCACAAATAAAATTAAATAGCTTAAATAAGGATAAATCAAGCTGATAATTTTTTAAATAAATTCCCAAGATGTATAAATTCTATTGATAGATGAAATTACAACCCTATATCTTCTATGCTTCAGATTTGAGTCATTTTGGATGTTTTTAATTGGGAATTGAATTTATTATAAATTAATATTTTTGAGGTTTCCAAAGGTGCCCCTCTCCTCCATTATAAAAGGGCACCTCCTCCCTCTCATTTTTACACAAATTTTAGCCTTTAATCTCGGCCAAACCCTGTCCATTACTCTTCTCAACTCCCATAGTAATATTCTTGAGGTCATCGTCTTCTTCAAAGACCAACATTAGTGCCCCAATTGGAGATTAAGAAGAGGCATGTCATAGAAGAGGTAATATCCTTTATCGATTCTTTCAAATTTATTTTTTCTTCTTATAATTCTTCTTCCTTATTTGTTTTATCATAAATTAATAACATCAGTATCACTAATATACTGATATTTTATTATAAATATGAAACAACCCTATTTCACCTTCTATCCATCCTATGGAAAATAAAATCACCGCATGTGCGTACGTAAAGAATATCGTCTCCGCGCCTTGGTGTAATCTGTTTTCCCCCAGAACCTTTCATGAATGTGTATAATGGTGTAAAGAATAACTATATATGATTATCATAACATGATACTAATTATGAGACATTCCATTGTCCACTCCAGTACCATTCAATAAAATGTGAACGATATCATCTCTCGTGTGTACGTACGGCCTACCGTCTCCACGATGTGATGTGACTCATTCTACATAATCTTCATGAAACCATGATTTTAAAAATGAATTGAATGAATAAATATAAAATTATTTACACAAATACCATTCTTTAAATGAGGTATCTATCAGCTAAATAGAGGAATAAGAATTTATTCGACAAAACATGCATAAGAACATAAAGCAATAAATACATGAATAACAAGTAGCAATGAAATATTACTAATAAGAATATAAAAATATGACCATATTTGAAAACATAACAATGAATATGATTCTATAATACTTCAATGACATTATTTAAATCATCTTACAGGAGGTTTGGCTACGTACGAAGCACATCAGACCTAAGGTAAGGGAAATCTCACAATCTCATATTTTTTATCTGAGATTGGTTATACTTCATATTTTACTGGGGTATATTTATCATCCACTTCCATGTTTCCTCAATATGAAATATTTGTTCTATCCTCCTACAAATTTTTTAAATCCAATTTTTACTATTGTTCAACTTTTAGTAAAATATATGAAAGGAATCTTTTGTCCTTTTCTGTACGATAAACTTTTTGACTTTTCTGGCGAAAGTATGAGAACAATGTTTTTTTAAGTATATACGACATCAATGGATTATTATGATTCCATAGAACATTATTTCCATGAAGCTTCCCTTACAAGTTTTCATGTTCATGTTTAATTAACTTCTTTTAGATTAAAATTTAATGACAGGTTAAGATAAGAAAAATGTTTTTGATGTAGAGAGGATATGTTCTTCAAGAATGGAGTTCATGTGTTTTATCAAAATGCTTTTCAATATAAAATAATATAGTTTTCTGTTTATATCCCTATTTTTACATTTATTTGATAATATTATTATGGAATTATTTTTATGAAGTACTTTATCTTATATGAATTGTTTTATGATGTCACAATGTTTAAGAATCCCATTTTTATTACATGGGTTGTGCTATGATGTATGATTTTTGATTTTGTGGGACACCTAAAAATGGTTTCATTATGAGATGTGTGGGACCTATATCTCCCTCCAATTCATTGGGAAATGATTTATATCTCATTAGATATACATGGTTGGAACATAAAGGTAAACTCGTTCAGTGATACAGGAATGGAATGAAGAGTGACCTCAGTTCAGAAAGTGACTTTGTCTGCTATGATAGTCTTGTAAATGAGTCTTGACTAATAAGAAATGATTTTCTATGATTATGTGTGTAAGACACAAAGATTCATATTTTATGTTATGATTATTGGGATTAAATTTCACTACTATTATTTATCCCATGTTATTATATTATGATCTCTTTTGCAGGTTAATATTTTCAAAATGTTATGTTCTTATAAATATGATATGATTGATATTTCTTTTTTTTACCCTTACTGAACATTTGAGCTCACCCTTTTGTATGTTTTCTTTTCCCCAGGTCAGGAATAAGGGTATTGAGTAGTATATGCCAAAAGGGACTCTATACATGATGAAATAAATGGGAGATACTGTAGATGCATTATGAACCGGTTGTTTATGCTTCCCAGTTTCTAAAGACACTATACCAATACGGTCCTATCATTGTTTTGTTACATGTTGTAATAATTATGCTTAAATTATGAAGTAATGATAATGTATTTAATGTATGGATAGTTATAGTGTTCTTAGTTTCCACAGATGTCTAACACATTGTATCTCCCAATCCTAGTCTAGTGGTTTTATTGTTCTCAGAAACCTTATTCTAATCCCACTCTTGATGGAGTTCTTCCATTGTATTTTTCTGAACAATGACCTAAATAAACTCGTATATATATGTAATTCATCCAAAAATTTCATGAATAAGGTGTATAACTAGGTATATTATATACATTCCAACTATTATTAATGTGGATAATATTTTTGGCCAAATAAACTCCCCTCCAAAATCAACATTCTGTCCTGGTGATTGTGGAACAATGATCTTCCTATTGATGATGGAGTGTGGTGAAAGAGGCTTATATCATCTATTATTTAACATGTTGTATAAATTAAAATGAAAAATAATTAATCCACTTATTCATCATAGTTATCTTGGCCTCCTCAATTTTGTGGTGCATTAGTGTCTTTATAAGGAGATATTTTTATGGGCTAACTAGTAAATCTTCCATCATACACAGTTCCAAGGGAAAATGTAAAATTATCATGAATGGAAGGAAAATACTCAATATTTTTGGAATAGATTTGTTAACATGTGGAATGCCTGTAATAAGGCATTATGTGATGATTTTTATAGCTCATTCATGTATATGAAATCCTGAGAAAGGATCATGGCTGATGAGATGGGCCTCCACATTAATTAGTGGGAACATTCCCATTTATATTCGTTTCTTCATGACAACAAAATGTCCCAGAATTTGTTTCAAAGTTCTATACTAAATGTTATCTGGGATAGATGGATTCCCCATGTTATTTTATTAAAAATAATGTCAATTACTCAACAAATAACGAATATATGTGGAGGGTTTGTTCGTGACAAAATAGGTTTTTTATATAGGACTTCAGTTATTTTTGTTGTCATGGGGAGTCTACCAAAACTGGAGCTTCATCCATTCTCAGGGTACATGAGCACATTCACACTCATGGTATCCCTCTAGATTGGGTGGATGCTAACTATTATACAATCTACAATTCCATCCATAGTGATAATATCATCCAATGGGTGATCACCTATCAAGTCTGTAAATACTATGATCTTCTCAAAAGTCACATGGATATTTGAAAAAAATGGATGGAGGAATAAAGGTGGAATACGTCTTGGCCTCTAAGAAAACTCCTAAGAGTACATGTACCATTATCACTACACGTGGATCATATTTCCCTAATTATATTATCCTAGTTAGGGGTGATGCAGTTCATCTTCATTATTTATGTCCTCCTTGATATTTTTAGGATACACCAATTTTATTATTAAAAAATAATGTTATTATTGGATGGATGGATACATACTATATCAGATTATTTTTCATTATTGTACTTTACATTTTCCATCATATATGTTTACTTCATTATGGTATGTTCTTGACTATTAAATTTCAAATACAGAGATCATACACTTATTATGTACCGGTTAGTCCCACACCTATATTATGTATCCTCTTATATATTCGGAGGATTACATGATGCGGTTTAAAAATCCATGATTGATTCTGTGTGATTCTTGTTGGAGAATCACAAATTTGTATTAGAAAAAATTTTGAAATACAACACTCATATTAAAATCACATTATTTTTATGGATGTCATGTAGATTATTTTAGGTTATTCAGAGAAGAGGATGTAGATTAGTAGTTTAGAATTATAACCACCACAATGGAAGAACATTAGTTTCCTAGAATGTCAATTTTAAAACTTTTATTCCACTCTCTATTTCAGTTAGTTATAATATATTTTTATGTCTTTATGTATGATAATTTATATGAAATGGCATCACATCATGAGATCTCAAAACCTAGAAAACCATGTTGAGTTTGAGATCCTAAAATTTAGAAACATACAAGGATAGTTTCATTATTTAAAAATCATATTTTAAATTTTGTGTCTATTCCATTGAAAAAAACATGCTCATCTCCAAAATATATTTTTGTTCACTGAAAATGATGATTCAGTTGCAATTCTAATTAGTGAATAAATATTTTCATCATAATAAGTATTCATGGGATTGAAAAAAGTAGAATGGTTATTAGTAAGACTAAATTTGGGTTTTAATGTCCAATAGGATTGAATTTATTAGTTATGATGTTATAGTTTCATTGTGTTCCTTGGTGTTATTATGAATTTACAATTTATGGAATTTTTATATTGGCCAAATTAGAAACTTTTTGTGAGTTTATTCCTCATTTAATGGCACATAGTTAAAAATTTCATGTTATTGTTTCTTATAGTTTATAATTATATATATTAATTAAAATTGAGAAATATTAAATTAATTGTTTCAGAAATATGTTATTGGGGACAATAAAGTCGTTTTTTATGTTCCTGTTGTATTTGTTATTCATAGATTCATGTAACATGTAGCTATTTATGAATTTGACTAGAGATATTAGTAAGCTGATATTTATTAATTTTAATATTACTCAAACCTTTCTATTTTTGTGTTATTTTTTAATTTAATGAAATTTCAAATATGGAAATTCTATTGGAATAAAAAGTTAAATATTTATTGGTTTTTAATCAATAATGGGGTATATACTTACTTATGCTTTCAAAACAAGGATTTAAATTCCAAGTGGTAGTTATAAATCTTCAATTGCCAATTTTACCATGAAATGGGTTTTAAAAGGGAATTAAATGTCATTTGTGTCATAAACAATGTTAAAGTAGGGACATACTTGAGTGATTTGGAATGGGATTTTTTTTATTTTATCATTTCATTTAAAATTAAGTTTGGAATTTTATTTTAATGGGTTTTCAAATGATTAGAATGTGGACTCACATGTTTTTGTAGATGATTTGGTGGTTTGAAAATAGTATTTCAAAATTAGGCATCTTCGTCAGGTATAGTGTGTGGAATTTAGTGAAACATAATTGGAATAATAAAGTGTGATGTTATTATTAGTTATCAAGTTCATTTATAGGGGTCTATTATTTTTTTGATTGACATGAATAATTTATTTAGATGAAAATGTTATATTTGTTAAAGTTCTTACAAGTGGTGTGTATTTTAATTCATGGTTTAGTGAATAACCTCATTGTAGGTATAGTTTGAAATGTGGTTTCTCAGTTTATAGTTGACAGTTGTTTTCATATTGACTCTAGAGTGGGTTGGGATTGACTAGGTAATTATCTTATGTTGGTTGTGTGTCTCTCTCAATAGTTAATTGAGAAGTATTATGGGGGGTAAGAAGATTTTTTAGACATAATCGTGATGCGGTTACTCTTGTGGCTGTGTGAATGAGTGTGCATTTTGGAAATGGAAAATCAGTTAGAGAGTTCATTTTGTGGTGTTTCCCTCAACTATTGAGATATATTCGTAGGTGTTAGAACTGAGATATTTATTGTAATGTGACTATTTCCATTATAATTCGTTGATACAATATCAATTAGTGTGATTTTTTAGATTCACAATCATATAGAGGAATACTAGTGTGCTATGTTATTTGAAATTTCGGGAATTCGAATAGGGAGTTTTTGTTACTAGGAGAGATATAGTGTGTGTCATAGGTCATGGAAATAGGATACAATGATGATTTATTGAAATCGTACAGGGAATTTGTTTAACTGGTGATGCCTCTTTTGTGGGGACTAAGTCAAATGAGTGAATAATGGACTTGGGAGAATAATATTGCGGGTTTTTAGGAATGTTAAAAAATTCATTATTGATAGTGAAGCTTCCTATAATGGTTGATGATATGAACAGTGATTTTATGTCGTTAAGGGGTTCTTATGTATATATGTTAATGTCATATTTGGTAATGTGGAAGGCTTTCTTATGATATTATCATTGAAACCAATGAAATGACATATAGTAAAATGATTCCACTAAATTTTAATTAGGATGGTACAAAAAAATATGTGAAATGATTCTCTAGATGGATAATGTGAAGTGTAGTTCTTGGAAAATCAAGTAAAATGACTTATTACATGTGTTTTAAATGATCATTGAACACAATTTTTTTGAGGGTTCATTGTATTATAGCCTTTAAATTATTTTTTCAATGTTATTTTGAAATTACTCTTAGAATTTTATTCTAGAAGAATGGTTTCAATTGAATGTGTCCTTAATGGAATGTTCCTTTTTGAACTACCTTATGAGTGGTAAAGTAATTCATCTTCATATCTTCTTATGCTGTGTTTCTCTAGAGTATTATGGTATTCTTGTCTAGGGGTGAGTAATATTAGATACAATTCAATTATCATTACTGAGAAATTATTTTCAAATAGGTTAGTGTACGATATTAATTTATATTTCCCCCAATAATTTGTTATTGAAATAATTGTGAGAATATATAAATTTTCTTATTCCCAATGTGTATTGAAATAATGATCAATAAAAGATAGTTAAATAGTGAGCGTGGTGGATAAAATGCAGGAGAAACTATCTATTGAAGGGCTTACTCGTCCTATATCGTTGATATGGTTGTATTTTTGTGGAGACTAAACTAGGGTAATCTCTTACAATGTGGTTATTGGGGTCCATGGATTTAACTATGGATTTTTATGAAATTTCTATATATTTGATCTTTGGGTATGGTGTTTTCCAATAAAAAAGTGTTCGACATTAGAGATGAGATTTATGGTGTTATTTTTATGTTTATAACCTATGAGTAACCAAAATATGTAAGGGTTTTTAAGCCACAATCATATTAGGCCACTGTATCAGTGCATTGGTATAAGTATTTCTAGTTTTGGGGGAATGTTTCCCTTGTTATGAACCATATTAAATGTTTAAACCGAAGATAATGGTTTTATTAGAGTTGACATGTAAAATCATGATAGTATCCTTTTATTAAATGTGATGGGATCAACATCATGTTTGTTGATATTTAGGATGGCTAACATGTGGGTTCTTGTTACCTAGAAATGGAATTTATACCATAGTTGAATATTTGGTGATGAAATTAGAAATTCCTAGGAAGTCTAACAATAAGTGTTTTTGAAAATATGTTTTGGGTTTTTTCATAATAATGAGTTTGTTTAATATTCTAAAGATGTGGAATTTTTTTTGAATCACTTGGAATTTTGGAATATAAATTTTTATGAGAATAATTAGAAGTGCTAATAGTGTAATTTTATAGTAAATTGGAAATATATATGTTTTTATCATTCTGTTGAATGGGATATTATATGTTATACATTAGAAGATTCATTTAGGGTAACAATCCCCATAGATAGAGGTTTTTTTATGACTGTGAATCTATTGAAATTTAGTTCTACACAAATGAGAGACAAACATGTGTTATTAAAAATTAGATAATGTTAGTTTTAAGATAGGGGTGCCAAGTTGGGAATAGATTGATGCACTATCGAGAAGGAAATTGTGGAAATATAGTGGGTTCATAATACAATTCATGATGGGAATCAAGAATCATGAAATGGTCCAGTGGTAAAAAAATTGGTAACATGATTTAGGTTTTAAATGTAATTCATAATGTGGATTATGTGTGAAAATGTATTGTTTCATGATTATAAATTGAATCATCTAGAAGAATATGACAATGTACAGTTTTTTTATGTCGATTCATGAAGACGAAAGGGTAGTAAGTACTATGTATCAAAGTTGTAAGATGGTAAATGTTGATGTAGAATTTTGTTGAAAATATTTTTTTACAAGGAGGTATTTTTTTGTGACGAGTGTGCGACATGTATTTATTGGACTAGAAAAGGGAAATTGAAATGAGGTAGGGTATTGCCTATCATTTGAGCATCATGATCTTATTGACATCTCTAGGGAAGGATCTAGTGTATGAAATAATATGTTCAAGATGAGATGCTATGTTTTTTAGAGAGGCTGTTATGAATTTTTTTTGGGATTTATAAGAAATTATAAGGGAGTTTGTAATTATATATTCATATTTACCTGTGTTAAAATTTATGATTTCATAAATTAGGTGTATAAAATAGTATTTTTTGGATGTTACAGATGTCATTGTTGGATATAAGCATGTTTAGGTGGGCCAAGAGATACCTCTAATTGACCAAATATTAAAGGAAATATTTCTTGAAATGAAATAAATGGTAATTCCATTAAATATAATTCTATGTTATTTGGGGGTGATTGGAATCAAAATTAAACTAGTAGATTTTTTTTCAAATAGGGAAAAACTTTTGTGAGATATTTTAGGGGTATCATTATCTTTCTGACATGGAACATCCCTATAAACATCCCACTTATTTTCATGACCCTAGTGCAACATTGATTGAACAATGTCACCTATCATGAAACATTTCAACATCCATACCTCATTTTCACAAATAATGTGGTATTTTGTCCTTGTGATTTAATTTTTTATGTAAAATAGAATTCTATGAAAAGAAGACCATCTACCCTGTGTTTAAACCTTTTCATATTTAATAAAATAATAAGGGTCAATTTTTGGGCTTATTTTATGTATTTAGTGTGTTGGTAATGTTTCATGAGTAGAATCACAGTGTTTTAGATGCATCAATACTACTATAAAATGTTTGTTACCATATTTTGGGTTTTATATAGTTAAATGTATCATTTTTCATCTGTTTTCATGTGTGGAACTATCATACATCATCAATTTTTTTATAGAGTCTAGTTATGTCTGTATTGATATGGTATACTATTTATAGGAGAGGGCGGTAAGAAGGGTTTTGGTTTTTATAAATAGGATTCATGACATTATCTCTAGTTGCGTAGGGTATCCCAACATGGGAAAATGGTCCTTTAATAAGAATTTTTCAATTTCTTTTTTCTATAATGGGAGTTATTGACATTATATGGTTGAAGATTCTTGTGAAAACATTTTTATTCATTTTCATGATTTCTTTTTATTCCTTATATTTTATTTGAACTATAAATATTTTTCTATATGGATCCACGTGTTTGTGATAACGTTCTATGAAACCTTAATATTGGTCAATTTTTATGAGTTACCCACAAATGAAACCATTGTATTTGTCTCACTATGGGAAATATAATCTATAGATTCCTTGGGATTATTTTAGGAACTGATGAGGAAGTGAAATCTAGGATAGTAAAGGGTCATGTTTTATACCATTTTATTATGGTTCTTACTGATTATCTTTCCATCATATTGTGAAATAAGGTATTCTAGATGGTTTTTGTGGTGTTATTAGTTATTCATTGTATGATGGGATTTTATTTATACATTTTATTATATTTTATTTTTACATCAACCTTTATATATTTATTATGATTTTAAAAGTGACCCATTGGTTGTGTCCTATTGATTTTGTTCCCACAACATACAAGGAAATCTTAATATGTGTTTAGAATTTGTAGTTTTAAATACATATAAAGTAAGGGGTCCTATAATAGATAGCTGAGTATGTTATGATATATTGGGTTGAAGGAAATTTTAGGACATATAATGAGTTATTTTATACTCATACCAATTTTATTTTTGTGTGTTAGTATTCCTTTTACACATTGATAAACATTATGTGTGGATCCACTTTAAAACTGTATGACCTAAATGTAGCATGATATTTTTTATAGAATATTATGGTGATGTTATTTCTTCTATCTATTATTCCTATTAATATTTTATTTTTAATTTCTAATTATTAAATTATTTATGTTATGCACTATTTTAGAGGATATATGATACTTAGTGAATTTTCCCCCCATATACCAACAAGGCCCTCACCATAAGGAAATAACCTCTTATATATCGGGATGCGTTATTGTGTCCATGTGTTGCTCGTTAAGAAAAAATGGGAGATTATGGTCATTGAAAAATAATAATAATAATTTTTTATAACATAACAACCTAAATTTAATATGTATATTTTTAAAATTATCAACCATGTTAATGATTTTTTATATTTATAGAATTTTTTTATCATATTAGAAACAATATGATATTCATTCCAAATGAATTTGAATCTTTCTAGTATTATAAAATCAATCGTCATTAAATACCCATGAGTTTCTTATCATCCAGATTAATATGTTAATGGGTTTTCACTAGGTATATATACTAATGTAAAACACCACAATTATAAAGTACAGCGTTATATTAATTAACGTGTATGCACACAACACTATGTATAAAATTGAAATATATAAACCTGATACATTATACTATATTAACTTTATTAAATACATATAATATATTAAAATCTTTATAATTCACACAACACAATGTTATCTTGCATTACACACAAGAGAGACCTTCTAGAATATATTGTGTTATAGACAAGAGCAATCTTCCCCGATAGCTTTTGTTACAAACAAGTATGATTTTTACCCAAAAATAAAATATTATTAAGATATAATGAGATATAAAATATACATTAAATTAGTATTTGTGAATTTTGATGACTAACCTCTATGAATTTATGGATTATATAAATATAAAATCAATTCATTGGTCACCAATTAATGTGAAATTGAAAATAAGAACCAATTGGATAAAAAATATAAAGTGTAATATTTATTTTTCTAAATGAGTTTTGTATTAATAAAAAAGTAATTATTATTAGTTAATGATTTTAATGAAATATAAAATAATTTATATACAATAAAATATTTTTTATATTCATCTAATTGGGTTTGTTGGAATATGATAAGAACAATCTTTATTTTACACGTCAAAATCTATATTTTTAGAAATTTGATTTTACCTCCTTTTAATGGATAACCTATTTTAAATATTATTTTTTAAAATTTAATAGATTTAATATGTCAAAATAAACATCATATTTGAAAGGTTACCTTAATAATTAGTTTGGGGGGATTTTTTATGTTTTTATTGAATCATTTCATTTTTTAATTAAGAGTGAAAAATACTGAATTTTAGTTCAAAGGAACATTTAATACAATATATTTATAATGATAAATAATAATTTTTCATCGATTTTAAATTGTAACTATATTATAATTTACTAATTTAATCCAATTTTGGTTACAGGGATCAATTTCAATTTGAAATTGAATTCAAAACTTATAAAACATTTTATCATTTTTTCCTCAAAAACCTGAATTGATGTCCTACCTATGAGATGAATTTTAAATTAATTTCATCCACTTATATGTCTAGAATTTGGGAAATTGATTCCATATTTGGAATCAGAATAATTTCTAATTTCTAATAATACCATATTTTATGACCAAATAATATTATCGAAGGAAAGTAAAATTATTTAGAATTGTTAAAGTAAAATTAAGATTAAGAATGGAAAAAACCTTTAACTTAAAAGCCCAAATGACATATCCACTTATATAAATCCATTTTTATAATCATAATTTATAACTTATAATTATTTCATATTTTAGTGTGCAATGAATAATTTTAAATGAAATTAAAATTATTTACAATTATTAATGTAAACTTAAGCTTATGAAAGGACGAAACCTTTAACATAAGATCCCAAATCACCTTTACACTTGTCCGGAACAAATTTTATAGAAATATTTATTCTATAAACCTTCCATTATTTAGTTTTTTTTATTTTTGAAGAATTTTATTATGTTAAAACGTGGGTACACCTCACTTCTTTTAAAAAATTACAAATGTGTCCTTTTCTTCCATTATAAAAGGAAACCACATCTCCCCATTCCTCACACCTCTCATTCCATGTACGATCATAAAATATATGAAAATATAGCTTAAAAAAACCCTAACCTCTAACTTAAATCTTTTTTATGGAATAAATCCTTCCAAGGAAGCCATTATGGTATAAACCAAATGAAGTTACCTGATTAAGAGGTAACATATTCTCTCATTCTCTCCTGGTTCATTTCCAGTTTACACCCCATAAAATATCATTATTACCTGCTCATATAATATATATTGTATCCTAAATATACAAGGATTATTTTAGGTAATGTTTTATAACTACACTTACACAGACCTCTATCTAATGGGTAATGAACACATTGTTTCTGTGTATCATGAACTAATACCTCACAAAAATGATGATTCTTCATTTTTCCTTCACAAAATATTAGGATTGAAATTCTGATGGAAACTATTTGTATATATTTTATATATTAAATTATTTATTTATCTATTCCTCTATAATATTTTTATAACTCAAACCTTTAATACTTCACATTCTTCATTAATACGATAACATTGTTCGAGGAAGTGTGGACTACCGCCCCTTGAGGCAATGTGATTCTTTCACAGTATACACAGAATGTATTAAGGATGAATTTAATAAACCTATATAAAATATAAAACTAGATATTAAATTTTAATTATAATATACTTATTTTTCATATATTTTCTATTATTTCAATTTGATAATGAAATTAAAGTATCATTCATGCATACATACGATATACCGTCTCTATGAACAGTGCACTTAATTTCATATTTAAAAATATTATGGACTATTATAAATACATATGTAGAGAATATATATAATATTTATTTCATGTTTTATATTCTGGAGATGATGAAATCCAGATCTATGTAATTGTATAATCAAGTAATAAGTCAATACATACTTAAGTAAACAACGAATATAACACCCGAAATAATAAAAATAATGAAAAATTATTAACAAATGAGTAGTAAGTTATTATAATAATATTATATATGATATCATAAACTTGATAATGGGTTTTTAAAAGTTATTAAAATATATTAAACCACTATAAAGGAGGATAAATACAAAACAACCAAAAAGGAAGGTTAAGGTAACTGATTTTGTCTCGATTTGAATTCCATTGAGACATGTTTTCATTATGAAACACTTCACTTTAATATGTTGTATGTACTGACATTTTACATGATATATCATGAATATAATATTCTCTTGACAATATAAGTTTTATTTTATTCGAGTTGAATTGTTATTTAAATGATTTAAAGAGTAATGTGACACTCAGGAAAGTTTAATGATTATTTTCCCTCATCAATGTTTTATAGTTAACAAATCTTGTTGTTAATTATCCTCATATGAAGTATAATTGAAAAACATATATAAATTATTCAATATAGATATTTTATAATTAAATTTTTCAATTAAAATTCATTAGACATGCACTATATTACATTGGGACTGATCAATGACATATCTACAGGTTAGACACCTGTTACTATAATATATATGGTTTAGGGACCTATTAATGAAATCCTTTATATTCATTATTATTCTCATGTGATAAAAATAGACTAAAAAACCCATATTTTTTGTAACCAGTATGATATAAAATGTATTTTGAAATTTTATTATAGTTGGGTTATGGTTGGAAAAACCAAATTGGTCCAAATATTATATGTTTTAAACAATTTTGTGAATGGCCTTGATGGTAATGGTTACATGTACCAACTAAACATGGTGTCTAATAATTAAGAATTTCATTTGTTTATAACTAATTCATTACTATCACCCATGAGATTTTTCATTGACCTATTGATATCTTCCATTCTGAATTATATTGATTGTGTTTCATGTGATTCAGTTTGTTACCTTTCCATATTGTTATTCCCTTAACTAGTAATTTGAATTCGATTTGTAATTAGTTATTTAACTTGAATGGTTGGTTCCAATCCATTTATTCATTTTTACATCCAATTTACTTACCATTAATGAGAATTTTAGCTTACCATTATTATGTTTCCATTCATATGTTATGAAGAAAAAATATTTGAATAAGCATTCCATGATGCGGTTTATTTCATTTTGTCATGTAAATTTTTTGGATAACTTATTTCCCAATGTATTATGGGTATCATGTATGTATAAATTATTTCCAATACTACTTACCATGATTGTTCCTTCGAGATTTCATTACATTTAATCATGAAATTGTAATATAGTAATACACTAGCTCTGAGATTCTAGGGGTTGGGGAATTATATTTGGTATGAGAGAATGTTTATTAGAAACCTTTGTAATTAGATTTATGCAATAATAAGATAGAGAACATAAACATAAGGAAGAATTTGGGGATTATTTAATAAGAACATCCTATAAATTTTTATAGTATAGATTATGTGGGTCTTCCTAGCGATATGTCTTTTTTATGATACTAAAAGTGGACGTGGTTCTAGAAAATATGTACCTAGGAGTTATAACACTCACAAGGTGTATCAATCCTAAATTTGTGTAACCTAGTACATGACAACAGGGAATACTACGTAACTATTTTAACCCACTCATGGGATTTTATTATGATGATTCAAATTTTCATTACAGACCAATATGATATATTTGGATATATAATATGTAATTTAGGTTATACCTAAGGTGATTTGGATTGAACATAACCATTCATGATTTATAAATCGTAAAAATGATGTTATCGATAAACCCTAGACCATGGAAGTACCAATGTTGAAATAAATTGATGAATTATTTCTGTATTGAGGTTGTATTGAAAACCATAGTTAAAAGTATATTTAGTGATAAACGTTATTTCAATGATTTCCATCATATTTATTTTGAAAATCGTATTAATTTTGATTTATAAAAGGAAATATATAATCTTTATGACAACCAATTAAATTCAGAAATTCCATGGGTCTTGAACATATGATTAATGGATGGTAGGGCTTTCACACCAACCAATAACCTAGAAATTGTCCATGTTAATTTTATATTGTTTTTAGGAAAAACAATTGATGAATAAATGTTAATTATGAACCAGTCGTATAAATTTTATGTATTATAGATTAATCAATGGACTATATCAGTTCTAGAATATAGTTAACAAAAAATTTTTATACTATCACTCTTTTATTATCCTTATGATCTTTGGAAATTCTTCATTTGGTGCTTCAAACCTAAAAAATCATTATTGGTAATTAATTTCTAGGTGTAATGGTATGGATTAAAATTTTATCGAAGTACAATAAAAAGTTAGGATAGTTCATATGAAATAGAAAACTATTAAGTAAAAATATTTCAATATATTATTGGTTAATAAAATAATTACCCAATAATAGGAAAATGACTTAGTGTAACGGCCTGGATAGTGACTCATTAAAGAGTTTTCCAAAAACTAAATAACATCAAATGATTCCACCAAAACGGTGGTACCGGTCATGATGGAACCATATTATTGGCACTGGTCATGGTCGCACACTAAAATGGTGGCACTATGAAAGTGGCACCGAAGCAGTCACACCATCATGGTCACACACCAAAATAATGGCACTATAATGATGGCACCATGATGGTGCCACCGTAGCGGTAACATTGTCTCGGTCGCACACTAAAATGGTGGCATTATGACAGTGGCCTCGGAGCGGTTTCACCATCACAGTCCCACACCAAAATGGTGGAACAACTTACGGTGGCACCTTTAAGGTGGCACTATGACCGTGGAACTTCTTCTTATGTCTCACCAAATAGTGTCACACCCTTTATTTTTTATATTTCTGCTCCCACAACATATCTTTTGACGTAAAAGTGTCTTAATTCCATTTTCAAATCCATTAAATTCCAAAAAATGATATCTAATGTCCCCCAATATTCGGGCGACCCTTAAATTACCAAAACGTGTGGATTTTTTCGTGGTGTCACACCCTTTATCCGTACTTTCTAGTTCTTCCCCTGTTACACGTTTACCAATGTTTGATTGAATCACTTTAACTCACAATCGTTATGGCCACCTCTCCAATGAGAATTATTAAATAACAAATAATTCCATCATGTGCAACCATCCAACCACATTTTGAAGCCACTATCCCCCTTTAAATCCATTCACGATTTCATATCCCATAACTTTGGGATCTCACCTGTAATCACACTGAATTCATTATTTTTTTCTTGGCTAGTCTTTGTCCCTTCCATGGTGCTTTTGGAGTCCCCCTTCCCGAGGATAGTGGTGCTCTTATACTAGATCCCTTCCTACTCACTCTTGGGGTCCTCAAAGTTCCTCCCCTATAATTCATGTGTCCACAGTTCATCCCCTGAGTAGAAAAACATTGATCGCTGATCATCCGGGTAGAGTTCTTCCTTCGTCTCTTTTTATTATGCATCAAGAGGGGTGGGTATGATAATGTTCCATTCATGAATGGATGAAACCAAAACCTAACAAAGATAATTAATGGTTTTTAAAACAATGAAGAAGTGTGTTTGATGATGTTGTTGTACTCTTTTACAATTTTTATATTTTGTTAATTGAATGGGATTACGTCCATTGAAAATCATGGCCATTGGTGTTTCTTTCTTTCTCACTAATGACCCTCTATTTTATTGAAAATTCTATGCCGATTGAATGGTTGTAACATTGAAATTTGTTAATTATATAAACTAGTTTGATTAAATGGTTGTCTAGTGAACAATAATATTTGTGTGATCACCTCGATTAACCAAATGGAATGAACGAACATAATTAATGGTGTGTTTGAATTAGAAACCCCCCATGCTTTGTCTTGCTTACATGTGTGGTTGTTCTGGTTGATGTTTGTGGGGTAATGTGGATGGGGATGGGATCCCCTATTGTTTACATGTTGGGTTGTATATCTGAGGTCGTGTGGGGTTGTATGTTTGATCTTGGTTTGGTTCTAGTACTTTTAGGGATCGCACAGATCCCTTTTTTGTTGTGACATCACAAGATAACTGGGTGTGAATGATTAAATTGATACTTTTCTTTTTTTCTTCCCTAGATAGTGATTATTCTTGTTATTTTCATAGCAGTGAAGAATTATTTTAATGGAACCACTTTAATGTGATAACAAGAATGGGTCTAATAGGGAAATTTCTTTCTATGAATGAGTTGTAACTTGGTTGTAACTATTGTTCTTTTAAGAATGATTAGTAACGAGGGTGTTTCTATAGGGTATTATTTTAGAACCCATCAATTGGGATGAATTCTTCTTTACCAATATGTATTATTTATTTATTATGTTTCTAATTATCTCCCCAACAAAGATGATCACTTCGTGCCAAATACCCCCATTTCGTGGGGGAGGGTGTCTTTTCCAACACTCCTATTAGTGGGGGGTTATTAGCTTCTTTTCTGCTATATTTCCCAAGTATCCCAAGACTATTCAGGAAGGTTGTGATAGCCTAAGGTCCATTATAGTACAAGATTCATCAATCAGGGTAGTTGTGGTGGTTGGTCTAGGTGTGTGTGCAGGCAGGTTGTTTCCCAAGTGTCTTCGGGATAAGGCCCAGGTTTCATCAGGCATGGTGGTAGTTGTTATAACCTTGGTGTATGTGGGCATGGTTATATGTAGTTGTTTTAGCCTAGGTGTTTTTGTAAGGGATGTGTGGTTGTGGTATCGCAAGTGTGTGTGGGTGGAGATGATAGAGGGACTGTGGTGAGAATGGAGGGGAAGGTCTGATGCATAGGATGTCGGTAATAACTAGTGGGAAAGTGGTGTGGGGTATCCAAACATCGATGTGTTGTAACTATTAGTTTTAATTGACTAATTTTATTTGGCGGGGGGGGGGGTTCCTTGGTGAGTTTGGTGTCTATATTCCTTGCTAGGTGCTTTGGTTATCTCATTTTTTTCTAGGGAATTAGAATACCTCCCCACTTATGCATGATAGCTTTTCGTTTTCCCTACTGAGTATACCGGTATACTCACCCCACGTATATATAACTGCTTTTAGGTTTCCAGGAGGAATTTGAGGATCATGCAGGACCATACTAGTTTGGATGTTGGTACAATTGTTGTTCTTGTATTTATTTTCTTTGGTACTTCCCTCTGAAGTTTTCTTGTACATGTATCACTTATTATTGGATCATATATATTTGAATGGAGTGCCTAGGAATTACTTTTACATCTTGTTTTGGTGTTGTTTAGGATTTACTATCTTATCTCCCCATCCTACCAAATAAAATGGGTAATGGCTTCCACATTACATGTTATTCTATACCCTTTTTGATATTCAACACTCCAGGGCCTATTGAAGTCCGGTCTCTGGGGGGACATTAACTCTCTTTCAACATGAGAAAGGAAGGGTCTAGAAATTTCATGTCTTTTTCCTCATCATGGTGAAGGGTGGTCGTGAAATAATGGTAAAAGAGTAGAGGTTGGCTGAGAGATAGGATGGAGTTTGGAGTTAGGCATAATAAGGATTGCAAGGGTTAGTAGGGAAATAGTGTTAGGAAATCGTTGTGCGGAAAATATGTTAGGGAAGACAATTTGAGACACTATATTTTAGGACCTCCCATGATCTGATGCACGGAATCTAGACCTAACAAACAACTAGGTGAAGAAGCATTGATTGTAAGGTAGAGTCCCTAGGTAAGGTACACGCATCATAATGACATCTGTTCTTGTGTGTTATGGTTGTTCTGGGAATTTAAATAACTAAAATATCAAATAAAAATTTAAAATAAATCTTCTACACTACTCGGGCTTTGGCATTCCTTGTTTACCATTTATCTATGGCACTCGGATGACAACTACAGGAAATGTGGGTGATCGAGGACCAGGAGGATGATTTGGGAGATCAGCGGAAAGAAAATAGAGAGTAGGAGGATGACTAATATTAGAAGACACATCATGCCTTTCAGCGACTGGCCCTTAGGAAGTAAGAGGGAATCATATTGAATATGGAGACATGGAGCTGGATTGATGAGCTGTTAAAATATTTCAGCTTGATTTGGGCTCTAATGTAGTAACGTGTTCCTCTAGTTGTAAGCCAGATGCAGGGATCAATGTGTCATTGGTGGATGCTTTATCTTGGTGAGAAAAAGGAGGTTGGGGTTTCATATACTGACTTTGAGATGGTGTTTTGGGAGGAATTCCACTCTTCCACGATGAAGGCTGATAAGAGGTTTGATCTACTCTCCCATTAGCACGGTAGTATGTTATTGGGGTATTTGGGTATGCCAGTTAGAGTTCGGACCACCTTGGCTCATCTTTACTAGGGATCCAGACTGATGTTGGGGCCACCTCAGTCCAGTGGGGACATTATTTTCTTGAAGATGCAGCCAAATAGAGTCATTTTATTCATCTATTGGTTGTTCTATATGTGTGCCATTATCGATGGCTTTCTGAGAGGGTTCATGTTTTCATATATGGGTAGACAACGTGTGACTTTCATCGGTGTTCTAGGTTTCTATAAAGGTATTCGGTGAGTGGAGCCCCTTCATTGCTTGTTAGATGAGATTCAGTGGATTCGGTAGATAAAAAGATGGTTGAAGTCATGGGGATTGTCAGTGAGTTCAGGGACATCTTCCTTGAAGAGATTCTGACACTACCCCATCAATGTGATGTCGAGTTCAGGATATACATGCTACCCAGTGCCCGTCCGATTTTGATCACTCTCTATCGGATAGCGCCTTCTATGCTGCGGGAGTTACAGATTCAGATTGATGAACTAATGAAGAAGGGTTTTGTTTGTCCAAGCATGTCACCATGGGGTACTCCAGTCTTGTTCACAAAGAAGGTGAATGTTGGTCTCAGGCTGTGCATAGACTAACAGAGACTAAATCTGGTAACAGTCAAGAACAGTTACCCCCCTAAGGATCAGTGACATTTTTGATCAGTTGAAGGGGGAATTATGGTTCTCCAAGATTGACTTATAGTTAGGATATCACCAGTTGAGGGTGATGGATGGTGACATCTATAAAATGTCCTTCAGGTGCAGATATGGGCACTTTCAGTTCGTGGTCATGCCGTTTGGTGTTACAAATTCAAAAGTGGTGTTCATGAGACTCATGAACTCCATCATCCTGGAATATCTGGATCGGTTCATTGTCGTGTTTCATGATGACATCCTAATCTACTCATGATCAGAGGAGGATCATGTTGGGCATCTGAGAACAGTTTTAGAGGTCCTCTGGCTGAACAATCTCTATGATAATTATTCATAGTGCATGTTCTGGACACAAGAGGTGAACTTCCTTCGACACGTGGTGACCAATATGGGAATAGTGATTGATCTATCAATGTTTGAAGTGGTTGATTTTTGGGCAGCACCCATGAACATGGTGGAGTTTCACAGTTTCCTATGTCTAGTAGGTTACTACTTGAAATTTGTGCCCAACTTTTTTCGAGTTGCATCACCATTGACATCCTTAACCAAGAAAGACCAAACTTTTATATAGAGTAAGACGTGCCAGGAAAACATCAGTTATATGAAGGGTAAGCTTGTTAGTTCCCCAATACTGAGGTTTCTAGAGGAGGGGGTAATGTTTGAGGTGTTCTGTGATGCTTCAGGCCAAGGCTTGGGGTGTGCGATGATGCAATAGAAATGGGTGATCTTTTATGGGACTAGGCAGTGGTGTCCCCATGAGTGAAACTATTCCACCCTCGACATAGATTATGTGGTGGTTGTGTTCGCACTAATTTTGTGGAAGCATTACTTTGTTGGTGAATTCTTTGTGGTCTTCACAGATCACAAAAATATTGTGGTATATATTCTCTTAGTGGGTCCTGAACATACAACAACAGAGGGGGATAAAGTTTCATCAGGACTACAATTTAAAAATTTCCTACACCTCGGGAAAGGGGAAAGTGGTGGCGGATTCATTGACTTGGAATTCACTGAAGTATGTGGTTCGGGAATCTACGGATTCATGGAAGGTGACGGAGGAGATGGTTTCCCTACACCTGGATGCAATGATGGAGGATTGTAGAGGTTGTCTATTCAAAATGACAAATAAGTCCTCTCTATTGAAGTAGGTGGATGAGTCTCAGTGGGGGGACTTAGAGGCTAAAGTCATGAGCGACCGTGTTATCTAGGTCAATGCACTGAGAGGACTATCAGAAGATGGGAAGAATCAATTGTTGTTTCATGGAATGTTGTTCTTGACAGTGGAAATGCACCAGATATTTCTCGATGAGTTCCACAATGCACTCCGGGAAGTACGCCCAAGAGTTTCAAAGATGTACTGGGGATTGAGAGGTATGTTTTAGTGGCCCAGGGTAAAGCGGGTAGTGGTAGAGATTATGGAAAAGTGCCTCATGTGTCAACTAGTGAAGGCCGAACACCATGTCCTAGGTGGTCTATTACAACCTTCAGATTTCCCCCGAGTGTAAGTGGGAGGACATCTCGATCTATTTCACCACAGGACTACCTAGAGTTCAAGGGGGTTGTGATGATATCTGGGAATTGGTGGACCAAATGATGAAATCATCTCAGTTCCTGACAATCAAGGAGTCCAATGTGGTTGATGACTTAACATATATGTATGTGGATGTGGTGGTGCAGTTACTTGGAGTTATGAGGTCCATATTCTCTGATCAACATACCCGGATTACCTCACGGATCTAGAGAGAATTGCAACATGCTTTTTGGCACCATGCTATTCCTCAGTACTACTTTCCATCATCAGATGGATGGTCAAATGGAGTTGACCATCCAGACATTGGAGGATATGCTATAAGCATGTGTTCTGGACTTTGAGAGATCATGGGTGTGACACTTGCCTCTGGTAGAGTTTGCCTACAATAATAGCTATCACTCAACCATTGGAATGGCTCTATTAAAAACCATGTCCGGGAGGCTATGTCACTCACTTTTGTGCCAAACAGAGATCAGGGAAGTATGTGTTCTTGGCCTAGAGGGAGTGCATGGAACTAAGGGGAAGGTTCATCATATACAGGGGATGATGCAAGCGGATAAGGACCAGCAAAAGTCTTATATCGATCATGGGAGAGGACCCTTGGAGTTTGAGGTCGGGGAAAATGTATTATTGAAGTTCTCCCCTCGACGCGGAAAAATGAGGTTCGGCAGGGGAAGTAATATTTCTACCATGTTCTTTGGACCCATCGAGGTTTTTTGGCGGGTCGGCGAAGTAGCTTATCTGCTGGCGCTACCCCCACTGTAATTGAGGGTGCACGATGTCTTCCATTTGTCTCATATCCATCGGTATCTACATAATGATTCACAAGTCCTTGAACGGGAAAAACTGGATATCGAGGATGAAATGGCTTTTGTAGAGAGACCATTAGGGATTGAGTATCGTGAAGAGAATGTGAATCATAGATGAACCATCTCCTTGATTCGTGTGTTGTTGAGGCATGGTGGCCTCAAGGAGATTACCTGGTAATGGGAGTCACAAATGCATTCCCATTACCAAGATTTGTTTTGATTTTTGTTCAGTTATGTTCTGTACTTGTTTGTGATGTAGTGTTTGACCTTATTAACTATGAAATAGAGTGTTTTACTTGTTATATGGATGTGTCTGAGGAGTCCAGATAGTAGAAAGGGGAGGAATAGATCACTAATCAAGATGCATTAAAGTGGATTTGATTAAGCCCATGTGGTCGATTCTGTTCCTCCTAAAGAGGATAATATCATGACATGGGGAAGGGACTCCCTAATCCATATGACTGGATGGTGTGACATTTACATGTTTGTGTGGTTTCCATAGGGAGAGGTGTTCCTAGATGTCAAGGAAGTTTACTCATGAGTGTTTTCATTCGAGGTGGTTGTTAATACCCCTATCATTTCTTCAGGTATAGTCTCGATTCTCTAGGGAGAGTGTTGTTTGATAGGTATCTGATGTAATGGCCCAGACAGTGACTCATTAAGAAGTTTTCCAAAAACTATGTTCCATCAAATGGTACCACGGAAATGGTGGAATCGGTCACGGTGGCACCGTAATGGTGTCACCCATCATGGTCGCACACCAAAATAGTGGCACCATGATGGTTGCACCATAGCAGTAGCACTGTCATGGTCGCACACCGAAATAGTGGCACTGTGACGGTGGCACCATAGTGGTAGCACTGTCACGGTCGCAAAACAAAATTTTGGCACCAATTATTGTGGCACTGTGATGGTGTCACCTTAGTGGTCACACCATTATGTTGACATATCAAAATGGGGGAATCAATTACAGTGGCACCATGATGGTGGCACCCTAACTGTGTCACCGCTTATGGTGTCTCACCAAATAGTGTCTCATCCTTTGTTTATTTCTCTAGTTCTAGTCCCGCAACGTATCTTTTGACGTAAAAGTGTATTAATACCCTTTTCAAATCAATTAGAAGACCATTAATGATATCTAAAATTCTCTAAGAGCTGGGAGTCCCTTGACATACTAAAATGTGAGGAGATTTCCTTAGTGTCGCACCATTTTTTCATACCTTCCATTTCCACCCCTATTACATGTTTCACTCTATTTAATGGAACCCCTTTAACTCAAAACTGCTAAAATGAATGTATGATTGTCTCATATTTACTGATCAAAGTTCTGATGCTCTGATAACGTGTATAGCATCACTCTGGTCGAATCCTCAGCGATGATACTTTGTAATAGTCATTTTTTTGTTAATTGTATTCGGATAGGGGGTTTGTTTTCAGATCTTAAATGAATTGATTAATGACTGTTGTTTGATATTACAATTTTATAAATATTGGGGTGAGTTCATCATTAGGTAGTTAAGATTGTGATATCCTTGAGATTTTCTTTATATTGCATTAAATTAACACCCATGTCACAAGATGACGTTGATTAGAATTCATAAGTGTTAAGGCTTTAATCCAAGACTTATTTAACTTAAGGTTCTAATCACAATCAAATCATATTGATGGTGGTGTATTTATGGTTCCAATAATCCATGGAAACAACATTTTAAACAAAACAAGTCATTAATCCATGACATGTTAATCCCAACATACACAATGTTAATTCAAAGAATATTTTTCGAGCAAAAGATATCAATCACTTAACATACCTAAATTATAACTCACCCCAATTAGAGATTTAATTAGAAATTTGGGTGTTTAATAATCTGGTTATAATGATTATGATTATAATTTAATAAGATAACAAAAAGAAAGTGATAAGAAAATAGTGGTGCGTCGAACACACACACACGAACAATAATGATAATTAAAAATGGATTTTCGATTGAATGATGAAGTAAAAGAAGAGAAAGGGATTCAAAATTATTTAGACTATTTTAAGAAAATTAATTTTAAACTATATAAGGTGGATGAGATTTGGAGATATTGAAGAATAAACATTCATTAAAACAGAATTACAAAACAAAAACATACAAGATTACAAACGAAGAACAACACAAAAGTGAAAGGAAACAAAGAGAGAAGGAAGGGTATCTCAAGTAAAAACATGATTATTTAAGGTCCTACAATGCCTTTGGAAAGGCATTGGTCGTGCCCATTGATGCTTATCTCTTCTGAAATTCGAACCCCTTTGAAGGAGAGGTGGGGGATGCATTTATAGCACAAGGATGTGGACTGTTTTCATTCTTAATCTATCCCTCCACTTGAATCGCCATGTTGGCTATTCAAACAGCTGAATCTCGAGATATACCCTTCTTCAAAGTTGTTTAAAATAATGTTTTACAAACTCTCTCAAATTTTGGAGTCATTTGGACCAATGTAGAAAATGTTATGAATGGTTTATTAAAAAAATTAAATATGTCCATTTCAATCCAATCTTTTTGAAGTCCAAAATGTGAAAGAGTTTTTTAATAGGATGATTCATTCCAAGACAAATTATTTCTTCAAAAATTTCTTTTAAAATATCACCTCTTTCACAATGAAAAATCTCATCCAGATTTTATGATTACATCATGAGATATTTAATGAATAGTGCATGGATTTTAATTCCCAGCCAGAATGGTGGGCTAGATTTCAAAGATTCATTTGGGCCCCTTGTTCATAGAGTTGGTAACTAAAATTTTTATCCCTGATAATTTTGGATAATCAAGAACATATGGTAGAGTATAATAAAATTTGGGATTCGAGATTTAGACCAGTAACTCAATCATCATGGCTGGTCCAGTTTTATCACAAATTCTTTGGGTCATCTTGTGTGGTCCATGTGATCCTTCAAATAGAAGAATTAGATCATGATCCATTCTAATTAAATGGTGTATATTGAATTAGGAACCCTAAAAAAATATGAACCACACAATTTGGATCATTATGGGAGACTTATAAATAAAATAGTGAACTGACTCAATTGGACTACTTCTAAAAATGCTCAAAAATTATACATAGTATTAAAACATTAATATTTTACACAAATTATGCACATTTCATATAAAATCAGTCAAGGGGGTATATAATAAGTCATGAAAATATTAATAACATCAAATCCCCCATACTCAGTCTTGTGCATGTCCTCATGGGAAACAAATATAAAAACATAACAAAATCATTTTCACTCGCCAACAGATATTACAATATTGTTTTATCCAATCAGGGGAGGTTTAGACTATTTCACTCATCCATTTTGAATTCCACCACAAGTTGTTAAAGAAACAATGTTCCAAAACTTATTCATTTTTATGTGCTCAAATTTAGAAATGGTAAATGTGGACACTCAAAACTCACACCTCTCAAGATGATAAAATTTATTTTTGGAGGATCACTCTTTCACCAAGAAAAAGTGATAATCTTAGAGTTTGAAAGAGATCTCAGCTTCCAATCCATATCCAATGTGCAGAAGAATAAAGAGGAATTTTTAAGGGGTTTTTGTGGCTATGGGATGGTTGGAATACAATGTCCAAGGGAGAGAAGAATAGGGGTAAAACACCAACATAGAAAAAGCAATGCACTTTTTTTTGAAATAAAACATGGAAGGAAATGAAAACACATATTTTACAAGGGAATGATTGTGTCAAGAAAGACACACTAGAGGAATAAAATTTTAATGGGATGAGAATATGAAATATTTACAAACCACAAAAACTCTCCCAATGACTTAAGAATATAATGAAAGTGATCTTTTTTTTCATTTTTTCATTTTTTTCGAAAGTTGAACATTGAAAATATCTGACAATCATATCCAAACCCATGATTTATCTCCTTTTGACACAAATTGTAATATATATAACAAGATAAAAGGTTGAGGAAGGGTGATTTCTGACCTACCCAAGAAACAACCCAATAAATATTTTTTGTTCTTTTTTTTCATTTTTTTGATTTTTTTGATTTTTTTTTTATTTTTTAACACTTGTAAATAACATTTAAAAAATTACATAAATGAAAGTAAATTACAATCCCCAAAACACACGGAATGAAAAACTCTCCCCCACATTGAAATGGATGCTTTCCCTCATGCATATAATAACATGGTGAAATCAATAAAGGGTGCCCAAAAATAAATCCATCCCGCCCCCACACTTAATTTCAAAAAACAATTATTCAATGAAAACCCATGTTGATATTGGGAGGGAAAAAGTATTGGGATTGTAATGTGGATATAAAATAAAAGGTTTTCCTATGCTCAAAGGGGCCCTCAAAAGGAGGATTAATTTAAGGGAAATGGAGGCTATTTGGCTATTGTGATTCTCATGTGGTTCAGAACATGCCTCTATTAAATTAAAGCACACTAAAGTAGGAAATTCAGCTTGAAGGTCCATAAACTCAAGACTCACAAATGGGGGTGAAAACACACATTTTAAAAATATGGCCATATGTGGCATTTTCTTGAAAGAAAATGTAATTCCTCACAGTTTTGGAAAAGCATTTTCCAAATCAAAAATTGAGAATACAGAATTTTTTAATTTTGACACAAAATTATTTATCCAAAGTCATGATGAAAATAAACAAAATTAGGTGAATACATGTCTGTTAACTCCCAAAAATGGTTGGTCAAAATTTTAAAATTGGAATTTGAGTATTCATGACTCCTTATTTTTTTGTATATAATTTTTTTTATGATGCTTTTTTTGTTTTTGTTTTGGTTTTTTTTAATTTTTAATAAAGATACACCCGCAGAAAAAAAAAGTGGAAAATAAATATTTTGATGAAGAAAGTGGTAAAAATGAAATAGATAAGAAAAAGAAGAAATAGTGAGATAGAGGAAGAAATAGAGAGAGTTAAAGGGGAAGAGGTGCCCCCTGGTTGGGATTTGGCGGGTTTCCATCTCCATCTAGTGGTAGGTCGACTGGAGAATTTCGTGATCTGTTGGAAGCCAATGTTGATCCATGATTGTGCATCCACACATGGTGATGCTTTAATCGATGTCCATTAACCGTGAATTTCCTTTTGGGAGAGGGTTCTTGGACTTGCACTACACCAAATGGGTAAACATTAATAATAAAAAAATGACATTCCCAACGAGAATTAAGCTTACTTAGGTGAATCCAGAATCGGGATTTATAGAGCATTAACTTTTCACCTTTATGAAATATATTTATCAGGATGTGTTTTTCATGGAGTACCTTAGCCTTTTATTTGTACATATTGAAATTCTCAAAGAACTCAAGTCTAATATTCTCCAGTTCACACAATTGAAACAATATTTCTTCACCGGATTTCTCAAGATCAAAATTACAAGTTTTCACTACCCAAAAAGACTTATGTTGGATTTCAACTAGCAGACGACATGAAATACCAAAAACTAGCGTAAAAGGAGGCATCACAATTGGTGTTTTATAGGTAGTTAGATAAGCCCAAAGTGCTTCACCAAGTCTTTCAGGACAGTCTTTTCTGGTGGGATGTACAATTCTCTCAAAAACTATTTTCACTTCTCTATTAGAAATTTCACTTATTCCATTTGTTTGGGGGTGATATGCATTTATTGTTTTATGTACAACCCCATTATTTTTTAAAAGATATTCCATGGTTCAATTACAAAAAATGGGTTCCTATGTCACTTATCAAGGCACGTGGTGTTTTAAATTTGTGGAAGATGTGTGTCTTTAAGAACTCACTAACAGTATTTGAATCATCCTTTCTAGTGGGTTTAGCCTCGACCCACCTAGAAACAAAATCATCCACAAGAAGGATTTATGAAAATCCATTGGAAGGGGGGAATGGTCCCATGAAATCGATACCCCAAACATTGAAGATTTCACAATAAATTAAAGGTTTTTTGGGAACATCAATTCTCTTTGAAATTTTTCCAAACTTTTTGCAAGTGGGACATGATTGACAGAATCATGTTAGTCCTTGAAGAGTGAAGGCTAGAAGAATCCAAAGTCTAGGAGATTTCGGTAGGTCCTTTTTTCTCCAAATTGGCCACCTCCAGGAATTGAGTGACATAATTATAATGTGGAAGAATGTTTATTTTCATCGACACATCTCTTTATTACCATGTCATCCCCGGTTTTCCAAAGTTTATTTTCTTCCAAAAAATTGTATTTTGAATAAAATTTCAACTTCATTTTTTTCTATTGAAAAATTTTAAGGAATAACACCTGAAACCAATTAATTTAAAATTTGGGCCAATCGTGGTATTTTTTGAGTGATAGATGAAAGGTGCCCAGTGGGGAATTTTGGATCAATGATTTGAGAATGAGAAGAATTATAAATTCTACTCGAGTGATCAGCCACATGGTTTTCTTTTCCTATTATTTTATTGATTTAAAGGTCAAACCATAATAGAATTAGGATCCATCTTACTAGACTCAGTTTGGAATCACTTTTCTTGAGAAAGAACTGTATAGCAGAATGGTCTGTGATGATGGTGATTTTGTCACCTAAGAGATAGAGATGGAATTTATCTAAGGAAAAACCACTACTAAAAGTTCCTTTTCAGTGACAGTGTAGTGAGATTGAGTTTCATCCAATTTTTTTGAGTAATAATAGATGACATGAGGAATATTTTCTCTTCTTTGACCAAGAACATCCCCAACGGCTCTATTAGAAGAATCACACATCAACTCAAAGGGTAAGGACCAATATGGGGGTTGGAGTATTGGGGTAGATTTTAGAGAAGTTTTTAGTTCAAAAAAGGCTCTCTTGAAAACCTCATCGATGTAACACCCCAAGCTTCTATGGTACGCTTCTCTTTGAATAATGTGATAGTGTGTGTTGTACGCAACACCGAGTTCTAACACACTATAACCAATCAAACTAGCCGTTATGAATAGTAATACCTACTTTTTGAAATTATATATGTTTTATATTTCAAAATGGACTTCATTTTTGGATTCGGAATATCGAATTTAGCCTAAGGTAAAATTTTGGTACTTTTTGGATAACTTTCATATTTTGATGAATAGTGAAAATTACTAAATTTTAATTAAAAACAACTTTTTTAATAAAAATAATTAATAGTGATAAATTATGAATTTGAGTGGTTTTAAAGTATATTTAGAATATATTTTTACCATTTAATATAATTTTGGTCATTGGACATAATTTTACAATTAATCCGAACATAAACAAGTGTCAATCTTTTGATAGTTATTATCTCTTAGAAACACACTTTTTGTTTTGACAGCGGGAATTAATTTTAAATTAATTTCTGCCACTTCTGTGTTTTGAATTTAGAAAAATGGATTCCATATTTGGAATCAGGATGTTCAAATTGTGTAAATTGGTAACTTTTATTTTTAGACATTTTGAATAATTACTGCGGTAAATATTTTATTTACCATGGTTAAGGGTAAATCCGGTAAATAAAGGTTAAAAAATAATATTACAATAATACTAAATTACCCTAAAACTTGTCCTAGCCTTATTGTTTGGTACATGTTCGACCATAGGCATCTTTGGGTCTATTTGGGGACCCCGTGGTGCCACTTGTAGGTGATAGGGACACTTTATTTTAATTAAGTTAAAATGAATACAAAAATGACACAAGCATATATCTTTTAGAAAAACAATTTTTACATAGGGTTATATATGTTGGATTTTCGACTATAAATATTCATTAGAAATATAAAAAGATTTTATACATGATGATATTTTATTTTTAATTTTTAGAGATTAAATAATTTAATTTATTTTTGACACAATGATGATGCAGTAATTATCATAATAGTGAAAAATTAAAATAATTGATATATAAATACCCAAATAAATATAATATGAAACTTTTAATGAATTAAAATAATTTTATAGGATAATATGATATATTAGGATTTATTTAATTGAATTTTTTCGAAGTAATAAATCTGTTATGAGTTTCACAAAAATCAACTATTGAATAGTGTTAAAATTGACATAAAAGACTTCTTAAAACAAATATTATATTATTAATTGATATTAAATTCCTAAAAATCTAATGTTCGGCCAAGAGACTTATATCATGATAGGTGCATCATTAATGGACTACTTGGGGTTCGCTTGGATGTATATAGTATGTTTATTAACCATATTATATAAAAATACAAAGAGACATTGTAAAAGTGAAACTAATTAACTTAGAGTTAATAATTAAAGATATGGTTAATATAATTACCCAAACCTGTCTAAATTCTATTGGTTGAGTTGTTTTAGACCCATCCCCACCTTAACCTTTGAATAATAAACTTTGGAGCTATTGGAAACCGAATATGAATTTATTATAAACTAATATCTCTAGCTTTTCCAAAGGTGCCCCTCACCCCTCTTATAAAAGGGCACTCCTCCTTCTCATTTCTTCACACCTTCAAAGCCTTTTGGTTCGGCCAAACTCTGCCCAAATACTCTCTCAAAATCCCTCACTACAACCTATAGGCCTTAGTTTGATCAGAAAGCCAACCTAAGGATACCTTTTGATCAAATCAAAAGGAAGAAACCGTAGAAGAGGTAATGATTTCACCACCCTTTTCCAAGTTCCTTTCTTCTTCCACTTCTTCTTCCTTTGTTGTTACCATTATAAAATTATAAAACCAGTATCATATATATACTGTGATTTTATTATAAATATGGTACAACCATATTCAGTATTCTATCCACCATTTGAATAACATGTCACCATACGTGCGTACGTACGGCTTACCATCTCCACGTCGTGGTGTAATTGTTATTCATTATAATATTTTGGATGGGTATAATACTGCTGTGTAACTCATGTAAATAATAAATATAACATGTTAATTATTCTGTATATATGATATACCATCCATTTATATATTATTTTAATATCAAAAGAATGATATTGTCGCTCGTGCGTACGTACGGACTACCGTCTCCACGAACGTGATGAGATTCATTCTCCATCGTATCCATTCAAGTATAATTATCATTTGATGATTTAAAAAATAATGTTTAAGGACTTGATATCATTATTCATATGAATAATATACAACCTATCCTTTACAAACATGTCTTACGTAACAAAACATATAATAGAAAACAAGTAAGTTAACACCCGAAACAACGATAATACTAAGATATTATTATCAAATCAATATTAAAAGATCATATATGATATCATATTAATGTATATGATTCTTGTATAATTTAATAACAATTATTTCACCATTATACATGAGGTTAAAGTACCCAAACCAAGTAAAAGTACAAGGTAAGGGTTATTTCACAATCTCTTCATTATCCGAGGTTGTTTATATGTAATAATCTACTGGGATCTCTTTACCATCCACATCCATGTTTTCTTAAAAATGTATTTCAAAACATTTTTATTATTTACTAGAATATGGGTTAACGTCATTTATACCCTTGTTTGAATTTTTATAAGAGGAATCTTTCCATCGTTTTCAAAACAAGGTCCTTTTTAACCTTTTCGCCAGAATTAAGGTAAGAATGTTTTTTTTAACTTATACGGCAGGTGCGGTTATTTTTCGCCATTATAAAATCTTCAAAGGTTTCCTTACAAGATTATAAGAATATTTTCAAAGAAAATGTTTTATTTTATATGGCTCTTAAATGATTTCAAAAATAGAAAGAGATATTTCTCTAAAAAGTGTTTTGATTCCATCTATGTCAACATCCTTTAATGGATTTTACGCTTATTTGAAGTTGATTTATTATGATACAAAACTTCTATATTGTATTGAAGGTTTTGTGATATGTTTGACTGTGGATGTGCTATTTTTATACCATTCATAGTTTATGTTGAAATTATTGACATTTCGTATGCTAGTTTTAAAACGAATGTTTATGTTATGTTTAAACCTTTTCATATGGGAATGCATTGGACATAATATGTGACGGGTGGAGCCAACTATAGCTCATCGATGCATCGGTAGGTCTCATGAGACAAACTAGTGTCTTGGCACAAGGCCTTGGCAAAATCATATTTGTAGTCTTGGAACGAGGCCTTGGCTATGTGGTTATGATAGTCTGGCATTATGCATTCCAACATTATGAAATTGGTTATTGATATTGCATGTGATTATTCGATTAGTAGAATATCTATGTGAACAAGTAAATGGAATTATTTAATTTTACTTTTGCCATACTATGTTGAAGTTCAAGTTTAAAAGGCTTTTGTTTTAGTAATGCATTGCCTTAAATGTTTATGCTTATTTTGAATGTTCTGCTATATTGTTATACTTACTGGGCATTTGAGCTCACCCCTTTTCTATGTTTCATTTTTCCCAGGATGTGAAGAAGTAAGTTATGAATGACCTGTAGGGATATTATGATGGGATAATAGTGTGGATTGTGGAGACATTATGTTGTTGTAGTAGTTTTTCCTTTTATGATGTAATGTAAAACTTATGTATATATCTAGTGTTTCCAAGGCTACTAAACCAATCGGTCTTTCGAGATTTGATCTTTCTTGTGATCATGAGAATGATATGTAATAATGCACCGACTCTTGGTAACTAGGGTCGGGGCGTTACTGTTGGTATCAGAGGAAGTTTAGTACAAACCATGGAAGATAGATTTAGATAAACTCTGATTAGAGCACGTAGACCTAAGATGAACTTTGAGGATTAGTATAGAAGAACTTCCTAGAATTTTGGTATTGTAGAGATTTCATGAGTTTTCCTAGAAATTCATCCCTGTCTGGATACGATAAGGTAGAGGCGGCACTGGCACAGATGTACCTAGGGGTAAAACCCGAAAACACCGCTTTGAGCTATACTCGAACGGGAACTGGTGCACGACAACGGGCCTTAATGCACTCTTGGTTACGACACTCCCTGGGGATATGCTTAGGATAACTCTCATTTTCTTTACAAATCATTATGAAGGGTTTATGAGTATATACTTCCTCAAAGAAAACATTTTTATGATTATGGATTATATCCATAAATAGTTCAATTTATGTTAAGTGTTTTATAAGTATGGGATTATGTATTTTGATTCATAAACTGATCTAGTTTATGCCATTGTTTATAAATGGCACCTAGTGGAAGAAATGGAAACTGTATCAATGCATGCACTCCTTGTAGGTATTGCCCTTCTGCTCAAGATAATTATAGTGGAGCTGGTGATGCAACTGGTGCCGATCAGCTAATCACCATACTGGGACAACTTACTCAGGTTATGAATAATAACCTTACCCGTATGGAGCACCTTGATCCACAGCGTGGATGATCAGTATTAGATCGATTCATGAGGCAACAACCACCAACGTTCAATGGGAGTAAAAATCCCTTAGTAGCTGAGAAATGGATAAATTCCCTAGAGAAAATATTTCAGGCTTTGCGGAGCAGTGAAAGGAAAAAAGTTATCATGGCAGTTTACCGCCTCACTAGAGATGCTGATCAATGGTGGTCATTGATTCAAAACATGAAGGAAGATGGTTAAGTATCAAATATATAATGGAGGGAGTTCAAAGATCTGTTTTTAGAAAAATACATTCCTCGCGACCATCGAGCAGATATGGAAAGGCAATTTCTGAGTCTGAGACAAACGGAGGATGATAATGTCACAAAGTATGAGGCTAACTTTACAAGGTTAGCAAGGTATTCTGGAGATTATATACGTAACCCAAGAAGTAATATTGATCGTTTCTTTGATGGGTTAAAACCATTTCTTCGTCGAGCATTAGTCTCACAATCCTTTTCGTCGTACGAAGACATTGTCTCATGTGCAATCAAGACCGAAAAAGAATTCTCTAAGTCTTATGACTTTAAAGCAAAGAAAGAGAAGAAGAGACTTGCTGATCAATCTGGGAATGGAAATAGGGGGAAGAATGGAAATTTTGAATATCCACCTTGTGGTAAATGTGGGAAGAAACACCCTGGTACTTGCTTGAAGGGAATGGGAGTCTGTTACAAGTGTGGTGAAAAAGGCCACCAAGATCGTGATTGCAAGGAGAAGAAGGAAGCTACCAACGTTCAGTGCTATAATTGTAGGGAGATTGGGCATTATACAAATGCATGTCCTAAGCGTCACGAGAACTTACCTCGGAAAAGGCCAAGGGAACAAGGCCAGGCTCATGCTATCACTACTGCTGAGGTAGAAGCTCTGAAAGACGTGGTGGTAGGTAATTTAATGGTTTCCTCAAGTTTAGCAAACGCATTATTTGATTATGGATCATCGCATTGTTTCATATCTTCCAAGTTTGCTAAGAAAATTAGATATTTCCAATTTTATTTAATAAGGGAGTTGTCAGTTAAAACTTCTAAGGGAAGTATCATTGCAACAATGTTTTGTGAATCAGTACCCATTAGAGCACATAAAGTTTCTTTATCTGCTGATCTCATCGTCATACATATGATTGAGTTTGATATAATCCTCGGTATGGACTGGCTTTTGGACTATGATGTGAAGATTTATTGTAAGAAGAAAGAGGTTACGATTCTTGATGATAATGATAAGGAACACCTTATCTTAAGAGTAGAATCGTCACCACCTAATTCTTATTTAGATCCACCCCAGTAGCTCAACTAAATTAAATTATTGGGGAGGAAGAGAATGGAATAACTGTGGGTGAGGAAAGGAATGTTCAAATAGAGGATGTACCTGTTGTGAAATAATTTGTAGATGTATTTCCGGAAGATTTAGCTGGACAGCCTCCAGAATGAGAAGTTGAGTTTTCCATTGATTTAATTCCTGGATCAAGGCCTATATCAAAGACCCCTTATATAATGGCCACTATAGAATTAGTTGAACTAAAGAAACAACTAGAGGAATTGAGTAATAAGGGATTTATTTACCCTAGTGTTTCTCCATGGGAGCCCTTGTGCTTTTTGTTAAAAAGAAAGATGGATCTATGAGGTTATGTATCGACTACAGGGAGATCAATTCTATAACAATAAAGAACAAGTATCCCCTACCTAGAATTGATGATTTATTTGACCAACTGCATGGAGCTCAATACTTTTCAAAGATTGACCTTCGATCTGGATACCATCAGTTGTGTGTGAAGAAGGAAGACATTCCGAAGACAGCATTTCGAATCATCTACGGGTATTACGAGTTTACTGTAATGCTGTTTGGATTGACTAATGCACCCTATGTATTCATGGATCTGATGAATAGTGTTTTCAAGGAGTATCTCGATGAATTTGTGGTGGTAT
Source organism: Viscum album (assembly GCA_963277665.1). Classification (NCBI taxonomy): domain Eukaryota; kingdom Viridiplantae; phylum Streptophyta; class Magnoliopsida; order Santalales; family Viscaceae; genus Viscum; species Viscum album. The sequence continues at coordinate 1,891,634,117 of OY728132.1, forward strand.
TTATTGATGATGTCTTGGTATACTCTAAAACCTACGAAGATCATGAAAATCACTTGCACATTATCTTGAAGACTATGAGAAGGCATGAATTATATGGGAAGTTTAGCAAGTGTGAATTCTGTCTTCAGGAGATTTCTTTTCTTGGCCATATTGTCTCTAAAGATGGAATCTTTGTTGATCCTTCTAAGAAAAAGGCAATACAAGAATGGCCAGCACCAACGAGTATAACTGAGGTATGTAGTTTTATTGGTTTGGTAGGTTATTATCGACATTTCGTCCAGAATTTTGCCCAATTGGCTAACCCACTAACGAAGCTCACATGTAAAGGGGTTAAATTTTTTTGGAAAAAAGAGTGTGAAGAATGTTTCGAAGAACTGAAGAGAAGATTAGTCAATGCTCCTATATTGACTCTACCATCAGGGAATGATGGGTTCGTTATTTATAGTGATGCATCAAAGAAAGGACTTGGTTGTGTCCTTATGCAGAATGGTAGAGTTATTTCCTATGCATCACGACAGTTGAAAATTCATGAACAAAACTATCCTACTCATGATCTCGAGTAAGAAGCTGTGATCTTTGCTTTGAAGATATGGAGGCACTACCTCTATGGTGAAAATGTGAGATTTATACTGATCACAAGAGTTTGAAGTATATTTTCTCACAAAAAGAACTCAACATGAGGCAAAGGAGATGGCATGAATTACTCAAGGATTATGATTGCACGATACACTACCACCCGGGGAAAGCAAACAAGGTGTCAGATGCTTTGAGTAGAAAAGACCACGGAGTTTTGAACAATATGAGAATTGAAAGGGATCCAATTTTCATGGATCTAGTGAAGATGGACATGGGAATAACTAGGGAAGGTGAAACATCAATGCTTTTTCAAATGGTTTCCAAACCATCTTTACTAGAAAGGATTAAGAGTTCTCAGACCGATGATGAAGAATTTCAAAAGAAGATTAAATTTGTGAATGATGGGAGATTGAGAGACTTTTTGTATGAAGATGGAATTTTGAAATTCGGGAAGAGACTTTGTGTTCCTGTTATACCTGGTCTAAAAAGGGAATTATTGAATGATGCTCATAGTTCCAATTTCTCTATACACCCTGGGAGCACCAAAATGTATAGTGATTTGAAGGAACATTTTTGGTGGGACAACATGAAGAGGGAGATTGCTGATTTTGTGTCAAGATGTATGGCTTGTCAACAAGTGAAAGCTGGAAGGCAACAGCCTGGAGGATTCATGCAACCTTCTTCCCATATCGGAGTGGAAATGGGACAATATTACGATGGACTTTGTCATGGGGCTACCAAAGACTCCTAGAAGGAACGATGCAATATGGGTTATTGTTGATCGTCTTACCAAGTAAGCACATTTTCTTGCTATAAGAGAAGATCTACCCCTGGAACACCTAGCAAGACTATATATTAATGAAGTTGTGAGACTTCATGGAGTACCCCTATCAATTGTTTCTGATCGTGATCCCTGTTTTACTTCAAGATTTTGGAAAATTCTTTAGAAATCCCCGTATACTGAACTTCATTTGAGCACTGATTACCACCCTCAGACATACGTACAATCAGAACGGACTATTTAGACCATAGAAGACATGTTGAGATCTTGCAAACTTGACTTTCAGGGTATGTGGGATCAATATTTACCACTGGTAGAATTTTCCTATAACAATAGCTTCCATTTGAGAATTCAGATGGCACCATATGAAGCGTTATACGGAAAGAGGTGTCGTACACCAACCTGTTGGGATGACGTTGGTGAAAGAAAACTTGTAGGCCCAGAACTGGTGGGGGAAACGGTGGAAAAGGTGAAGGTAATCCAAAATCACATCAAAGCAGCTCAAAGTAGGAAAAAGAGCTATGCTGATAATCGAAGGAAGGATTTGGGATTTCAAGTCGGTGATCATGTTTTCCTGAAGGTATCTCCAAGGAAGGGAGTCATACGTTTTGGTAAGAAAGGTAAATTGAGTCCCAGGTACATCGGACCTTTCGAAATTCTAGAACGAATTGGGGTTGTGGCTTACCGATTGGCAATGCCGCCAAGTCTCTCCAAAGTTCACTATTTGTTCCACGTATCTCTGTTGAGGAAATACATGCCTGACCCAACGCATGTACTCACCTATGAGGAATTAGAACTGGAACCCGATCATTCCTATTGTGAAGATCCCGTCGGGATTCTTGATACGAGAGAATAAGTACTGAGAAACCGGACGACCCATCTGGTAAAAGTTATGCGGAGAAACAATAAGATGGAAGAGGCAACGTGGGTACCTGAGGAACTTATGATGAAGAATCACCCAAGTCTTTTCATGTGGTAGTATTCTAGAAATTTTGAGGACGAAATTATTTGAAGGAGGGGATAATGAAACACCCCAAGCTTCTACGGTATGCTTCTCTTTGAATAATGTGATAGCGTGTGTTGTACGCAACACCGCGTTCTAACACACTATAACCAATCAAACTTGCTGTTATGAATAGTAATACCTACTTTTTGAAATTATATATATTTTATATTTCAAAATGGACTTCATTTTTGGATTTGGAATATCAAATTTAGCCTAAGGTAAAATTTTGGTACTTTTCGGATAACTTTCATATTTTGATGAATAGTGAACATTACTAAATTTTAATTAAAAACAACTTTTTTAATCAAAATAATTTATAGTGATAAATTATGAATTTGAGTGGTTTTAAAGTATATTTAGAATATATTTTTACCTTTTAATATAATGTTGGTCATTGTACATAAGTTTACAATTAAACCGAACATAAACAAGTGTTAGTCTTTTGATAGTTATTATCTCTTAAAAACACGTTTTTTGTTTTGACAGCGGGAATTAATTTTAAATTAATTTATTCCACTTATGTGTTTTGAATTTAGAAAAATGGATTCCATATTTGGAATCAGGATGTTTAAATTGTTTAAATAGGTAACTTTTATTTTTAGACATTTTGAATAATTACTGCGGTAAATATTTTATTTACCATGGTTAAGGGTAAATCCAGTAAATAAGGGTTAAAAAATAATATTATAATAATAAGAAATTACCCTAAAACGTGTCTTAGCCTTATTGGATGATACATGTTCGACCATAGGCATCTTTGGGTCCATTTGGGGACCCCATGGTGCCACTTGTAGGTGATAGGGACACTTTATTTTAATTAAGTTAAAATGAATACAAAAATGACACAAGCATATATCTTTTAGAAAAACAATTTTTACATAGGGTTATATATGTTGGATTTTCGACTATAAATATTTATTATAAAGATAAAAATATTTCATACATTATGATATTTTATTTTCAATTTTTAGAGATTAAATAATTTAATTTGTTTAGGACACAATGATGATGCAGTAATTATCATAATAGTGAAAAATTAAAATAATTGATATTATAAATAACAAAATAAATATAATATGAAGCTTTTAATGAATTAAAATAATTTTATAGGATAATATGATATATTGGTATTGATTTAATTGACTTTTTTAGAAGTAATAAATCTTTTATGAGTTTCACAAAAATCAACTATTGAATAGTGTCAAAATTGACATAAAAGAGTTCTTAAATAAATTTTATATTATTAATTGATATTAAATTCCTAAAAATCTAAGGTTCGGTCAAGAGACTTATATCATGATAGGTTAATCATTAATGGACCACTTGTGGGTCTCTTGGATGTATATAGTAAGTTTATTAACCATATTATATAAAAATACAAAGAGACATTGTAAAAGTGAAACTAATTAACTTAGAGTTAATACTTAAAGATAATGTTAATATAAGTACCCAAACCTGTCTAAATTCTATTTTTTTAGTTTTTTTCAACCCATAATCACATTAACCTTTGAATAATAAACTTTAGAGCCATTGGAAACCGAATATGAATTTATTATAAACTAATATCTCTAGCTTTTCCAAAGGTGCCCCTCACCCCACTTATAAAAGGGCACTCCTACTTCTCATTTATTCACACCTTCAAAGCCTTTTGGTTCGGCAAAACACTGCCAAACTACTCTACCAACATCCCTCAATACAACCTAGAGGCCTTAGTTTGATCAGAAAGCCAACCTAAGGAGACCTTTTGATCAAATCAAAAGGAAGAAACCGAAGAAGAGGTAATGATTTCACCACCCTTTTCCAAGTTCCTTTCTTCTTCCACTTCTTCTTCCTTTGTTGTTACCATTATAAAATAATAACTCCAGTATCATATATATACTTTGATGTTATTATAAATATGGTACAACTATATTCAGTATTCTATCCACCCTTTGAATAACATGTCACCATACGTGCGTACGTACGACTTACCGTCTCCACGTTGTGGTGTAATTGTTATTCAATATAATATTATTTGGATGGGTATAATAATGATGTGTAACTCAAGTAAATAATAAATATAACATGTTAATGATTCTGTATATGTGATATAACATCCATTTATATATTATTTTAATATCAAAAGAATGATATTGTCACTCGTGCATACGTACGGACTACCGTCTCCACGAACGCAATGCGATTCATTCTCCACCGTATCCATTCAAGTATAATTATCATTTGATGATTTAAAAAATGATTTTTAAGGACTTGATATCATTCTGTATATGAATAATATACAACCTATCCTCTACAAACATGTCTTACGTAACAAAACATATAAAAGAAAACAAGTAAGTTAACACCCGAAACAACGATAATACTAAGATATTATTATCAAATCAATATTAAAAGATCATATATGATATAATATTAATATATATGATTCTTGTATAATTTAATAACAATTATTTCACCATTATACAAGAGGATAACCGACCCCAACCAAGGAAAAGTACAAGGTAAGGGTTATTTCAAAATCTCTTCATTATCCGAGGTTGTTTATATGTAATAATCTACTGGGATCTCTTTACCATCCACATCCATGTTTTCTTAAAAATGTATTTCAAAACATTTTTATTATTTACAAGAATATGGGTTAAAGTCATTTATACCCTTTTTGACTTTTTATAAGAGGAATCTTTCCGTCGTTTTCAAAACAATGTCCTTTTTAACCTTTTCGACAGAATTAAGGTAAGAATTTTTTTTAAACTTATATGGCGGGTGCGGTTATTTTACGCCGTTATAAAATCTTCAAAACATTCCTTATAATCTTATAAGAATATTTTCAAAGAAAATTTTTTATTTTATATGGCTCTTAAATGATTTCAATAATAGAAAGAGATATTTCTCTAAAAAGTGTTTTGATTTCATCTATGTCAAAATCCTTTGATGGATTTTACGCTTATTTGAAGTTGATTTATTATGATACAAAAATTCTATATTGTATTGAAGGTTTTGTGATATGTTTGACTGTGGATGTGCTATTTTTATACCATTCATAGTTTATGGTGAAATTATTGACATTTCGTATGCTAGTTTTAATACGAATGTTTATGTTATGTTTAAACCTTTTCATATGGGAATGCATTGAACTTAATATGTGACGGGTGGAGCCCACTATAGCTCCTCGATGCAGCGGTAGGTCTCATGAGACAAACTAGTGTCTTGGCACAAGGCCTTGGAAAAATCTTATTTGTAGTCTTGGCACGAGGCCTTGGCTATGTGGTTATGATAGTCTGGCATTATGCATTCCAACATTATGAAAGTGGTTATTGATATTGCATGTGATTATTCGATTAGTAGAATATCCATGTGAACAAGTAAATGGAATTATTTAATTTTACTTTTGCCATACTATGTTGAAGTTCAAGTTTAAAAGGCTTTTGTTTTAGTAATTCATTGCCTTAAAAGCTTATGCTTATTTTGAATGTTCCGCTATATTGTTATCCTTACTGGGCATTTGAGCTCACCAATTTTCTATGTTTTATTTTTCCCAGGATGTGAAGAAGTAAGTTATGAATGGCCTGTAGGGATGTTATGAGTGGATAATAGTGTGGATTGTGGAGACATTATGTTGTTGTAGTAGTTTTTCATTTTTTGATGTAATGTAAAACTTATGAATATATCTAGTGTTTATAAGGCTACTAAACCAATCGGTCTTTCGAGATTTGATCTTCCTTGTGATCATGCAAATGATATGTAATAATGCACCAACTCTGGGTAACTAGGGTCGGGGCGTTACAATCGAAATGAAAGGTGACATCATTTTGGAGAAATTGAGTGAGTGGGAGGGAAATCCTACTGATGTTATGGATGCACCTCTGATAGAAACCGGCATGGCCGATAAATGAATAGATGTCTTGAATAGAAGTGGGTTGAAAAAGTGATTGGATCACTTCAATTTTGGCAGGATCGACTTCAATACCATCTTTTGAAACTATGTTCCCTAGAACAATACGACTTGCAACCATGAAGTGTCATTTTTCAAAATTTAACACAATGTTACACTTGAAACACTTTTGAAGGACTAGAGAGAGTTAATTCAAGCAAGATTAAAATGAATCACCACAAATGGTAAATTCATCCATGAATAATTCCATGTAGTGTTCAATGAATTCAGAAAAGATACTTTTCATACACCTCTGGAATGTTTCAGGAGCATTGAAAAGGCCCAAAGGCATTCTCCTATATTCGTATGTTCTAAAGGGGAATGTGAAAGTAGTCTTTTCATGGTCCTGAGGTGCTATTAGGATTTGGAAGTAGCAGTGTATCCATCAAGAAAACAATAGTGTGACTTTCTAGCTAATCGTTCCAGCATTTTATCATCGTATATAAGAGGGTAGTGATCTTTTCTTGTTTCTACATTCAATTTCCTATAGTCGATGCACACATGCCATTTGTTCTTCACTCGATTTGTGACTACCTCTCCATGTTCATTTATGACAATAGTTATCCCACCCTTCTTAGGTACAACGTGAAATGGACCAACCCATTAACTATCATAAATTGGGTAGATAATACCAGCTTGAAGAAGTTTGGTGATCTCTTCCCTAACTACCTCATGTATGAGTGGATTGAGTCTTCTTTATGGTTGTCTAATTTGTTTGTATGACTTCTCAAGATGGATGTGATGCCTGAGAAGGGAGGGGTTGATTCCTGGTATGTCATCTAGGGACCAACCTAAGTCCTTTTGGTTTTATTATAACACTTGAACAAGTTTTGACTCCTCAGTTCAGTAATTGAAGACGATATAATGATAGGATATGAGTGATCACGGAAAATGAATTCATATTTCAGTTTTTTAGTAAGAGGTTTTAGATTAGTCTCATATTTCATTTTTGTTTTAGACAACTCAGGATTGGATTAAGGGACTTCAGTTGCTTCAAATTAATTATTCTTAATACTTTCCAAGGTAGAGCAGTAGAGATTAGAGGTGATGTGGGATTCAGGATAGTTTTCTTGTTCCTCTTGATTGATGGAGTCTATGAATGAGATGTCAAAATAAACTTCACCATTAATGACATGGTTAATCATGGTGTAGATTTCACAAGATCCTTTTTTGTTATAAAATAAAGAACATGGTGGATTGGGGTTCGATTGACTCTTAGAGGTGTCCTCAAATGCATGGATTGAGAATTCAGTGTGATCCTCAGATGGGTATCGCATGGCTTGGAAAATATTGAACTTGACCAGTTGGTCACTGAATTTCATGGATAAGACGCTTGAATGGACAACAATCTTGTTTCTCACAGTCATGAGGAATGGTCGTCCTATAATTAGGGGATATTGAGAATAGTTCTTCTCACCTTCAATGTCAAGGACATAGAAATCATAAGGGAAGATAAGATCATTGACTCGGATAAAGACATCCTCAATTATACCCTCAGGACTAGTCGTTATTCAATTGGTTAACTGAATGTCAACACCTATTAGATGTAAGGGACCAAGACCAAGGTTAGAGAATATGGATTATGGAATGACATTAATTGAGGATACTATGTCTATGAGTGCATCACCAATGTTGGAACATCCAATTTGGAATGGAACCGTAAAGGTCCCTTGATCATGGCACTTTATGGGAATAGACTGATGGGTGGAAACATTTACAAAGGTCTTAAGCTGCCTATTTTGGGTGAACAATTCCTTAAGAAACTTGTCATACATAGTAATATTTTTTATGGAATCTAAGAGAGGAATGTAGACTCCAAAAAGTCTAAACATGTCGAGCATTTTGGATCGGGTTCAAAGGACTTCTTTGGCTTAGAGACAACTTGTGGAAAATGAATTGGATTCTTAAGTGGAATAGAAGGAGGTGAGAGAATGGATTCAGGTTCCTTTTCATGTTTTTTTTTCATTTTCAAGGTAAACATTTAAATGGGGTTTATATGACGTATCTTGAGGTATAACAATTTTCTTTCCAGATCTAAGTGCAATTGCACTTACATTGCCCTTGGGGTTTGGTAATGGTTGAGATATATATTGTGAAGAATTGGATGGTTGCTGCTGATTAAGGTGGGATGCAAGTTGACCAATTTAGGTTTAAATGTTCTTGATGATGGAATGGGTGAAGGAGGAAGGATATTCAACAGCACTTTACCATGTTTTCTTGGAAAAATAGGCTTGTCCCAGATTGGTATTACCTAGATTTTGGTTCTTGGTAAATCGATTGTTTTGGTTTTGGAATTGGGAAGGCTCACTAGGATAATGGAATCCAGGAGGAGGATTGTTACTTTGAGGTTAATGAATAAAAGGATAAGGTTGTTGGAAGTTACCAACACCTTGACCACAATGAAACTGGTTTGGGTTTTGAGGAGTGAATTGAGGGGGATGGTTTATGGGATTACCATAACTCATGCCTTGGTTATAGGAAGAAGAAAAGGGCTTAGAGTGAGGTTGGTTTAAGTTTCTAACAAACTGACCTGATAGTTCAGGGTTGGTGTTCCGCTGAGTATATGATGCATTGATCTCCATTGGTCTAGATGAATCATATTGATCCTCTTGAAGTTGTGGAAATGTGTCATTTGGATGAGATGAAGAGTTGTAGATTCCACAGTTTTTGACAGGTCCGGGAAACATTGATTGTAGAGAAGATGAGGTTCGGGATTTTGTAGCCATATCTAGTTGTCGCACATGACCTGTAAGTTCACTCATCCACTCAGTCATCTTACTCAGCTCAATTGATTAATTATCTTGGGCTTGTTTGAATTGATCATGTGATCTTGTATGGAATTGTTGTGTGTTTGCAGCCATGTTACTTATGAGATCTCTTGCAGTTGCAGGAGTTTTATCAACAAGAGCACCCCCACTCGAGGCATAAATTAGAGTTCTCTCCATAGCCCATAACCCCTCATAGAAGTATTGTATCAAGAGATGATATCAGATTTGGTGATGTGGGCAGGCTACAATAGGCTTTTTGAACCTCACCCAGTATTCATGGGGTGATTCACTTGGGAACTGACGGATAACACTTATTTCCTTTTGTATAGAAGTAGTAAGAGAATCAAGAAAGAATTTCTCTAAGAAGATTCAATTCATGTCATTCCATGTGGTTATGGAACCAGGAGGAAGGTAGTAGATCCATGACTTATCAGTGTCAGCTTGGAGGAAAAGGAATGCTCAGAGTTTAATTTTTTCCTCATAAACACATTAGGAATTTTTGGTAGAGCACACTACGTGGAACTCTTTAAGGTGGAGATGTGGATCCTCACCTGCTAGCCCGTGGAAATGAGGGAGAAGATGAATCAAACCCGATTTGAGTTCAAATTCAGCCACTAGGTTTGGATATTGAATACCAAGAGGTTGGTAATTCATATCAGGGGAAGAACGATCTTTAAGTGTTTGTTCACTAGGATTGGCCATATCGAATTCAATTGGTTGGACAAGGACTGGTTCTTTAATTATTTGATTATCTCTTATGTTCCTCCAATGTTGGCAAAGTGTTTGCTCAATTTTTGGGTCAAACAAATCTAAGGGATAATTTTGGAGGCTACAGGGGCATTCAAATATTTTTTGTAAGAAAGAGGTATATCTTTTTTTCTTTGTATTTTTTCAGTTTATGATTTTTATGAGAAGACGGGTTTTCTTTGTGTTTTTTTCAATTTTTTTTAAAATTTCATTTTTTTATATTTTTTTACAATAGCCAGAAACTAATGAATACTTAAAGCACCATCACCGACAATGGATCCATTTGAAGTGAATGGCCGATTGTCTCCAATCAACCAGTTAATATTCTAATTCTCTTCTAATGTGTATAGCAGCACTCGGGTCGAATCCTCGGTGACGATAATTTGTAATAGTCATTTGTTTTTAGTTGATTGTATTCTGATTAGGGGGGGGATTGTTTGCAGAGCTGAAATATAATTTATTAATGATTGGTGTTTGATTTAAATACTTGATAAATATTTGGGTGAGTTCATCATTAGGTATTTAATCTTGTGATATAGTTGAGCTTTTCTTTATATTGCATTAAATTAACACCCATGTCACAAGAGGATGTTGAGTAGAATTCCTATGTGTTAAGGCTTTAATCCACGCCTTTACTTAACATAAGGTTCTAATCTCAATTAGATCATATTGATGGTGGTGTATTTATGGTTCCAGTAATCCATGTAAACCCCATGTTAAACCAAACAAGTCATTAGTCCATGACACGTAAAGTCCAACATACACAATGTTAATTAAAATAATATTCATCGAGAAAAAGCTCTCATCACTTAACATACCTAAATTATAACTCAACCCAATGAGAGATTTACTCATACATTTGGGTGCTAAATAATCTGGTTATAATGATTATGATTATAATTTAAGAAGAGAAGAAAAATAAAGGGATAAGAAAAGAGTAGTGCGTCGAACACACACACACGAACAATGATGATAATTAAAAAAGGAATTTCGATTAAAAGAAGAAGTCAAATAAGGGAAGTGGATTCAACTATATTTAAACTATTCTAAGAACATTAATATTAAACTATAGAATTCATATTAGAATAAGATATATTGAAGATGAAACTGGCATTAAAACAGAATAACAAAACACAAACTTACAAGATTACAAATGAAGAACAACACAAAAGTGAAAGGAAACAAAGAGAGGAGGAAGGGTATATAAAGTAAAAACATGAGTATTTAAGGTCTTCCCAAGCCTTTTTAAAGGCTTCATTCGTTCCAATTTATTCTTATCTCTTCTTAAATGCCAACCCCTTTGAAGGAGAGGAGGGGGATGCATTTATAGCCCAAGGAAGTGGACTGTTTTCATTCCCAATCTGTCCCTCCACTTAAATCTCCATGTTGGCTATTCATACAGCCCAATCACAAGATATATCCTTCTTCAATGTTGTATATAATAACGTTGGACGATCTCTCTCAAAATTTGGAGTCATTTAGACCAATGTAGCCGAAGTTATGGCCGGTTGATTAAACAAATTTAATTTGTCCATTTCAATCCAATATTTTTAAAGTCAAAATGTGTAAAAGTTTTTTCATAGTAATAGAACATAAATTCCGAATGATTTCTTCAATAAATTAGTCCTCTTATATCTTCTCTTACACACTACAAAATCTCAGCTCGATTGGATTATTACATCATGATATATGTATGGAATAATGTCTGGATTTTAATTCCCTTCCAGAATGATGGGCTAGAATACAACGCTTTATTGGGGAATCTTTTTCCTAGATTTGGGCCCTGAAATTTTTATCCATGATTATGTTGGAGAATCAAAACATATGGTAGACTTTCATAAAATTTCGTCTTTGGGATTTAGACCAGTAACTCAATCATCATGGCTGGTCTAGTTTCTTCGCAAATTCTTTGTCTCATATTTTGTGGTCCATGTGATCCTTAAAATGGAAGAATTAGCCCATGATACCTTCTAATGAAATGTTTTATATTGAATTAGGAATCATAAAAAATAGGAACTACAAAATTTTTATCATTAGGTGGATAGTTATAAATAAAATAGTAAACTGACTCAATTGGACTACTTCTAAAAATGCTCAAAAAATATACTTAGTATTAAAACATTAATACTTCACACAAATTATGCACATTTAATATAAAATAAGTAAAGCAGTTATATAACAATTCATAAAAATATAAATAACATCAGCTGTTATGGACACCTATCCAATGAGAATTATCAAATAAAAATTAATTACATCGTGTGTAATTGTCCAAACACATGGTGAAACCATGATCTGCCTTTTAATACATTCAAGATTTTATATCCCGTTACTCCCTGATCTCACCATTTATCGCATGAAAATCTTTATTTTCTTCTTGTATGGTCTCTTTCCCATATTTGGTGCATTTGGAGTCCCCCTTCCTGAGGTTGTTGGTGTGCCTTTACTAGAACCCTTCATGCTGACTCTGGGAGTCCTCAGAGCTCCTCCCCTACAAGTCGTACATCCCCAGTTCTTGTAAAGTGAATAAAAACATCGATAGATGATCATACAAGTAGGTTTCTTCTCTAATATATCTTTCCTATGTATTGTGCAGGGTGGGTATGATAATGTTCCCTTTGGGGATGAATGAAACCGAATATTAACGATGATAATAAATTGTATTTAAATAACAATGGGGCATGTTTTATGATTTTGTTGTATTCATTTACGTTTTCTTACATGTAGTGAATTTTATAGGATCACTTTCACTAAAAATTGTGTCCATTGGTGGTCCTTTCTAGTGCACTAATGAACTTATGTTTTCGAGATAATTCTATTGCGATTTAATGGTTGTAAAATGTAAATTGGTTAATTACGTAAACTCTGTCAATTAAATGGGTGTCCAATATAGAAGAATCCTTCTGTGATCACCTCAATTAACCAAATGGAAAGAAGGAACATAATTAATGGTGTTTTTAAATCTGAAAAACCCCTTTCTTTGTCTTGGTATTGTGGGTGGTTATTCTACCTGATTCTTGTGGGGTGACGTGGATGGGGATGGGATCCCCTGTTGTGCAGTTGTTGGTTTGTGGATCTGAGGCCGTGTGGGGCTATATGTTGGAGTGTGGTTTTGTTCCAATATTTTATGGGATCTCACAGATCCCTTTTGTTATTGCGACTTTACAAGAGAACTGGGTGTGAGTTCTTAAATTACTACTTGACTTCTTTTCTTCCTTGGCATGTGGCTATGCCTGTTAGTTTCCTGGTAGTGAAGAGTTATTTAAATGGAAACACTTGAATGTGATAACAAGAATGGGTCTAATGGGGAAATTGCTTTCCTGGAACGAGTTGTAGCATGGTTGTGGTTGTTGTGCTTTTATGAATGAATAGTAACAAGGGTGTTTCTATATGGAATGGTTTTGGGACCCCTAGGATGGGATGAGTGCTTGTTTACCTATCTGAACAATTTAGTTCTTATGTTTATTATTCGTGCCCCACCCTTGTTGAGAACTTTGTTTCATACACCCCTATTTTGTGGAGGAGGGTCTTTTTACCAACACTCCTATGAGTTTCTGGTTATTAGCTCCTTTTTTTCTCCCTTTCTAAAAAATCCTAAGACTCTTCGGGCAGGCTGTGATTGGCTGAGGTTTATTATAGTACATGATTTTTTGGGAAGGGTAGTTGTGGAGGTTGGCCCAGGTGTGTGCAGGTAGGTTGTTTCCCAAGTGTCTCTGTGATGAGGCCCATGTTTCTTTAAGCATGATGGTAGTTATTTTTACCTAAGTGTTTGTGGACATGGTTACATGTGGTTGTTGTGGCCAAGGGGTTTGCAGGCAGGATGTGTGGTTGTGGTAGCCCAAGTGTGTACGAGCAGGGTTTGATAGTGGGACTAAAGTGAGAATGGAAGGGGAGGTCTGACGCATAGGATTTCTTCATTAACCCGTGAGAATGTGGTGCGGGTTACCCAAAAAATAAATGTGTTATTACTATTAGTTTTTCTTGTCTAGAATTATTTGGGGAGTGTGCCGTGGTGAGGATGGGTGGATATTTTCCTTGCTAGGTGCTTTGACAATCTCCTTTTCTCATAGGGAATTAGAATGTCTCCCCACTTTTGCATGTGAGCTTTTGGTTTTCACTACTGAGTATACCTTTATACTCACCATACATATATAAAACTACATTCAGGTTTTTAGGAGGACTACGGGGACCATGCGGTACCATACTAGTTCATATATTGGGATTGTTGTGGTTGTTATTTTTCTTTTCTTTGGTACTTTCCTAGAGTTTTCTTGTACTTGTAGCACTTATTTATGGATCATGCATATGGGAATGGATTTTTTTTAGATTTACTTTTACTTCTAGTTTTCGTGCTTGTTTGGGATTTACTATCTTATATCCTCATACTATTAAATAAAATGGTTAATTCCTTCCATATTATGTGTGATTATATACCATTGGTACTAGTCACCACTATGGGGCCTTTTGAAGGTAGGTCTTGTGGGGGGTCATTATCATTCCTTAAACATGAGAAAGGAAGGGTCTAGCAATCTATTGTCCCTTCCTTCATCATGGTGAAGGAGGGTTGTGACACATAGAAATGAAATTTATCCCTAATATTGTAATTATTGTTGAACTAATTGTCTTCCAAATCATTATAGAATTATGGATTTGTGACCCTCATAATGTTATATATAATTTAATTTTTTTTATGGAGGACATCATCCACTACCAATAAATATTTATTGATTAACTCAACGTACATATCTCTACATTCCACTAATGATCTCATACATAAAGACTTAGTATTTTGTTTGTCCATATGACATTTGTACTTCCCATTTTCTCTTTTCTAGAGGATGTTGTACGAACTCTTCTCATGATATGGGATTTCAATATATGAAATTTCAAAATAAATATTACCAATATAGATATTAAATTGTGATGACTCAATTTAAATATGGTTTCGAAAATGTGACCCCTAAAATTTTTAAAAACATCTTTGTATTCAATAGTATATATGACATGTAACACTATGAGTAAAAACAATATATTAACCCAATAAATTATAATAAATTTAACATCTTAATTAAATTTAATATATTCCAAATCATTTAATGTAGAAAAAAGAAGTTATACTGCATTACATGTGAGAGAAATCTTCCTCGATAGCTTGTATTACATGAATGAGCGACCTTCTTCAATAGCATGCATTAAACACAATATCGAGTTTTAGAGAACAATAACAATTTATTAAAATATGATGAGATAAAAACTATATATTAAATTATTAGTTATGAATAATAATTACTAACATATGAAAATTTATTTTTTATATAAATATAAAATCAATACATTGTTTACACATTTATGAGTAACGAAAATAAGAACCAATTGGACATAAAAATATATATAGTTATTTTAATGATTTTAAAGGAGTTTTGTATTATAAAAATAAATAATTAAAATTATTCAATGAATTTAATAAAATTTTTATGTTATATATTAACTAAAATATTTTTTATATACATCTATTAAGTTTGAAAGATATAATATTAAAACAAACCCTATTACACCCATAAAACATATATGTTTCTATAGGAAATTTTATCATCATTTAATATTTAACGAAATTGAAATATTAATTTTATATCATTAATTAATTTAATATGAAAATATAAACATCATATTTTAAATATAATAAAACAAATTATATTATGGTGTATTTTGGATGTTTTTATGAAACATTTCTGTTTTTAATGGGAACTGAAAAATAATGATTTTTAGTTCAAAAATAATTATTTTTCTAATTTATTTATATTGTAAAAAAATAATTTTAATTATTTTAAATGATTAATTATATATTAATTTTATCAAACAATCCAACTTAGAAATTGGGATCATTTTAACATGAAATTGAATGTAAAAACTGATCAATTTTTTGATCGTTATTTTAATAAAAACCCACATTGTCATCCCACCCATGGGATGAATTTTAAATTATTTTATGACAGTTATATGATTGGAATTTCAAAAAATGGATTCCATATTTGGAATCAGTATACCTCATAACTTCTAATATGGAAAATTTTTATTGACCAAAAACATTACTTATTGTAGTTAAAATTAATAAAATATATTAACGTAAAATTAATATTAATAAAGTACTAAACCTTTAACTTCGGGCCCAAATGACCTAGAAACTAGTCCAATACCCACTAGATCGCCAAAATTATTACAATATCCTTATTGTAATGACCTAGGATTTTATAAAATAATCATTTTTCTCTTAAATTAATATTTGTGAATAAGATATTAATTTGACATTAAAGGGGATGCTTTTTCTGATAGCATACACGACACATATCAACTGATTTCCCTGAAATCTTATATTGCACACAACATTGAGTTATACAGAAAAATACTATAATAATAATATTGTTATTTAAAATGGTAGTTAATGCCTATCCATAAAAGGTAAGGGAATGAATAGTATCAACTAATTTTTGAAATATGGTTTACTCATGTTCATATAATGATTCAATTGGTAACCAAATCGATTTGAAATGGAAATAAAAAAAACAATTGAATATAAAGAATTCATTTTCATAAAAACCTATTTGAAAGACATTAATATATATTATAAAATCATATCACTATTTTTGGATTTTTATTTAATAGAAAATAAATATTATATTTCCAATTTAATGTTTTCAATTCTTCTTATATGTTTTCTTGATTTGACATAAGATCAAATTATATTTTTCAGATATAAAAAGTTATTTTTCTCAAAATGAAATTATAACGCATTTTTATGGAGAACCTTTTTAAAATATATATTTTTCACTCTTATATATTCTGTTTGAAAAAAAAACTTCTTATTAATAACAGGGACATAAATATATACATTGGATTAATTTTTGAGATTTTTCTGATAGCTTTCATGTTTTGAATTTGATTAAAAATATGACAAATTTAGACACACACACACACACACACACACATATATATATATATATTATCCATCCAACTCAATTTTTTCCTTTTTCTAAAAATTTACTTTAAGTATATGTGGAAAAACATACATTCCAAACACAATTACATTCAATTCAAACTACAACTTTCAAGATTATCATCATCATATCGATTCTTGTAAATCTCAAGTCAAGCGCTGCTTTGGGTCACACACCTTCACCATGCCAGAGAGAACCACCCAAATCCTCTTCACTATTAATGTCAACCTCACCTCTGTCTCACAGAGTTTCGAGTTATCATCGTCATTATCCTTCACACTGATCTGATCCAGTTTCACTGTTGTCGTAGTGGTGATTTCTTCATTAATGATTGATTAAAATAAATGATATTATAAATAATAAAATAAATTTATCTTGAATTTTTTATTCAATAAATTAGTTTTATGGATGATATTTACTTATAATATTTTATTTAATACCTTTGGTTCAAATTAATCTTGTTTTTATGACTTTGACAAAAATCAATTACTTTATACTGTCAAGATTGACATAAAAGAGTATTTAATACAAATATTATTTTATAAAATGATATAATATTCCAAAAAATATAAACTTCATCCTACATACATATATAATGTTGAATTTTTTTAATGATACACGTATGGTTCTCTTGGTATTTTATAGTAAACATGGTTACCATATTTTATTAAAATACAAGAAGACATGGTAAGAGTTAATGTTTTTCACTAAGTGTTAAAGGTAAAAGACAAAGTTATTTTTATGACATAAACATGTATAAAACCTATTCTTTGAATGTTTTTAGACCCAAAATAATCTCATATTTGATATAAATGATTTGTGGACCATTTATAATAGAAAATAAATTTATAATTAAATAATATTTCAAGACCTTCCTAAAGTGCCCCTCCTCTCTCTTATAAAAGGACACCACCAGTACCCACATACTGAAACCTATGATTCCCATTGGATCAAAATAAATCTACTAAAATAATCTCCCTACATCCCTCCATTCCTCCTATAATCCTTACCTTGTGAATAAGGCAATTCAAGAAATCATTTTGGTTGAAATCAAAATAAGTTACCTGATTTAGAGGCAACGTCTTCTCTCAAGTTCCATTCCATTATTTTCCTTCTCCACTACCTATTCACATCTTATTATTTAATTACATACAAAACATTATAAAATATATACTATGATGTTTTTTTCAAACATATTTGTACTACACATACTTGCAATTCCATCTAATGGATATGAACACACTGTTTCTATGAAAGGTGAACTACTACCTCACAAAATGATGATTGTTAAATTTCCCCTACTACCTCTAATAGTGACCATTATGATGTAACTGTATTTACATATGATATATATTATATTTATATTTTTTATATACTTTTTTATTTTTTATTTAACACATACATTTTTGCTTTCCATAATTTCTAAATACGATAATTTCATTTGAGGATGTGTGGACAACGGGCCCCTCGAAGTGATATGACTAGTTCATTCCATACAAGGAACATATAAAGGATGGAGTTAATGAAATTATGTAACATATTTAACATATAATATTATACTATAATTATAAGATTCATATGTATCGTTTATATTTCATTTCGTTAATATGACAAATAAATGAAAGTAGGGTTCATGCGTACATACTACCTACCGTCTCCATATACATTTCATTTCATTTACTATTTCCAAATGATATGAAATATTATAAATATATATATAATGGATATATTTGATATTTAAATCTTGAATACTATTATATAGATAATGAAATTTTGACCACATGGACAATTTTTAATTATAACAAGTTCATTTTTGACTCAAGTACCGAACATCGACAAAACGACCGATATGAACTTTCATAATTATATGATTGTTGTAGAAAGGTAATAAGTGATAAAAATGTAATAATAATCATGAAAAAGTAATTGAATCAAGTATAAATTAACTTAATTTTGTTATTCATGTAGATAAAGAATGAACAAGACAAGTCAGACTCAAGGTAAGGGACTTCATCTCAATCTCCTTTCATTGAAGAGTATTTTTTGTTTATACACGACCTTTTTATGGTTTATAATTACACCCATTTTCTTTTAATTTCATTCAATGCTTTAAAAATGGAAAATTTTTATTTTATGAATCATTTTACTAATGGACCAGGGGAATAATTCTTTTTAACATACGCAGTGACAACGACTTTTCCACTGCCATGTGTATTATTTGATATTTGGCTTCCTTAATAAGCCGTATTATTTCTAAAAGGAAAATAAATACCATATATGATTTTATTTATTTTGGTCTTGAAAATGGTTTTGAGTATTCATTGATTATGTCAATATCTTGAAAAGATATATTCTGATTGAAATGTGGAAAACATTTCTTTCCTTCAAGATTGTTTTATTTATTAGGAATATGTTATACTTCTTGGGAATTGTTTATGTATACAGGTGGTTCCATGATCAACCAAGGGTAGGTGAGCCCAAGATATCTCTCTAAGGAATTAGGTAATGTGATGGAGGTAAATGTTAATATTTCACCTAATAGATTTAGGGAATATAATTTGATTGGTATTCCAAATGTAACTCCCTGTGTAGCTGTGAAAGATACAATATAAGTATGTTATGGATGCAAAAAAGTTACCTATATGATTAATTATTTCTAGGTGTTATTCTTATGTCTTATGATTTCATGATTTATCTTAATTAGATTATGTTTTATGAGTGATAAATATGGTTTCATTGATTTGAATATATTCATGGACTGATGTTTTCATTTCTTATTTTATTTCCCTTAATGAGCTTTTTTTTCTCATCACATGTTGTTGAAATGTTTTTCATAGGGTATAAGGATTGGTAAGAGAAAGGAATAATTCAAGAATATTTTTATCAAACAAATAATTATTGTTTTTATTTAATGAGTTTTATAATTGTGAACAAAATTTGATAGAGTAAAAATGTCTACTTTTTAATATCTGAGATGTAATGTAATAGTTATGGTATAATTCTCCAAAAGTCTAAACCTGAAAAGATCATCAATTTGAGATATTGACTTAACTCAACATAATTTATTGTTTAAAGCTGGGGCCTTACAGTTGGTATAACTGATTGATTTAGATAACATTAGATGTTAGGGTGTTATTTAATCATAACTAATAGAACCATAATGATTAGAATATTATAAAAGTTATTGTTATTTTAGATAAATTTAATGAGTTTAAGATAACGTGAATAAGTATATATCTGTCTTTACCTTATTAATAAGATAGTATAAGATGTTTTTACTAATATACCAACACTGACCCTTTTGATTTTAGAAAATGGATGGATCTAACATACACTAAAGATACAATGGATATGAAGGAAATTGTTGTGGTTTTTTAAACAATAAAATGAATGGAATGTGAGCTACAATGAGAACTATTATTGTTATTTTTAGCCATCAATCTGGAGTCATGATTGACCACATGATCCTTGATGATTTTTTAAGGCATCACATATGTGATAAATGAATCTCTATGGATGTTCATGTAATAATCATGATGGTTAGTATATTCAAAAACTTGTGTGCCAAGGATATGGAAAGAAACAGTTGTTGTAACATCCCATATAAATAAAGAATAAGTAATTTTCATATTTATTAAAATTTGTGAATTAAATATTAATTTTACTTTATATGGGATGATATGTTCGATGGCATACCTGATACACAATAATGAGTTTCTCTGAAGTTTAATGTTGCACACAATGTTTAGTCATACTGAAAAATAATAATATAATATTATTTTCAATGGTAGTTAACGCATAGTTGTTTTATTTTCAGGAATAAACATTGTTTTATTTTCAAGAATAAACATAACTAAATACAGTGTGATTATAAATGTTTGTTAAATGTTTCTAAATTAATCCAATAAATTTTATAGGCTTAAAACGTGAATGAATCTAATATTAAGCATAAATACACTAATATTTTTTAAAAGGTCGATTTACTACCTTTTAATGGTGAACCCCATTTAAATCTAGTTTTGGTAACATTTATATGTTCTATTGGAAGAAATAAAAATTTCCTTAGAATCGGGACATCAAAATGTACTTTGTGTATTTTTTTTGTATTTTTTTGATAAAATTCATTTTTTAATGTATAGGGAAACGTACTATATTATAATTCAAAACAACCTTTTAGTTTAATTTAGTTAAATGGTTAGATTATTTTTTTAATTGGTTTTAAAATTTTATTATATTATATTTTTACCATTTAATCCAATGTTGCTCATTGGAATTAATTTCACTTTGAAATTAGACACAAATAAGTGTCAATATTTTGATAGTTATTATTTCATAAAAACTCGTTTTTTGTTTTTATAACAGGAATTAATTTTAAATAATTTATGCAAATTTTAGGTTTTGGATTTGGTAAAATAGAAATAAATTTTTAATTATGAATATCAAATGTATCTTAGGATGAATTTTTGTTATTTTTTGAAAAAAACTTCAATTTTTTTTTAATATTGAAAACCCTAAGTAGTAGTTAAAAAAACTGACTTTTTCATTAAAATGAAATTTTTCTGCTTTTGTGAATTGAATTTAGAAAATTGTACATAAATGGTAGTTACTAGTAAGTAATATTTGTTTCAATAAGATGAAAATAATTTTTGGTGAATAGTAACTATTTGAAGTTCCCAGTCGGGATCCAAGTATCACTAAGAGGGGGAGGGGGTGAATCAGTGATATCTTTTTATTTTTATGTTTCCCTCTTTTTGAAACAACCTTTTCCACCTATTAAAGAGTTTCTTCCCTTCTGAACACACACAACCACAGGAACACAAGATTTATAAGGGTCACTACTCAACAAGAGTAGCTACGTCCTTGGTATGGTATGGAAACAATCCAGTACCACACAATCCACTAGAAAACAATCCTTTGATGTAGAATACAATGAGTAGGATATACCCTTACACTCGTGCAGCACTTTGAAAAAAATCCAATAGTGTGTGTGCACTCTCTTAGCATAAATAGGGTAACACAATTTTTCAGTGCTTCTTTACAATTGAACAGATGTATTCCCTAAAGTACAAATCTTCACTTTCTTACATGGAAGCCGGTAAGAACTCTCTTACACCCTATGGAATACGTGTGAAGACCCCAAATATTTCGCGCAGCCTTTACGGTTCTTTGCACACATTTCAAATGGCTTGTGCATAAAAATTCCCTTTTGGCGCGGAAAACATTTTCGCGCAACTTCCCTTTTTTGCGCAATGTTTCACTTTTCGCGCAGCTTCCCAATTTTTTGCGCAACTTTCTTTATTTCAAGGAAACCTCTTTCTTTTCATGAAACTCACTTAGCATAATATTTTACGTGCACCAGATCTCGGAATTTCTTCTACGTGTTGAGAATTAACAAATGAGAAGGGTTAGCCTCATATTTATAGGCATTTTTGACCCCGCGCGAAAAACACTAATCTGTGCGTAAAACATCCTTCATGCACGTAAAAACTCTTTTATGCAACTTCATATTTCACACCATGCTTCAATATTTCACGCACCACATTCATTTTCCATTTTTCATCCTTCTAAGCCTGAAGCACCAGTTGAACAAAAAATTCCACACCGCATTCCATATTGCGCGCAAACCCATCTTTTTACGCGACATCGTATTTCGCACAATGATCCAATTTTTTTCGCAGCTCATGTATTTGAAAATTTTTGAGCTTCGGATCTCAAAACACCTTTTGTTCAAAAAAACATCATTCCTCTATTTCGCGCATCCCATAGATTTTTCACGCAACCCGCTATGATTTCGCGCACCACTTTATTATTATTTTTTTCGTGAAACCTGCCTAAATTTATGCGCACTCCATTCCTTTGTCATTTTTTGATGTTCTGACCTTGAATCGTGCCTTTCATGAAAAAATCTAAACCATCTTCAATCTTGCATGGTCCATCCATTGCCAAACAAATTTCTTCATCTCCCAATTTTCAGGACCTAAAATTTGGCAAACACTGGAAAACGGCACCACCTTAAATTGTGTTTTTCTGTCATCCCCAGATTGTCCATTGCTTTTTCATTTTCTCTCTTCACTACTTCCCATAACCATTATTCTGCACTTATCACAAATTCCACTATCATGATATTTATCCTTTGATAGATCAACTTTGACATCATCAGAGTTGAAATAGGAACTGAAAATTCCATATCCTCCAGTAGTATCATTTCGTCCAAACAAAACATTGTATGACTGGCATCATCATTTCTCCCCCTTTCCTTCATAAGGCTTGCATCACAAGTTCTGCTAAATCATGATATGTGTGAAATCCATACCATCAATGCATCGTCTGACTTGTGATCCTTCTACAAAGTGAATTGATTTATCTTCTTTGACAATAGAATACAACACTCTGTAAAGGATAACTCTTCAAACTTCTTTCTCTATGCAACTTGGTCCCGACACTATTGACTTTGTTTACCATGGTTAAATGTCAATAGGGTAATTCAAGGTAAATATAATATTATATTAATATTAAATTACACTAACATGTGTCTTAAACCTATTTTTTGATACTTTATCGACAATTAGAATCCTTTGGTTGTTTTTGGGACCCCATGTATCCACATAAGAGTGATAATGAAACATTATATTAATTTATTTAAAGTAAAGAAAAAAATGAAAAAATCATATATCTTTAATAAATAAATTTTTACATGGGGTTATGTAAGGTATCTCTTCGAATATAAAAACTAATTTGGAAGGAAATTTTTTTCCCTACAACATGGTATTTGCTTTATAATTTTTATAAATAAGATAAATTAATTAATTTATGACACAATAATGATGCAATGTTTTCCACATTAATGAATAATTTAAATAAATAAGATTATAAAAATTAAAACTATATCTAAAACCTCCCCAATTCATATTGGACGATTTTATTTCAAACATGAGTCATCTTATATTTGGATTTAACAAGTTTTGGCCCTTTTGAAATTGAAAATCATTATACAATAAAATAATATTTTCAAACATTCTTAAATATCCCCTCCTCCCACTTATAAAATGACATAAACTCAAACCACTTAATAACACATATCAAGCCCCTTGGATCGTCCCAAATCTGCCCAATTAATTTGAATACATCCCTCTATTCCTTGTAGAATATTTCCCCTAGGGAGAATACAACTCAAGTAAATGTTTTGTTCAAACCAAATGGAGATAACTGATTTAAAGTGAACGTCTTCTCTTAAATTGTTTTCTTTAATTTTACTTCTCCAACACCATATAATCATTATATTCCTTTTTTATAAAAAAACCATTATCAAAAATATAATATGTTGTTGATATGAGGAGTATTATAAGTACACTTACACACATCTCCGTCTAATTGTTAAAGAATATATTGTTTCTATGGACGAAGAACTACTGCCTCGCGAAACGATGATTGTTCAATCTTCTCATGCAACCTCTTATAGTGTCCATTAATATGGAACTATATTTATATGTGATATATATTATATTTATATTGTTTTTATTCATCTTTATTTTTCATTTATAGAATACCTTTATGGTTTCCATAGTGGGTAAATACGATAATTTCATTTTAGGAAGTGTGCACAACCGCCCCCTCAAAGTCATATGACTCGTTCATGACATATGTGAAATGTATAAAAAATAGAGTTAATGAGATTATAGCTGATATTATAATGGAATTATAATATACCTATGTAACATTGTGTTTTAATTACATTAAATATTAAATAGTAATTAAAGTAGTGTTCATGCGTACAAACGGCTTACTGCATCCATAAACGACGTGTTTCGTTTATTATCTCCAAATGATATGTAGTATTATAAATACATATATGTACTGGATATATATGGTATATATGATACCTACATCAGGAATATCATTATGTAGAAAATGGACCATTGACCACATGAACAAGTTGTAATTATAAGAAGTTTATTTTTGACTCAAGTACCAAATATCGACAAAATTGATAGAGCATGGGACTTCTTTTTAGGTATGTTTTTCCTTTTTCAGGTGTTTTTGAGAAAATAGGAGTTTATGGACATTTTTTAATTACATGCCATGTACTTCTTTGCCGCACGAGGCCGTGTGCTGGCTATGTAAGGGCCACACACACCATCATGTGGGGTGACGTTGAGGCTGCGTAAAGCGCAGTATCGAAACAGTAAGTACAGGCTATGTACTCCAAAAGTACATGTCGTGTATTTTTTTTCATCAAATGCACCGGGGTCATGTCTGACGAACATAACACCCTCTTTGTAGATTTGGTTCATCAGAGAGAGAGGGTACGGCCACAGATCTTCTCCAACCCCCCGAGCCGCCATCTATTCTCTGAATCGACCATCTTTGATTGAGTTGAAACTGCAGTGGTAAGCTCTCCGTTCATCTAGAGCATCATTTTCCAATTCTTCTTCTTTTTCTAGTTATCGTTGGTTGAAAATTTTATGAGTTTTGGTAGATCTATGACATTCCAAGGAGAATCATGCTTCGAGGTTCATGTATATCGATCTCTTAAAGTCAAGGTAGGTGGTTTGTGCTTTTACTTTGAATGTCCTTGAATATTATGGGAAAATTCCACCAATACCATTGAATTGGGTATTGTGTGTTTACTGTTTTACCCCCATTGTATTCCTTCTATGCTTTTCTGCCTATGTAGAGGTAAATTGGACATGTTTTGGGTAGATTGTTATACCTCGGTCGCTCTTCTCATACTTCATTCTGTTTACGACCGTTTGGTCTTATTTAGCCTATTTGGTCGTTTACTTATTTTCCATGCCTTGTAATCGTAGGGTTGAGTGTTGATTTATGACATGCTTGAGATGTTCTATATTGGTTAGCCAAGTAGTTCTGTAGGGTTACTTTGGCTATATAGCATTATTATTCATTGACCAACCCAGGGCCATGAGAACCTAGTGCTATTGACTAAAAAAGGATAGATCAAGTGAGAATCCTCAGAGAGTCTCTGAATAGTAGTAGACTATAAATGGAAAGACTGAGTGAGCTTCCTCAGAGAGTCTTTGAGATTTAGGCTATAATGGTATTGATTGAGTGACAATCCTCAATGATCCTAGGATTACTTTAAGCTATATGGGGATAGACCATGAGAGCTTCCTCAGAGATTCCTTGACTGTTTTAAACTATACCGGGATAGACCGTGTGAGCTTCCTTAGAGAGTTTCTCTTTTTCTTGTTTGAATCACTTGATTACCATAGGCTATATAAGGGGTTGACTATGTGAGCTTCCTCAGAGAGTCTATGAACAACCAGGGAAATAAGAGGAATTGACCGAGCATGATTCCATAGAGATTCCTTTACCTTGGGGATATAAGGGGAATTTACTGTGTGAGATTCATCAGAGAGTTCCTGACTACCCTAGGCTATAAGGGGGGATTGACTATCCGTGCTTCCTCATAGAGTCTTAATAATTACGTATGACCAAAACAAAGGGGTCAAGCAGAGTGCACTGCCCGGAGGGTTGTTGGTTTCTTCTAGGTAGGACCATATGGTTACCTGTTTTGTTTTGCTGCTTGTTAGTTGTTGCTTGACCTTGGAACTGTGGACTATTTATTGTTCATCATGTTCCTATTTACTATATTCGGTACTTTTACCTTCCATATATTCACTGACTGTTAGGCACAGATATTCGGGTGGTTGCCTACTGGGATTTACTCTCACACCCTATTTGGGTCATGCTTTTGGGGCCAAACAGAATATATTGTTGCAGGTATAGACAAGGGCAAGAGCCCTTCGACTTCAGGTACTTGACTTATTGTGGAGCTAGAGAGCATGGAACCAAACATAGGGTTGTGATGCCGAGGAGTTTTTATCTTTCTTTGTACTTGATTTTAGTACTGTTTGTATTTCCAACATTGGGAGTTTTTTGGATGCTTTCCCAGAAATATGTTTCATTAATCATATATATATATATATATGCTCCTACTATTTATCATATTTAGTCTTCCATTTTTCACTTGTTTATGAATTGTTTACTGCTTCAGAAATTGATTATTATTTTTCTCTTCCATCGTGTACTCTTCCAATGAGGGCATATTTTCCCCACTATCACACCCAAGGCCCAGCTTCTAGTCAGCAACCTCTGGCATTTGTGAAAATGTGCTTGAGGCCATGTGACTAATCAAGTACGGGGTGCCTCTAGGTGGCTTCTAGAACTGATATGTTACAAAATGGTATCAAAGGGTTTCTTTTCTCTTGACTTACGGTGTGGAGGATTTTCAAGGGATAGGTTGGAATATGTACTTTCTAATAAGTTTTGCCCAGGATTATCTAACCCGTGTATTGGGAAAATCCATACTAACTCATTTATTGCAATTTTACTGGTTTTCAAATTTTACAGTTGATTTGATTTCACGCTTGGATGATTAACATTCTTTTGCAATTATCATTATTGTTATTTCGGTTCTATTTCTATCGTAACCCGATGAGATGAGGTTATGACATCTCATGGATCATATAGCCACTTGTTAGAAATTACATGCCATGCATTCTTGCCATGGCATCTAGGATGCATTAGAAATTTTATGTTTTGGTCATAGAGATTGTGTAGATTATGCATGTTTTTGTGATAGATGCTTTGATAGAATCATTGATCTTTGATAGAGAATTTTTTTGTATTGTACTTTGCTTAGATGGATGCCAAAATTTCGTTCTTGAAGTATTATGGGCCCTCATGGACCATAATTTGGTGCATCATTGCTTGTTTACCTTGTTTATAACATGTTTGAGATGTTAAACATTAATTCATGGGGAGTATGATCCCTCACGGGTCGGAATCTTGCACCTTAACGCTTGTTTTTCTATGTTTTCTGGGCTCCGGAGCAGTTTCTGAGGCTACTGCCCAGAAAAACCTAGAATACACGGTGTGTAATTTATGAATACATTCCATGTAGTTTTTAACCGTGTCACTGACTGTATGGGCAGAGACATGGGTTTTTGAAAAATATTTCAGGAACACGCCGTGTACGGTATGTACATGGCGTGTTGTAGTGACTGTGTGTCTAACCATGTGACTAACGACACGGATGGATGATACTATGACTTTACACGCCATGTCTAGTTTTCACACGTCATGCTGTGTAACCTAAGTACCCGACCCTTTCACGAACAACACGGGTCATGGAAATCCTTTAAGTACATGCCATGTGCACATGGAGCATGTTGTATAGAGTGAACCGTGTAGCCGACCGTGTAACTAACAACACGGGTCGTTAAAAATTGTCTAGTGCATGTTGTGTGCTTAGTGAACACGCGGTGTATGCTAGGATTAAGAGAACCATGTGGGTTAGTCGTGTATGGAGACATGAGCAGGGGAATAGGGTGTAAGTACACATGGTGTGTTTTGAGAACACGTCGTGTTTTTGTGGTGTTACACGACTAGTTTAAACAGAAGTACACGCCTATATAAATGACCTCAAGGAACACATCGTTTAGGTAGTGTACACGCTATGTAGTCATGTTTTGAAAAACTTGAATGTTTCTTTCCTCTTGTTCTCTTCTTACACTCGTTTGTTTTTGGACTTTGATAATCTTGAATCTATGGTGTGCATTTGACCTTGTAGAGTCATTCCACCGAGATTTCCTCCGGGTGACCTCCAGTTGCAGGGCAGTGATCAGATGCCCAAAATGGCTTCTCAGGGACTTCATGTAGATCCTCCTATTGTTCCAGCCTTGGCACCATCTATTATAACAGTTGAAGGAACTGATTCACAGTTTAGGGAGGGTTTTCTAAGGATGATGCAGACCTACCATGAAGCACAACCTCCTGCCCCATCAATGGTGGATTTGACGCAGGTTTTCCAGTAGCAGCATCCTCCCACCTTCTTAGTGGAAGGAGGACCTTGGGCTGCAAATTCATGGCTTGAATCCACGCTGACGATTTTTGAGCATATCGAGGTACCACCATAGATGAGGGTGAATCATGGGACCTACATGCTCCAAGACTCCGCCAAGAGGTGGTGGTATGTCATCTCTTAGGCAGGACGCCACCAGAATATGGCTTTTGAGGAGTTTCAGTGCATCTTTTATGATTACATCTACCCAGATACCTTCAGGGATGACCGAGCATGGGAGTTCAGGAGCTTAGAGGAGGGTTCTCTTTTTTAGATGGAGTATTCCTCTTGTTTCACTGAGCTATTGAGTTTCACACCTATCCCAGCAGGTGATGAGTTGTTCCTGGCTAAGAAGATTGAGGATGGCCTCAAGCACGATATACGTTACTAGGTAAACATCATCTGGTGGACTTTGATATCCTCTATCATCAACCAGGTACTGATCACATACTGCAATCTGAGGGATTCTGGAGCAGTGAGCCAGGGCGGTTTGACATCCAGAGTTAGTGTTCCTCCTACACATAGTAAGAATCACTGCAGAGAGCTTTTTAGAGGAGATCAGAGTAGGTGAGATGCACCTTCAGGTATCCATGTGGTGTGCTACCAGTGAGGATAGAGTGGGCATACAAGGACACATTGACCTAGAGACTTGATGGAGTCCTGATCTTGTAGCAGGATGGGCCATCTTCAGCGTTTCTGTCAGTTTTTCCCTCCAGCAGCCGGAGACATGGGTTCTTTTATGACTTCGCATTCAAGAGTGTCACCACCAGTTTCCCACCAGTCTGGGAACTGGAGTTCTTCCAGCCATTCAGGCCGAGGTGGAGGTCATGGATGGGGTGGTCAGTCGCCAGTCTATCGGTGACAGTAGGGAGGATCAGCATAGGGCGGTCAGGCAGGGTCACAGGGTCGTTGAGCAGGCTAGACTTTTGTGATGGAGCAGATCCAGCAAGAGCAAAAACCCGAACCTTCCACCGTTTGAGGTACGATCTTAGTAGCCTCCGTATTATCTTCCTATCTTTTCGACACAGGTTCTTCCCATAGCTTTATATATGGTGATTTTGTGGAGATCCTTGGGATTTTTATCTTTTCTTCTTTCAACATTTTGACAATAGACACACCGTTGGGAACGAAGACGTCTAGCGTACGTTAGTGTAGAGAGTGCCCTCTTGAGGTTGTGGGGTGTCACTTCTTATGATACCTCTATGTTATATAGATGAAGAGCTATGATGACATTCGAGTAATGGACTGGTTAGTCCCCTTCCAGGCAGTCGTCGAATACTAATGCTGAAGGGTCTGTTTTATATCTCCAGAGGTTAGATCTTTTCTTCATCATGGAGATTGGGATTTCTAGGCGAGTAGGGCAGGACCCGACCATCATGGGCTAGGAGGAGTTAAATACTAGATTTCAATTCTATATCTGGATGACTAGGGGACTTCATAGTTAGACATTCCTCTAGTGGTGGATCGTTTCAGGGAAATCTTTCCAGATGACTTTTTAAGTGTTCCTCCGGAGCCTGAGGTAGACTTTTCTATTGAGCTCGTGCTAGGAGAGGCACCTATTTCCATTCCTTATTATAGGATGGATACACCTGAGTTGCAGGAGCTCGATAAGTAGTTAGAGGAGTTGCAGGAAAAGGGTTTCATCCGACCCAACACTTCTCCTTGGGGTTCGCCTGTCCAATTTGCGAAGAAGGCAGACGTCACCCTCAAACCTTGTGTGCATTATCGGAAGCTAAACCAGTTGACTGTCAAGAACCGATATCCCTTACTAAGGATCGATGATCTATTTGATTAGTTTTGTGGAGCCCGAGTGTTCTATGTAACGCCCCGACCCTAGTTACCCAGAGTCGGTGCATTATTACATAACATTGGCATGATCACAAGAAAGATCAAATCTCGAAAGACCGATTGGTTTAGTAGCCTTGGAAACACTAGATATATTCATAAGTTTTACATTACATCATAAAATGAAAAACTAATACAACAACATAATGTTTCCAACGTCCACACTATAAAACCATAATATCCCTACAAGTCAATCATAATTTACTTCTTCACTACCTGGGAAAAATAAAACATAAAAAAAAGGGTGAGCTCAAATGCCCAGTAAGGATAACAATATAGCGGAACATTCAAAATAAGCATAAACATTTAAGGCAATGAATTACTAAAACAAAATCCTTTTAAAAATTGAACTTCAACATAGTATGGCAGAAGTAAAATGAAATAATGCCATTTACTTGTTCACATGGATATTCTACTAATCGAATAATCACATGCAATATCAATAACCACTTTCATAATGTTGGAATGCATAATGCCAAACGTTAATTTCATTGTCTAGGCCTCATCCCAAGACCTAGGGGTTACTTCTAACCGGAACCCAACCCGGAGTGCCTCTAATAACCGGACACCAACCCGGAGTGCCTCTAATAACCGGACACCAACCCGGAGGGCATACTTTTACCAGTCCCTAACCTGGAGGGCTTACTTTAACCAGTCCCTAACCTGGAGGGCTTACTTTAACCAGTCCCCAACCTGGAGGGCTTACTTTTACCGGTCCCCAACCCGGAACATACTTGTTTAGCACATTCATCTGAAGAAAAGTTTGAAATATAACAAAAACATTCGGGTTAAAACTAGCATACGAAATTTCAATAGTTTCACCATAAACTATGAATGGTATAAAATAGCACATCCACAGTCAAACATATCACAAAACCTTCAATACAATATAGAAGTTTTGTATCATAATAAATCAACTTCAAATAATCTTAAAATCCATCAAAGGATGTTGACATAGATGAAATCAAAATTCTTTTTAAAGAAATATCTCCTTTTATTTTGAAATCATTTAAGATCCATATAAAATAAAACATTTTATTTGAAAATATTCCTATAAGCTTGTAAGGAAAGCTTTGAAGATTTTATAACGGTGTAAAATAACCGCACACGCCGTATAAGTTAAAAAAAACATTCTTACCTCAATTCTGTCGAAAAGGTTAAAAAGGACCTTGTTTTGAAAACGACGGAAAGATTCCTTTATAAACCTCTTATAAAAAGTCAAACAAGGGTATAAATGACTTTAACCCATATTCTTGTAAATAGTAAAAATGTTTTGAAATACATTTTGAAGAAACATGGATGTGGATGATAACGAGATCCCAGTAGATTATTACGTATAAACAACCTCGGATAAAGAAGAGATTGTGAAATAACCCTTACCTTGTACTTTTCCTTGGTTGGGGTAGGTTAACCTCCTGTATAATGGTGAAATAATTGTTATTAAATTATACAAGAATCATATATATTAATATGATATCATATACGATCTTTTAACATTGATTTGTTAATAATATCTTAGAATTATCGTCGTTTCGGGTGTTAACTTACTCATTTTCTTTATATGTTTTGTTACATAAGCCATGGTTGTTGTATCTTATTCATATCCAGAATGATATCTAGTCCTTAAACATAATTTTTAAATCATAAAATGATAATTATACTTGAATGGATACGATGGAGAATGAATCTCATCGCGTTCGTGGAGACGGTAGTCCGTACGTACGCACGAGCGACAATATCATTCTTTTGATATTAAAATAATATATAAATGGATGGTATATCATATATAAAGAATCATTAACATGTTATATTTATTATTTACATGAGTTACACATCATTATTATACCCATCCAAATAATATTATATTGAATAACAATTACACCACGACGTGGAGACGGTAAGCCGTACGTACGCACGTATGGTGACATGTTATTCAAAGGGTGGATAGAATACTGAATATGATTGTACCATATTTATAATAACATCACAGTATATGTGAGATACTGGAGTTATTATTTCAGAATGGTAAGAACAAAGGAAGAAGAAGTGGAAGAAGAAATGAACTTAGAAAAGGGTGGTGAAATCATTACCTCTTCTTCGGGTTCTTCCTTTTGATTTGATCAAAAGGGCTCCTTAGGTTGGCTTTCTGATCAAACTAAGGCCTCTAGGTTGTAGTGAGGGATGTTGGGAGAGTATTTGGGCAGAGTTTGGCCGAACCAAAAAGGCTTTGAAGGTGTTAAGAAATGAGAAGGAGGAGTGCCCTTTTATAAGAGGGGTGAGGGGCACCTTTGGAAAAGCTAGAAATATTAATTTATAATAAATTCATATTCGGTTTCTAAAGGCTCCAAAGTTGACTATTCAAAGGATGAGGTGGGGATAGGTCGAAAAAAACTCATCCAATAGAATTTAGACAGGTTTGGGTACTTATATTAACCTTATCTTTAAGTATTAACTCTAAGTTAATTAGTTTCACTTTTACAATGTCTCTTTGTATTTTTATATAATATGGTTAATAAACTTACTATATACATCCAAGAGACCCCCAAGTGGTCCATTAATGAGGAACCTATAATAATATAACTCTTTTGGCCGAACCTTAGATTTTTAGGAATTTAATATCAATTAATAATATAATATTTTTTTTAAGAACTCTTTTATGTCAATTTTGACACTATTCAATAGTTGATTTTTGTGAAACTCCTAACAGATTGATTACTTCGAACAAAGTAAATTAAATCAATCCTAATATATCATATTATCATAGAAAATTAGTTTAATTCATTAAATGTTTCATATTATAATTATTTGGGTATTTATAAGATCAATTATTTTAATTTTTCACTATTTTAGTAATTACTGCATCATCATTGTGTCATAAATAAAATAAATTATTTAATGTCTAAAAATTATAAATAAATATAATTATGTAGGAAATCTTTTTATCTTTCTAATGAATATTTATAATCGAAAATCCAACAAGTATAACCCTATGTAAAAATTGTTCTTCTAAAAGATGTAAGCTTTTGCCATTTTTATTTTTATTTTAACTTTATTAATATAATGTGTCATTATCACTTACAAGTGGATCCATGGGGTCCCAAAATAGACCCAAAGATGCCCATGGTCGACCATGTATCAACCAATAGGGTTAAGACACGTTTTAGGGTAATTTAGTATTATTATAATATTATTTTTTTAACCCTTATTTACCGGATTTACCCTTTAACCATGGTAAATAAAATATTTACCACAGTAACTTTTCAAAATGTCTAAAAATAAAAGTTACCTATTTACACAATTTGAACATCCTGATTCCAAATATGGAATCCATTTTCCTAAATTCAAAACACAGAAGTGGCAGAAATTAATTTAAAATTAATTCCCGCTGTCAAAACAAAAAGCGTGTTTTTAAGAGATAATAACTATCAAAAGATTGACACTTGTTTATGTTCGGTTTAATTGTAAAATTATGTCCAATGACCAACATTATATTAAATAGTAAAAATATATTCTAAATATACTTTAAAACCACTCAAATTCATAATTTATCACTATTAATTATTTTGATTAAAAAAGTTGTTTTTAATTAAAATTTAGTAATTTTCACTATTCATCAAAATATGAAAGTTATCCGAAAAGTACCAAAATTTCACCTTAGGCTAAATTCGATATTCCGAATCCCAAAATAAAGTCCATTTTGAAATATAAAATATATATATTTTCAAAAAGTAGGTATTACTATTTATAACGGCTAGTTTGATTGGTTATGGTGTGTTAGAACTCGGTGTTGC
Source organism: Viscum album (assembly GCA_963277665.1). Classification (NCBI taxonomy): domain Eukaryota; kingdom Viridiplantae; phylum Streptophyta; class Magnoliopsida; order Santalales; family Viscaceae; genus Viscum; species Viscum album. The sequence goes on from OY728132.1 coordinate 1,891,668,417, forward strand.
GTACAACACACGCTATCACATTATTCAAAGGGAAACGTACCGTGGAAGCTTGGGGTGTTTCATTTTAAATTTTTAATGTCCCCGTTTAGTCAAAAAGTTTAAAATATTGTATTTAAAAAGGTTTCACTATTAGAAGTTGATAAAAGTGAAATACTGAAAATGAATCTGTTCTTGCATTATGACTAAGAAACTCATAATAGGGATTCTAAAATTATAAGGATTATATAAACATTAAAATTTATCTAATACTATTCATAACCTCTTTTGAATGGCTTGTTTGGTAAGTCATGGTGTGCTTGAACTTGGTGTTGCATGTAGTGAAAGTTATTGAATTATTTTGAAGAACTAACACACTATGAAATCTTGGGGTGTTACATTCTCCCCTCCTTCAATAAATTGCGTCCTCGCAATTTGAAATTGTTCTTCGAAAATAAAAGGTGGAAAATAGATAATATATTTGTGGGAAACCCCACATCGGAAATTGGGTTACTAAAATTTAGTCTTAATACGAGGAAAAGAGAAATTAAAGGGTCACCACCAAATTATGATCTCGATTAGGAGAACATTGGTGGCATTTAGAGACTTATAATTGGAGGAAAAACGTATATATTTATAGGTAGTGATTGAGGTCATCAATCACAAACAATTGTATAATTTAGGTCCTTAAATTCATCAATCTATGATGATTTGAAATACCATCGGTTCAACAAAACATAGGGTATTAGGATAACACATTTTTGACGTTTCAAAATATCTTAGTTGAAATCCCACATCGAAAAATGAATTAATGAGGCCTCTATTTAAAATAAAGAGTCGAAAGTATGAAGATTACCGAAAATAACACATACTAGGGTTCCATGTAGTAAAATATGGATATGGAAGAAAAATCTAACCATCAATTATCTAATGGAGAGTGGTAGAGAACATGGCTATAAAAAGTCCAACAATCCCAAAGCCAAAAATTAGTGATGATTTAAGGTACCATCTAGGAAAACATTTTTGTTCAAAGTTTCTTTTCTTAATATTGAGGAATTTATTTATGAGATTGGCTAAGATCATAAGGAGATATACTTACTTTATAATTAGAGTTTTATCCATTAATAAATTTCTACCACAAACTCATCTTTCACTCTAAAAGATAATAGAATGTAAAAAAAATTCTCTTTACACTATTCGTATAGGGTTCTAAAATAAACGAATTTATAATTCATCTACATGATCTTTTAATAAAAACTACATTATTTAATCCAGGACATCTCATGGTCCAGTGGTAGGTGATACACCCTTGTCGCCCTTCGGTTGCGGGTTCAAGTCTCGCAGCCTTGCCGGACGCGACGGGTTGCCGCCCGACCTCCGGGTTGTCCTTTTATGGCAATCCAAAATAATCCAAACTAGAACTATCCAAAATACTTCTGTACAAACTCACAGTCTAACATTTATAAGGAAGGTAAACATAATATATATCCTTTTTACCTCGTAATATCATATGAATACCTTCATCATGTATTACCATATTCCTTATTGATTACATTCATGCTCCCTTATTCCATATAGAATGCTGGATATACTTCATTAATCCATAAATGTTTTAAACCCCAAAAATGATGGAATATACAAATCATTAATCAGCTTCAAGGTAGTCAATAATATCCAATATAATTTATCCAAATCAATCATGTATTATTCTAAAATCACCACCTCGGTATCTGAACCATATTATGGTTTATCTTTCTCTCAACCATATATTTTCCAAAAATTTAACCTGCTATTGAGTCACTTTTCTTTTTTCAACACAATCTCAAGTCCTTAATGAAATAGTACTGCAGTACAATCCTTATATACTCCATAATTATTATAACAAGTACATTGTTGATACAACACTCAATTGACATAATCAACATAAGAACTCTAATCATTCCTCTTCATCTGTGGTAGTATCATAACTTGATTATTATCCAATAGCATCATTTGCGTCATAGTCTGATGACTGGGACATAGGTTCGCGTAGTGTCCAAACTCCTTGCAAATGAAGCATTGTACATTTGAAACCATTTTCTTACCCTTGCAGTCACGTACTTTGTGCCCTTTTCCTCCACACTTATAACAAACTCACATTCCTTTCAGGCAAGTTCCAGGGTGTTTCTTTCCACAGTTACCACATATGGGAAAATTCTTCTTTTCCCTCTTCCCTTTATCCATCTTTCTCTCTTCTATACATTTCTTCTCTTGCTTCCCTTCAAAGCCATAAGACTCAGTAATCTCTTTACTTATCTTATCAATACATGATATTATTTCTTCATATGATGATAATACATGGGAGACTATTTCTCTTATAAATTCTATCTTAAGACCATGAAAGATATGATCCTTCCTTCTCTTTGGATCATGTGCATTTCTGGAGTTCTCATTCCTTCTACTGGGCGCCATTTCTAAACAATGGCATAAACTAGATCAGTTTATGAATCAAAATACATAATCCCATACTTATAAAACACTTAACATAAATTGAACTATTTATGGATATAATCCATAATCATAAGAATGTTTTCTTTGAGAAAGTATATACTCATAATCCCTTCAAAATGATTTGTAAAGAAAATGAGAGTTATCCTAAGCATATCCCCCGGGAGTGTCGTAACCAAGAGTGCAGCAAGGCCCGTTGTCGTGCACCAGTTCCCGTTCGAGTCTAGCTCAAAGCGGTGTTTTCGGGTTTTACCCCTAGGTACATCTGTGCCAGAGCCGCCTCTACCTGCTCGTATCCAGACAGGGATGTATTGCTCAGAAAACTCACAAAGTCTCTACAATACCAAAATTCTAGGAAGTTCTTCTATACTAATCCTCAAAATTCATCTTAGGTCTATGTGCTCTAATCAGAGTTTATCTAAATCTAGCTTCCAAGGTTTGTACTAAACTTCCTCTGATACCAACTGTAACGCCCCGACCCTAGTTACCCAGAGTCGGTGCATTATTACATAACATTGGCATGATCACAAGAAAGATCAAATCTCGAAAGACCGATTGGTTTAGTAGCCTTGGAAACACTAGATATCTTCATAAGTTTTACATTACATCATAAAATGAAAAACTAATACAACAACATAATGTTTCCAACGTCCACACTATAAAACCATAATATCCCTGCAAGTCAATCATAATTTACTTCTTCACTACCTGGGAAAAATAAAACATAAAAAAAAGGGTGAGCTCAAATGCCCAGTAAGGATAACAATATAGCGGAACATTCAAAATAAGCATAAACATTTAAGGCAATGAATTACTAAAACAAAAGCCTTTTAAAAATTGAACTTCAACATAGTATGGCAGAAGTAAAATGAAATAATGCCATTTACTTGTTCACATGGATATTCTACTAATCGAATAATCACATGCAATATCAATAACCACTTTCATAATGTTGGAATGCATAATGCCAAACGTTAATTTCATTGTCTAGGCCTCATCCCAAGACCTAGGGGTTACTTCTAACCGGAACCCAACCCGGAGTGCCTCTAATAACCGGACACCAACCCGGAGTGCCTCTAATAACCGGACACCAACCCGGAGGGCATACTTTTACCAGTCCCTAACCTGGAGGGCTTACTTTAACCAGTCCCTAACTTGGAGGGCTTACTTTAACCAGTCCCCAACCTGGAGGGCTTACTTTTACCGGTCCCCAACCCGGAACATACTTGTTTAGCACATTCATCTGAAGAAAAGTTTGAAATATAACAAAAACATTCAGGTTAAAACTAGCATACGAAATTTCAATAGTTTCACCATAAACTATGAATGGTATAAAATAGCACATCCACAGTCAAACATATCACAAAACCTTCAATACAATATAGAAGTTTTGTATCATAATAAATCAACTTCAAATAATCTTAAAATCCATCAAAGGATGTTGACATAGATGAAATCAAAATTCTTTTTAAAGAAATATCTCCTTTTATTTTGAAATCATTTAAGATCCATATAAAATAAAACATTTTCTTTGAAAATATTCCTATAAGCTTGTAAGGAAAGCTTTGAAGATTTTATAACGGCGTAAAATAACCGCACCCGCCGTATAAGTTAAAAAAAACATTCTTACCTCAATTCTGTCGAAAAGGTTAGAAAGGACCTTGTTTTGAAAACGACGGAAAGATTCCTTTATAAACCTCTTATAAAAAGTCAAACAAGGGTATAAATGACTTTAACCCATATTCTTGTAAATAGTAAAAATGTTTTGAAATACATTTTGAAGAAACATGGATGTGGATGATAACGAGATCCCAGTAGATTATTACGTATAAACAACCTCGGATAAAGAAGAGATTGTGAAATAACCCTTACCTTGTACTTTTCCTTGGTTGGGGTAGGTTAACCTCCTGTATAATGGTGAAATAATTGTTATTAAATTATACAAGAATCATATATATTAATATGATATCATATATGATCTTTTAACATTGATTTGTTAATAATATCTTAGAATTATCGTCGTTTCGGGTGTTAACTTACTCATTTTCTTTATATGTTTTGTTACATAAGCCATGGTTGTTGTATCTTATTCATATCCAGAATGATATCTAGTCCTTAAACATAATTTTTAAATCATAAAATGATAATTATACTTGAATGGATACGATGGAGAATGAATCTCATCGCGTTCGTGGAGACGGTAGTCCGTACGTACGCACGAGCGACAATATCATTCTTTTGATATTAAAATAATATATAAATGGATGGTATATCATATATAAAGAATCATTAACATGTTATATTTATTATTTACATGAGTTACACATCATTATTATACTCATCCAAATAATATTATATTGAATAACAATTACACCACGACGTGGAGACGGTAAGCCGTACGTACGCACGTATGGTGACATGTTATTCAAAGGGTGGATAGAATACTGAATATGATTGTACCATATTTATAATAACATAACAGTATATGTGAGATACTGGAGTTATTATTTCAGAATGGTAAGAACAAAGGAAGAAGAAGTGGAAGAAGAAATGAACTTAGAAAAGGGTGGTGAAATCATTACCTCTTCTTCGGGTTCTTCCTTTTGATTTGATCAAAAGGGCTCCTTAAGTTGGCTTTCTGATCAAACTAAGGCCTCTAGGTTGTAGTGAGGGATGTTGGGAGAGTATTTGGGCAGAGTTTGGCCGAACCAAAAAGGCATTGAAGGTGTGAAGAAATGAGAAGGAGGAGTGCCCTTTTATAAGAGGGGTGAGGGGCACCTTTGGAAAAGCTAGAAATATTAATTTATAATAAATTCATATTCGGTTTCTAAAGGCTCCAAAGTTGACTATTAAAAGGATGAGGTGTGGATAGGTCGAAAACAACTCATCCAATAGAATTTAGACAGGTTTGGGTACTTATATTAACCTTATCTTTAAGTATTAACTCTAAGTTAATTAGTTTCACTTTTACAATGTCTCTTTGTATTTTTATATAATATGGTTAATAAACTTACTATATACATCCAAGAGACCCCCAAGTGGTCCATTAATGAGGAACCTATAATAATATAACTCTTTTGGCCGAACCTTAGATTTTTAGGAATTTAATATCAATTAATAATATAATATTTTTTTTAAGAACTCTTTTATGTCAATTTTGACACTATTCAATAGTTGATTTTTGTGAAACTCCTAACAGATTGATTACTTAGAACAAAGTAAATTAAATCAATACTAATATATCATATTATCATAGAAAATTAGTTTAATTCATTAAATGTTTCATATTATAATTATTTGGGTATTTATAAGATCAATTATTTTAATTTTTCACTATTTTAGTAATTACTGCATCATCATTGTGTCATAAATAAAATAAATTATTTAATGTCTAAAAATTATAAATAAAATATAATTATGTAGGAAATCTTTATATATTTCTAATGAATATTTATAATCGAAAATCCAACATGTATAACCCTATGTAAAAATTGTTCTTCTAAAAGATGTAAGCTTATGCCATTTTTATTTTTATTTTAACTTTATTAATATAATGTGTCATTATCACTTACAAGTGGATCCATGGGGTCCCAAAATAGACCCAAAGATGCCCATGGTCGACCATGTATCAACCAATAGGGTTAAGACACGTTTTAGGGTAATTTAGTATTATTATAATATTATTTTTTTAACCCTTATTTACCGGATTTACCCTTTAACCATGGTAAATAAAATATTTACCACAGTAACTTTTCAAAATGTCTAAAAATAAAAGTTACCTATTTACACAATTTGAACATCCTGATTCCAAATATGGAATCCATTTTCCTAAATTCAAAACACAGAAGTGGCAGAAATTAATTTAAAATTAATTCCCGCTGTCAAAACAAAAAGCGTGTTTTTAAGAGATAATAACTATCAAAAGATTGACACTTGTTTATGTTCGGTTTAATTGTAAAATTATGTCCAATGACCAACATTATATTAAATAGTAAAAATATATTCTAAATATACTTTAAAACCACTCAAATTCATAATTTATCACTATTAATTATTTTGATTAAAAAAGTTGTTTTTAATTAAAATTTAGTAATTTTCACTATTCATCAAAATATGAAAGTTATCCGAAAAGTACCAAAATTTCACCTTAGGCTAAATTCGATATTCCGAATCCAAAAATGAAGTCCATTTTGAAATATAAAATATATATATTTTCAAAAAGTAGGTATTACTATTTATAACGGCTAGTTTGATTGGTTATGGTGTGTTAGAACTCGGTGTTGCGTACAACACACGCTATCACATTATTCAAAGGGAAACGTACCGTGGAAGCTTGGGGTGTTTCATTTTAAATTTTTGATGTCCCCGTTTAGTCAAAAAGTTTAAAATATTGTATTTAAAAAGGTTTCACTATTAGAAGTTGATAAAAGTGAAATACTGAAAATGAATCTGTTCTTGCATTATGACTAAGAAACTCATAATAGGGATTCTAAAATTATAAGGATTATATAAACATTAAAATTTATCTAATACTATTCATAACCTCTTTTGAATGGCTTGTTTGGTAAGTCATGGTGTGCTTGAACTTGGTGTTGCATGTAGTGAAAGTTATTGAATTATTTTGAAGAACTAACACACTATGAAATCTTGGGGTGTTACATTCTAGAAGACCTTTTTCAGATCTGATTATCATCAGTTGTGCTTTAGACCATCTGATATACCTTGTACAGCCTTCAGGAGCAGATTTGGTCTATATGACTATACATTTAATCCGTTTTTTCACACGAACACGCCTGCATTTTTCTTGGAACTGATGAACCAAGTGTTACATCCATACATGGATTCATTCATGGTGGTTTTTTTGGATGGCATCTTGGTGTACTCTCACACTCGACACGACCTTGCTACCAATCTTGAGATCATACTGAGTACACTGAGAGAGCATCAATTATATGCTAAACTCTCAAAATTCCACTTTTGGATGGATCATATTCACATTTTGGGTCATGTTATCTCAAAGAAAGGATTATCAATAGACCTAGAGAAGGAGAGAGAGGTAGTTTCCTGGTATTATCCGAAGAACGTTTTTGAGGTGCAGAGTTTTCTTGGGCAGGATGGTTACTACATATGCTTCATACATGACATTTCACACTTGGTAGCACCGCTGACAGGTCTGACTAAGAAGGGTGCGAAGTTATTATGGTTATATTCTTGTGAGTAAAACTTTCAGAAGATGAAATGGAGGTTACCTTCAGCACCAATACTAGTCTTGCTCGATCCTGGAAAGAGCTACATTTTCTACTACGATGCTTCAGGTATCGGGCTGGGAGCTGTGCTGATGCAGGGAGATGGAGTCGTTGCGTATGGGTCTCAGTAGTTGAGGCCACATGAGAGGAATTACCTGACACACATTCTGGTGTTGGGAGAAGTATTTCATTCCTTATGCTGTTGGAGACATTATCTTTTGGGTGAGAATTTTGTGGTTTTCGCCGATCACAAGAGTCTCAAGAACATATTCACTCAGCGTGATCTAAATCTGAGGCAGCGCATGTGGGATGACTATCTTCAGTCTTTTGAATTTGAGCTTGCCTATACACCTGGGAAAGGCAATGCAGTGGATGATGCATTGAGCAAGAGAACTCAAATACAGGCAGTTCAGGAGGCTAGTAGTGAGTGGAAGCTTATGGCTATGTTCTATCAGATACATTTGGTGGTGCACGACAGGTAGGGGATGAATTTTCTATCTTTTTTAGTTGTTACCTCTACTCTTCTTGATCGGTTAAGGATGAGGTAGCTATCAGACTGAGGATGGCTAGAACTGTGGTAGAGTATTTCAGGAGAGGAACCTCTTCCTGGATGGACAGTAGGTGAGGATGTGATCTTGCATTTCCAAGGACGCGTATGAGTGTCAGCACACATATGCGAGGAGCTGTTGCGGGATTTTCATTCCTTAGTTTTGGAAGTTCATCCTGGCATCACCAAGATTTATCGTGACATACAATGCCAATATTTGTGTCCAGGTATGAAGAGGGATGTTGCTGGTTACTTCATGAGGTTTTTCACTTGTTTGAAGGTGAAGGCGGAACATCAGGGACCATTAGGTCTTTTACTGTAGCTACCCATTCCGAAGTGGAAGTGTAACGATGTCGCGATGGACTTTGTGACCGTTTTGACATGGTCACATCATGGGAATGATGTTGTTTGGGTTATCATCGATAGGATTACGATGGTTGCTCACTTCTTGCCGATCAAAGAGACCTTTAATGTTGATGAGTTGGGATGGTTGTACATATGAGAGGTTGTATGTCTATATGGAGTTCCACACTCCATTGTTTAAGACATGTATGCACGTTTTACTTCTCAGGTCTGGAAGGGGCTTCAGAAGGATTTGGGTACACAGGTACATTTGAGTACAACATACCATCCCCAGACAGATGGCCATTCTGAGCATATGATTCTGGTGGTTGGGCATATGCTCCAAGTTTGCATCATGGACTTTGGAGTTTCTTGGGAGAAGAATATCCCTATTGTGGAGTTTTCCTATAATAATAGTTTTTAATAAACTATTCAGATGGCACCTTATGAGGCTTTGTATGGTTGGCCATGTCGATCACCCTTATTTTGGCTGAAGGCTAGAGACGCAGCCTTGTTGGGACCTCATCTTGTTTAGGAGATCTTAGAGCAGATAGAGTTGATTTGAAAGAGGATGGCTATGGCACAGTCTCGAAAGAAGTATTATTCTGATCAGCGGAGACAACCTCTCGATTTCAAGGTCGGGGATCTTGTTCTCATACATGTCACACCGAGGTTGGGACATAAAAGAATTCCGAGATTGGGTAACCTTTCACCAAGGTACGCCGGGCTGTTTGAGGTGTTGGAGAGATTTGGGCTGGTTGCCTAACGGTTGTATTTATCTCAGAGGTACTAGGCTATGCATGACGTCTTCCATGTTTCTCCCCTCAGATATTACTTTTCCGACCCGTCTCATGTCTTTCAACTTGAGGAAGTTGAGTTCGAAGTGGATGTATTGTTTGAATAGCATCCTATCTGGATTGTTGATAACAGTTCGAAGGTTATCTGTGGTTGGTCTATTCCTCTGGTACGAGTGCTATGGTAGCACAGGCGAGTACAAGATGAGACTCGGGAGAGGGAGGATGATTTACGATCGCAGTGGCTAGAGAATATGGGGGTTTCTTCATCTACGCCACACTAGGGATATTCGGGGACGAATTTCATTAAGGAAGAAGTTTTTAAGAACCTGGACCTTCATTTCTTGTGTGTTTTTCCTTTTTCTAGAGTTTTTGAGAAAAGAGGAGTGTTTGGAAATTTTTGAATTACACACTGTGTACTTTATAAGTACACGTTGTGTACTTCATTGCTGCGTGAGGCCATGTGCAGGACATATAAGGTCAACACACACGATCATGTGGCATGACGTGGAGGCCACCTAAAGTGGAGTACATTAACAGTAATTACAAGCCGTGTACTCCAAAAGTACACGCCGTGTATTTTGTTTTTTTTATTAAACGCACTGGGGTCACGTCAGACGGACAGAACACCCTCATTTTAGCTTCGGTTTGTCCGAGAGAGAGGGTAAGACTGCGGATCTTCTTCGAGCCCCTAAGCCTCTTTCTATCTCTGAAGCGACCGACATCGATTGCATTGGAACCACAGTGGTAAGCTCTCCCTTCTTATAGATCATTGTTTTTCCAATTCCTCTTCTTTTTCATGTTATCATGGGTTGAACGTTTTATGGGTTTTCGTAGATCTAAAATGTTCCAAGGAGATTCATGCATGGAGGTTCAAGTATATCGATCTTTTAACTTCAAGGTAGGTGGTTTGTGCATTTCCGTTGAACGTCATTGAATATTATGTGAAAATTCCACCAAAAACAATGAATAGGGTATTATGTGTTTACTATTATACCCCCATTTTATACCTTCCATGCTTGTATGCCTGTGTAGAGGTAAATTGGACATGTTTTGGGTTGATTATTATACCTTGGTTTCTTTGTTCATGCTTCGTTATGTTTACGACTGTTTGGTCCTGTTTAGCCTATTTTCCCATTTACCTATTTTCCATGCCTTATGATCGTAGGGTGGAGTGTTTTTTTATAACATGTTTGATATGTTGTAGATCTGTTATCCAAGTAGTTCCACAGGGTTACATTAGCCATATAGGATTATTATGCATTGACCTACCCAGGGCCTTGAGAACCTAGTGCAATAGAAAAAAAGATGATAGACCGAGTGAGATTCCTTATAGAGTCTTTGGACAGCAGTAGACTATAAGGGGACATACCAAGTGAGCTTCCTCATAGTGTCTTTGAGATTTAGGCTATAAGTGGATTGACCGAGTGAGTATCCTTAGAGAGCCAAGGATTACTTTGGGCTATAATGGGATAGATAACAAGAGCTTCCTCAGAGAGTCCTTGACTATTTTAGACAATACGGTGATAGACCGTGTGAGCTTCCCTAGAGAGTCTCTGTTTTTTTTTGTTTGAATCACCTGATTTTCAAAGGATATAAGAGGGATTGGCTGTGTGATCTTCCTCAGAGAGTCTATGAATGACTTGGGCTATAAGGGGAATTGACCGAGCATGCTTCCTTATAGATTCCTTGACCTTGAGGCTACAAGGGGAATTGATTGTGCGAGCTTCCTCAGAGAGTTCCTGACTACCCTATACAATAAGTGGAATTGACTGTGTGTGATTCCTCAGAGAGACTTTATAATTCTGTATGACTAAACCAAAGGGGTTAGGCTGATTGCAATACCTAGAGGGTTGTTGGTTATAACTAGGTAGGACTAGAGGGTTACCTGTTGTTCTTTGCTTCTTGTTAGCTATTGCTTGACCTTTGAACTGTGGATTGTTTATTGTTCAGCATATTACTGTTTATAGTTTTCGGTACATTTAACTGCATTATTTTCACTAACTATTAGGCAGAGATCTTTGGGTTGTTGCCTACTGCGATTTTGTCTCTCATCCTATTTGGGTCATGCTTTTGGGCCCAAACAGACTATATTTTTGCAGGTATAGACAAGGGTAAGAATCCTTCAACTTCAGGTACTTGACTTGCTGTGGATATGGAGAGCATGAGACCAAGATTAGGCTTGTGATTACGAGGATCTATTATCTTTATCTGTACGTGTTTTTAGTATTGTTTGTATTTCTAGCATTGTGACTTGTTTGGATACATTCCTAGACATATGTGTCATTTATCATTTATATATGTGCTTCTTCTATTTATCATATTTAGTCTTCTGTTGTTCACTTGTGTATGGATTGTTTACTACTTCCGCTATTTTTTATTTTTTTTCTCTTCTACAGTGTACTCTACCAATTAGGGCATAATTTCCCCACTATCACACCAAAGGACCTCGCTACTAGTTGGTAACCTCTGATGTTCTGGGAAATGTGCTTGAAGCCATTTGACCAACCGAGTACGAGGCTCCTCTGGGTGGCTTTCGGAACTAAGGCATTAGAAAAATGACCATTATTAACATTAATGGTACATAATTCTTATAACATGGTTATAAGTAATATAAAAGGAATAATAAACTAGAAAAGGTTTATTAATCAATTATAAGTTAACATTAGTTTATTATTGATGAGATTAAAGAATGAACATGTCATGTTGGACATCAGGTAAGGGACTTCGTCTCAATCTCCTTTCATTGAGGCATATTTTGTTTTATACACTACATTCTTTAAAATGGTATGTAAACACATTTGTTTTTTCATTTAATTCAAATGGAATTTTTTTCTATGAGGTGTTATACTAAATGTCAAAAAAGAATGTTTCTTTTAACGTATGTGGTGACAACAACATTTTCCGCCGCAGTGAGTATTATTTGATATAAGGATTCCTAAACCACATGTAATGTTTTTAAAAAGAAATTAAATACCATATACACTTTTAGGTATTTTTTTATTGAAAATGGTTTTTGTAGTGGATTTTTTTATGTCAATATATTTATGTGATTTGGGAATTTTATCTTTCATTTATGTTTGATTTATGTGTTATTGATAGGTTATGGGTCTTGGGCATTGTTTATATATATCGGTGGTTCCGTGATAAGCCTAGGGTGGGTGAGCCTGATATAGATCTACAATGATTTGGGGAACGTGAAGGAGGTAAACAATAAATGTTTCTCTTAAGAGATTTGAGGAATATACTGTGATGGGTATTCCAATGTAACTCTATATTTAGATATGATAGATACACAGTATGTTTGATATTGATTCCACAAGTTACCTTTATGATTTATGATTTCTATTTTTTATTCATAAATCTGATGATTTCATGAGGTATGAGCATATTCTTATTATGTATTGATGGAATAATGATTTCCTTATTTATTTTATAACCCTTACTATGGTTTTTTATACTCATCCCAAGTTTTTAAATATTTTTCACCAGACATAAAGATGAATAGTGTCAAGGATGGGATTAAGGAAATGTCATGCTGTCTATCACATGGAACTAGAAATGATTCTTTTTTTCAATATTTTTTATTTTATGAACAAATAAAAACTGAGTATAAGTGTCTACTTTGTAATATGTGATATGTAATGTAATAGTTATGGCCTAATTCCAAAAACTCTAAACTTGAAAAAATCCTCAATGTGAATTATCCATTTAATTCATGATTCTGTATTTTTTCAAGGATGGGTTCTTATAGTTGGTATTAAAGGTCGGTTTATACATCTTTAGAAGTTAGGATATTGTTAAATTAATATCCATAATTAATTTTTTAATTTATGGTATGATTGAAATGATATAGAATTTACATATTTCCATGTTGCTTCTACTAAAAAGAATTTTGTGTTCAGAATGGTTTTCTTGCAGATGAAACAGTGAAGCTATGATGGGATTCCATCAAGAGGAACACAGACTTCCAAATCAGCAACATCAGATGTCTAGAATTAGAAATGAACAATTTTTTATAGTGATTAAACTATTGACTTAGGCTATATATGGTGGTGGTATTCATTCATGAGATCAGCCAGATAAACCATATAAGAATATGTCAATAGTGGACCATTTCATGAGGCAACATCCCCCAAAATTTAAAGGATAATCTAACCATGTGCAAGAATAATGGTGGATTAAATCACTGGAAATGATTTTTTAGGTCATGGGATATTTATAACATCAAAATATTATTGTTTTTGTTTAATGTTTTGAAGGCGACACTGATCAATGGTGGTCGATGGTGAAAAATATCAAGGTTTGTGAGGATATTGATTCTCTTGAATGGGAAGAATGAAAAGTTATGTTACTTGATAAATATTTTCCTAATGTTTTTCATCTTATGAAGGAATAAAAGTTACTGGAATTGTGGTTGTAGGATGACTCAGGGGCTACTTATGAAGCATAATTTACTCGACTTGGAAGGTATGATCAAAATTTCGTACGAGATATTTATAGTCAAATTAATCATTTATTATCAGGATTAAATCCAAAGTATTGAATGTCTTGAGCGTCTCATGAGTTCCAATGTTACTAATAACATGTTTGATTTGCAGAGAAGGTGGAAATGGTGTTTGTAGATGATCTTGTGTTCTTTGACAAACTGAAGAATAAGAGGTAAAGGTGGCAGACGAAAGGGAAAGAACTCTTCAAAAAAGTCTGATGGTAAGAATCATAAGGGTACTATTTGTAGAAATTGTGTTAAAAAGCATGTTGGGAATGGATTTTGAATTCTGGTATAATCTATAGATGTGGAAAAATGGGACATAAGGATCATAATTGAACTGAAATATTTCAGGGTAATGGTGAGACAAAATCTGATATACAATCATTAAAATGTTTTAAGTGTAATGAAATGGGTCATTATGCAAATGAGTGTCCAACGAAGTAATAAACTAAGAGAAAGAAGCCAATATTTTAGAAGAAATGGATAGATAAATCATTTGAAACAACTTCATTAGATGTGGGTCCATCAAATGAATTTGTATTAGGTACACTATTTTTTTTGTTCAGATAATGCCAATGTATTGTTTGATTCTGGGTCTATACATTCGTTAATTTCTGAGAAGTTTTCTAACAAATTTTTAATTGAATCTTAAGATATGAATCCTGTACTTATGGTAAAAACATAGGGGGAATGTTAGGATAAAATGAAATTATAATAACATTCCTATCCTTTTGTGCATAAAAAATCTACCTACAAACCCTATTGATTTGCCTCTAGAAGAGTTTGATGTTATTTTGGGTATGGATTCACTCTATGTTTTTCATGCTAAGATTGGCTGCAGAGAAAAACATGTTTATTTTTAGAAATAATTTCAGTTTCACTACATGAATGAACCCATTATTTTTATAACATATTAGGAAGTAGAGAAACAATTAAAAGATGGAAATTAATGTTACCTTGCACATATTTCTGAAAAAAAGGAACTGTTCATATTAATGATGTTACAGTGGTAAATGAGTACCCTGGGGCGTTTCTTGATGAGTTTCCTAGTATAATACATGATTTTAAAGTTGAATTTATTGTTGACATAGTTCTTGATGCCAAACTAATTTCAAAACCCCCTTATCTAATGTCTTAAATTGAACTTTTAGAGTTAAAGATGCAATTGCATGAGTTATTAGATAAAGGATTCATTCAACCTAACTCATCACCATGGGGAGATCATATTTTTTTGTTAAAAGGAAAGATGGTTCAATGAGACATTTCATTGATTATTTAGCATTTAATAATATCATTTCCATGAACAAGTATCCTTTGCCTCATATCAATGATTTGTTTTATCAGCTTCAGGGAGCTTAGTATTTTTCAAATATAAACTTGAGGTCAGGGTACCATTAGTTGAATGTAAAATAAGAAAACACTACAAAGACCACATTTACTTCTAGATATGGCCATTTAGAAATTTTTGTTATTCCTATTAGGTTAACCAATGAACCTACTGTATTCAGGGATCTTATGAATTGTTTTTTCCGTGAGTTATTGGATAAATTTGTGGTTGTGTTCATTGATGATATTTTGGTTTATTCTAAATGTATAGAGAATCATGAATATAATTTAAGGGATGTGTTGAAAACATTAAAAGAAATAAAAATATATGGTAAATTCTGAAAGCGTGAGTTTTGGTTACAACATATTTCATTCTATTGTCACATTGTTTCAAAAAATGGCATAACTATTGATCCTGCTAAAACAAAAGATGTTGAAGAATGGACAAGACCCACAAATATTACATACATCCATAGTTTTCTGGGTTTATCAGGTTATTACAGGAGATTTGTCGAATATTCTGCATGCTTATCTGGCCCATTGACTAACTTAAGTCAAAAATGTGTTAAATTCATATGGGAAAAAGAATGTGATGATTGTTTTTATAATTTGAAATGAATACTGATGAATGTTCTAGTTTTGGAAATACCTTCCAAAAATGGGGAGTTTGTTTTATTTAGTGATGCTTCATTTAATGGAATGGTTGTGTCCTAATGAAGAATGATCAGTTAATTGATTATTCTTCACTTCATTTGAAAGATCATGAGTTAAATCACCCTTCACGTGATTTAGAATTAGCTACTGTTGTTTTTGTTTTAAACATTTAGAGGCATCATTTTTGGGAGTAAATTGTGAAATATATGCTCACCAAAAATGATTGATATATATATTCACATAGAAAGAATTGAACATGAGACAGAGGATATGTCTAAAATTAATCAAGTAATATGATTGCACAATTCATTACCATCCTTAAAAGGAAAATAAAGTGAATGATGCTTTGAGTAATAAAAGTAATGCTACATTAACCGTGTTATATTTGGAACAAGATAATTTGATTAAAGACTTTATGAACATTGGCAGAAAATTTGTTGGTGTAAAAAACTCTTCTATTTTTTTTCAGGTTTCAGTGAAATCATCTCTAGCGGAAAGAATTAATCAAGCACAGAAGGAAGACAGTACTTTATAGAAAACGGTAGAGTTGGTTCAGAAGGTTATGTTTCTGAAATTTAAAATAGATAATGATTTTGTTTTCAGGTTTGGGAAATGATTAGGTGGGTTTTGTGATTCAAAGTTGAAGAAAGAGTTATTATGTGAAGCTTATAGTTCTCCATTTTTAGTTCATCCCAGTTTTACTAAAATGTACAGAGATCTTCGTGGGTATTACTGGTGGGATAGAATGAAAAGAGATATTGATTATTTTACTATGAAATGTTGGACTTGTCAGTAGGTTAAAGAAGAGCGGTTGTTACCCAATGGGATGCTTCAGCCTTTACCTAAGCCATAGAGGAAATGAGAAAATATATCCATAGTCTTTGTTGTAGGATTACCAAAAACATCTCGAGTAAACAATGCAATTTGGGTTATTGTTGATAGATTGACTAAATATACTCATTTTCTTTCAATTTGAGATACTTTTTCTATATTTGAACATTCTCGGTTGTGTGTTAAACAGATTGTCAGGTTTCAGGGAGTACCCCTATCCATTGTATCAGATTGTGATCCCAATTTTACTTATATCTTTTGGAAATTCCATCAGAAGTCATTGGTTACTGAATTAAATTTTTATACACCTTTTCATCTCCAATCATATGGGTAGTCAGAATGAACAATTCAGATATTGGAGTATTCGCTACGTGATTTCTCAATAGACTATTATGGAATTTGGGACCAACATCTTTTTTAAGTTGAATTGTCTTATAATAACAGTTTTCATTTTAGCATAAATAAGGATCCATTTGAGGCATTATATGGGAAGCAGTGTTGAACTCTAGCTTTTTGGGTTGATGTAGGTGAAAGGAATTTGATGGGGCCAGAATTTGAGGAAGAGATGGTATAAAAAGTCCAATTGATTAAGAATAACATGAGAACAGCTCGGAGAAGGCAGAAAAGTTATGTGGATAACTGGAGGAAATATCTTTTTTTGAGTTAGGTGATCATGTATTTCTTAAAGTTTCTACATACAAAACAGTGATGCATTTTGGATAAAAGTGAAAGCTGAGTCTGAGGTTCCTTGGATGTTAAAAAATCCTAGATAAATTTGGATCAGTCGCATAAATAGTGGTGTTACTTCCATGTTTATCCCATGTACATATTGTTTTTCATGTTTCAATTTTGAGAAATTGTATGAAAGATCCATTTAATGTTTTGAGTCCAGAGGTCGTTCAATTGGAAGAGAATCCCACTTGTGAGGAACAACCGGTCTAGATTTATGACTGAAGAGAGCAAGTGTTGCAGAATAAGTTAATCCATAATGTAAAGGTTTTTTGAAAAAACCATATGGTTGAAGAGTGAATATGAGAATCTGAAAATGCTATGAGGGATAAATATCCCCATTTATATGATAAGTGAAAAAAAAAATTTGGGACACAGTTTTCAAATGGGGGGAAGGATGTAACATCCCCGTAAAATAAAGTATAAGACATTTTAATATTTATTAAAATTTGAGAATTAAATATTAAATTTTCTTTAAAGGGGATGATATGTTTGAGGTCATACCCAACACACAATAATGGGTTTCTCTGAAGTCTAATTTGGCACACAATGTTGACTCATAATGAAAAATAATAATATAATATTATTTTAAGTAGTGGGTAATGCCCAGCTGTTGTATTGGAGGAAATGAACATAACAAACTACAATATTATTATACATGTTTTTTAATTTTTTTTAAATTTATCCAATTATTGTTATATGATTAAATTGTGAATGTATCTAATTTTAGGCATAAATAAACTAATATTCATTAGAGAGATGATTTACCATCTTTTGATGGAGAAACCTGTTTAAATCTAATTTTTTTCAATTTTATATGTTTTATTTGAAAAAACAGAATTCTTCTTTACAATAGATACATCTTAATTAACATCAGGTAATGTTTTGTTATTTTTCTGATAAAAATCATTTTTAATTAATAGTGAAAAATACTGTATTTTAATTCAAAACCTCCTTTTAATCAAATTTATTTATATGGGTAGATTATATATTAAATTTTTTATATAGTGTAATTAGATTATATTATTCTATTTAATTCAATTTTGGTCATTGTATGTTATTTCACATTGAAATTGGATGTAAACAAGTGTCAATCTTTTGATAGTTATTATTCCTTAAAAACACGCTTTTTGTTTTGACAATGGAAATTATTTTTATGTTAATTAATGAAACTAGTATGTTTTTAATTTGGTAAAATATACCTCATTTTTTAATTTGTAATATCAAATATAGGTTAGGATTATTTTTTTGTAATTTTCTAAAAAACTTCAAATTTTGATGAATAGTGAAAACACTTAGTAGTAGTTAAAAAACCGACATTTTCATTTAAATGAAATTTTACCCCTTATGTGAATTGAATTTTGAAAATCTGACATATATTGTTTATATTAGTGAATAAATTTTGTTTTAATATGATAAAATTAATTTTTGGTGAATAGTAACATTTGACTTTTATTTACCAGGGTTAAAGTTAAATAAGGCAATTCAAGGTAAAAATAATATTATAATAATATTAAATTACCATACCATATGTAAAAATCTTATTGGCTGAAACTTTTCTCACCATGGGAATCATTGGGTCATTTTTGGGGCCCCATGGAGCTACTAAATAATGATCATGACACTTTATATTAATTAAATAATAGTAAATACAAAAATGACATAAACATATATCTTTTAGTAAATAAATTTTTACATGGAGTTATATAAGTTATCTCTTCAACTATAAATATTCATTTAAAATATATATAGATTTCCTATATCATGGATTTTTTTAATTTTTATACCAGAGATAAATAAACTTTTTTAGGACACATTAATGATATAGTGTTTACCTCATTAATGAATGATTTAAATAAATAGGACTAAAAATTAAATCAATATCCAAAACCTATCCAATTATTATTGGATGATTATATTTAAAACAAGTGTCATCTTATCTTTGACTTTAATATGTTTTTGACCTTTATAAGCCAAAAATCATTATATAATAAAATAATATTTTTAAATATTCCTAAATATCCCCTCCTCTCCATTATAAAAATCCATCACCTCAAACCCATTACTCACTCATATCATGACCCTTGGAACGTCCAAACTATGCCCAATTAAGCTCCCTATATCCCTATATTACTCCTAGAAGCCTTCCCCTTATGATAAGTCAATTAAAGTAATCCTTTTGGTTCAATCGAAAGGGAGATACCCGATTTAAAGGTAACATCTAATATTATGTTCTTTTCTTTTATTTTACTTCTCCAACACCCTAATCTCTTTTTATTAACTTCTTTTGTAACAACACCACTATCCTAAAAATATTTGGATGTGGATATGATTAGTATTAGAACTACACATACACACAAGTCCGTCTAATGGTTAAAGAACAGATTGTTTCTGTGGACAACGAATTACTGCCTCATTAAACGATTATTGTTCAAAATTCTCCTACCAAATCTTATGGTGGACATTAAAATGAAACTGTATATATAAGATATATATTATATTTATATTGTTTCTATTCTTCTTTATTTTTCATTTACAGAATACCTTTATGGTTTCTATAGGGTGTAAATACCATAATTTCATTTGAGAAAGTGTGGATTATCGCCCCCTCAAGGTGATATGACTCATTAATGCCACATGTGGATGATATAAAGGATTAATTTAATTAAATTATATATTATATTACACTAGAATTATAATATATTTATGTATCATTATGTTTTCATTCCACTAAATATGAAATAGAAATGAAAAAGCGTTCATTCGTACGTACGACATACCCTCTCCATGAAGGGTGCATTTCATTTATTATTTCCAAATGTTATGTACAATGAAAAATTTATATATGGAGAGGATATACATGATATATATGATATCTACATAATAAATAAAATTCTTGTGATAATGGACCTTTGACCACATGAATAACTTATAATTACAAGTAGTTCATTTTTTACACAAGTTCCAAATATCGACAAAACAAACCTTATTAACTTGAATGATTACATAGTGTTTATAACATGATAACAAGAAATATAAAAGAAAAAATATACATTAAAAAGGTTCTTAAAAAATTAGAAATTAACATTAGTTGATTATTTAGGATATTAAAGAATGAACATGTCATGTCAGACACAAGGTAAGGGACTTCGTCTCAATCTCCTTTCATGGAGGCATATTTTGTTTTATACCCAACATTCTTTTATATGTATATAAAAAACATTGATATTTCATCTCATTCAAAGGGAATATTTTTCTACGTGAAATTTTACTAAATCAAAAAATATAATGATTCTTTTAACGTAAGCGGTGATAACGTATTTTTTCACCACCGCGAGTATTATTTGATATGTAGATTCCTAAACAAGCCGTAATGTTTTTAAAATGGAAAAAAACCATATACTCTTTTACATATTTTTTTTATTGAAAATGGTATTGATAATGGATTGGTTATGTAAATATATTTAAATGATCTGGAAATTTTATCTTTCATTTATGTTAGTTTTATGTGTTATTAATATGTTATGGTTCTTCGTCATTATTTACGTATACGGGTGGTTTCGTGATAAACCTAGGGTGGGTGAGCCCGTGATTGCACTCTAATGCATTGGGTAACATGACAGAGGTAAACATTAAATATTTCTCCTAAGAGATTTAGGGAATATAAAGTGATGGGTATTCCAATGTATCTCTGTATTTAGATGTGATAGCTATCATGTAAGTTTGATTTGGATGCCACAATTTACCTTTATGATTGCTATGTGTTATTCATAAATATGATTATTTCATGAGGTATGAGGTTATTCTTGGTATGTATTGATTGAATAATGTTTTAAGTTTCTATTTTATAACCCATACTGAGCTTTTTATGCTCATCCCATGTTTTGAAATGTTTTTCACAGGACATAAAGACGAATAGGGTCAAGGATGGGATCAAGGAAAATAAATTTTGTCTAAAACATGGAATAGTCATGACTCTTTTTTCAAGTGTTTTTATTTTATGAAAAAAAATGTAAACTGGGTAGAAGTGTCTACTTTTTAATTTTTGTGATGTAATATAATAGTAATAGACTAATTATCTATAACTCTATACCTGAAAGGATCCTCAATGTGAATTATCTATTTAATTCAAGATTATGTAATGTTTTATGGATGGCTCCTTATACCTATGAAATTGATTTAAAGGGATGAGAATATGTTATAGATGTGGAAAATTATATCATAAAGAAATAACATATGATGGAGAAAGATTGAATTCACTTGTCTCTAGTAAAGGGAAATAAGTTATCTACGGGATCAATTGAATGTTTAAAATGTGGTTTCCATGGACGTTATGGAATTAAATGTCGTACGAATACGGTTCAGGAATTGGATCAGTAGAATTATACAAATATATGTTTACCAATGCCTAATTCCTTTCCAATTGAGGATGATGAAATTGAAAATTATTATCAAAGGTATAGATTATTTCTTAGCTTATGTTTTGAAAATATTGAATCTTACAATATGATTCATGATTTTTGTAGGAAATTAGTATTAAAAAATAAGTTGGAAAAATGGTTAAGGGATTATGAATAATGATGGATGATAAATATGTCCAAAATTTTGAAATTAGAGAGTTATGTTAGATATCTGCATGATGAAATCTTTTAAAGTATTAATATTCATTTGTTGATAAGATTAAATTTGATGAATTTTATCATGTATGTACAACCCTGAAGTTTTTCTGGTGAAAAAAATATTTGAGGAAGAATTATATTTTCTCTTGTAGGTATAGTTATAAAGAACCACATGGGTTTATATTATCCTTGAATTTTATTCAATTACGGGTTATTACATTCTGGGTTTCAAATGTGAGGTATGAGATAGCGTTTGAGGTTAAAATATGTTATGGTTATTTTTGAGTTATTTATCTCATTTTTTATAATTCTATGAAATTATATTGTTTTTTAAAATAAACAACAAGTTAACCGTATGACAACCCATCACATTGGAAAAAAGATGCGAGAATCGAACCCACAACCAAAGTCTGACTGATATTTATCACCTACCACTAACCTACATGAAGTCCCTTGCTAGTATAACTTATTATATTTTGTTAAATGTTTTTATGTATTAAGAATAAGTTGATTTTTGGAACATTTGTTCTATCAAATGGTTATCCTTATTAATGGAAAATTATTTGGTGATTAAGTGATAAATGTTATTTTGGAAGATCTTCACTATTTTAGGAAGACAATTTCCATAAGGAAAATAGAATACAATGGGATTTTATTTCAGAAGTAATGGTTGAATATAATTTTGTATGAACATATGTTTTTTTATGGAAAAATGGGAATTTTGGTGGTTTGTAAAAATGAATAACCTATCTTGCAGAACATGTGATTAGGTTAATTACTTTTAAGTATGTGACATGAAGAGTAGTTGATGTTATTTGGAGATAAAATTTATCATGGAAGACTATGTGATCAAATCCTTATGAATTTTTGGTTTATATCTTAGATTGGATTATTTTAAAAAAAATTAAGTTCAACTTTTCTTTACATGGTCATTGTTGAACTTTGGGTATTGTTTATTTATTTTTGGGGATTAAGAGTAGTTTTTATTTTCCTAAGGGATTACTCTATTTGGGGATTATATTATCTTGTAGTAACCATTTTTTTCTGGTTAATGTATCAAGAGAGGGTGAATAGATAGTTAACACTTTTTGGATTATGTGATTCTCCATAAGTTTATTTATCTTTAATACTCATTATTTGTAGAAAATGTTGACTTGTAGGGTAAATTGATTAAAGGAAGAAACTCTAAATTTCTAGTATGTATATTTCATTATGATCTTAGTCTAGGACGTAATAAAACTCTTCATCTCTATGACAACATTCTTAAATAAAAAATTTATATGCTTTCTAGTATCATCAAACATTTACCCAACCACAAATTTATGGTATTAGGGTGGTTAACTTTGGAAGATCATGTTATCTATAACTATTTATTAATAAATCAGAGTTATTTTATCTTCCATATCTATGTTTTCCAACATGGAATCCTAGTACATGTTTTTATGGGTGAGACTTGTACTTATCATTCATTCTTTTAAAGTGATAGTTTTATTGACTATTTTAATGTTGTAAGAATATCAACAATGTTTCCATGCCCATTTCTAAAATTCGAAAGAAGTAATTTCCAAAAGGAGGGAATAATGTAATGACCTAGTTATTTATAGAATAATACATTTTCTTTTTAATTAATATTTATGAATATGAATTTAACTTCACATTAAATTGGATTCTTTTTCCGATAGTGTACTCGACACGTAGTGACGAGTATGTCAGAAATCTTACGTTGAGCACAACATTGAATTATACTGAAAAATAATACAAAAATAATATTTATATTTTAAATACTAGATAATTCCTTGCATTTTTAATGGCAGGAAAAAATAATATTAACTCAATTTTGAAATATTTTATACATATGATTAAATAATGATTCAAAAGATTACCAAATTAACTCTAAATTGAAATAAAAACTAATTTATCTTAATGGATACAATTTTTTTAAAAAAAACTTTTCAAAAGAGAACAATTGTATTTATAAAATCATAACACTCTTTATGGGTTTTTTATGAAAAATATATATTATATATTAAATTTAATGTTTTAAATTATTCTTATATGTTTTCTAGATATGATATAAGAACAAATCCTATTTTTTGGATAAAACAAGAATTTTTATAAAAATTCAACTCCAACGCCATTTGATGAAGAACCCATTTTAATTTTTTTTACTCTTATATATTCTATTTTAAAAAATAAACTTCATCATTCTAATTGAGACATCAAAATTTTATGTGGATGAATTTTTGATATTATTTGATAACTATCATGTTTTGATGAATAGTAATAATATGACAAATTTTAATTGAAGAAAACTTTTTCCATCGATTTAATTTATTTGGTTAAGTAATATTATTTAATGATTTTAATGTATAAATGAAATATAATTTTATCATTTAATACAATATTGGTCATTAGAAGTAATTTCACATTGAAACTTAACATAAACACATGTCAATCATTTGATAGTAATTTAATCTTTAAAAACAATTTTTTTGTTTTAAAAATGAGAATTAATTTAATATTAATTACTAAATCTTCTGTATTTTTAATTTGGAAAATGAGATTACATATTTTTAATCAGTAGGTACAAATTTTGTGAATGGGTACCTTTTATTTTGGTACAATATGAATAATAACATCAATATTTATTTTCTTTACCATGGTAAAAGGGTAAATATGGTAAATAAGGGTAAAAAAATAAATATAATAATAATATTAAACTACCCTAACACAAATCCTAATCCTATTTTATGAGATATGTCCGCCCATGGGATAACCTTATGTCTATTTTGGGTCCCCATGGAGCCACATGGATGTGAAAAATGACATTTTATAATAATTAATTTAAATTAAAGAAAATATAACATAAACATTTCTATTTTACTAATACAATTTTTATAGGGTTACATAATCGATCACATGGAATAAATAATATCATTATACAAATAAAAATATTTACTAAATCATGTTATTTTATTTACAATTTTTTGAAATTATATAAATAAATATTATTATGACACAATGATGATGCAGTGATTGAATCATTAATGAAGGATTAAAATAAATGACATAATAAATATTATAATAAATGTAATTTAAATATTTTGATGACTAACATGATTTTTTGGATAATATTGATATATTATCTTTGATTTAATGCATTTTTATTGACGGAATAAAGTTTTTATTACTTTTAAAAATACATTACTTTATAGTGTCAAAATTGATATAAATGATTTTAAAAAAAATACTGTTTTATTAAATAATATAGGAGTACTAAAAATATAAGATTCATCCAACTTCCTTATATAATGTAACAATATAAATTAATGATTCACTTTTGATTTTCTAGGAATTTTAATGTAAATATAGTTACCATATGTTATGAAAACACAAGAAGACATGGTAAGAGTTAATGTTTTTAGCTAAGGGTTAAAGATAAAAGAAGAGGTTTATTTTGGTCTTGAACATGTCTAAATCATATTGGTTGAGAGGTTTTCAAACAAAAATAATGTTAACTTTTAAATAAATGAGTTTGAGACCATTTAGTGTAGGAAATAAATTAATAATAAAATAATATTTTAATACCTTCATAATGTTCCACTCCCCCCTCTTATAAAATCCAACACTTCTATGCACATACTCACACCTAGAAATCCCCTTGGCTCATCCAAATTATTATAAAATAATCTCCCAACTTCCCTCTATTGCTCCTATAATCCTTACCTTGGTCATATGTTAATTCAAAAAAGCCATTTGTCTCAAATCAAAAGAAGTTACTCGATTTAGATGTAACGTCTTCTCTAAAGTTTCTTTCCATTATTTTTCCTCTCCACTACCAATTATATTTTTAAACTTTTTTAAAAAAAAACAACAGTGTCCAAAATATACTAGGATTTTTATGATATTTACTTTAACTACACATGCACACACCTCCATCTAATGGATAAAGACACATTGTTTCTCTGGAAGGCGAACTACCACCTCACGAAATGATGATTGTTCAATTTTTCAATACAACCACTCATGGTTAAAATTTTGATGGAACTATATTTATATATGATATATATTATATTTATATTTTCTCTATACTTCTATATTTTTAATTTACCGTATACCTAAATTATTTTCATAATTTGTAAATACGTTAATTTCATTTGAGGAAGTGCATACAACCTCCCCCTCAAAGTAATATAACTCGTTCATTCCATACATGTAATATATAAAGGATGGTTTAAATGAACTTATGTAACATATATAACATATTATATTAAACTAGTATTATAATATACCTATGTATCATTTAGTTTTCATTTCATTAATATGATAAAATAAATTAAAGTATTGTTAATTCGTATGTATGGCCTACCTTCTCGATGAACAATGCATTTAATTTATTTTCCCCAATTTTTATGTAATATTACATATATATATATATTGTATATATATAATATTAAAATCATTAATACAATTCTAGAGATAATATACTTTTTACCATATGGACAATTTTTAATTATAACAAGTTCATTTTTGGCTGACGTATGAGACATAGAAAAAATGACTGATATGAATATTAATAATTATATGATTATAATAGAAAGGTAATATGTGATATAAAAAGAATAATGAAATAAAAAATTCTTCTAAATAAATTTGAAATTGAATTATGTTTATTATTCCTAGAGATAAATAATGAACAAGATATGTTGGACTCAAGGTAAGGGAATTCATCTCAATATCCTTTCATTGAGGCATAATTTAGATTACAAATGACCTTTTTTTATATGGATAATAATTATAAACTTTTACATTCAATTTAATTCAATGGTTTTCTATAATAACATTTTGGTTTAAGAATCGATTTTATAAAACGAAAAGGGGAATTTTCCTTTTTAACGTACACGATGACAACGACCATTCCTCCACAACAAGTATTATTTGATATTTGGATTACTTAACAATCTATAATGTCATTAAAAGGAAAATAAATAACATATACACTATTATGAAATATGGAATTACAAATGTATTTGATAAATCATTAATTATGTTACAATATTGAAATGATATATTGTGATTACAATTTAGAAATTTTATATTTCCTTTATTCTTGTTTTATTTGTTATGAATATGTTATAGTTCTTGGTCATTGTTTTTGTATGTGGGTGGTTCCCTGATAAACCAAGGGTGGGTGTCCCCGAGATAGCTATCCAATGCATTGGGTAATGTGATAGAGGTAAATTTTACTGTTTCTCCTAGGATATTTAGGAAATATACTATGATGGGTATTCTAAATGTAACTCCCTATATAGTTGTGAAAGCTACAATGTTTGTATGTAAATGATTCATTAAGATACATTAATGATATATGATTTCTACGTGTTATTCATAAATATTATTATTTCATGAGGTATGTTAAAGAGATTATTTTTTATGAGTGAAAAGTATGATTTCATTGATTTGTATATATTCATGGACTAATGTTTCCATTACTTATTTTATAACCCTTACTGAAAATTCTATGATCACCCAATGTTTTCGAAATGTTTTCATTGGATATATGGAAGGGTAAACAATATTAAGAATTCAAGAAGATTTTTATCAATAAAATAAGTTCTGATTTTATTTGAGAAGATATTTTATTTTGAAAAAAAATAGATAGAGTAGAAGTGTCTACATTATAATATTTCAGATGTAATTTAATAGTTATGGCCTAATTCTCTAAAACTCTAAAACTGAAAAGATCCTCATTGTGAATTTGAGACTTAAATAAATATTATAAAATGTTCAATACTAGGGCCTTGAAATTATAGTATTGTGTTTATTGGGTTTTTGTAGACATTATTTATGTGAAAACATGGGCACACCTAACATCTTATAAAAATTCCATGTGAGTCCTTTTCCTCCTTTACAAAAGGCCACCACCTCTACCCATTCCACACTCCTATAAAACACTTAGGTTATGAAAATTAATTTTCATATAGCTTTGAAACATCACTCCCTGGGACCATGAGGCCTACCTTTGGGAGTAATGTCTTTCAAGGAATCTTTTTCATACAAACCAAAAGAAGTTATCTGATTAAGAGGTAATGTATTCTTTCCAGATCCGTAGTATCATTTCCATTCTCCACCCCCTAAAATATCATTATTACATGCCTATATAAATAAATATTCTCATTATAATATTATGTGTTTTAATAAATGTTTTTACCTACAATTACACACACATCTATATAATGGGTAATGAACATACTATGTCATTGTACAGAGAATCTTTATCTCACAAAATGATGATTTTCCATTTATCTTTTACCACCACACATGGTAAACATTATGTTGGAAACTCAATTTATATATTATAAATATTATATTTATTATATATTTAATCTTATTTAATATTTTTAAAACACAAAACTTTTATACTTCTCATTTTTTGTTATTATGATAACATCGTTTGAGGAAATGTGGACTACCACATCCTCAAAGATCTGGAATTCATTCATGATATATATAGACCATATTAAGTATGGTTTTAATAAAAAATATTACATATATTACATATATATGATATTGGAATTATAATATACTTATTTATCATTTATTTTCACTTCTTTTAATACCATAATGAAATGAATGTTGCATCCATGTGTACATATGACCTACCGTCTCCATGAACAACACACTTCATTTCTTATATGATAATATTATATACTGTTATAAATACAAATATATAATGAATATGTGAAATATTTAAGTCTTTATTTATATTCTAGTGATGATTAAATCACGATCTAACTCAAATGAGAATCAACGTAAGAATCATTATATACTTGAGTAAACTGGGAAAATAACACTCAAAATCATGAAAATAATTAATTATTTTTAACAAATGAGTAATGAAATTATATAATAAGAGAATATTTGGTATTGTTAACATGTTTATGGTTCTATTATAAGAATATATTATATTTTAAACCACTATATAAGAGGATAAGTACCACCAAACCACAACATAAAGTTATGGTTAGGGATTTTTTCTCAATTTATATTCCATGGAAACTTATTTTTGTTATAAACCATGTATCTTTTATATGATTTATTTACTACCATTTAACATGTCATATCATTATTCTCTTTATTATCATGATATTCTATGTTTCATTAAATTCATGGGGATTTGTTATTTAAATGATTTAATGTTGTATGAGACACTTTGGAATGTTTAAAGATTATTTTCCCTCAGGAATGTTTTAATGTAAACAACCCTTATTATTACATATCCTTCTCCAATGTATAATTGATATAGATATAACATTTATTTAATGATGTTATTTAATTAGGACATTTTTTTATTTTATTTCTTTGGACATACACTATACGGGTTTGGGACTGAGTAATGTAAGCCCTTTGGTTTGGAGACCTATAAATGAAAGCTTTACGGGTTGGGGACTGGTAAATGAAATCCCCTGGATGAATTAGTAGTCTAATGGGATGAAATTAGGTGGTAAAAACCCTTATTTTTTTAACAGTTTTGATAAAAACTAAATTCTTAAAGGTTATGACATTAGATTTATGGTTAGACAATTAAAATTAGTTTATAACCAATATGTTTTACATTGTCCTGTGAACGGTACGAATAGTAACTATTCCATGTACCAAAAAAACATAACATATAATAATTAATAATTTCTTGTATTGAGAACTCAGTTTTTATTATTATCCATGATATTTTGTGTTGAAATATCTATGGATAGTTTCCATTATTAATTTTAATTATTATATAGAATGTTCTTCAATTTCATACCTTTCCATATTGATATTTTCTTATCTTATTAATTTAATGGCCTGTGTAATCCGTTATTTTCCATTCCATGTTGGGTTATTTCTATTGATTCGTTATTTTTTCATCTTTACATACCCATACTGAGCATTTGAGATCACTCTTATTACATTTTGTTTCCCCATGTTTTTAAGAATAAATCATTTAATAAGTGTTAAAAGATGATTTTTTTTCATTTTGTTGTGTATCTTGATTTTATTAACTACTTACCAATGTATTATGGGTATCATGTATGTAATGGATATTTCAATGACTAATAAACTGATCATTACATTTAAATCTGATAACATTAAAACATTGAAATGTACAATATTAATTCCCCTACAATGACCCGTACTTTACATGTATGGATATAAAATAAAATTTGAAGAATATTCATTACACAATATAATAATGTCATGATAGGACCATATTTTAATAGTGTATTTTGAAACATGGGATCATAAAAAACTTTTTTATAACTCATCTACATTGTTCAATGCTTATTAATTTATAACTAGACCCCTTTTGACGTATCATACTTATTACCCTTATTCATGACCTAGGGAAGAGAATTGTAATAATGGGTGACCTAATATGCTCAGTGAACATAAACATGGAGATATAAATCATATCATATTCATGACACACAAAAATATATAATTTGAAAATATTATCATGTATATGAAATATTGTTATATCATTCCATGGAAGAAGTCATAAATATTTATAATAATCAATGAACATAACACCAATATTCATAACATAGGACATAAAATTTTGTGGCATACATAGGAGAATATAAAATCATTTCATTTTTGACAAGGATCATTATGTGGACCATAATAAAGGATATATACCACTACTGAACTGAGCTAACTCCATGTTCCAGCCCTAATTTATTTAACATTGATCATTTTCCATTTAAACCATGTCAATATCATCAGATATAAATCATTTCCCAATGAATTTTAAGGAGATATATGTCCCACCAATCTTATAATGAAACCATTTTTACATGTTCCAAAAAAACATAAATCATTCATCATTTCATAACCCACCGAATAATATGGGTTTCTTAGACATCATTCCATCATTACAGAATCCACGTAAAACAATAGGATTTCATAATTATATTTCCATAAAAGCATAATAAATAATAATAATTAGTATATTATATGTTAAACACTACACTATTAATGAATTCTATCATAGATAAAAAATAATTTTCATTCAACACTTGAAATTTAGTATTGTGGAAAATATCCTTTCTTCATCAAAAACATTGTATTTTCTAAAAATTATACACAATTTTTAATTTAATGATTCTTTGTTGAAAATAAACTTCAAATAACGTAATGGATTATTTATGAAAATATGGTTTTTTTAAAATATATAAATCCATCATGAAATGTATGTTAAAAGAAAATATTATCCTCGTACTTTTGTCAGATAATTAAAAAAGTACCTCATATCGAAAAATGAAAAAGTTTCCATTCATACCATCTAATAAAAATTCAGAAATTGGATAACATTGAATTCAAAAAATTGTAGAAGGATATATATAATATTTTGGAATATATTTTTAAGAATCATGGACATGGATGATTAATATACTCCTATATATTCATACATATAATCAATCTCAAATAATAATGAGATTGTGAAATTATCCATTAGTATAGTTCTGATATCCTTTATATGTATCTGAAAATCTAGTATAATGATTTAAATATTTTCATTGACTTATTCTAGAGTCATATTCATATTTATGATATCATATATAATCATATTATTATCCATTTGTTAGTAACATTATTACTGATCCATTAAGTATTAACTTCTTTATTTTCTTAATCATTTTTTGTCATATAAGTCATTTATATTCATCTAATGTTATAGTTATACCATTTAAAAACTGATATTATTATAATATATTTCATATTTTTTTCATTCAATTTATTTATATAATCATGCTTTAATGAATATCCTATATAATTAATCAAACCACATCCTAGAGAGGGTATGTTGTACGTTCAAATAAGCAAAGATATCATTCCCAAAACTATTGAATGGTATTGTAGTTGATGGTGTATAATATTTATGAATTAATATATTTTTATAATAATCTTATTTAGTTGTTATTTACATAATTATTGCCATACATGTAATGTGGGGGTGAAAAAATGTTTACCCCATGGTATGAAGACGGTGATCCATACGTACACACGTGTAAGGATTTCATTTTTTGTAGGATGGTTATAAGATTGAATATGGGTTTTTAATAATAATAATATCTTATTATATATTTATACATTATTTAATACATTATAACGTTATAAATCATGTATATGAAGTATAAGAAGAAATAATTTTTGATTGAATTGTTAGAGGAGATTACCTCTTCTTCAACGCAGTCCCCCTAAATCTCCTCTTAAAGAATGTGATTTGGTCTTTGTAGAAGAAAAGAACCTCCATAGTGTAAATAGGAATGCTTTTAATTTAGAAGTTCAAGGGATATCTAAGCCTAAATTTTCAATCATTTGTGGAGAAATGAGGGAAGATCTACCCTTATATAATTGAGGTGAGGGATACATTATGAATCATCAGAAAAAATTAATTTATAATAAAATTAATCCACATAAATAAAAATCCAAAATATTACAAAATAAAATATGATATGAGATAGTGTTTTAATATCATCAACCAATAAATTTTAAAAAAAATTGAAAATTTGAACCATATTATTTTAATTATCACTTAGTTATTCTATTTAATTTTAAACTAAGTTAACAAATATTTCATAATTAAATGGGTGGAATAATTACTTATATTATGTGAATTTGAACATATATAAATAAATTTGAACACTATAGACCATATAATATTTGTTATATATTTTTAAAATTTTATTATTGATTTATAAATAATTTAATAAAGATTTATTTTGATTAACAATCAATAGTGTAAATTTTGACACTATTCAACTCATTAATTTTTAATAATTTCAATATAAAAAGTTAACTTGGAAAAAAAATACTTTATTTTACTCCTAAGAGGTCATGGTCATTGATAAAAGTCTTTATACATATTATTTAGTTGAAATTAAATTAATTTTAATGTTTTTATTAGTATTTATTTGATATTTCCCTTAATAAAATAATTACTACAACAGTTTTCGTAAATTATTTTATATGGTTATTTCTTTGAATAAAAAATAAAAATAAAATACTATGGAAAATAAAAATACTCTATATTTTATAATAATACTTATAATCAAATGAATATTCTGTTAAATCCAACATTAAAATTTTTATATTAATTAAAACATGAATATGGAAACATTGACATCTATTTAAAAATAATGATATATGTGTTGTAATGTATCCTATATGGCTTCAAATGGTTAATACCTAGACCATTGGATGATTATGGTTTAGATATACTCAACCAATAAGATTTGGTTAAGTCTTTCTTGATTTTAATTTTAATAAAGATTATTCTATATATTTTTTATCAATTAAATAATTTATGCATCATCAATATATAAACCAATAATGTAATTATTTTTCTCCTAAAAATTTCAATTAAATTACAATGACAAATAAATAAATTTTATATATAAGATTAGTATTTATAATCTAATTTATTTTTTGTATAATTATATATTATAAATGATTTATTTATTAAACTTTGAGTGAGATATATTTAACTATTCTTTAAATTAAATAAATTAGATGTTCTATCCTTCTGGCGTTACAAGGATAAAATTTTATCTCAAGGATGAAATGGGTAAAAAACTCATCTAATGATATTAGTACTACTGTTAGGATAATTTTAAAAGATTAGTTTTACCCTTAATGACCAGATTTTCCTTTTTACTGTATTTATAAAAATTACCAATGTAACTAATTAAAATTCCAAAAAATAGATGAAATATATTTACATAATATTTAAATAATTATTAAAAATATGGAATCCATTTCTAAAACATTGAAACACAGAAGTAATAGAAATTAATTTAAAATTATTCATGTTGGTAGAAATAGGGAATAAGTATTAACAGATAATACATTGCTAATCCTTGAAATGATTTTACAGATAAATTCTTTGTCAAATTCATTCCAATGACAAAAATTTTCTTAACATATAAAAATGTCATGACCCATCCCCCAGGGCCCATATCGTGACTACCCCAATCCCACCTATCCATAGGCCAGGGGCTGACGACTAGAACCAAAGGCGTAAATCCCTAAACTGGGAAGGCATTGCCTTTATAAACTAAAACACACACAATAGAGTACGTGCTAGAAGTAAAGCACTAAACAAAGCTGTATAAAAATGAGTGAGGAATAGTAAAGGGGTTGGAAATACAAGCCCAACAAGAAAGTCCAAGCACAACTGAAATAAAAGAAAAACTGAAGAAAGGTAAATCATCTACTAGGTCATCCTCCTGGGTTCCTACATGAAGGGTAGGTATAGATGGCCTCCTCATCACTCCACATCCATCCATCCACTCCATGTACCGTCACACCGAGAGTTCCACCTCCGGGTACCATCCAGTTCTGCTACTCTCTGCCTTAGTCAGTGCTGTCCATCGTCTGAATCCAACACAATGAGGTGAGGGCCTAGCCCATGCAGGGGTGAGTATAACGATACTCAGTAGGGACCCTGAGACCCTCAAGATCTCACAAAATCCAACAAGTATAATCCAGAAAGTATTAAATAAACAGATAACCATTACTTAGGTATATGTCCATTCATATACATATGTTATCTAGTAACCCATCTCAATCATGAGAAACACACAAAAGTCATTGACTCATCTCCAACCAAGATTTTATTCAAGGGGTGTTGACATGTAACACATCCAGCCAAACTGTCGAAACCTCGGCTACTAGTGTACGCTTCTTCTATAGAGTACTGTGGGCCTTCCACATCACGCAGAGGTGCTTCCCACTATCCTGGACTGTTGTGGTACTCCACCTATCAAGTACCATGGGTCTGCTGTATCACACAGAGGAACTCTCCACTGTGGGTCTGTCACATCACACAATAGTGCTCCCCCTTTTAGCCTACTTAGATACTCCTCATGTCGAGTACTATGGGTTTTATACATCACACAGAGGCTCTCCCCACTTTGGGTCTTCCCTTTCACACATAGGCGCTCCCCACTAGGCGAGTCGGAACACTCTGAGTCGAAAGGTCAAAAATCATCAGTTATTAGCCAACTACTAGGTCTCCATGCTCTTCTCGATCATATCTGGGAGAATTCGCTCCGCGAGCTACGGGTCGATACTCTAACTGTCACTAAGTCCCAAGTAGATGTATCGCAAAGGTCTACCTCGTCATAGGGGTCTCACCTCGAGAGACGGTGCGTCAATCGGACGCCCTGTCTGTGTGTTTTTGGCATTTTTGTTCAAGGGGATCAGTTGGATTTTAGGTTCAAACCAACATGACTTTAACCCAACTATGTCCAAACGTCATATGGGGTATTCTAAAAGAACCGTCTCACTAAAAACATTCTTTCGCTGAAGACGGTTCGTCGATCAGACACCTGTAGCCCTTGTTATGG
Organism: Viscum album; assembly: GCA_963277665.1. Classification (NCBI taxonomy): domain Eukaryota; kingdom Viridiplantae; phylum Streptophyta; class Magnoliopsida; order Santalales; family Viscaceae; genus Viscum; species Viscum album. The sequence continues at coordinate 1,891,703,854 of OY728132.1, forward strand.
ATGAAAAGGTGTATTCGGGTCAAACGTGTTCGGACTAGGGTCTAACCCAGTACGCAGGTCCAACCCTACCCAGGGGTCCAACCTGGTCCGTGGGTCCGACCCGGCTTGAAGGGGCGGGCTGAACCGAGGGGGCGGCCTAGACCGAGGGCAGCCAGCACGAGGGGGCGGCTCGGCGACCCGTGCTGGGTCCGGCCCGACTTCCCGGTGGCCCGTGTGGAATGGAAGGCCAGTGGTTTACGGTGCCCTATAGGGCCTGCCCTAGCAGCATCCAGGTTGGAGGTGTGCACCACATGTATACCCGAACGGATGAACCGTTTGGGTGGGGACCAAACCGGCCCTAGGTGCCACCGGTCTAACTCACGCAGGACCTAGCGGGGTCCCGCTACTCCCTACTGGACGAGCGGCCAGCTTCTCCACCCCGTCGACGGCCGACCCGATGTCGACCGCCTCTACCCCTCCATCACGACCCACCCTGGCCGCGGTTTTGCTTCTCGACGTTGCGCGATAGCGTCCTTCCCCTCCACCACAGCTCGCCCTGGTCGCGGCTCACCTCCTTCGTGTGGCGCGGCAGAACCATGCCCTTCCACCATGGACCAGATTGGTCGTGTCCCTATTCTCTTCCATGCGGCACGGTAGTGGCTCGCCCTTTCGGTGACCTGGTGGCCCTGCACCACTGGTTTCTTCATGGTTGGCCCGTCATCGGCCGCCATTGCTCTTCTGCGGTCCACATCTCCGGTGGCACCTTTGAGCCATCGTCGTCATCAAAAAATGAGGAGAAATGAAGGGGGAGGGTCGAGCCGTGTTCGTGTGGCTCAAGCCTTCCAAGTTATGGTAATATCATTCGTAGAAACATTACCCATGATTGAACGACGCAAAACAAGAACAAATTCTATCTCAAACCCCCTACCTCGTATTGTTGTTCGTTGACGATGTTGAAGAAAGAGAACGTCAATTCTTCATTCGCCACATTCGTCACAAACTCGCATTTTTAAGCCCGTGCATCAAAAATTGTTCGGGGTAGAAGACCGAGGAAGAAGCATCACCGAAATTCTTCACATTTTTCGTTGGGAGGATGGTTCTCCCTAGCTCCCATATTACTCCGTTCAACCAAAAGAATGTTTCCAACCAAAACGAAATAATAGACTATCCGTTATTTTAATGGATGGAATGAATTAAAATATATAACTAATAAAAGGGGGGCTCCATTTAATTAATTCTACTATATAGGCACAAATTAATTAATGAATTTCAAGAGGTTTAATGGGTGGTAGCTCCATAAATGGGGAGATCAAATGTTTCAAAGCATGTGTGGTCCCCACCTCTTTAATTGCTAAGAGATGTTTCAAACATGGGTGGGACCCACCACCATAACCCCTCATGGGAGGTTATGGTGTGGTGCCCCCCTCCTCTAACCTCTTCTATGAGGTTTTAACCACCAAATAAATAAATATAAGCAAAAACAATATTTTTATTTAATTTTATTAAAAACAAAAAATCTAACTTCAATTCTTGAACAACCGCCTTCGAGGTGAAAGTCATCATAAGCGAATACCGGGGCTTTGAGTTCAACGGTGCCCTCAGATTTCAATTCCGAGCACCGGTTCAAAATTTATAAAATCTCACTCGCACGTTTTCTGAAGGTACCTGAAAAAAAACATCAGAAATTGATTCTGGGCATACCGTGCCTCATAATCAAGCATTGTAAATTTTCGCGGACTCATAAAAATCACATGTATTTAAAAAAATTCCACGGAATTTTCAAGTCATTTCATTCTTACCAACTCAGGTCTTTACATCCTTATAAGCTACAACTTGAACTAAGTGAAAAAATGTGGGTACTGATCATGCATTTGAGTGTCCACTCCCACGTGCTCCCATGGAGGTTCCCATGCTGACAGTGAGCGTGCACCATAGGTATCGACCATCCACGAATTACATGCTCATATTGATCCTCAATCTCCACTGTAACCTCCATGAAAGATTCCCCATCATCGATGTTTATCTCCCCATAGTCGATGATGTGGGATGGGTCGTGCACATATCTCATTAGTTGAGATACACGAAAAACGTCGTGCACCCAGTGCAACTGAGGTGGAAGATCTAAGAGGTAAGCCACCTATCCTAATTTACTAAGGACCTGGAAAGGTCTGATGAATCACGGAGATAACTTACTACCTCGGCTGAATCTACATAGACCTCATCAAGGTGAGACTCGTAGGAAGACATGGTCACCATCCTCAAACTCTAGTGGTCTCCACCTCCGGTCACTAGACGACTTCTGTTTGCTTTGAGTAGTCTTTATCTGATCCTGGATGATCTGCACCTTCTCTGTGGTATCCTATACCATCTTTTGTCGCACTAGTGCTGACTCCCCTGGGTCTGTCCAGGACAGTGGCATTCTGCAAGGTCGATCATAGAAGGCCTTAAAAGGTGCCATACCGATGGTGGAGTGATACCTGTTGTTGTATGCAAACTCCACCCGAGGAAATTGATCCTCCTAGCTATGGCCGAAGTCGAGGACACATGCACGGAGCATGTCCTCAAGGATCTGAATGGTTCGCTCTGTCTGACCATCCATCTGAGGATATAAGGTGGTGCTCTAATGAAGCTGTGTCCCGAATGTCTCTTGAAACCCCTTCCATTATCAGGAAGTAAAAAATGCATCATGGTCGGAGACAATAGAAGAAGGTAATCAATGTAAACACAGAATCTCTTATACATAGAGTGGTCCCAAGCTCTCTACTGAGCCCTGATCTCTGATCTGTAGGAAGTGGGTTGACATGGTGAGTTGGTCAAAGATCACCCATATCGAATCGTGACTCTTGGATGTACGTGGATGAACCATCAAGAAGTCCATGGTTATCCCATCCCACTTTCACTCTAAGACCTTTAAAGGATAAACCATGCCTGCTGGTACCTGGTGCTCTACCTTTACTTGCTGACAAGTGAGGAATCGTGAGAAAAACTCCACTAATGCCATATTCATACCTGGCCACCAGTGCTGTCTTCGATGGTCCTGGTATACATTCACAACTTCTATATGTACCACTAGAGGGTACATGTGAAACTCCCTCGACACTTCATCCTGAAGTGACATTGGCACCATAGTACTTCCTCTATAGAGGATGACATGCTCCCTACCTACATAAAATCTATAAGGTGCCAGACCTATGGATATCTGAGCACATCGGGTCTTGTAGTTTGTGTCCCCATGGCGCGCCTCCTGGACTCACTGAATAAGTGGACGAGTCACTGTAAGTGACTGTAGAAAGGCTGCTCCATCCCTATCCACACAGGATATCTGTAATGCAGCCAGCTGCTCTTTCACCTCTCATAGCAGTTGTATACCAGATCTCTTACTGAGTGCATCTACAACAACGTTCCCCTTTCCATGAGTTTAGACTATCTCAAAGTCATAGTCCTGGAGGAACTCAATCCAACGCCGCTGTCTTAGGTTCAGGTCCTTCTAGAAAAATATATACCTAAGACTCTTGTGATTAGAGTATACTGTGAAACACTCACCCATCAGATAGTGCCTCCACATTTTCAAGGAAAAGACCACTACTGCTAACTCCATGCCATGGGTGGCATAGTTTTGCTCATGTTGTCTCAGCTACAGAGAAACATATGCGATCACTGCTCGCTCCTAAATCAGGACACACCCATGTCTAGTCCCTGACGCGTCGCAGTAGACTACATACCCTACACCTTCCTCTAGAAGCCTCAAGAGGGGGGAACTAGTCAGCCTATGCCTCAGCTCATGAAAGCTCTGCTGGAATCTCTCCGACCACACGAAGGGTTTCCCTTCTTCGTCAAGGTTGATAGTGGTACTGCAACTCTGGAGAAGTTTGGAATGAATCTCCACTAGTATCCATCCAGGCCAAGGAAACTTCGTACCTCTGTCACACTTCTGGGTGGCTCCCAAGCAACTATCACCTCAATCTTTACTGGATCTACTGCAACTACAGCTTTCGAGATGACATGTCCCAAGAAGTGAACCTATCAAATACAAAACTGGAACATCGAGAGCTTTCCATAAAGGTGGTGCTCTCGGAGCGTGTCCAGTACTACCTTCAAATGGTAGGCATGCTCCTACTCTATAGTCGAGTAGTTCAAGATGTCGTCGATAAAGACCACGATAATGCGATCGATGTATGGCTGGAAAATCTTATTCAACAGACTCATGAACACTACTAGAGCATTGGTTACACCGAAGGGCTTAACTAAGAACTTTTAGTGGTCGTACCAACACCTGAAGGCCATCTTCTGTACATCTTCGTCTCGAACTCTGAGTTAGTGATAGCCACATCTGAGATCTATCTTCAAGATCAACAGTCCTCCCTTATGCTGATTAAAGAGGATGTCAATCCTTGGTAGTGGATAATTGTTCTTCACGGTCACCTGGTTTAGGCAACAGTAGTCGACACAAATCCTCAATCTCCCATCCACCTTCTTGATGAACAATATCGGGGCTACCCAGGGGGAAACACTGGGCCTGATGAATCCCTTACCTTACAAGTCCTCCAGCTATACCTGTAGCTCACGAAGCTCAGTGGGAGCCATCCGATATGATGGAGTAGATATCTGTGTCGTCCCATGGCGCATGTCAATGTAGTATTCCATCTCTCTACGAGGAGGTAGTCTGGGGACATCATCAGGGAAAACATCCACATACATGTCCACCACTACAGGATAACTCGAACTCTCCACATCAACTGCTCCGAGGGTAAGGCAGGCCAATAGAAGAGTGATTGGTTGTACCCTCCTCTGATTAAGTCTGTCCTATGCTACAAAGGTTCCCTTCTCACCAGTGAAGGTGAACCTGGTCCCATCCGTGCGCACACACAACAATTTGTTCCTAATACAGTCAATCTGAGCATGGAATGTAGATAACCATTCCATACCCTTGATGACGTCGTAAGGCGAGGCCACTATGAGGAGATCTCAGTGGAAGCTCTCGCCTCCTAAAGTAATCTCACAGTGCCGACACTAGTGTGTAATCATCAAGTCTTCTCTTGTAGGAGTATCTAGCCGTAAGGATCGATCCAACTGCTCCGTCAGAATCTCTGAGCTCCTAACGATGGTAGTGTAAATGAAAGAATAACTAACACTTATGTCTATAAGAACTGCAGCTAAGGTGTAGTAGACAGAGATCATACCTCGAATCAAATCCATAGTGACATGGTCATATGCCTCAGCTTCCTGATGTCGAGCTCTCCCTTTTCCACCTTCTCCCCATGGTCGGGGTGGTCCTCCTGGTGGTGGTGGCGGTAACACCTCGAATCACCACCCACTGCCTGCTGCTCGACCAACTCCTCTACCATATCCACTTGTCCCTGCGGACCGCCATGACCGAATTTATTCCTCTGCCTAGGAGGTCCCTCAACTATCTGCTAATCATCAGCACAGCGGGTCGAATAGTCATGATCCATGTGACCCTGCCCACCGCATGAGTAGAACTGTATGCTCCTAGCATGTATGTCACTTCCTCGGGTGCCCCAAACAACTGAATCTGAGCCATAAGGTCGTCCACCTGTGGGTCTTGTCCTCTTGGACCTCTGCATCATCTGTTTACTTCTAGCTACAGAAGACTCGGTTGCATGTTGATTAGTGGTGGGTCTCACTGCCAGAGACTACTCATCAAGGAAACTCTCCACTAAGAGGGATCTCTCCAACACTCATGCCTGCGTCAAAATGCTGAGAGAGATCATTGAGGCTCTGATATATCGTTTGAGCCCCTGCACGAAGGTCCGATCCCTAATGAATGGGTCCTGCACCATATCTTTGGAGTAGCGCGAGAGGTCGGCGAACCTCGATGAGTACTGTTCTACTGTCATGCTACCATACTGCAGATGAAGTAGCTCAAGTATCCGCACCAAACGAAGGGTGGATGGAACAAACTATGCCTGGAATAGGCTCTCAAATTCCACCCATATAAGTGTCACCTCTTCATGCACATGGAGAATTAGGCTCCACCATCTACATGTTGTTGTCTGACGAAGACTCACAGAAAGGATCACCATGAAGTCGACTGATGTCCCTACTAGCCTGAAGACTCTCACCACAGCCTCCATCCAATCCTCAACTGCATTTGGGTCCATCTCTCCCTGGAACCTGGGTGGCCTCCGGCACTGGAAGTCATGCAACACGCTAATGTGGCTAGTGTCGTCTGCTGTTGGGGCTAGTGGCATCGGTGGTCCAATAGGAAGTGGTACCACTGGTGCCTTCGCTTGTAAAGGGCCCTAAATCGAGGCCTCGTCGCTTGGTGGGTTGTCAGAGCGTACGAATCTTAGGGATCTGCGGGGAGGCATATTGAATGAAACAGATGCGACATGATCAAATGATTATACCTGGTGAGCTGACCTGGTTGAGATGACTTAAGAAAACATTTAAAGAAACGCACAGATTACATTTTTTCGTGCGCTAAGTCGGAAATCGGTAGTCAGGGTCCTGGAGTATGGATACGTCGGCCGCCTGCACCAACAATGTATCCCTGAACTGAAAACCACACTTAGTACCCATAACACTATTTCTTCAGAGAGAAGTATGATCAGAGTCCAAAGTTCTGCATTAGAACCGACTCCTCTGATACCAATTTGTCACGACCCATCCCTCGGGTCCCATATCATGACAACCCCAAGCCCACATTCTATAGGCCAAGGGTTGGCAACTAGCACCAAAGGCGTACATCCCTAAACTAGGAAGGCATTTCCATTATAAGCTGAAACACACTCAACAGAGTACGTGTTGGAAGTAAAACTCTAAACAAAGATGTATACAAAAATGTGTTGAATAGTAAAGGGGCCGGAAATACAAGGCTAACAGGAAAGTAAAGGTACAACTAAAATACAAGTACAATTGAAGAGAGGTAAATTAGCTATTGGGACATCATCCAGGGTTCCTACCTAAAGGGTAGGTACAGATGGCCTCCTAATCACTACACGTCTGTCCGTCCACTCTGTGTACCATCACACCGAGTGGTCCACCTATGGGTACCTTCCAGTTCTACTACTCTCTGCCTCAGTCAGCACTGTCCGTCGTCTGCATCCAACACAACGAGGTGCGGGCATAGCCCATGCATGGGTGAGTATAACGATACTCAGTAGGGACCCTGAGACACTCAAGGTCTCACAAAATCCAACAAGTATAAACCACAAAGTCTGAAATCAATGGATAACCATTATTAGGTACATGTCTATAAATATACCTAAGTTATCTAGTAACCCATCTCAATCTTGAGGAAATCACAAAATTCATTGACTCAGCTCAAAGCTAGGATTTTATTCATGGGGTGGTAACATGTAAAACTCCCAATCAAACTGTCGAAAGCTTAGCTGCTGGTGTACTCTTCCTCAATAGAGTTCTCTGGGCTTGCCACGTCACACAGAGGTGCTTCCCACTATCCTAGACTGTTATGGTACTCCTCCTTTCGAGTACCATGGGTATCCTGTGTCACACAGAGGCACTCCCCACTGTGTGTCTGCCGCATCACACAAAGGTGGTCCCTCTTGAAGGCTACTGAGATACTCCTCCTATCGAGTACCATGGGTCTGATGCGTCACAAATAAGAACTCCCCACTATGGTTCGGCGGCATCACACTAAGGCACTCCCCACTGGGCTAGTCGAAACACTCTAAGTTGAAAGGTCAGCAGTCGTCAGGTATCATCCCACTACTCCGTATCCATACTCCACTCGCTCATCTCCTAGAGGATCTGCTACATTATCTACTGGTCAATAATCCAACTGTCATGAAGTCCCATGTAGAAGTATCTCAATGATCCGCCTCGTCATAGGGGTCTCTCGACAATAGACGGGGGGTCAATCGGACGCCTGGTCTGTGAGTTATTGGCATTTCCGTTCAAGGGGCCAGGTTGGATTTTAGGTTCAAACTAACTCGATCGTACCCCAACTATGTCCAAACCTGAAGTGGGGTATGTCAAAAAAAACCATCTCACTCCAAGCTTCCCGTCTCTATATACGGTTCGTCGCTAAGACACCCGTAGCCCATGTTGTAGAAAAAAAGGTGTATTTGGGTCAAATGGGTTTGTACTGGGGTCTGACCCAATCTGCAGGTCTGGCCCGGCCCGCAGGTCAGACCCATCCTGAGGGCAGACCGGCCCAGGGGTGGCCATGCCCGAGGGGGCGGCCCGAGTCTTCCACGTTATGGTGATATCAGTTGGCAAAAAATTACCAATGATTGAATGACGCAAAACGAGAAAAAATTCAATCTCAAAACACCTACCTCGTATCTTTTTTCGTTAACTATGTTGTGGAAATCGAACGTCAATTTATCATTCGTCGCGTTCGTCATGCACTCCCAATTTCAAGCTCGTGCGTCGGAAAGTTTATGGGGTATACAACCGACAATGAAGCATCACCAGTGTTCTTCTTTGGGATGATGGTTCTCCCTAGCTCTTCTTTTCCACCATTCCGCCAAAAGAATGTTGCCAACCAAAATGAAATAATAGATTATACATTATTTTAATGGTTGGAATGAATTAAAATGTAGAATTAATTAAAGGGGGGGGGGCTGCACTTAATTAATTCTTCTGTGTAGGAACAAATTAATTAAGGGAGATCAAGAGGTTAATGGGTGGTAGCTCCAGAAATGGGGAGTTCAAGGATTTCAAAGCCCGTGTGGTCCCCAACTCTTTAATTTCTAAGATATGATTAAATCTTGGGTGGGCCCCACCACCATAACCTTTCATGGGAGGTTATGGCGTGGTGGACCCCACCTTTAACCTCCTCTTGGAGGTTTTAACTACCAAATAAATAAAAACAAACTGACACTTTATTTTTATTTAATTTTATTAAAAACCCAAAATCTAACTTCCATTATCTAAAAACCATCGTCGAGGTGAAAGTCTTCTTAAGAGAATATCGGAACTGTGAGTTCAATGGTGCCCTCATATTTCAATTCTGAGCACCGGTTCAAAATTTATAAAATCCCACTCGCTCGTTTACAGAACGGACCCAAATTAAACTTCAGAATCTGATTTCAGGCACAAAGGGCCTCAGAATCAATCGTAGTAAAATTTTTCAGACTCGTAAAAATCCCATGTATTTTATAAAAAAAGTCCATGGAATTTCCAGGTATTTAAAAAAAATAATATTCTCTATATAATTTATAACCATTAAAAATTAAAATTTTACCAGATTATTTTTTTTATTTTTTTTCAATTTAAATTTAGGGTATTTTTACTATTTATCAAAACATGAATGCTATCAGAAAAATATCCAAAATTAATCTGAAGTATATATTTATAAACGAGTTTCTATGAACAGCATTAAGATTTCAAAAAAAATATTTTAATGTGTAAAAATTTTACATTAAAAATGGTGATCCATTAAATGTTGGTAAAATTAGACTTTTAAAAAATATAGGTTTTTATATATAATATAGGATTTATTCATACCCAATTAAAAAAATATATGTTATATGAATTATAAAAATATTTTATTAATTATTTAAAATATAAATTTCCTTAATTCTATTTACTAATCATAATTTACTTAATTTATTCACAAAAAATGCATATATAATATTGATCTATATTCTTCTTAAATAATTAGTAGCTAATGAATTCATCCTAAATTTTAATAATTTAGTTATATTTATATCGCTAACCTAACAACTATGTTATAATGGTCATTTTATACCATGGAAGACATGTGGTTTGTTTGAACTCACAAATTTCTGAAATGCTAGATTTTGAGGAATACAAACTATTTAAATATAATATTTCATAAAAACTTATAGGTGTTCCATTCTACACCCCTTAAACTGAATTTACCCACAAAATTCAATATTTAATATCCCTGGTAAATAAATAAATATGATACTTTCATATTTAATTATATTTATTAGTTAAATATTTATTGTAATTTAAAGAGGATGCTATATTCGATGGCTTACCCGATACGCAAAAACGTGTTTCTTTTAAATTTTACGTTAAGCACTAATAATGTAATATTATTATATTAATTGGTAGTTAACACCTAGATGTTGTATTTTCAAAAATGAATAGAAGTAAATATAATAAGATTATACATGTTTTTAAATGTTTTTACATTTATCCAATAAATTTTAGAGTCTTAAAATGTGAATGAATCTAATATTAAGCATAATTTACATTAAAATGTCGATTTACCACCTTTTAATGGAGAACACTACTTAAATCTAGTTTTGGTCACTTTTATATGTTCTCTTTTAATAAATAAAATTCTTTTTTTGAATTGGGACATCAATATTCTCTTTGGGTAAATGTTTTGTATCTTTCTGATAAAATACGATTTTTAATGAAAAATGAAAAATGATGTATTTTAATACAAAAGTGCCTTTTAATATACTTTATTTATATGTTCATATTATCCTTGTAATTGGTTATAAAGTGTAATTAGAATATATTTCTATCCTTTAATAATATTTTTATCATTGGAATTAAATTCACTTTGAAATTGGACATAAACAAGTGTCAATCTTCTGACAGATATTGTTTCTTAAAAACACGCTCTTTGTTTTAACAACAAGAATTAATTTTAAATTAATCAATAAAACTTATATGTTGTGAATTTGGTAAAATTGACAACATTTTTTAATTCTAAATATCAAATATAGCATATGATTAATTTTTCGTATTTTTCTGAAAAACATCATATTTTGATTAATAGTGAAACCACTTAGTAGTAGTTAAAAAACTGACTTTTTCATTTAAATGAAATTGTATAGCCTCTATGAATTGAATTTCTAAAATCCGACATACATGGATGATATTAGTAAGTAAATTTTTTTTCATTAAGATGAAAATAATTTGTTTTGAATAGAAACTTTTAACTTTAATTTACCGGGGTTACATGTAAATAGGGTATTTCAATGTAAAAAGAGTATCATAATAATACAAAATTACCTTAACACATTTACTAAACATTTTGGATGAGTCATCGTCGACCATGGGCATCTGTGGGTTGATTTGGGGACCCCATATATTCACTTAAAAGTGATAATGACACTTTAGATTAATTAATTTATTGTAAAGAAAAAAATGACACAAACAAATATCTTTTAGTAAATTAATTTTTACATGGGGTTATATAAATTATCTGTAAAGACACGGAAATTTCAAGGGAATTTTTTTCTTAATTTTCTTTGGAATTTTATATGAACGTAGTTTCAGACGGCGCCTGATTCCGAGGCCCGGAGTGCCCGGAATCAATTTCCAAAGTTTGGATCGGGTACGTTCAGTGAACGATCGAGCGGGAATTCCTATCTTTTGAACCGGTGCTCGGAATTTAAATCCGATGGCACCGATGAACTCGCAATGACGGTAATCGCTTAGGGAAACCTTTACCGTAGTTGCGTTTGTGTAGGAGATGAAGTTTATTAATGGGGTTTATTTAAAAAAAGGTAAATAAAATTGTTGGATCAATTTTATTTCATTTCAAGGTGGTTAATTCCTCCCATGGGAAGTTGGTGGTGGGGCCGACATCCACCCAACTTCCCATGGGTGGATAATTGAAAGGGTGGGGCCCACACAAACCCAATACCTTTTCAAATCCCTTAACTCCTCTTGACCCCTCACCTTCCTAACTCCCCATTAACTCACTTTCATTAATTTTTTTGACAACTTGTTATAATTAATAAGGTGAGTTACTTAATTCCAAACTCTTGAAATTCAAATGGTTAAGTTGTGTTAATAAAATTAAGACTTGGTCTTATTTTATTATGGTTATAATTTTTGCCACCTTGAGAGGTTTGGGAAGCGTGAAGTCTTCTTTTTCTTCAACCTCGACGAAGAACGCGAAGAACACCGTTCTTCAACGAAGAACATCTCCGACAAAGAATGTGACGTCTTCTTCCAACGAAATTTCCTCTTCGAATGCACCTCGACGTTAATGGAAACGACGTTCGTTTTCCGCGACGCCCGATTTCCTCGATGCTCGTCTTCCGAGGATCGTTGACGTGCACCATTCCTGAACCGAGGTAGGGAATTTAAATTGTGATTGTTGGTGAACCCTCGTTTACTCCCTTCTAAATCTAAGAACGTGGATCAACTAAATATTATGTTGATCCGCGAAGATTAATTTGCGGGTTGGGATTATTGTTATGTTTCTTTTTATTTATGAGGTTGTAGGGGTTTGTTTGTGAAATAACTTTATATTCCCATGATTGTTTCTTTAAAACAAAGAACCTGGATCAAGTTCAATTTTAATTCTATTAAAATTGTTTCTTGCTTTTATTCATGTGTTGAATATTTCTCCGGACTATTATTATCTAACGCGGAGGGTGCGGGCCAAACAAACACGGCCCGACAACCCTCCGCAGTTCTTCCTTGTTTTGCGGATTTGGCGGGCGACGACAAAACGTGCCGCAGAGGCGATTTAATGATCCCGTAGTGATGAACGGAACCTGGGAGTAACAGTGGCGCAGACGGGAAGGAAATCGGACCACTAGAGCAACTCCGGTGGCCCGCGGAAGCTTCCTCTGGCACCGGCGGCCGGAGGCGGGGGCCGGAAGCGGCCGGCCGCCAGGGGGCGGCGGCGTCCGGCGCGCCGCTGGGAAAACCTCGTTGCGGCTGAAGTCGCGGCGGCGAGGTGGTTACGTGGCCGCACGGAACTGCTGTTCAGGGACGCAGCGGCCCAGCCGCGTCCGGGTGATCCAGGGCAGCCCCCCACGGGGGCATTCGCGCCCCCCGCGATGCTCGGCCGCTCGGCCGAGCCGAGCCGGACCGGCCGGCCGAGCCGGGCCGCGCCCTGGCTTGGTCGGACCGGGACGGGTCGGCCTGGGCCCAGACCCCCGTCTTCGGACCGTTTTCGGTTTCTTCCCATAACATGAGCTACGGACCTCAAAATGACGCGCTGTCAGAGGAAACGCGATCCTTGGATCGAGGCGGTCGTTTCGGTATACTGCACTCAAGGTTTCTAAATACTTTGGGTTCAGCTGGGTTGGTTCGTACACGAAACCAACCGGGCCCTTGGAGCGGAAACGCTCATATCTTGAACCCTGGACGTCCGATTGACATTCCATTGACTTGGTTTAGTTCCTCTTAGTGAGATTGTTATTTTGGCATACTCCGCCCGAGGTTTGGACGCATGTAGAGTACAGTCGTGTTGGTTTTGCCTTAAAAACCAACCGGGCCCCTAGAACGAAAAAGCCAATAACTCTCTAACTGGGCATCCGATTGACGCACCGTCTATTGTGTTGAGTTCCTGTTGACGATACGGAACTTTTGGATACATCAACATCGGACTATGTGACAGTTGATGTATCAGCCTCTCAGCTCGTGGAGCGGACCCTCCCGAACGATCTTGCTGTGTGCGGGAACCCTAGTGCTGGCTGCGACTGTGACTTCGACGACGACTGTGGAGAGATCCTCAGTGGATTCGACGACGACGATTACAGCACTCAGTGATCCTACGAGGATCAGTGCTGCAGATCCTGTGTGGGTCCGATCATGTATGGTCCTTTGCGGGGATTAGTACCTATCGATCCTATGTGGGTCCCAGCATAGATGATTCAATACTGGTCTTGTATCCTATGTGGGTCCCAGTATACATGAATCCATGAAGATAGCTGGTCTTGTATCCTATGTGGGTCCTAGATGTGATGGTCTTGTATCCTATGTGGGTCCCAGCTTAGATGATTAACTACTGGTCTTGTATCCTATGTGGGTCCCAGTATAGATGAATCAATGAAGACAGCTGGTCTTGTATCCTATGTGGGTCCTAGCTGTGCTGGTCTTGTATCCTATGTCGGTCCCAGCTTAGATGACTCAATACTGGTCTTGTATCCTATGTGGGTCCCAGTATAGATGAATCAATGAAGACAGCTGGTCATGTATCCTATGTGGGTCCTAGCTGTGCTGGTCTTGTATCCTATGTGGGTCCCAGCTTAGATGATTCAATACTGGTCTTGTATCCTATGTGGTTCTCATTATAGATGAATCAATGAAGACAGCTGGTCTTGTATCTTATGTGGGTCCTAGCTGTGCTTGCCTTGTATCCTATGTGGGTCCCAGCTTTGATGATTCGGTGCCGGTCTTGTATCCTATGTGGGTCCCAGCGTAGATGAAACAATGAAGACAACCGGTCTTGTATCCTATGTGGGTCCCAGCTTAGATGATTCAGTATTTATGTATAATCATCTCTTTCACCTTTTCGATGATGTATACCTCTGTGAGCTGAATCCTGTTTTCTTTCCTGTGTGGATTGTGTTGTGATATCCTCTATGGATTACATTTTTCATTCCTATGTGGAATACGTATACTTTCCTATGTGGACTGAGTTATACTTGGGCTCGGAGGTTGGAACGTATTGGAATTGTTGACTTAGGTATATGTATGGGAATATACCTAATCAGTGTCGGTTGTTACTTCGTGATTGTATCTTTCCTTTGTGGTTTATCCTTTCTGGATTTTGTGAGACCTTCGAGGGTCTTGGGGTCCCTACTGAGTAGCTTATACTCACCCCTGCACGGGCTATGCCCGCACTACGTTGTGTTGGTTGTAGACGACGGACATCGTTAATCGTGGTTGAGGCTTGCAGAGCAGGACAGTACCTGGAGGAGGACCACTGGGCGGGATGTACTCGGAGCGGACGGCGGGACCCAAGGAGCATTGGAGCTATCTGTACCCACCCTTTAGGTGGAATTTCTAGTGGACAGCTCGGCGTAGCGGCTTTTACCTTTCAGTTGCTGTTTTCCCTTTCGAGTTGTACTTTACTTTCAGTTTGAGTTTGTATTCTGGCCCACTTACATTCCGCACTTGCAGTTGTACTTTGTTTTTACTTAGTGTTTACTTTTTCTTCTTTCTTACTCTGAGGTTCTTGTTTACTTTACAAAGGCAATGCCTTCCCTTTTTCTAGGATTTACGCCTTGGTGCTAGTCGCCAGCCCCTGGCCAATGGAAGGCGGGCTTGGGGTAGTCACGAAACAGGCCCCGAGGACGGGTCGTGACATTATCTTTTTGACTATAAATATTATTTAGAAAGATAAAAATATTTCCAACATCATAGAATTTTTTTTTATAATTTTTAGATATCAAATAATATAAATTATTAATGACCGAACAATGAATCAGTATTTACCTCATTAATAAATGATTAAAATAAATAAGATTATAAATTTTAAAAAAATATCCATAACCTATCCAATTCTTATTGGATGATTTTATTTCTTCCATGAGTCATCTTATATTTATCTTTAATGATTTTTGGACCTTTTGAAATAAAAAATAAGTTTACAATAAAATAATTGTTTCAAAGTTTCCTAAAGAGCCTCTCCTCCCCTTATAAAAAACCCTCACTTATAACTCATTCTACACACCTCTCAAGCCTCTTGAATCATCCAAAAACTGACTATTTAATCTCCCTACACCTTTATCCTCCTCCTAGAAGCCTTATCGTAGGCAGAAGTCGTGTCAATAAAACCTTTTGGTTCATACCAAATGGAGTTACGCAAATTAAAGGAAACATTTTCTCTTAACTTCTTTTCTTTTATTTTCCTTCTCCAACCCCTAAACACTTTTCATTAATTTATTTTATAACAACAACGATATCCATAACATACTAGTACATTGTTATGATAAGGATTAGAACTAAACTTACACTCACCTCCATCTAATGGGTGAAGAACATACTTTTTCTATGGACAGAAAACTAACGCCTCACAGAACGATGATTGTTTGATTATCTCGTACCACCTCTCATGGTGTAAATTAAGATGGAACATTATTTTTATATGATATATATTATGTCTATGTTTTTTATACTTCTGTATTTTACATTTATATCATACGTTTATGGTTTCCATTATGGTCAAACATGATAATTTCATTTGTGACTCAAATACCAAATATCGACAAAACAACCATTATTAACTGAAACGATTAAATAATGTTTATAACATGGTAATAAGTGATATAAAAAGAATAATAAAATTTAAAAATGTTCTTAATCTAGTAGAAATTATCTTTAGATTGTTATTCAGGAGATTAAAGAATGAACGGGTCAAGTCGGACACGAGGTATGGGACTTCATCTCAATCTCCTTTCATTAAGGTATATTTTGATAATATATACCTTCTTCTTTTACACGGTGTTAAATAAAATCCATTGAATTTTACTTTCATTAAAAGGGAATCGTTTTTCTACAAATTGTTTTACTAAATGATAAACAGAATGTTTTTAATGTTTGTGGTGAAAATGACCTCTCTATCATCGTAATAGTTATTTGGATTTCTCAGTTTTTCTTAATGTTATCTAAAATGAAAAGGATGTAACTTATTTTATTTTTGGGTGTTTTGGTATTGAAAATGGTTTTTTAATAGTATTTATTATTTTAATATCTTGAAATTATTTCTTGTGATTTCAAATTAAATGTTATTAGTGAAATGATTATATTTTTAATATTTTATGTGTTATGATTCTATTATGGTACTTGGACATTTGACAGGTGGTTATGTGATAATCCAAATGACAAGTGGTGTAGTGATAAACCAAGAGAAGTGGTTACGTTATAACCTCCAATGAATTGAGTATGGATGTCGATCATGTGGTTATTCCATTTATTGATATGTGTGGAAGTCTACCATAATGTTATTCCACTAAATAATGATTATGCCCCAAGTTACATTTATATGGAATGTGCTCTTTATATGGGGTTTATTGTAATCTTTTAGTTACAAAAGGGTAAGAAATGATATTTTATTCAGTGATGAGTGTTTACTACTTCATAGAGGTGAAATGTATTATTTATGATAAAGTATTCATGGTTTACTTTTTTTCTGAAAAACTAACTGTTTTCATTCTTTGTGTATCCCTTACTAAGATATTTATGCTCATACCAAGTTTTTGAAATGTTTTTCACAGGATATAAAGTAAAATAGGTCCAAGGATGGGATCAAGGAAAATTACTACTTTCTAAAACATGAAACTCGACATGGAACTTTTTTCAATGATTTTTTATTTTATGAAAAAATGGAAACTGGGTAGATGTGTCTACATGTAATATTCATGTTGATATGTATGTGTTATGACATAACTCTCTAAAACCATAAACCTAAAAAGATCCTCAATGTGAATTATTTATTTAATTCCATATTATGAAATGTTTAATGTTGTGTCCTTATAGTTGGTATCATAGGTCGGTTTAGATAACTTTAGGAGATAGAATATTGTTAAATTAATGAACCTAAATTAATTTATGGAATGGCTGAAATGATATAGCATTTACATATTACCATGTTGCTTTGCCTAAATTATTTCTATGTTCAGAATGGTTTTCCATAGAGGAAACATGGTAGCTATGATGGGATTCCATTTGGAGGAAGACAACCTTCTAAATCAGGAAACTGAGATGGTCGATATCCGAACTAAAAAGTGTGTTGCAGTGATTGCACAATTGACTCGGGCTATAAATGGTGGTGGTATCCATGCATGAGATCAGCTAGATCCACCACTGAAGAACATGTCAGTAGTGGAGCATTTCATTAGTCAACATCCCCCACCATTTGTAGGATCATCTGACCCAGTGCTAGCATAAGGGTGGATTAATGCACTGGAAAAATTATCGATGTCATGGGTTGTTTAGAACATCAAATGATTAGTCTCGATGTTTACTTTTTTAAAGATGAAGCTAATCAGTGGTGGTCGATAGTGAAAAATATTAGGGATAGTGAGGAGATTGATGCTCTTTTTTGGGATTAATTCAAAGGTATGCTCCATGAGATTTACTTTCCTAAAGTGGTTCGATATAAGATGGAAAAAATACTCTTAGAATTGAGGCAGGTGGATGAGACATTGGCTGTTTACGAAGGGAGGTTCACTCGATTGGAAAGGTATGCTCCAAATTTCATCTGAGATCTTGATAGTAAGATAAATAAATTTTACTCAAGACTGAAGCCTCGATATCGAAGAGAATTAGCCTCTCGTGAGTTCAAAAGTTTTGAAATGCTTGTTTTATGTGGGGAGAAGGTGCAAATAGAGTTTGCTGAAGAGCAGGTGTTCTTCAAAAAAACAAAAAAATAAGAGGTCTAGTTGGCAGACAATGAGACTGAATTCATCAAAGAAGCGTGGAGGTAAGAAAACTAAATGACCATATTGTGAGAATTGTGGTAAATATAATCCTGGAGAATAGTTGTAAATGTCTGGGAAGTGCTTCTAGTGTGGTATGTCTGGCCATATTCTCATAATTGTAAGGAAAATGATCAATCAGGCAATGAAAAGTCAGTGGTGAGATGTTTTATGTGCAATGAAATAGGTCATTATGAAAATGAGTGTCTAGTGATGAAATCAACTAAGGGAAAGCGGCTAGACTACAAGCAGAAAGGGGTAGTGAAATCCTTTGTAACTACTTCAGCAGATGTTGGGCCATCAAATGAAGTAGTATCATGTACATTATTTGTTTGTTCAGATTATTCCAATGTGTTGTTTGATTCAGGGTCTACACATTCTTTCGTTTTAGAGATGATTTCAAGTAAATTGGGAATTCAATATCAAGATATAAATCCTGAAATTATGGTAAAAACACCTGGAGGAAATGTTGAGGCAAAATGAAATTATAAGAACCTTCCTATCCTTGTGTGCAGAATGAATCTACCTACAATCCTTATTTATTTTTCTCTAGTTGAGTTTGATGAAATTTTGGGCATGGATTGGCTGTCTATTTATCATGCTATGATTTACTACATAGCTAAAGTGGTTTCTTTTCATAAATATTTTCATTTTGTATACAAGAATGAACCCTTGTTTTTTGATAAGATATCAGGATGCTGGGAAACTAGTAAAAGATGAAAATGAATGTTACCTTTCACATATTATTGAAAATAGTGGACCTATTTAGATTAATGATGTTTCAGTGGTAAATGAGTACCTTTTTGTTTTTCTTGATAAATTTCCTGGTATTATACCGGACCTGGAATTTGAATTTATTGTTGACATAGTTCTTGATGCTATGCCAATTTCCAAACCCCCTTATCGAATGGCTCAAATTTAAGTTTTAGAGTTAAAGAATCAATTACAAGATTCATTAGATAAAGGTTTTATTCGGCCTAGCACGTCACCATCGGGTGCTCCTGTCTTGTTTGTTAAAAATAAAGATAGTTCAATGAGACTTTGCATTGATTATAGAGCATTGAATAATATTACTGTTAAGAACAAGTATCCTTTGCCTCATATCGATGATTTGTTTGATCAGCTCCAGGGAGATCAATATTTTTCAAAGATTGACTTGGGGTCGGGTTACCATCAGTTGAAAGTGAAGTAAGAAGACATTCCAATGACCATGTTTCGTTCTAGATATTTCCATTATAAATTTGTAGTTATGCCTGTTGGTTTAACCATTGCACCTACTGTATTCATGAATCTTATGAATAGAATTTTCTGTGCGATATTTGTTAAGTTTGTGGTGGTATTCATTTATGATATTTTGTTTTATTCTAAATTTAAAGACGAGCAAGAATTTCATTTAAGGTTTGTCTTTAAAACATTAAATTAAAAGAAACTGTTTTGGAAATTCAGCAAGTGTGAGTTTCGGTTACAACAAATTTCTTTCCTTGGTCACATTGTTTTTAAGGATGGCATAACTATTGATCCTGCCGAAACCAATGTTTTTGAATAATGGCCATGACCCAGAAATATAATCGATATCTGTAGTTTTATTGGTTTGGCAGGTTATTACTAAAGCTTTGTTGAAACGTTTTTAGGGTTATCTATTTTAATGACTAAGTTAACTCGAAATGGTGTTATGTTTATTTGGAAAAAAGAATGAGATGATTGTTTTAAATAATTGAAAAAAAGATTGGTGAATGCTCCAGTTTTTTCACTACCTTTCAAAAATGGTGAGTTTGTTATTTACATTGATGCTTCGATGAAAGGACATGGATGTGTCATTATGCATAATGATCAGGTAATTACTCATGCTTCACATCAGTAGAAACCTCATGTGTTAAATTTCCCAACGCATTATTTGGAATTATCTACTTTTTTTTTGTTTTAAAAATTTAGAGGCATCATTTGTATTGAGTAAAATGTGAAATATATACTGAACAAAAAATATTGAAGTATATACTCACTCAAAAATAATTGAACATGAGACATAGGAGATGGTTGTAATTATTCAACGATTTTGATTCCATGATTCATTACCATCCAGGAATAGAAAATAATGTGGCATATGCTTTGAGTAAAAAAATTAATGCTTCACTAACCATGCTACATTTGGAATGAGATCATTTAGTTTTTTATTTGATGAACTTTGGCATAAAATTTTTCAGTGGAGGAAATTCTACAATTTTTTTCAGGTGTTAGTGAAATCATCTTCGTCATATATAATTATGGAAGCATAGAAGGAAGATAGTGAGTTATAGAAAAAGGTAGAGTTTGTTTAGAAGGGTATGTTGCATAATTTTAACATTGATAGTGATTATGTTCTGATATTTGGAAAATTATTATGCATAACTTGTGACTCATAGTTGAAGAATGATTTTTTATGTGAAGCCCATAGTTCTCTGTTTTCAGTCCAACCTTGTAGTACTAATATTTAAAGAGATCTTTGGGAGTATTACTAGTGGGATGGACTCAAAAGAGATATTGATGATTTTATTGTGAAGTGTTTGACTTGTCGTCAGGTTAAAGAAAAGTGGCAGTTACCAAACGGAATTCTTCAGTCATTACTAGTGCCAAAGTGTAAATGAGAAAATATATCCATAGAATTCATTATGGGATTACCAAAGACATCTCGAGGTAACAAATTCAATCTGGGTCATTGTTGATCTATCGACTAAAACTTCTCATTTTCTTTCTCTTTGTGGTACTTTTTCTCAAGATCTACATTCTCAGTTGTATGTTAAAGAGATAGTCATGTTTCATGGAGTTCCCCTATCCATTGTATCTGATCATTATCCCAAGATTACTTATAACTTTTGAAAAGGATTTTAGAAGTTGTACGGTACTGAATTAAATTTTAGTACGGCTTTTCAGCCGCAATCATATGGGAAGATAGAATGAACAATACAGACCTTGTAGAATATGCTACATGCTTCTTCACTGGATTACTAGGGAACTTGGGAACAATATCTTTCTTTGGTTGAATTTTTATATAATAACATATTTCATTTCAGTATACAGATAGCTCCATTTTAGGCATTATATGGAACAAAGTGTCGACCTCTAGCTTTTTGGGATGATGTAGGTGAAAGGAAACTGATGGGACTAGAGTTGGTAGAAGATATAGTAGAAAAAATTCAGTTGATTCAGAAGAACATGAGAATATCTCAGGGCGGGCACAAAATTTATGTGGATAACCAGAGGAATGATCTATCTTTCGAGGTAGGTGATCATGTTATTATCAATGTTTCTCTATGGAAATGTTTTATTCACTTTGGTAAGAAGGAAAAGTTGAGTTTGAGGTTCATTGGACCCAATGAAATCCTGGAGAAATTTGGATCAGTTGTGTACAGAGTGTATTATCTCCACGTTTATCCCAAGTACACAATTTTTTTCATGTTTCAATGTTGAGAATGTATATTCCAGATCTATCTCATGTTTTGAGTCATAGGGTAGTTCAGTTGGAAGGGATTCTCTATTATGAGGAATAACCAGTCTAGATTCCTGATGATAGAGAGCATGTGTTGCTGAATAAGGTAATTCACCAGGTAATGATTTTTTGGAAAAAAATGGTTGAGGAGGCAACATGAGAATCTGAAAATGCTATGAGGGATAAATGCCCCCACTTATTTTATAAGTGAATAAAAATTGAAAGGAAGCAATTCCCAAAAGGGGGGAAAGATGTAATATCCCAGGTAAATAAAGAAATATCAAATTTTCATATTTATTAATATTTTTGAATTAAATATTAATTTTCATTTAATGGGGATTCTATATTCGATGGCTTACCCGATACGCAACAACATGTTTCTTTGAAATATTATGTTGCACACTAATAATATAATATTATTATTTAAAATGGTAGTTAAATTCTAGCTGTTTTATTGGTGGGAATGAATGTAAATAACTAAAATATGATTGTTCATGTTTTTTAAATGTTTTTATATTTATCCAATAAAAGATAGAGGCTTAAAATATGAATGAATCTAGTTTTAATAATAATTTACTTTAAAAGGTCAATTTACCTCATTTTAATGGATAAACCACTTTAAATATAGTTTTTTCACTTTTATATTTTCTATTTGGCCAAATAAAATTCTTATTTAGATTCGGGAAATCAAAATTCTCTTTGGGTAAATTTTTGAAATTTTTCCGATAAAATTCAATTTTAAATTAAAAATGAAAAATGTTTTATTTTAATTCAAAAGTTCCTTTTAATGTAATTTATTTATATGGATAGATTATCTTTTTAGTTGGTTTTAATGTTTAATTAAAATATATTTTTACCATTTAATCCAATTTGGTCATTAGAATTAAGTTTACTTTGAAATTGGACATAAACAAGTATCAATCTTTCGATAGTTATTGTTTCATAAAAACACTCTATTTGTTTTGACAATGGGAATTAATTTTTAATTAATTAATGAAATTTCTATTTTGTGAATTTTTTAATATATAAATCATTTTTGAATTCGGAATATCAAATATGGGTTAGGTGGAATTTTTGGTATTTTTATGAAAAACATCAATTTTTGATGAATAATGAAACCACTTAGTAGTAGTTAAAAAGACTGACATTTTCTTTTAAATAAAATTTTACCAATTCTATGAATTGAATTTTTCAAATAGGACATAAATTGTTGTTATAAGTATGAAACATGGGGTTCAATAAGACGAAAATAATTTTTCGTGAATAGTAACTTTAAACTTTTATTTGTCGCGGTTAAAAATAAATAGGATAATTAATGGTAAAAAGAATATCATAATAATACAAAATTTCCTTAAAAATTTTCCTAACATTATTGGATGAGTCATGGTCGACCATGGGAATATTTTAGTCGATTTTGGGACCCCATGGAGCCACTTAAGAGTGATAATGACACCTTAGAATAATTAATTTCAAATGAGGACAAAAATGACACAAACAAATAAATTTTAGTAAATTAATTTTTACATGGAGTTATATAAATTTTATTTTCGAATATAAATATTCATTGGAGATCTCAAAAGATTTCCTATATCATGGTTTTTATATAATTTTTATACCTCATATAAATTAAATTATTTATGACACAATAATGATGAAGTATTTACCTCAATAAGAAACGATTTAAATTAATATGATTATAAATATTAAAACATTATCCAAATATTTTCCAATTCATATTGGATAATTTTATTTCGACCATGAGTCATCATATCTTAGAATTTAATGATTTTTTGTTCTTTTGAAACCAAAAATAAGCTTATAATAAAATAATTATTTCAAACGTTTTTGAAGAGACCCTCCTCCCCCTTATAAAAAGGCCTCACTTCTAACTCATTACACACACTTCTCATTCCTCTTGGCTCATCCAACCATTTCCCAATGAAGCTCTTTACGTCCATGTCCTCCTCCTAGAAGCCATACCTTAGGCAGAAGGCACTTCGAAAAATCCTTTTGGTTCATACCAATGGGACTTACCCAAATTAAAGGTAACGATTTCTCTTAACTTCTTTTCTTTTATTTTACATCTCCACACCTTAACACTTTTTATTAATTTCTTTTATAAAAGAACCAGTATCATAAAAATACAAGGATGTTTTTGTGATAAGTTGTAAAACATGTACCTTCGTTTCAGGTATGTTTTTCCTTTTTCTTGAGTTTTTGAGAAAAAATGAGTTTCTGGAAATTTTTGATGTACACGCCGTTTACATTATAAGTACATGTCCAGTACATTGATGCCACACGAGGCCGTGTTCTGGCCATGTCCGGTCCACACACATGGTTATGGTGGGTGATGTGAAGGCCTCTTAAAGAGGATTATGGAAAATCCTTGTATACACCATTGACTTCAAAAGTACACACTATGTACTTTCGTTTTTTCATTAAACGGACTGGGCTCACATATGACTGTAAAATCATCTTCTTCGAGGTCCTGTTTGACCGAGAGAAGCTGTACGGTGCTATAAATTCTCCAAGACACCATCACTCAATCCGTTCTTCAAATCAACCACCATCAATTGCATTGGAACCGCATCGGTATGCTCTTCCTTCTTCTAGAGCATCGTTTTCCCATTCCTCCTCTTTAATAAGTTATCATGAGTTGAATGTTTTGTGAGTTTTTTTAGATCTATGTTGTTATAAGTAGATTCAAGCCTCATGGTTAAATTATATTGATATCCTATAATCATGGTAGGTGGTTTGTGCCTTTACGTTCAATGTCTTTGAGTATTATGTGCAAATTCCACCAATACCATTGAACGGGGTATTGCGTGTTTACTGTTTTTCCCCTGTTGTTTTCCTGCCTAGATTTTATGCTTGTGAAGAGGTAATTTGGCTATTTATATGGATAATTTCTATTCTTGGATGTTTTTTCCATGCCTTTTTCTATTTCCAACCCTTTGGTCTTGTTCAGTCGTTGGCCATTATAACTGTTTTCCATGCCTTGCGACCGTATGATGGAGTGCTATTCCCTGACATGATTTTTATGCTATAGACTGGTTAGCCAAGTAGCTCTATAGGCTTACGTTGGCCATAAATCATTATAATGAACTGAATTTTATGGGGTCGTGAGAACCAGGTGATATATACTATAAGTGGATAGACCGAGTGAGCTTCCTCAGAGAGTCTTAGACATCATAGACTATAGTGGATAGACTGAGTGAGCTTCCCATAGAGTCTTAGACATTATATACCACATGAGGATAGACCAAGTGATCTTCCTTATAAAGTCTTGAGATTTATAGACTACATGGGGATATACCAAGTGAGCTCCCTCAGATAAACGTTTTTTTGTTTGAATTTCCTTAGACCATTCCAGGTTATAAGAGGAATTGACCGAGTGTGCTTCCTCAGAGTGTCTCTAGACCTTGGAGATATAAGTGGAACTGACCGTGTGGTCTTCCTCAGAGAGTCCCTAACTACCTTAGATTATAAGGGGAATTGACTGAGCATTCTACCTCAGAGAGTCTAATATTTTCATTTGACCAAACTAGAGGGGATAGGATCAGTGTACTACCCATGGGGTTATTGGTACTTTTTGGATAGGACTAGAGGGGGTGGCTGTGAGTACATCCTAGAGGGATTCTTATTTGTGGTTAGCTATTTTCTTCACATCTTCTTGTTGATCTGTGGATTGCTTGCTGTTGTGTATCATCTTTTTTACTATTTACTGTTTACTGCTTACTGTACTATTACCTGCTTTATGCTCACTGACTATTAGGCACAGATCATCGGGTGGTTTCCTACTATGATTTAATCTCACACCGTGTTTGGTTCATGCTTTTGGGACAAAATAGATTATATTGCTACAGGTATAGAGAAGGGAAATCTCCCTTCGACTTCAGTTACTTGATTTTATTGGAGCAGGAGAGCATGGTACCAAGCCGAGGCTTGGGATGCTGAGGAGTTGCTTATATGTTTTTCTATTATACATTGGTTTATTATTGTATTCATCTTTTTTACTTGTTTTGCTGCTTTCCTAGACATATGTATCATGCATCATTTCATATATATGTGTTTTCTCCAAATATTTATTGTTTTAGCCTTCCGTTGATTACTATTGTTGGATATTTACTTCTTGTGATATTTCATGTGTTGTTTACATCCACTATGTACTTTGCCAATGAGGTCGTAGTTTCCCCACTAACACTCCCAAGGCCCACACTTCTAGTTGGAAGCCTCAGGAATTTGGAAAAAATGCGCTTGAGGCCATGTGACCAACCGGGTACAGGGCGCCTCTGGGTGGCTTCCAGAACCGGGACGTTACAAAGTGTTATCAGAGGAATTCATTTCTATTGACTTACTATTTGGAGCCTATATCCAGGGATAGGACGGAATAGTTACATGGTAATAAGCTATTCCCAGAAGTAGCTAACCCGTGTACAGGGAAAATCCAATCTACCTCATTTATTGATATTTCTTTGGATTTTCAATTTTTACAGTTGATACGATTTCACCAGTGGGTGATTCACATGCTTTTTGTTGTTACCATTGTTGTTATTGCAGTTCTATTTCTGTCGCAACCCGATGAGATGAGGGTATTCCATCTCATGCATCATATAAGAACTTGTTAGAAATCACATGCCATGCATTCTTGCCATTCCATCTACGATGCATTAGCAATTGCATGTTGTTGTGATAGACATTGTGTAGATTATGCAAAATGTTGTGATATATGTTTTGTTAGAATATGTTCTATTTGATAAAGATTTTGTTTGTATAGTAATTTTCTTAGATGAAAACTAAACATTGGTTCTTGATGTGTTATGGGCCCTCATGGAACAGAATTTGGGGGATCATTGCATTATTTCCTTGTTATAACTAGAATAAGATTCCATGATTTGATTCAATGGGTGTATGGGCACTCATGGATCAGAATTTGGCACCTTAACTCTTGTTTTTTGTGTTTCTGGGCTTCAGATCAGTTTCTGAGCTACTGCCTGGAAAAACCCAGAATATATGGCGTGTAATTTTTTAATACAGACCGTGTAGTTTTTAAATTGTGTCACTGACTATGTGGGAAGAAACACGAGGTTGTGAGAAATATTCAAAAAAAATGTTGTGTATGGTAAGTACACATCATGTTGTAGTGACCGTGTGTCTACCTGTGTGACTAATGACATAGATGGATGAAACATCAACTATACACATCATGTATTGTTATTACAGGTCATGCCATGTAACATAAGTACCCAGCCGTGTCATGAAAAACATAGGTCGGGGAAAACTTTCAAGAACACACTGTGTTCTCAGGGAGCATGCTGTGTAGAGTGAACCATGTAGCCGGCTATGTAACTTACAACACGGGTCATTGAAACCATATCTAGTACATGTCGTGTCCTTCGTGAACACATCGTGTAGTCTAGGATTAAGAGGACCATGTGGGTTAGCCATGTTAGGAGAATCTAGCAGGGGAATAGAGTTCCAGTACATGCCGTGTGTGGGGACAACATTCCGTGTGGTTGGGGCATTACACGACCAGTTGCGGAAGAAGTACACGACCATGTGAATGTCTTAAAAGAACATGCCGTGTAGTTTTCATACATGCTGTGTAGTCATTTTTTGTAAAACATGAATGTTTCATTATCATATTCCCCTATTGTAATCTTGTGTTCTCAGTCATTGACAATCCTGATCTAATGTGTGCTTTTGACCTTTCAGAGCTATGCCATTGAGACGTTATCCGGTTGTACGTCAGCTACCAGACGGTGATCAGACACCGGATATGGACGATTAGGGACCTCCTGAATATCCTCCAGTCGTTCCAGCATTGGCACCAGTAGTTATACCAGTTGCAGGCACCGATGCACGGTTTAGGGAGAACATTCTTAGGATGATGCATACCTTCCAGGGAGCGCCGCCTCTAGCCCCGTTGATGGAAGAGTTGACATGGGTTTTTCAGCAGCAGCATCCCCCTACTTTGTCAGGGGTTGGAGGAACTCAGGCTGTAGAGTCATTGCTAGAGGCCATGCTGAAAATTTTTGAGAATCTGGAGATACCTCCAGAGGAGAGGGTGAAGCTCGCTAACTATATTCTATGAGACACCACCAAGAGGTGGTGGGAGATGATCTCACAGTTTGGGTGCCAGAAGAGTATGACTTGGTATGAGTTGTAGTGAATCTTCAATGATTACATATACCCGGAGACCTTGAGGACCGATCGATCTTGGGATTTTATGAGTTTGGAGTAGGGTAGTCTTTCAGTTATGGAGTACTCGTCTCCCCTTACTGAGCTGCAACCTTTCAAACCTATTCCAGGAGGCGATGAGTTGTTACTTGTGAGAAAGATCAATGATTGACTGGGGCACGACATCCACTTGCAAGTGAACATATTTAGGTGGACTTCGATATCATCACTCATTAACCAGGCGCTGATCACTGAGCACAATCTGAGGGATTCTGGAGTAGTGAGCCAGGGCAGTTTGACATCCAGAGTCAGTGTTCCTCCTACTGATAGAAGTAAGCGCCATAGGGAGTCTACTCGAGGAGATCCATGTAGGCAGAATATATCTTTGGGAATCCTGGTAGTATGCTAACAATGTGGGAGGAGCGGGCATACTAGGCCTCAGTGCTAGAAAGACCTGATGGAGTGACGAACTTGTGGAAAGATGGGCCATCATCAGCGATTTTGTTAGATATTCATACCAACAGCTGGTGGTAAGGGTTCTTCTATGACCCCGCGTTCAGAAGATACATCACCAATTTCTCACCAGTCTATGAACTGGAGTTCATCCGGCCGTTCCGGCTGAGGTGGAGGTCGCGGTCATGGCGGTCTATCACCAGGTTACTAGCGACAGCAGAGTGGGTCAGCTTAGAGTGGTCATCCAGGGTCACAGGGCCGCGGTATATGCCAGAATTTTGCAGCGGAGCAGACCCATCAGGATCAGGATCTTGTACCTTCTACAGTTCGAGGTACGATCTTAGTAGCCTCAGTTTTATCTTCATCTCTTTTCGATATTGGTGCTATGCATAGTTTTACCACTATTGTTGTTGTGGAGAGCCTTGGGCTCTGCATCTTTTCCTCTGTCGATAACTTGATACTAGATACAATGTTGGGGAGTAGTGCGGTTAGTGTATGCCAGTGCAGAGAGTTACCTCTTGAGGTTTCAGGGTGTCACTTCTTATGGGACCTCTATGTCCTAGAGATGAAAATATATGATTTCATTCTTGGAATGGACTAATTAGTCTCCTTCCAGGCAGTTGTTGATTTCTGTCGTCACAGGGTGAGTTTCATATCACCAAAGGGTGGATCCTTTCTTTGTGGAGGTTAGTGGGATGTCCAGGAGAGCAGAGTGGGACCAGAGCATCATTGTTTGGGAGGAGTTACAGCCCAGTTTGCTAGTCTTTATCTGGATGACAAGGGGACTTCATAGTTAGAATTCCCTCCAGTGGTGGATCATTTTATGGATGTCTTTCCAGTAGGATTTTCAGGGCCGCCTCTGGAGCGTGAGGTATAATTTCTATTGAGCTCATTCTAGGAGAGGCACTGGTGTTCATTCCTCTTTATAGGATAGATACACCTGAGTTACATGGGCTCAAGAAGCAGTTTGAGGAGTTGCAGGCAAAGGGTTTCATCTGGCCCATTGCTTCTCCTTGGGGTTCGCCTGTACTATTTACAAAGAAGGCATATGGTACCCTCAGGCTTTGTGTGGACTATCAGAAGTTGAACCAGTTGACCATCCAGAACTGATATCCCTTGCTGAGGACCGATGATCTCTTCGATCAGCTTCGAGGAGCCCGAGTGTTCTCAAAGATTGACTTGAGATCCGGTTATCATCAGTTGCGCATTAGACCATCTGATATACCTCTTACAGCTTTTTAGAGTAGGTTTGGTCTATACGGGTATATGGTTATGCTGTTAGGTCTCACGAACATGGCATCCGTTTTCAATGCACTGATGAACCGAGTTTTCCATCGATACTTAGATTCCTTCAAGCTGGTTTTTGTGGAGAACATCTTGGTGTACTCTCACACTCGACACGACCATGCTACCCATCTTGAGATCGTCTTGAGTACATTAAGGGAGCATCAATTATATGTTAAGCTCTCAAAATGCCACATTTGGATGGACTAGATTCACTTCTTGGGTCATGTTATCTCAGTGGAAGGTGTATTAGTAGACCCAGAGAAAGTGTGAGTAGTAGTTTCTTGGGAGAAACTGAAGAACATCTTTGAGGTGAAGTGTTTTCTAGGGCTGGATGGATACTACTGACGCTTCATACATGACTTTTCATGCCTAGAATCATAATTTAAAGGTCTAAAAAATAATGGGGTGATGTTATTATGGTCAGATTATTGTGAGTCGTCCATTCAAGAGATGAAAGGGAGGTTGACTTCAGCAGCGATACTAGTCATTCCAGAGCCAGGAAAGATATAAACTGTCTATTATGATGCTACAGGTATCAGGATAGGAGTTTTGCTGATGCAGGGTGGTGGAGTCATTGCGTATGGGTCTCGATAGTTGAGACCGCATGAGAGGAATTACCTGACACATGATCTTGGAGTTGGCAGCTGTTGTTCTTGCATTACATTGTTGGAGACACTATCTTCTGGGATAACACTTTCTTTTTTTCACCACCCACAAGAGTCTCACGTACATCTTCACTCAGCATTATATGAATTTGAGACAGTGCATATGGTTTTAGTATCAATAGTCCTTTGACTTTCATCTTTCCTATGCATCGGGAAAGGGCAACGCAGTGGCTGATGAAGTGAGCAGGAGAACTCAAATACATGCAGTTTCGTAGGCCTGCAATGATTGGAAGCTTGTGGCTCTATTCTCTGAGATGAATTTGGAGGTGCACAACAGACAGGAGAATATTTTCCTATCTTCTGTATTTGTTACCTCTACTCTGCTAGATCGGGTAAGATTGAGGCAGCTATCAGAATCGGAGGGCCTAGTTGTAATGACCCGTCAATTATCATTTTATTTAGAGTAAAACATGTCATTACTAGGCCTTAAGCGGCGTCCACAAGGCGCCAAAGGCTGGAAATAAATTTCGAAGGGTTTCAAATATAATTTTGGGGACAATTTACCCTTTAAGGAATAAACCCATAAACCAACTATAACAAAAAATTCTCTATATGATGCATGAACAAAAGAAACAACCAACTCATGCATTATCAAAATAGAAATAAATTGTTCCACATATCACTACATAACCAACACAAAATCATATTTCCAAGCGGAAGACTAAACAAAAGAACAAAAACAAGCTAAGACACACTCCATGGCTCCACACCCAGCTCCATGGACCAAGCACCACCGCATCTCCAATGCATCACCATGAACCACTAGTAATAAGATGCCTTACCTTTACCTATGTCTCGGAATATGACATCTACAAAAGCACCATCGTTCCAAAGCAGAGGTGAGTATAAAACATAGTAGTCCTTCCCCAATGAAATCCCTACTCATTCCACTAGGATAGAAGAGTTAGAAACAATTATATAAAAACAGTTTATATAAAACATCTTCTCAAAAGTAGCTTATAACTAAATATAAACAAGTTTTTTTGACAAAATAAGATGGATCCATTAATGATGGAGATCAGCAGAAATACAGTAGCATAACCACGATGGAAAATGATTGAACCAAAGAAAATCCTCGTAAGGAGGGCCAATGCCTGCCATCTTGTGAGCGGCTTCATTCGCTTCCCTTATAATAAATGAGAAATTGCAGGAATTAAAGCCTTGTCTCCGTGAGTGAATACACCGGATAATGGGACCGAAAGGTTGAAGTCTGCCGTCAATGAGATTGATGGCATTGATTACAGTGAGACAGTCGGATTCGATGTGAATGGAATCCCAACCGCGATCTTTTGTGAAGTTTAACCCAGCAAGGATGGCGGCGGCCTCCGCGACTGAGGGCTCCCAAAGTGCATAACGTGCTTCGTATTTGGCAGCGATAAGATTTCCCAGGTTGTCTCGGGCCAGTAAACCTAGTCCAACTGGGCCATCCTTAGGGAGAGAGGCATCCACATTGATCTTAAAAATCCCTTCCGGTGGGGGGCACCAATGTTGGGGAAGAGGAGGGTGGGTGAAAAGTCTTTGTTGTTCAGGGTGGTTCTGCCAGACCGCAATCCATGACAATGCCCGGTCAATCCAAAATCTGGGGGGCCTCCGGAAATGATTGAAAATGGCCTCGTTCCGCCTATCCTAGATAATCCAAGCCAAAATGCACAGGGCGCCTGCTTTAGCCGGCGAAAAGGAGGAGCACCATCGCATCAGGAGAGATGTAAGATCTGAGGCGGCGTCCGGGAACAGCTCTATAGTTGATCCCCAGCCATTCCAAACCTCCTGAGCCCCGGGACATTGAATAAGAGCATGGAAAGGGGATTCAGTCACAGAAGGGAAGAAAGGGAATGAGTTGTCGTTTGAAAAGTGTCTGTAGACAAGGTGGCTCTTAGTTGGGAGGATACCAGTACACACCAGCCACCAGAAAAATCGAACTTTAGGGGGAACATTAAGCTTCCAAATTGATGTCCAGGGCCTCGCATCTCCTTCTGTAATCTGAGCAGTAAGAGCTCTCCGGTAGCCAGCTTTCACTATATACTCGCCTGAGCTGTCGTTTGTCCAGTAGAGATGATCTGGCCCTGCGTCTGACACACAGGGAATACTCAGAATAATTCTCCTATCCCTCTCATTAAACCAGGAGAAGAGTTTTTCCAGACACCATCCCGCCCCTTGATCATCAAAAAGGCAACAGACTGTGGCATGTTCGGATCCTGGATAAATAGGGGATGACGCCTTCGTGCCTGTCTGATCAATAAGCCAGGGATCAGTCCAAATCTTGACCGTAAAACCATTCCCAATCCTCCAGCCTAGTCCTTTCCTCAGTAGATTACGACCACCCCAAATGCTTCTCTAGAGAAAACTGGGTCGATAGCCAAGATGGGAATCCAATAAATCCTTATGCGAGAAATATTTAGCCCGGAGAACACGCGTGCATAGGGATGATGGGTTATTAATCATACGCCAACCTTGTTTAGCCAGCAAAGCATCATTAAAAAGAGAAAGGTCCCGGAAGCCCATTCCGCCTTCAGATTTTGGTTGACAAAGAGCAGACCAGGCGATCCAATGGACTTTATTTTTTCCGTACTTTCGTCCCCACCAGAAGTTAGATGTGCTGGATTAAATCTTTGAAAGCACCACATCAGGGAGTTTAAAAATAGACATCAAATAGCTGGGGACAGATTGAAGTGCCGCCTTGATGAGGATTTCCTTGCCGGCCTTGGAGATTTTTTTAGGGGTCCAACCTTGTATTTTTCTTTCAATTCGATCCACAATAGCTGAACAGATTTCTTTCTTTGACCGTCCAACCACCGTCGGGAGCCCAAGATACTTCTGGTGCTTATCGACCCCAGGAATGCGTGCTAAAGAGCAGAGATCTTCTCTTTTCGGCTGGGGAACTCCAGAGTTGAAAGAAATTTCTGATTTACTCTGATTGATCATTTGTCCTGAAGCCCGTTCATACTGTTGTATCACCTGGCAGATTGCAGTACACTCATTGGGGGTAGCTCGAGAAAAAAGAAGGCAATCATCAGCGAAGAAGCGGTGGGATATCGGAGGGCCCTTGCGACACGCTTTCGCCCCATGAATTATGGAAAGCAAGGCTGCCCTGGAAAGGAGGTTAGAAAACACATCATCCACTAAAATAAAAAGGAAGGGTGAAAGAGGGTCTCCCTGGCGAAGCCCACGGGATGGGGAAAAGCCTCGGGTGAGCACCCCGTTGACATTAATACAAAAGGAAACTGACGAGATGCATTGCATGATCATGTCAATCCATTTGGTACAGAAACCCATCTTGAGCATCACAAATTCGAGGAAGTTCCATTCCACTCTATCATAGGCCTTAGCCATATCCAATTTCCACGCCATGATCCCTCTCTTTGCTCGTGTACGTGTTTTCATGGAATGGAAAATTTCATGAGCAATAATGGGGGATAATTCATACCCTTATCCAACCCAAATGCACATGAATACTTGATGGGGGAGATCCCTAACCCTTATCCATCCCAAAACTGATGGGAGAGACACCTAACAATTATCCATCCTGACTGCAATATGCATTTTTACGGGGTAGATCCCTAACCCTTATCCATCCAAGAATGATGGGGGAGACCCCTAACCCTTATCCACCCTGAATGCAATATGAACAGACACCACACATTTTCAACAATCATTCCAAACCATCCTTTCAATAAAACAACTTTTATTGAAAAACAATCGCATCAAGACCAAGTGTGTTCAACCAATTCAAACCATTTCAATAAAACAGTACTTTTTTTGAAAACCAATGAATGAACCAATTTCATTAAACCATTTCAATAACAAACCTTATCAAATAAACACTGGTTTTTATTGAAAATCCAAATTTCATCAAACCATTTACCATTTTAGCAGGTCCATAATTTAAAAATCATCATTTTAAATTCATGAATCCAAATCACTTTGGACAACAATCCCCCAAGATTTCGCAATTCCATCAAAACCATAAATCATCTCTAAAGAGGATTTACCCCATGCATTGAAAAATAAATTTCATTCAAATAACCCTATTTGAAAATAAGAAAATAAATTCTAACAAGAGGAGTTGAGAGTGAAGCCTCCTACCTCAACGGTTTTGACGAAAACCCTAAGAAACAGAGAATGCACAAGAAAAACGGGCTGAACCACAAAGGATCCTCCTTAGATATCTTATCCTAAAACAACCAAGACCAAAAATCGTCATATTTGGTATCCACACACTTAGATCTACCCATACCAGGCCTATATCTAAGAAACTGAGAGAACAGGAGAAGTAGATCTAAGTAGATCTATGAAACAAAACAAGAACGATCACATACCTCAAGAATCCAGCTTTGATTCGCCAAGAGTATCATTCAGATCACCAATGGAATGATGAGAGAACCCTATTTGACCTTAGGAGAACCACAATCACATGTTATGGCCACTTAAAAGGAAAAACGAGCAACATAGAGGAAAAAATGCGTGATATCCACCTTTATAGGATCTCATTTAGGTGGCTGCATGGTAAGTTCGCACGGTTTGACAAACTGTGTGCTAACTGTGTGTTAGTTACTACCTCGAACACCCTTCCCGCACGGTTTGGCCACATGGTTATACAAACCGTGCAGCACCCGTGCAGAAGCCACTTCCTCCAAGACCAACAATGCATGGTTTGGCCACAAGGTTTAGACAAAACGTGCGCAGCCCGTGCGACAACCCCTTTTTGCATCAAAATATCATTCCAAGTTCTCCCAACTCTCCCATTCATCACCCTTAACTTTAAATCCACTAAAAGCATAAAAAAGGGTTACATACCAAAAACTGTGGGTACTACATTCTCCCCACCATTGGTTATTCCATCCCCAGAAAGTAGAAAACCTTCACCCAGCTGAAAGAGTTTCGACCACTCCTCTTTCATTTCTTTTTCACATTCCCAAGTCTCTTCCAGAACCTTACCATGATTCGATAAAACCCGTACTAGACTGATGCTTTTTCAACATGATACTTTCTCTTGCCTATCCACAATTCGTACCGGGATATGTATCAACGAAGCATTCGGCCCAAGTTCATCGTGATCCCATATGATCACGTGGTCACAATCAAACTGATACTTTTCCAACTGAGATACATGGAACACATTATGCACCGAACTAAACCATGTTAGAAATTCCAACTGATATACCACCTCTCCAACCCATTCTAATATCTCAATAGGACTAATGTATCTTGGAGAAAACTTGACCTGCTTCCCGAAACGACGATGTCTAACCCGTAGAGAGATCCTCAAGAAGACATGATCACCCACTATGATAGACAACGGTCTTCGACGGTGATCTGCATAAGATTTCTGACAACTTTGGGCCATATTTATTCTCCTTCTAGTAAACTGGATCTTCTCTGTTGTTTCATGGACAAGGCTCATCCCAACTAGTGATGTTTCACTAGTTTTCACCCAGCATAGTGGAGAACGACATGGAAGCCCAAACAATGCTTCAAACTGAGCCATGCATATCGAGGATTGAAATCTATTATTGTATGATAACTCCACAAAGAGTATCTTCTCCTCCCCTGAGCCACAGAAATATATTACACAAACCCTCAACTTTTCTTCCAACATTTTTATTGTCTGCTTGGATTTCCCATCCGTATAAGGGTGATACGCCGTTCTCATAGTGAACTGATTCCCAAGGGCTTACTATAATGATTTACAGAAACAAGATGTGAACATCAGATATCAATTTGAGACTATAGTCACTGGTACACCATGCATCTTTACTAATTATCGAATATATATTTTTGAAAGAACTTCCACCATTTGAGTTTTACGAATAGGGATGAAATGGGCCGACTTAGTTAGACGATCCACTATCACCCAAATGGCATCGTGTTTCCAGACCGTTCTTGGAAGACCTATAACAAAATCAATTTCTATCTGATCCCATTTTCACACTGGGATAGGTAAATATTGTAACATACCAGCTGGCCTCTAATGTTCTGCATTAACCCGCTGACAAATTATGCACCACCAGATGAACTTGGCCACTTTTCTTTTCATGCCGCTCCTTCGAAACTGCATCTTCAACACCTTATACATCTTCTGTGTACCTGGGTGTACAACTCAACTTGAATGGTGATAAGCATGAAGGTGTTTTTCCTGACAAACCATAGGTACGACCATCCAAATTCTGAAACACAAAACTGAACCCCCATCATGTTTCCAGCCATCAATGGTATCCCCACCATTGAGTTTTGAACTTACAACCATACATTCTGCATCAGATGATTTTGCTTCTTTGATCATCCTTACCAACTCTGGAACAAGCATAACTGAACCAAAAATTGTAACATCACCTTGGTCTTAATATTCTGCATGTATTTCGGCTAGAACTCACATCAACTACCATTCATCTGAAGCAAAGCCATGAAGACTTCTAGTGCATTCGTTAGACCAAAAGGCATGACTACATATTTGTAGTTTCCATATCTGCTTCTGAAATCTATCTTTGGAATATCCTCCTTCTAAACTCTCAATTGGAGATATCCTGATCGTAATTAAATATTGGAGAACCACTGAGCTCTCCTTAATTGATCGAACAGATAATCAATGCATGGAAATGTATATTTATTTTTTATCGTAACTTGGTTAAGCTTATGATAATCAACACAAAGCCAAAGAGTTCCTTCGGCCTTCTTCACAAAAACACTGGTTCTTCCCATTGAGAAGTACTTGGTCGAATGAAACCTTTGATTTCTAGCTCCTCTAACTGCACTTTCAATTCACATAACTCTATTGGTGTAATCCTATAAGATGGAAGGTAAATAGGACTAGTCCCCAAAAGGATATCAATCGTAAACTACACTTCCCATAGAGTTGGTAACCCTGAGATGTTATTGGGAAAGACATCTGGAAAATGAACCACCACAGCTGGAAAAATATTTTCCTCAATTTCTTCCATTGATGCCAGAGTTAATGATGCTAGTTGATTAGATATAATTCCCACCATTGGTTGCAACAATATATTTGCACCTTTGTTTACCAATATCTCTCCCCTAAAGAGATGGTTGATGTCGCCCTTAGTGGTGAAACTGACCTTTCTCTTATAAATGTCGATGTGAGCCTTTAAAACTGTCAACTAATCCATACCCAGGATTGCATCATAGGCATCCATGTAAGACATCGAGATGTCCCATTTTAACTCTACTCCATCAATAGTCATAGAACATGCTCTACACACAAAGTCTTGACATTATCTATCACCGAGAAAAGTTTTTAGTTTCATAGCAGGCGACATAATTTCCTGTTTTAAACATAGAAAGTGAACAGCACGAGAAGAAATGAAGGAATGTGATGCACCAGTATCAAACAACACTTTCAAAAGATATAATTCAAAAGAATCATATCTCACACTATAGATGGTCCATCCTAATCATCGACGATCATCTGCTCAGCTCGATACAATTTCATCGTCGCTGCATGGTTCTCCTCATTGCCTTGCTGAGATTTCCCTGGTTGAGGATTCATGGTATTTTGAGAATCACCATGGCTAGATCTGTTATGCTGACGAGACTGATTCTGATGTACTCGTCCTATCGAAGCATATGATTATTGCAACTCTTGAGAAGTGTCACGTGCACCCGACCGCGGAGCATTTCTACAATAGCGCTATAGATGCCCCATATTCTTGAAATTGTGACATGCTCAAGGTTGCACTATACAATCACGCCTTTTGTGGTCAAACAAACCACACTGAAAACAACCTTCTTTGCTCTGGGGTCATGGAGGAAGGTTCACTGATCCCACCTCCAGGTTTTGATTTCCACTTACACCATGGAAATAGGTGTCTATTTTCCTCTTGTTCCCCACAGTTGAGTTTCCAACATTTACCATAGGTATCAAAATGCCTCCTCCCATCGATCCTGAGATATAACTTTTCGCAACAGTCACCCAGTTCAACATCACTGTATAATCCGTAATACATAGCACCACAATCTTCGATCGAATCTCTTTCCTTAGCCCTAATTCGAAGATGCGTGCCTTCAACGGCACACTTGCCACAACCTATGGTGAAAAATAGACTAAATTCATGAATTTATCCACATACTCGGTAACATAGAGACTCTCCTTCTTCAAGCTAAAGAAGTCCATCATTTTCTGGATCTTGAACGTGTAAGGATAGAATTGTTTGTTGAAAAATTCTTCAAAATCCTCCCATGTTAGGCCATCATCCAATTTATCCAGCACCTCTAAGTCCCACCATTGATGTGAAAGATCCTTAATAATATGCATTTACAACATGACCTTGAGCTTTGATGGTGTGCGGATGAAATCGAAGATACGATCATCCTACTTAGCCACACCTCCACCTTTTCAGGTTCAGCATCTCCCCGAATGTTTGGTGGATTATACTTAATGAATTGGATCATATGATCCACATGCCTTGGTTCATTCCTCTAGTTCCCAGTATCCACTGCATGAAAAGCCTAGACAATACTCTGGACCAGCTCTTGGTTCACACATGTTTCAGGTGCAACCACATTCTCCGCATCCTCTTCGGGTTGGTTCCAATGACGCCTACCGAGTGCCATTTTATAAACCAACAACAAACTCCATCAATATCACTATCTAGAATTGATTGCTTAGCATTAAAATTCTATCACATCATCTATCTCAACATTGTTTTTCTAAAAACAACCTTTTTTATGTTCAACCATTTTTGAAAACATTCAACATTCTTTTTGAAAATCAACCCGTTTTCAAAATACACCAAATACCCTGTTTTCAAAGTCTTTTACTTGAAATCAATTTCTGCATTTTTAACAAATTGGCACTATGCCCAAAATCATTACTCATTCCTCACAATGAGATATGTAATCCTAGTGGGAATTCATTTCTCTACAATGTATGTCATGCTCTTCTTATTAGCTAAACCCATGACAATGAGGTTTCCAACATTCTATAAGTGTATCCAAAACACTTATGTACCCAACACCCTAGTAACATGAAGTTCAGCATAAATGGGTTAGCTATGTCCTTTTATGTGATACATTTCATGTTCTGACAATCGTACTCATGTCTATGATTTTGAACCAAGGAATAGACTAGAATGAATTTCAACTCCATGACCATGAACATCAATGCCCACTTGTTAAGAAATGACCGAACAAGATGATACCATTTGTAATGACCCGCCAATTCTCATTGGCTTGAGAGTAAAATGTGACAATACAATGCCTTAAGCAACATCCCCAAGGTGCCAAAGGATAGAAATAAATGCTGAAGGTTTTAAAATATAAGTTGGTGATGATTTACCCTTTATGAAATAAACCCATAAACCAACTATAACCAAACATTCTCTATTTGACGCATGAACAAAAGAAACAACCAACTCATGCATTACCAAAAGAGAACTACATTGTTCCACAAATCACTACATAACCAACACAAAAATAAAGTAACAAGAGGAATACTAAAAAAAGACCCAAAACAAGACAAGACACACTCCATGGATCCACACCCAGCTCCATGCACCAAGCACCACCACATCTCCCAAGCATCACCACGAACCACTAGTAATAAGATGCCTTACCTTTAATTGTGTCTCGGAATACGACATCTGCAAAAGCACCAATGTGCCAAAGCAAGGGTGAGTATAAAACACAGTAGGTTTTCCCCAATGACTTCCCTACTCACGCTACTAGGATAGAAGGGTTAGAAACAATTATATAAAAATATTTTATATAAAATATTTTCTCAAAAGTAGTTTATAACTAAATATAAACAAGTTTCCAAAACCATTTTCAACCAAAATCATCCAAGAGAAATTGAAACCAATTTTCAACAAGTTATTTTTCCATAAAAATAACCAATCTAGCTTCAGAACCATTCCATAGAATGTTTTTTGGAATACCCAGCCATTTCATAATCCCATGCAACCAACAATGCATGCTACCTGGAAGAGGGGAAAAGCCCTAACCCTTATCCATCCCAACCATGATGGGGGAGACTTCTTACCCTTATACAACCCAAATAAACATGAATACTTGATGGGGGCGAGCCCTAACTCGTATCTATCCCAACAGTAATGGGGGAGACCCCTAACCCTTATCTGTCTTGACTACAATATAAATGCCTGACGGGGGAGAGACCTAACCCTTATCCATCCCATAATGATGGGGGAAACCCCCAACCCTTATCTATACCGAATAAAATATGAACACAAACCACACATTTAGAAAAATCATTCCAAATCCATCATTTTAAGAAAAAAACTTTTATTGAAAAAAATTTCCATCAAAACCAAGTTTGTTAAACCAATTCAAACCATTTCAATAAAACAATACTTTTTTTTGAAAATCAAATAATGAACCAATTTCAACAAACCATTTCAATACCAAAACATTTCAAATAAACACCCATTTTTATTGAAAACCCATCTTTCATCAAACCATTTACCATTCCAACAGGTCCATCATTTAAAAATCAACATTTTAAATTCAAGAATCCAAATCACTTTACACAACAATCTACCCAGATTTCATAATTCCATCAAAACCATAAATCATCACTAAAGAGGATTTATCCCATGCTTTGAACAATAAATTTCGTTCAAATAACCCAATTTGAAACTAAGATAATCAATTCTAACAAGAGGAGTTGAGAGTGAAGCCTCCTACCTCAAAGGTTTTGACAAAAACCCTAACAAACGGAGAACGCACAAGAAAACCGGGCTGATTCACCAAGGATCCCCCATAGATCTCTTCTACTAACACAACCAAGACCAAATATAATCATATTTGGAATCCACATACTTAGATCTACCCATAATGGGCATAGATCTATGAAACCAAGAGAAGAGGAGAAGTAGATCTAAGTAGATATAAGAAACCAAACAAGAATGATCACATACCTCAAGAGACTGACTTAGATTTGCCAAGAGAAGCCTTCAAATCACCTCCGAAATGATGGGAGTACCCTCCTTGACCTTAGGAGAACCAAAATCTCTAGATATGGCTGCTTATGAAGAAAAACAAGCTACATAGAGGTAAAAACTCGTGAGATCCACCTTTACTGGATATGTTTTAAGTGGTCGCATGGTTAGTTCACACGGTTTGACAAACCGTGCGTTAGCTACTGCCTCGACCACCCTTCTCACACGGTTTGGTCATATTGTTAGACAAACCATGCACCACCCGTGTAGAGGACATAGCCTCCAAGACCAACTACTCATGGTTTAGCAGCACGGTTTAGACAACCCCTGCGCAGCCCGTGCGACTTCCTCTTTTTGCCTCAAAACTTCAATCCATGTTCTCCCGACTCTCCCATTCATCACCCATAACATTAAAACCACTAGAAGCATCAAAGAAGGGTTAAATACTAGAAAATGGGGGTACTACACTAGTCCTGAAGGGGAGTGTTTCATGAGGGTACCCTCTTCCTGGATGTACAGTAGGCAAGGATGAGATCTTGCATTTCTAGGGAAGCGTATGGGTGCCAGCAGACATATGTGAGGAGCTGATGAGGGACTTTCATTTCTCAATTTGGACAGTTCATTCTAGCTTCACCAATATGTATCATGATCTAAACTGCTAGTATTGGTGGATAGGTATGAAGAGAGGTGTTGCTGGTTTTGTCAAGAGATGTTCCACTTTTCTGCAATTGAATGCAGAGCATCACTTACCAGCAGGTCATTTACAATAGTTACCCATTCTTGACTGGAAGTGGAATTATGTCATTATGGACTTATTCACTGGTTTGCTGAGGTATCTTAGAGGGAACGAGGCAGTGTGAGTTTTCATCGACAGACTCACGAAGGTTTCTCAATTCTTGCCGATCAAGGAGACCTTAATTGTTGTTGAGCTGGGTTAGTTAAACATATGAGAGGTTGTACAACTACATGGAGTTCCAAAATCTATTATTTTAGACAGGGATGCATGTTTTACATCTTAGTTATGGAAGGGTATTTAAAAGGATTTGGGTACACAAGTACTTTTCAGTATAGCTTACTATCCCCAGATAGATGGCCAGACAGAGCATACAATTCAGGTTCTCAATGATATGCTCCAAGCTTGCATTCTAGACATTGGAGGTTATTGGGAGAAGCTTATCCCTCTTGTGGAGTTTTCCTACAATAATAGTTTTCAAACAACTATTCAGATGGAACTTTACAAGGCTTTGTACGGTAGGCCATGTCGATCACCCTTGAGTTGGCTGGAGGCAGGAAAGACAGCTTTACTGGGACCTCATCTTTTCAAGGAGACCATAGAGCAGAAAGAGTTGATTTGGAAGAGGATAGCTGCAGAACATTCTCGACAAAAGTCATATGATGATCAGTGGAGACGACCTATGGATTTAGAGGTTGGGGATCAGGTTTTCCTGCGTGTCACATCGAGGTTGGGCTACATGAGGATTTAGAGATAGGGTAATCATTGAATGAGGTATGTCAGGCCATATGAGGTGTTGGAGAGAGTTGGGCCGCTTGCCTATCGTTTGGAGTTACATTAGAGGTATTGGGATATGCATGTTGTCTTCCATGATTCCCACCTCCAACGTCACATTTTAGACTTGTCACATGTCTTTCAACCTGAGGAGGTTGAGATTGAAGCGGATGCATCATTTGAGGAGCATACTATTTGGATTGTCGATCGCAGAATGAAGGTTCTCTATGGCCAGTTTGTTCCTCTGGTACGGGTGGTATGGCAACAAGAGTGAGTATGGGACGAGTCTTGGGAGAGGAAGACTAATGTACGATCATAGTGGCTGGGGTAGTTTGGGGTATCTTCTTCCACGCGTCGCTAGGTAAATTTGAGGATGAATATATTTAAAGGGGGATGTTTTTAATAACCCAGCCCTTCATTTCAAGTATGTTTTTCCTTTTTCTGGAGTTTTTGATAAAAGAGGAGTTTCTAGAAATTTTTTATGTACACGCAGTGTACTTTATAAGTACACGCCATGTACTTCAATGCCACGTGAGGACGTGTGCTGTCCGTGTCCGGGCCACACACACGGTCGTGTGGTGTGATGTGAATGCCACTTAAAGAGGAGTACATAAAAGACAAGTACACACTATGTACTCCAAAACTACAAGTCGTGTACTTTATTTTTTTCGTTAAACGGATCGGGATCGCATATGACCACCAGAATCATCTTCTTCTAGGTCTCATTCTATTGGGAGAAGTCATACGACACAAGACCTTCTCCAAGCCCCTGTTCCTCCATCCGTTCTCCAGATCGACCGCCGTCGATTGCATTGGAACCACAGCGGTATGCTCCACCTTCTTCTAGAGCATCGTTTTCCAATTCCTCCTATTTTCTATGTTATCGTGGGTTGAACTTTGTCTATTTTTTCATAGATCCACGATGTTCTAAGAATATTAAAGCCTCTTGGTTCATGTATATTGATCTCCTAGAAACAAGGTATGTTTTTGTGCCTTTTCGTTTAATATATTTCTGTATTATGTGAAAATTCCACTAATAACCTTGAATAAGGTATTGAGTGTTTACTGTGTTTCCCCTGTTGTTTTCCTGCCTTAATTTTATGCTTGTGTAGAGATAATTTGGCTCTGAATAAGGATAGTTTCTATTCTTGGATGTTTTTCCCATG
The DNA here is from genome assembly GCA_963277665.1 of Viscum album. Taxonomy (NCBI): domain Eukaryota; kingdom Viridiplantae; phylum Streptophyta; class Magnoliopsida; order Santalales; family Viscaceae; genus Viscum; species Viscum album. The sequence goes on from OY728132.1 coordinate 1,891,747,547, forward strand.
CCTTGTCTTGTTTACGACCTTTTGGTCTTGTTCAGGCTTTGGCCGTTATACCTGTTATCCATGCCATGTTATCGTAAGATGAAGTGTTGTTCCCTAACAAGCTTGTTATGTTGTAGACTGGTTATCCAAGTAGCTCTATAGGATTACTTTTTCTATATTTCATTATTATGCACTGAATTGCATGGGGCTGTGAGAACCTGGTGTTATAGACTATAAAGGGATAGACCGATTGAGCTTCCTCAGAGATTCTTGGACATCATAGAGTATAGGGGATAGACCAAGTGAGCTTCCCAGAGAGTATTGGACATTATCTACAACATGAGGATAGACCACATGATCTTCCTCCAAATTTCTTGCACTTTATAGACTATACGGGGCTAGACCAAGTGAACTTCCTCAGAGAGTCTTTGTTTTGTTTGAATTTACATAAAACCTTTCAGGCTATAGGAGGAATTGACCAAGTGAGCTTCCTCATAGAGTTTGTGATTGATCATAGGATATAAGAGGAATAGACAGAGTGAACTTCCCCAGAGAGTTTCTAGACCTTGTGGCTATAAGGGGAATTGACCGCACGATCTTCCCCAGAGAGTCCCTGATTACCTTTGACTATAAGGGGAATTGACAGAGCGTGCTTCCTCAGAGAGTCTTATATTTTCGCATGAACAAACCAAAGGGATTAGGCTAAGTGTACTGCCCAGAGGGTTGTTAGTACTTATTGGATAGGACCAGAGGGGTTGGCTATGAGTACTTCCCAGAGGGATTCCTATTTGTGGTTAATTATTTTCCTCACTGCAACTTATTGATCTTTGGATTTCTTACTATTGTGTATCATCCTCTTTAATGTTTACTTTACTATTACCTACCATATTCTCAACGATTAGTAGGCACAGATCTTCAGGTGGTTGCCTACTGGTATTTACTCTCACACCCAGTTTGGGTCAAGCTTTTGGGCCCAAACAGATTATATTGTTGTAGGTGTAGACATGGGCAAGAACCATTAGACTTTAGGTATATGATTTCATTGGAGCATGAGAGCATGGGACCATGTAGAGGCCTGAGATGCTGAGGAGTTGATTATCTATTTTGCTTTTGTACTTTGGTTTAGTATGGTATTCATCATTGTGACTTTTTTGGATGCTTTCATAGACATATGTATCAAGCATCATTTCATATATATGTGTGTGCTCTTGATGTTTATTGTTTTAGTCTTCCACTGTTTTTTGTTGTTGTATATTTACTTCTTATGCTAATGTATGTGTTGTTTACTTCCACTTTGTACTCTACCAATGAGGGCATAGTTTCCCCACTAACAAACCCAAGGCCCTCGCTGCTAGTCAGAAGCCTCTGGCATTCGGGGAAATACGCTTGAGGCCATGTGAATGACCGGGTATGGGGCACCTTTAGGTGGATTCCGGACCCAAAATGTTACAGAAGGATTCTGACTGCACTTACACACACCTCCATCTAATGGGTGAAGAACATATTGTTTCTATGGATAGAAAACTAATGCCTCACGAAACGATGATTATTTAATTACCTCGTACTGCCTTTCATGGTGGCCATTAAAATGGAAAGGTATTTATATATGATATATATTTTGTTTATGTTTTCTTTATGCTTCTTTATTTTAGATTTATATCACACCTTTATGGTTTCTATTATGGGTAAATGCGATAATTTCATTTGATGAAGTGTGGACTATCACCCCCTCAAAGTGATATGACTTTCTCATGCCATACATGGGATGTATAAATGATAGAGTTAATGATATTATATTTGATATAATACTGAAATTATAATATAACTATGTATAATTATGTTTTAATTCTATTAAAATAAGAAATAGAAATGAAAGTAGCATTCATGTGTATGTATATCTTAGCATCTCCATAAACGGTGAATTTCATTTTTTACCTCGAAATGATATGTACTATTATATATATATATATATGATGGATATATATGACATATATGATATCTAATATTGAATATCATTCTAGATATAATGGACTATTGATCACATTGACAACATGTAATTATATGGTGTTCATTTGTGACTCAAGTACCAAATATCGACAAAACAACCATTATTATCTTAAGTGATTACCTAATGTTTTAACACGGTAATAATAAATATAAAAAGAATAATAATATTTAAAAAGGTTCTTAAGAAATTTAAAATTAACTTTAGTTTATTATTCATGATATTAAAGAACAAACGGGTCAAGTCGTACATGAGGTAAGAGACTTTGTCTCAATCTCATTTCATTGAGGCATATTTCAATAATATATACCTTTTTATTTTGCATGGTGTATAATAAAACCCTTTTAATTTTACTTTCATTCAATGGGAATCCTTTTTCTATGAATCATTTTACTAAATGAAAAATAGAATGTTTTTAACATTTGCGGTGACAATGACCTCTCCGTTGCCGTAATATTTATTTGGCTTTCTCTATAAGCCTTAATGTTTTCTAAAATGAAAAAGAAATACCTTATTCTGTTCTTTGTATTTTATGTATTGAAAATGGTTTTTGAAATGGATTTATTTTTTCAATATCTTGAAATTCTCTAATGTGATTTCAAATTAAATGTTATTAGTGAAATGTTTATATTTGAAATATTTTATGTGTTATGATTTTATACTGGTACTTACACATTTGATGGGTGGTAATGTGATAAACCAAATGACATGTGGTGTCATGATAAAATAGGACTATTGGTTAAATTATAACCTCCAATGCATTTGGTATGGAAGTATCCTGTATGGCGATTCCATTTAGTGATATGTGTGGAAGACGACTGTATGGTTATTCTACTTAAAAATATTTATGTCCCAAGTTACCTTTATATGTTATGTGTTCTTTGTATGGGTTTTGTGGAAATCATTTGGTTATAAAAGGGTAAGAAATGATATTTTATTTAGTGAATATTATTTACTAGTTCATAATGGTAAAATGTATTACTTATGATAATGTATTCCTAGTTTACTTGTTTTTTTTGAAGAACTAACAGTTTTCCTTCTTTTTGTATCCCTTACTGAGATTTTTATGCTCATCCCATGTTTTTGAAATGTTTTTCACAAGATATAAAGTGAAATAGGGTCAAGGATGGGATCAAGGAAAATTCATGTTGTCTAAAACATGGAACTAGACATGAATCTTTTTTTCAAAGATAGTTTATTTTAGGAAAAAAACTGGAAGCTGGGTAGAGGTGTCTACATGTAATATTCAAGTTGTTATGTATATGTTATAACCAAGATATCTAAAACTCTAATCCTGAAAAGATACTCAATCTGAATTATTCATTTAATTCAAGATTATGAAATGTTTAAGGATGGGTCCTTAAACATTAAATGGATACAAACATATAAGGACACCTCTACCTCATCACATCCTCATGTTCCCACATTCTTTCCTCAAATTGGTTGTCCCACCACAAAACCATAACTATGTGAGTGGTATTGTTTCACAGAACGTTTTCATTGTGATCCATAATCTCTATCAGTTATTCATCATAAGAAAAATATTTCTCCAGCAGTTTGACTTATGAGTTTAGTACATGTGATGGACCAGGTATGTAATTTCATATGAGAGATAAATGGAACACATCATGAATTCAAGACACATTTGGTGGAAGAGATAATTTCCAAGATACCTTCCCAACATGATACATAATTTCAAAAGGATCAATATACCTAAATATTACATTTTATTTCTTTAAAAATATCATTACTCTCTTCTAGGGAGATATTCATAGAAACACCTTGTCAATCACATAAAACACTAGGTATTTTCATCATTTTTCAGCCAACTATTTTGTCAACATGAAGCTAATAATACATATTATTGAATAGCTCTGACCTTTTCTGCCATTTCGTCAACAAGATCAGGTCTATATAACATTCTTTCCAAAAATTCATCCCAAAAAGTTGGATTTATAAACCTTTCTCCCTATGTGGCTTTATAAGTATCCATTTGATTACTAGAGTGAATGGTATTGTAGTATAGAAACTATAATAATGGTAGGTGTTCATATAAACCGCCTTTTAATTCCATAGATAATGATCTCAACATGTATTATAAAGTTTGAATTTTTTTCATAGACTGACTAACTATCTGATCTTGATAAGCAGTGCTAAAACATAACTTTATATCCAGAGCCAATTAAATAATTTTCCATAACATCAAGGTAAACCACTGATCCCAATCATATATAATGGATAGTGGTACTCCATGTAATCATACCACTTCCTTTATATATATCCTCAAAATATGATCAAGATTTAAATCCTCTATAATAACAATAAAGGGTGCTAGCTTCTTAAGGTGATCAAATATAACCCAGATTGCATTATGTCCTTCAAATGTTTTGGGAATTTTAATGAAAAATTCCGCAATGATGTTTCGCCATTTTCATTCTGGTATGGGTAATGGTTGTATCATCCCCTTAGAATTCTATCTCCCAGGATTAACTTCCTAACAATCAAAGCACTGAGAGACATATTTAGCAACTCCTTTCATGACATCCCACTAGGAATACTCATTCTGGTACATATACATCTTTGTTCTTATAGGCGAAATAGGAAATGAAAAAATATGAGACTCATCTAATAGATCTTTATTTAATTGTGATATAGGAGGAGTACAAACTTGGTTCTTAGACATTATTATTCCACCACTAATATGCCTCCTTAATCATCTCATGTATAGATGGTCGAACATTTATTCAAGAATGATATCATATCCCCCTTTCCATTAAAATTTCATGATCTATCATTTGTAAATCCATAAAAATTGTATCTTTTGTGATCCTCAGCATGGATGGTCTTGCATGGTCCTTTCAACTAAAATCATTTCTCATCTTGTTCACATTCTCAGTGTAGTATTGTATTGAGTAGTCATAATCATTAATCCACTCCAAATATCTTCTTTGATTCATATTCATATACATTTGTTTGAAAATATAATTTAAAAAATTATGATTAGTGTAAATACCACACATTACACCATAATGGCAATTCCTCCATATCTTTAGTGCAATTATTACCACAACTAACTCTAAATCATGAGTTGGGTAATTTTGATCATGGATTTTCACTATTTGTTAGCCATAAGATACCACTATAAAAATTTTCATAATAACATAACATACCCCCTTATTTGGTGTATCATTGTAGATCACAGACCTTTCACTACAACATTTTAGTTTGAGTACATGAGCATTAGTTGAATTTTTTTTAGCTCATTGAAATTCGCTCAATATTCGTCCATATACACAAACATAACTCATTTCCGAGTCAACATACTGAGTGGATTATATAGCCATGAATATTGATTAATAAAATGTTGAAAATATCCATCCAAACCAAGGAAACATTGGATCTTAGTTACCATTTCTGGTCTCATCCAACAACCAATAACATCTTTTTATGTAGCGTCTAAATAAGTCCCCCCTCTTGAGATTAAGTGATCCAAAAATGAAATTTTATGAAACTAAAATTCACAATTGGTAATTTTTTCTTAATCTTTTTCCTTTATTATGGTCTTCAATACAATTTTCTAGTTATATTCATATTGTTCCATTCTATTAAAATATAAAACAATATTATCTATAATGACTACCACAAACTGATCATAATACTATATAAAGACTCTATTCATTAGATCTATAATTATTGAAAGGGAATTAGTATGACTAAAAGGCATCACTATAAATTCATACTGTGTATAACTTCTACTGAATTTATTCATTGTTATATCCTTCTTATTGACCATTATTTGGGGATATCCTAGATGATGATCAATCATGGAAAATTATGCATCATTGAGTAGTTGGTAGAGTAAGTCATTAATGAGGTGAATAATATATTTTTTCTTGACAGTCATTGGGTTAATTTATTTATAATCAATGTAGAGTCTCACTAATCTATCCTTATTGTTAAACTAACAGAATAGGCGGTCACCAATGTGACACACTAGGGAATATGAATCCCTTTTCAAGATTAACATGGATTTCATTCTTTAACTCCTACAATATTAATAGGTATATTCTATAAGGTGACTTTTAAATTGGGATATAATATGATATGAGTTATATTGAAAACTAAACAACATGATTTTGTAGAAGACCTAGAAATTATTTCGGAATGTCATCTTCAAATTCACGTAAAATGGGTGTATTCTTAATTTTGAGTTTCTACACAACCATTTGAGATAGGTAACATTCATTTATTGTATTCAAGACCCAAAAGATGGATGAAATTTCTACTTGAAGGTCATATTGAACATTTCATCAATAGATGTTTATAGATTGATCCAGAATATGAAATGTGACTTCCCTTCCTTGGAAATTGATATGAGATACATATAAAGAAATCCAATACATGACATGAATACATTCGTGTTTTACTATAGAAAGGATTACATGATTTATAGGAAGAAATTTCCCACAAAATTCAGCTTAAGAAGAATTATAATCTTTTGATGCAACAATTGTGCCATTAGGATTTACCATAGTGAACTCAATATCTAATTGTCGTGGTGAGAGGGAGGTACCCTTAGAAATTTAATAAAAAATTATAAAGTGGGTGGATCCAGAAAGAAATAAAATATTTTATACATTAGAGGCGATGATATGTCTACCTTTTAACACTTTATTATCATACTCTACATCCCAAATAGTGATCGTATGTCACTTCTTATTAACGTTATGATTAAGAATTTGCTGACTTCGATCATCATCAATAACCCTTTGATTTGGGAATTTACTGTAATAAGTCCCCATTTCCTTATACATGTTACTTTGATGTGTATGAGCTGATTTATGTGTATCCTTCTCTATATTCACATCATTAAACATTTTTTCCCATCACTTCTACAATCAACTTCTGGACGATCGTACCTCCAACACTTAGAACATTTTTTAGTACCTTTAAGACAACTTCCACCATGTTTATTTAAACACATTAAGAAAAATAAAAACAATCATCTTCTTTTTAGTGTAGTATTTTCACTTCCCTTGAATTTCAATTTTATATTATTATACAAATTAAAGGACTGATGGGTTACTCCAATCTCTTTCTCAACCATGAGAGCACACATAATGATTTTCTCAAAGCTATTGAAGTTTCTTATCGTAAATTCACTTAATATATACGTTTTAAGCGACAAAATAATTGATCAATTTTACTATCATATTTGATAAAAATTTCAAAATGTTACGATTTATGTCTTGTAAAATTTTCATTAAGGTACCAACAGAATAATAATACTTATTCTGATGTTCATGGAACTCCTTCTCCATCTTGGTTCGAATAATATGAAGAATGTACTTATGGAAAATATGTTTTTGAACAAGTATTATTCAATGGATTAAATTTCATATGTTTGTCTCATATTCATGATGGGAGTCCACCATTGATCAACCTCCCCATCCAAACTATGGAGTCCCAAGATAACTCTATCAAATTCTAAACAATGGAGAACTAAGAATAAAATTTAAGCAGTACTACTCCATTATTCAACCAATAGTGGTTTAGAAGACCCAATGAATGAAGTTGGACATTGCCTCATGAAGGGCTTAATATAATTTCTTCCTTCCATTGTTCATTTAGAAGGCATGTACGATTCATATATTGAGAATGTTTTGTGAGAATAGAAATATGGGTTTTCATTCCAACTCCATTAATATTTAATTTTCCCAGGAGGAAAAAAATTTTACTTCCCACATCATTCATAATTAATGTGAATCCTATGGGTTCCATCAATTGACTATAACCAAGAAGAATTAGAGGAAAAACACAAACCATAATGAGAAACCACATCATAAAGAATAGAATTTCCATTTATGACAATTTAAGTTTTATCTTATGTTATTCATGATCATTTCTAAGACACTAGGATTGTAACCTCTACATAATCAAATCCTTAGTCTCCTTCTTATGGTTTTCCCATCCTAGATTGAAAAGGATAATTAAACCATTCCATGGAAACCTAATATAGAAACCAATACATTATATATATAGATATTACTTCAAAATTGAATAATATCTATTACAATATATTGAAATGTAATGAAAAGACCTTCTATATATAGTGTCTTTAGATACTGGGAAACAAAAAAAAACTATTGCATGTGATATTTACATAGTCTTAAGCTTATTACTTTTTAACTAGACCCCTTTTAGAATATCATACTTAATACCCTTATTCGTAAATTTGGGAAGAGAACCATAAGAAATGGTGATTAGAGATAACTAGCAAGGGTAAATAGGGAGATATCAACCACATCTAAATCATAACATACAAGAAAATAATATTTGAAAATTGTATCTTGTATATGAATTATCGTGATGCCATGCTGTGCGAAAAATTAAAAAAAATTACTACGAATTAATGAATACAATCCAAAAAGACATTAAATAAAGAATGAAATATTGTTTCATAACTATAAGAATTTAAAATCATTTCATATTTGTCATGTCTCAAATCCAAGATCATCATAGAGCACAAAGTCCCTTGGTGAACTGAGATCACTCCTCATTTCTGCCATGTATTACTGAACTGGGAACATTTCCTCTTCCAGAACTATCTATCTCATGAGATATAAATCTTTACCCAATGAGATGGATGGATATATAGGTCCATCCTATATAATAATAAACCCACTCTTATATGTTCCACAAAAACATAAATCATTCATCATATCATAACCCAAATAATAAAATAAATCTATTAATCATTATTCCATCATAACATAATCCACGTAAAACAAATAGATTTCATTTATCAAATTACAAAAAAAAAACATAATAAAACCATAATAATTATAGTGATAGTTTAATTGAAAAATAATCCGATTAAATAATTCCATAATATATGGAAAATAATTTTGATTGAACATTAGAAATTAATTCTTGAGGTAAGTATCATTTCTTCTTCAAAAACATTTCCTTTTCTCAAAATGCCCCACAATTTTTAATGAAATGAATTTCTCTGAAAATAATCTTGAAATATTGTAAATTAATCTTCATGGAAATATGGTGTTATTAAAATTTAAAAACTAATCATTCCATAAAAGTTAAAATAATTCATTCTTCTCGTACTGTTGTCAAATAAGTCAAAAAATACCTTTTATCAGAGAATGATAAAAGATTCCATTCATACCGTTTATTAAGACTTCACCATTTTGATAAAAATTGATTTAAACAATTGTATAATGATGTAAATAATATTTATAAATACATAATTATGAAACATGGGAAATGATTATTAAAATACCCTTGTATATACTTAAATAATGACAATGTTGGATAATAAAGAGTTTGTGGAATTATACCTTATCTTAAGTCTGTTACCCTTTGTGTCTATCTGATCCTCTAATATAATAATTTAATTAATTTAATTGAAATATTCCAAAATAATAGTCATTTTTATGATATCTTATATGATTTTATTATCATCTGTTTGTTTGTAACATTATAACTCATCCATCGGGTATTAACTTTATTATTTCCTTATGCTTGTTTTGTGGGATATGTTTTGGTTCATATTATTAGGTTATAGTTACACCATTTAAAAATTATAATAGAATAATATATTTCATATTTATTAATTAAATTCATTTATATAATCATTATTTAATTAATATCATGTATAATGAATCACATCGCATCGTGGAGACGGTAGGCCATATATATGAACGAGCGACGATATCATTCCAATTTTTGTTAAATGGTATTTAAGAGGACGGTGTATAATATTTAAGAATTAATATAATATTATATTAATCAAATGTAGTTGTTATTTCTATCATAATACCTAGCCAAATAAGGTGGGGGTTAAAAACAAATTTTACTACGACGTAGAGATAGTGAGCCATACGTACACATGTGTGGTGATTTTGTTTATTGTATATTGGTTAGATTATTGAATATTGTTGTTTAATAATCATTATAACATATAAGTATATAATTAATACTGGATTCATTACATTATAATGATACTACTCATGATGTGTATGTAGAATAAGAAATATGTTTTTAATGAATCAGTAGGGTAGATTACCTCTTCTTCAATGTGCTACCTTTAAATATCCTCTTAATGAACTAGAGTTGGTAATTGATGGTGACCAAACCTCTAAAATGTATAGTGTGGATGTTTAAAAAGGTAATTGTAATGGGATGTTCATTCTTTAAGGCTTAGTGAATTATGACGAAATGTGGGCGGAGGTTCCCTTTTATAATTGACGTGAGAGGTACTTTTGGAAACTCCAACAAAATAATTTATAATAAAATTAAACCATATCTAGAAACCTCCCAAATTTCCCAATTCAAAAGATGAGTTGAGATAGGGCTCTCATAACATAATAAAATAAATTATATAAATGTTTTTATTTCTATTTAAACATTATAATTTTAATTACCACTTAGTTATTCGATTAAATTTTTACTATGGGAACAAATATTTCAATTTTAAAACAGTGTAATATTTACTTATTTGATTTAAATTAGACCCTAAATAAATAATTGTGAACACTTTGGATTATCATAATTATTATATATTTTTATAAAAAATTTATGATTTTAAATAATTCATTAAAACATTATTTTTATAAACAATAAATTCTGTCAATTTTGTCTCTATTTAATTGATTGATTTTTAAGAATATTAAAATCAAAAATTAAATTAGAATGAAACATATTTTAATAGTATTAATAGGTCGTGGTAATATATAAAAATCATTGGAATAATTAATTAGTCAAAATTATATTTATTTTAATATTTTTATTAATATTTATTTTATATTTCCCTTAATAAAATTATCCCTACAATAGTATTGTGTAATTTTTTAGTATGATTATCTCTGAATAAAAATTAAAAATAAAGTACAATGAAAAAAGAAATTCCTTTATATTTAATAATAATTCTTATAATTGAATATAAATTTGATAAAATCATACACTAAAAATGTTAAATTAATAAAAACATGAATGTGACAACTTTAACATCACTTTAAATAAAATATTATACGTTTCATAATCATTCCCACATGGCTCCAAATGGTCAATAAACCAAGGCATTGATGATTATGGTTGATATATAATCAACCAATAAATTGTTTTCAAGTTTTTATTTCATTTAATTTGGTTAAAAAATAGTTTATTAATGTTTCATCAATTAAATATTTTATATATCATCAATATTGAAATAAAAAATGTTATTATATATTCTTAGATATAAAATATATTTTACCATGATAAGGAGAAAAAATTTAGATTTAAAATGAATGTTTATAATTGATTTTATCTCCTATATAACCTCATTTTAAAAATGATATTGTTATTAAAATTATAGTGGCACATATTTAACATTTCTAAAAGTAAACTAAATTAAATATCCTAATCTCATTCATGTGGCTTCAAAAGGATACCATTTGGACCCAATGATGATTTAGGACAAAAAAATATTAAAATTATATTAAGAAAAGTGTTTTGGTAATTTTATAACATTAATTTTACACTAGATTAATCGATTTTCCATTTTTCCGTATTAATAAAATCTATCGATGTTTCTATTCAAAAGGCCAAAAAATAAATTTAAAAAAATCACCAAATGATTCCAAGTATGGAATCAATTATTATGAATTAAATAACTAGAAGTTTTAGAAAGTAATTTAAATTTAAACCCTTTTTTGGAAGGGAGAATATGTTTTAAAATTTAAAACATTACAAAATATTGAAATGTTTTTAATTATAAATTAATTGTAAAATTAATTCCAATGAGCTTGATTATATTATATAATGAAAATATATTATATTTACACCATAAAACTATTAAATAATAAAATTCAACCATATAAATTATTTCAATGAAAAAATATGTTTTCAATTAATATTTACTATATTTATAGTATTCATCAAAATCTGAAAGTCATTAGAAAAATATCAAAAATTCATTCAATTTAAAAATTTCAATCCTCCTTACAAAGAATATTTTTATGTGATCATATAGAAAATATCAATGTTTAAATTATTACTTTAAAAATGGCTTTCCATTGAAAAAATGTAAAATTACACTTTTTAAAAATATAATTTTTTATACACAAAATAGGGTTTATTCCTAAAAAGTGAAAAATTATCTATTGGATGTATATAAAAAAATTATTATGTCCCAAAAATATATATTTTCTAAATTTCATTAAATAATAGAAATTCACTCAATTTTTTCATACAAAAATAAAAATATATAATTGATTTATATTTTTCATAAATAATTGGTATCCAATAAATACACCATACATATTCACAAGTTATTATATTTATTTCTTCTAACCTAAAGGCTATGTTATAATTGACATTTTATATTAAGGGAATCTTACAATTCAATTAAACTTATCATTATATGTAATAAATACTATTAAAAATTAAAATTATTTAATAAATATTTTTCATAGAAACATCTCGGTATTACAGCACATGATGAAGGATTCTAGGGTCGGGATATCAAAAAAAATATTTTTTCTCCATCGCAAGCCACATTACGATTCTTCAAATATATATTCCATGAATTGTTCACTATGATGTATGTATTTCTATCCTGATGATTTTATTGATTAATATATATCTTTTTTTATTGACATGTAAATATCCTCAAATATAACAAAAATTCCTCTTTTTTTATCATTCTTATAATATTAAATTTAGTTAATCATTATTTAATTTTATGATAATTATTGATAATATTTCTAATTATCTGTTGTTAAAACTGAAATAAACTATAAATTTTAAAATGAAATGATTTTTGAAATGTGATAGTAAATTAAATATTATTTCAATATATAAAATTATTGTTCAAATTAAATAAATAAAAATATATATATATCTTGGAATTATTTTCATTTATAATGAATTAAAATATAAATGAAAAATTATGTCTATAAATCATTACAATTTAGTTAAAATAAAATTATAATGAGATGAATTAACAAAACAATTTTTCTCAAACAACGAAAATATGATGATTGAATTTTTATGAGGTAATTTGAAATTTTTTCACAATTAGGGATTAATTTTTGTTTTTTTCTAATGGATTATTAAAATTGAATTTTTAGGTGTGTATTGTGGAATGTGATTTATTAAAAATATAATTTTTCCTTTTATCATTTTCAAAAGTTATACACATCACTCTTAAATGGTCAAATACAACCACTAATGATATGAAATAAATATGAATTATATAATATAGAAATATTAAATAATATAACTTAATCGAGGAAAACATTTCAAATTACTGAATTTTTAAATTTGTAACCCATATTATAAAATATTATAAAATGACTTAATAAGTTATTAATTTTGAAAATATAATACAATATTTCACTAATACATAACATTGATTTCATAAATTAAAATATGAATAGAATTTTAGAAAAATAAATCCCCAAATTTCAAAAATTTATTTATTTTAGGAAAACATTAAAGTCATAAAAACATTTTTCATTAGTAGAAGATGTTTTTTAGATAAAATAAACATTTTTATTTTTTAATGTGTTTCCATTATAGTGGTGCCTCATATCTGTAATCCTGGATCATGCGATTAATACAAAAACATCATGCATAAGATTTAACATCATTTTTTTTGAAACAATATAAACATATCTTTATTTTAAAAAATATATAATATAAACAATATATATCAAAATAATTAAAATATCAGAAGAATATAATGTTTAGTGTCATTTAGAAATAGATTTATAAAAAACATCATTTATAACACTAAACATTTAAAATCCATATTATAATTCTAAAAATTTATAAACACACCATCATAATTTTTATTTAGTTTTGGTATGTTTCTTACAGAATCTTTCCTTGAGAGTGTTATAATAGTTTTTCTTCTAATATTCCAATGATAATAATGAAAAAGTTATTTTCATCCTCAATACCCAAGTAGTAAGAGTTATAATGTTATCTACGTTGAAAGAGATTTAAACTAGTACATTGTCCCCTTGTAAAAACATTTCAATATTCCAAAATTATTACAATACATGGAATATTTCCAAATAAATTAGTCTATACAATTATCATATAGTTTTCTACCATTAAATATTTTTTATTTTAGATGAACAACATATAAAACATTGACTTATTTCATTTTTTGAGCAATGATATTAGATTTTCCAATTCCATTGATTTTTAGGGAACTATCATATCAAAATTTAAATAATTTGTAGTCATTATTTTCAATATATTTAATTATTTTTAAATAAACTATTAAATGTGGGGAATAACATGTACTATGAATCCATGTTTTTTTATTTCTCTTAATTCTGTATCGACATCAAATTCACTTTTTTAACACTATTATTTCTATCCACCAATTGATTTCTTGCATCATAAAAATGTTTGGTAAGAATTGTAGAACATTATTAATTTTTGTGAACTATTGGGTCACATATTCGAAAAAAATACACCAGTAATATAGTGTTATTTTTATGGAAATTTTAAATAATATTTTTTTTCTTTCATTATTCATAATCTTATGAAAATTAATCTATTTTATTAGGATTTGTCTCCACCATTAATTCATTCATACATAAAGGTTGTGTCATTTGAAAAAAAAATATACGTGTTTAATCAAAATATAAGAATACACCAATAATATCCACTAAATGTAGGTATTCTATTATGATAGGACCTTTCCCTACAATTATTATTTTAGGGTTTATAATATATTAATTATTTTAGTTTCATCAGGTCATGGTGAGATATTCTTAAATATTTTATTCTTATTTTATTAATGTGATTGATTTATCATATACTTTATCAATCCCTTACATTGCCAAATTTTTCTTAAATCTAACATGATTAATAAAATTATATGGAATTTTACATTTAGTGGGAGAATATGTTACATTTTTCTTGGAATAATATTTCTCAAATTCTTGATATCATTTACCATTTTTTCTTTTAAATCATTTTTGATTCTTTAATTATTCATTTTTATGGTAAATTCTACCACATTAATATTCAATTGAGTTCTACATTCCTAATATAACATTGCATCATGATTCTTAGTGAGACCTTCCACTATATATTCTTTTTCAGAAAAATTCATTTTTTGTTTTATAATCTCTCCAATATAATTATCATCATATTTAAGGTTAGTTCCCCCATCTTTAGTATCCTTTAAAATTTATTTATGAATATTTTTTATTTATTTGTGGAGTTTTTTCATATGATATGAAAAATGTTTTGATATGAGACTAAAAACTCTATAAGTTTACTTTCCTCATTATTCTTCTCATATTGATAAGTATTCATTGTTTTTAAAATTTTCAATTAATGTTCTAAACAACATTGGTTTTTTATCTTCTAAATAATCTTTTCAACATTATCCAATTCGATATTCTTTTAAACATATTTTTCAATTTACAGATAAATTTTCTTTACCACTAGTTTTTTTCATACCTTAATTATAAATTTGGTACCACTTATTAAATGGATGTTTTTATTCATAACAATATTAATATTCTCCAACGTCCTTGTCTAAATAATTCTTATAAATATTCAAATACATCCACACAAAAACATTTTTTTGTGAGTTTACCTCCATAAATTCCTTTTCCTCTTCGTTAATCATTGATGATAAGATACATGATCTTTTAATTAATTTCAAAATATTCATTTTCATCATAATTATAGAGGATACTTTTATATGGATCAGAGCTATTCATCTATCTCATAGAATTAAAATCTATTTTTCCATGATTATCATTTTAAATTCTATATTTTTATATTCTCATAAAAACATGAAATTTATACAATTAGAAAACAATTCTCTCTTGAAGAAAATATTATAAAAATTTACTAAAAAGGATGAAAAGGCACAAAGGAATGGGATAAAGTCAAATAAAGGAAATTAACCTCATCCATCAGATAATAGATCTAAATATATTAATACAACATTCAATTTCTCTATGCATATATTTCAGTACCTTCCATTTAAGATTGAGACATACCCAGATTAAAGATCCTAAAGATTTATCCACATTCATTTGTTATCCCTATAGAGGATGATCTAGTAGACATGTTTAATGTCACATTACTGTAGTCTTTTAGAGGCCTTTCATTCAAAGAGTAAGTGGTTAAACCTTTTCTATCACTTAACATTTTGTTTCCATGTATGATTTCACCGTTAATGGAGACATTCCCACCACTGACCGATGACTCGAGATGGATGACACCACTCACCCCTTCATTATGAGATATGTTTACCCATTTTTAAAATAACTTATAGGAATTAAAAATTTTCTAGATCTCCTGATGATAATCTACAAGTTGTTGATCATCATACTAATTAATACAATCCACTTGAGGTGTTATAGGGTCAATGGTCATTAACAACCTGTAGCCTTTCACTCAAAATATACTTAGTATAGTTATCCACTAAAACACACTGTCATGTATACCCATCATTGGAAGCTTACATTTCCTATTTCATACTTACATCACTCACTTTGAGAGTAGTTGAATCCACATACACATTCCTATCAATAGCAGGACTATACTATACATTATGTGTCATACCTTCGTTTAAAACTGCCACAGTACTGATATTCATTCTCAGAATTAGACTGCCCATACCATCAATAGACATAGGACTAGGCCTCATATCTATAGAAGAAGCATTTCCCTTCACCTCATACATTGATTTATTCCATGATGGATTCTATTAGCCAAATGTTTCTACATTATTTTGCACTGTATACCTTGTCAATTTCACTCTACAATGTGTCTCATGATTCGCTTGTAAATAGAAATGGAAGATTACCACATTTTATGGATTTTTTGGTAGACAATGCCTATTTTTTGACAATTTTAACAAAGATAAGGAAGTATTTTATATTATAACTTTAGAGAGATTTAATCATCTAAGGTTGAGTGGAAATTATTATTAATAATTCACATGCTTAAATAAACCTCCAGTTGGATTGTAGAAAAATAATTGAATTTAACTGTTTCGGTGGCTCTGTCTATTTTAATTGGAATACCAATTATAGACAAGATTTCAAATAAGATCTTGAGATGCTATATGATCCAGTCAAGGAAAAAAATTCATCCATAAGTGACCTTTAGTCTATCTTTACCCAAATGGGGAAGACTAAAAATTCCACTATTGAAACCAAATCATAACTGGATTTACGGAAATTGTCCTATTCTCCTAGTATATGTGCTACATTTCCTCCAAAGGGAAAATTATTAAAAAGAAACCCCTACCCAAAGGTATGCATCTCTAATTATAATAATTCTAGAATGAGGCAAGATTTAAAAACATGTAATCATATTTCCAAACCATTAC
Organism: Viscum album; assembly: GCA_963277665.1. Lineage (NCBI taxonomy): Eukaryota > Viridiplantae > Streptophyta > Magnoliopsida > Santalales > Viscaceae > Viscum > Viscum album. The sequence goes on from OY728132.1 coordinate 1,891,764,910, forward strand.
AGTTGCATATAGAACCAACCAAGAAACAATGGAGTTTTTTTAAATCATAAACCTATTAATGATAGAATACTGATTAGAAAAATCCCAGTCAATATTGAGATTCATCATAATATGATCTGGAATAGAATCCTTCACATTTGAAAAATGCATTTAGTTTGAATCCCCTACATCCTCTGCAATACTATTAATGATTTTAGTATTATTAAGATTAACATAAATATGAACATTAGGGTGAAAATCACATGTCAAAACTTACATAGAACTGGAATTACCATCTATGGGAACCAATGCAGGATAGTTCATCTCTTCATCCTGATGGGATCTAAACACAATAGTCCGACCCTTTATCCATATGTTCACCGAAGTAGATATGTCTTCACTACCCACCTTGAACATCCCCATTGTATTCCACTATTCAATATTAGTATCCAGATCATGCTTGTAACAACCACTATATTTTAATGCACATCACAGACAAAAGCCCACGCCATGTTCTGGGAAGAATCTCCTACTTCCACCATCATGGGATTCGAGATGTGATGGTCTCAGGTGGTCCATCCACCCCATTTCAGGGTCCATCGAAACACTCATAAGATAATCTAGTACTAGTATCATTGATCATTTCATGATTAAGAAGGATTCTTCTATGGAAATAATAGAAATCCATACCTGAGGGGTGTTATCCTCTCATAATTCAAGGGATTCCATCAGCCCAAAACCAACCTCATGCTATTGACCCCATCCATCCCTCTATATATTTATAAAAATTATCAAGAGATATATCCTTCTTATACTATAATTAAGAGATTTGGAATTAAAAAATATAATATAAGTATCTCATATTCATTATAAAAATGGTGGAATATACCAAAACTTCTTCATACTCTCTGATGTTGAAAACTAAATCATTAAATATGTTGAAAGAAACAATATCAGTTTACTCATATTCTATTCTGATATCTGTTAACATGTTCCACATTATTTATTACATTACGTATGCCATTTTGTATTTAACCTTGATGGTACTTTCATATTTTTCAAATGATTCTTTGGCTATTTTGATACCCATCAACTTCATGGTAACATTTTATAACTTGGATATATGAATAGTGTATCAATATTTCCCATCAACCTCAATAATTATTTTATTATAAAACATCAATGTAATATTTTTCTTACATTGGTTGAAACCTAATTATTAATCTAACAATAACTTCGAGGCAAGGAAACTCAAGACATGGATTAATTCTGTATTTCAATACATGATAATTTTTTTATAAAAAGATGGTAAACCATTGTTATTAACTATTTTAATAATTTCTATGATAATTATCAAACATGGGGTTCTTTTCTCAGATACAAATTGAGGTTCCATAAGACAAATTAACTATGATAAGGGGTGGGGTGGGGTGGGGGTTTATTATTTGGATTTCTTTTAATAATTATAATATTTTAAAATTTTCAACTATAACATGTTAGATTTATTCTACATATAATATTTTTATAAAAATTTCAAACGAATAAAATGAAAAAGTATGTAATCCTAAAAAACATTTCATTTGAAGTTTAATCACACAGAGGGAAATGATATCGTTTTTATTCCCACTAGTATCATTCTTAAAAAATTCACTACTTCAAGGAAATGAATAAAACATTTTCATCAATCTAATTCACAAACTATTACCTCTTGATAATAAATTTTATACTATACCTGATCATTTTATAATTATTTTCTTATATTTAGAATAAAAACCACAAACGAAAAACATTTCTCCACATACTAGATATAGCTCTTATTGTATTTTATATTTGGTTTTCCACATTTTATTTTCATCTATCTGGTATTATCTCTACCATGAGACTCACTACTACTATTCTATTTTTTCTACTAATTTTTAATTCAATTTAAAAATTTATTATACATATTTTTTAATTTGGAATCTCTATCCAAACAATATGTATTGTTTATTTGAAGTGAAAATATTTTACTATCCTTTGAGTAAAAATTAATATTTTACTTCTCCTCTATATGAAAGTCAAATTTGTTGGAATATTTGATAGTGAAAAATATTTAAATCATAATCATTTCATATGAGTGAACAATGTTATGTATAATAGTACTACAATACCTTTATATAGGTCATCCTACAATATAAATTTTGAGAAACAATTTTTACTTTTCCACTAACTAAAATTAAAATATTAAATATTCATAATTAAATGAAATTAATTTAATTCTACATAAATCTTATAGAATAATCATGAACATTCGTGTTTCTTAATCTATTCTGTAGCATATGTATCATTTCTCCATCATCCAAAACCTCATATATTATGTATCATTTTATGTACTTATGAATATAGTATTATAAAAAATTCAAAATCATATAAGGTCATCCCCAAACATAAGATCTTAAACAATTTAAGTTAAATATTTCAAAAATCCTATCCAATGGTATTTGTGTTCTTATAAAAAAATTTTGAATCGCTAATCAACTAAAATTACTCTATTAATCCACATTTATTCTTCCAACTAACTCTATCAAATTATATTTTCATTGAAGAAAATTAATATAAATGGAATTTTCTAAAAAAATAACAGATAGTTATTTATCAAATTTTAGTCCTTTTAATTGAGTTGCATATCTTCACACCTTCTAAATTCATAAATCTTATAAAAGAAATATTTTACAATATAAAATTATAATAATCATCAATCTAGAAAACACCATTCATTGAATATAGTTGACTATATTTATTAAACATCAAAAAACATAAGGAGAATGTAAAGTCTTTATCTGGAGGCCTAAATAGAATTTCCCACCTCGTTTAATGTTTAATTAATCATTATTTACTCTTCTGTTATTGGAAATATTAAAAAAATTTAATTCTCATTTTTGTGCATCTACTCAATCTAACATCATTTAATTGTGTTGAGTATTTTCTTCATTTGTGCATAAATTTACAAAACTATGCGTGTTGATTTCCTATAATTATTTTTTGTAGTTGTAGGAACATTATAGATTATATTAGTGTCCATATAATTTGTTAAATATGATTCTAAAAAATTATAATATCCTCTATGAAAATTATAATATAACAACCTTAAAAAATTTACAGTTACCTTTTGATACCTAGACATAGAATTTCATAAAAGGTTTTTTTAACAAATAATTATGTTTTTATGATAATATAAGAGCAGTTATTAAAATTCAAAACAATGATCTGTGTATCAATCAAGGGTTATGAAACCTATATGACCCAATTTTGGAATAGAAAGATAATAGATTCCACTAGATAAGGGTTCACCAGAGGATTTTCCTATAGTGATTGTATCACAACTTCTTCAATTAGATACAAACGAAATATTGTATGGATATTTTGTGTCAATCCTAAAAAAACAATTTAACTTAAAAGAATATTTCTAAATCAAAGAACACATTAAAAAATGCATATTTTTGAACGAAGTTGATGAAAATATTGTAAAAATCCAGGATTTTGGAAACAAAATACAAATATTTAAATGATTATGTTTATTTAAATAACCAAAATGGCCAGTTTATTTAGTTAACCTAAAAATTGTGATTAGTCATAAAAAATGTCTCTAACCACTCATTATAACTCGAGTTTAGAAATGTATGTGTGAAATTCATGAAACATCCCGATATTACTACTGTCGTAATTAGGGTCCAAACTACATAATACCAATGACATAGAACTGATCCTAGGAAATGTTAATCAACTTAATACTAGTAATGTACATGGTAACATTTTTTAATAAACCAAAATAGAAAAATCTTGACAATCAACCATGATCAGACACCACTTATTAGAGAAAAAATAACTTGGAAAAAATATCATTAATAATTATAAAGAGTAAAATAAATAAGGAAAAAAATGGAGTAATTTTTTTTCATGCGAAAATTAAAACCATGATACAATGTTTGAATATAATATAAAATGAGTGAAGACTAAACTATGTCTCAATGTGAATATTTTTCATCACCAATATATCCAACTAATAATACAATAAAAATAAATAGAAGCTAGGGGACTACATATTTTCAATCTCTTTTTCCAAATCCATATAGAACACATCTACAAACTCAAAATGGAAAAAAGTAGGGTTTGAGGATAAATACTAGTGTAGTTTCACTATAGAATAATCATGAATTATAATTCCATGAAAACATTATCCTTATCATCAAATCCATAAATATTTATAAAAAAATATCAAAATTTGATCATTTTTAAAAAATCATTTGTTTATCAATAAAATTATTCATATCCACATAATAAGGAACTTGATATGATTATATGAGATATCATGATAAAATAGTAACAATAATAAGCAAAACAATCCTTGGATATACAATAAGATAAATATGGGAGATAAAGAAAATTAAATAATCCATCTTGTAAATAACCATACAGTAGTTGGGCTCTAGGAATTCTGAAAGAATATATATTGAAATAATGAAATACTTGTACATGTATCATGTAAATCCCTCCAATACTATGTCCTTTCATTGTTTTTTTGATATCTTAAAATGAATACCTTACGGAATTACACAAACTAAGGTGTAATGTATCTATTCCCCATTGAACCCATACTCTCAATGTGATACATTTATTATAAACCATTTAAAAAACATAATCATACATTTCAAAATTATTTTCAAAATTAGTAATCACCACTTAAGAACATGAACGTACCATTTAAAATGAAATGATCCATTGAGGTATTTCATCAAACACATTTTGTACAGAATCATTAAATTCTGTTTACCATCATGAATCTATTGCTACAAATAATATCATATAATAATTAAATTAATTTAAAAACTAGACTAGAGAAATCAATAATAATTTCAATTCATTCATGGGTAATCAATTTTATATAGAGACATTAACCTCTATAATGAATTAAAATGAGTATCTATTTAGAATTGTGGTAAAAAATGAGTATATGATAACATCATAAGACTATATCAATAAGAAATAACATTAATTCTTTTTTATATCCTTTGATCTCAAATAAACAATGAAACAATTTCCAATGAGATAGAGTGAGATAGGATATATCTTAGACCTAATACTATTAGAGAAAATCAGACAATATATAGATGATACCATATTGAAATATGTTCTGAAAGCAGAGAAACAACCAATACTTCAAGGAGAGAATCCTCTAATATGATGGGGATGATTTTTTTCAAACCTGATGTATATTTTTTTGGTGTTATTTATTATAATGATCATGGGTAAGGTGTTATATTGCCACACTTTAAGGGTTTATATCCATGCGACATTCTAGAAAAACCACCCCAAAACCACATGATATCCTCTTCAAACCTCACAGTTTTTCTAACCAATAAAAAAATTTATAAAACAAAAATAAAACCAAATTTTCCCATATCACATGATTACCACATGGTTATAACTAATCATGTAACTAAATTTTCTCCAAAAGCGTGTGCATTGCAGGTTTTCTAATAAATTATTGTTTTCAACCCCTTACTCCAGGGAACCTATAGAAAAACCAATGGAAAATGAAATTTATAAATTGTGTACAGATTAATCGTAGTGCATAACACATTATATATTGTAAAAATTTGGCTACTTACGTTCCCTTCTAATTAAATAAATTAATTCCTTGACATTTAAAATATCCCTTACTATTATAAATGGAAATATTTATTTATAGTATAGATTGAAAGAAAAATATAGTTACATGAGACAAAATATGAAAAAAATATGAAACATTTCATTTTACCTTGGATAAGTACATTACAGATAATTACTTTTTCTACATTTAAATAATATTGATATCTGATATGAATATGAATCATTAATCTTATAATATATCAAATTTTCCATAAACGATCTCATATTCATCATTGAAAAAGCATTGGATTATTTTTTTGTTTGAAAAATAAAATGATATTTATATATTTCATTGACTAATATGAAAAATTTCTGGATATAATAAATAAATTTTTTAAATAACATAATTTTTTAATGCATTGTGGAATATTATATTTGTATATTTCATAATACAAAAAACAATAACGAATATTTCTTTACCTTTAATTTAAAATTTATCACATAATTTGATTTTACTTATTATTTAATAGAATATAATTAGAAAAAATATACCATATTTATAACATATAAAAAACTACTGTAATTAGTAACTGTACCTAAAATTACATAATTATCAGTATCCACATAAATAGTAATCTTATTATAGGCTTCTTCTTGTCCCTATGGTTTTTTGGGTTATTAGGGGTCGAATTTCATCATAATACAATGTATCTATGGACATTTTCCCTAATTCAATTATTAATCATATATAAAACAGGAATTGATTGTGGATCCATTGGAAGAATATTATTTTTCTCCATCTTTTTAATAACTCATAATATTTATATTAAATCTTTTATATTGAGAAACATTATTACTAAACTTAAATCATCTTTCATGCCTATTTATACATTCCTCTATGAACTTCATTAATCTTTTTTAGCATTTAAAATAATGAATCTTTTATCAATTATCATCTTCATCACCTAAAAATCCATTTGACTATTTGTTTCTCCTATTTATTCTGATTTGGAATTATAATTTGTTTAAATTTTCATTCCTGATTCAGGATGTAGGTTTAACATATAATCAAACTTATATCTAAAACTAATATAAATATATATTTATCATTTATAAAATGTCAACATTTTCCATGGAACCCATTATTAACTTGTTTACCTTGGCCTAAAAAATTAATAAAAAATATTTTATTTATTTATGAATAGTTGGAAACATGTGAAAATTATTTTTGTATAATTATATTAAAAATTTAAAATAAAAATGACATACTCATTTTCACCATCACTATAGTCTATAGTTCTATTAGTCCTAAATCACACATAATTAAATGTTATTTTTCTTTAAGTAGAGTTTCATAGTTACTTTTATATTAATTAACAAAAATAATAAATCCATTATAAAAAATCATAAAGACAATTTGATTATCCTAGGAATTTTCCTAGAGAGTTTATAGCTATATGTCTAGTAGTTATCCCACTAACAATGAATTGAGTTATTATCTAGTTAAAAGTTTACCACACATTAATAATTTTATTTTTTATTGGTGCATCCATGTTAACGAATCACCAAATTTCAAGTATATAAAATGGGATGTAATATCTAGAAATTCTAAATATTCATTACTCAACCCAATAATATGGTTGTTTATATATATATATATTCCTTATAATTAACTTTAGTTTTTTCACTAAATATATCATATTCAAATTGATAAATAAAAAAACCATTCCCCAAAATAGGTAAAAAAATCATAAAAAATATTTATATATAGATATAATAACAACTAAGTTTTCTAGACCCAAAAACATATATCATGAGTTATATAAACATACATTAAAACAATATTTGAGAATAAGTGGTATTACAAAAAAAAATTCATTATTTATATCATTCCCATTAGTCAAATATTATATCTCACTACTAACACATGAACCCAACAATAAAAGTTTTAGTGTCAATCCGAACTAGATACATAGGAATTATTTTTTATATTACTTGTGAACATTTATCAACAATTTTGCCTTAATAGGATCACATCAATTCATCTCATAAATTGTCCTCCTCAACAAAACCTGGAAAATTGTAACAAAAGAAACAAGTGAACTGAAATGATCTGTCAAGGATAAAATATCAATTTTTCATCAATGAATAGATCAGGAGAAGTTAAAAGTATATGATGAGGTTAGGAATATATAATTAAATGTAGTGCGGAACTATAATTTCATTTTATATGTTATGCCACAAGTTCATGTAATTATAAATTAAAAACCATAATCCAAAGAAAATGATTGTGTAATAATGAAATTACAAGCAATAACCATGGAGAATAATCTCATTCATGTGGAATTGAAATGAAATATTAAATTTAAAAATTATAAATAATATTATTTTTAATAATCATAATAAAATTTTGAGATCATATTGTTATAATATAAATGAATCTACAAATTTATGTCTGGGAGAATTTTCAAGAAATTCCATTCATGTTGAGACCAATAGGTTTCGAGTTCTTGTCGGACTAAGAAAGAATATACGTAATAATTTTTTTTTTCTATTGATGGTTTTCTTATTTATTTTCAGTAAATAAATAAAATGAAAAATTTTGATACAAATTTTTGTGTGTATTAGAGAGATAAATACACGTCTAATGGAAAATGATGTTCCAAATTATACTATTGGATAATGTTTATCGAAGGGAAACTAGTGAACTGAGGAAAAATGATGGAGAACTAGGACATTACCATAATTATTTTTCTATGAAAATAAACAAATGTGTTGGTTTTAAATTTCAAAAAAAAACACAATTAATAATGGTTCTCATAGTTTAAAGATATTTTTTAATGATATTTAATTATGGTGTTTTGTAGAACAAGAAAATTTAATGATGCTTTGTCTTATTGAAGATTCTAAAACAAGACAATGAACATAAGATTCCAAATCATGAAATGAGATTTTTTTTTTCAAATTTATTTCACTAGTTATAGATAATTTAATAGTTTAAAAATATATAGATTTCATACTGAATTCATCATAAAGGTGTATTTGAAAAATGTTCATTATATAATGGTTTTCATAAAAATATTCAACAGACAACTTCTAACAAGCATTGTATCAGTGAATGGCTTCTTGATTGTGGGATTTTATAAATAAACCAAACATAGATTCTTTTAATAATTATTGATGACTGTTATTTTTGAGAGTAAGACAGATAAAGAATATTTTTGAGTTAATCTAACAGAGTATCAAAAAATGATCTAGATACTGTATTCATTTCATATATTACTAAGTATAGGTGCTTTTAATAATGTACCAGTTTTTTGATTTTAGGATTTTTCATAGTTTTTGTTAATCTATTAATTATGAGGACGACGAGATAAGAGTTCAATTACTCAATATTTCTACTTGAATGTTCATTACTATTACCAAGACATTAGAATGTATAAAATATTATTATCACATATATTTGAGAAATGTTCTAATTAATATTATTAACTACAATTTATATATTGTTTTAAGGATGGAACAATATGAAAGTATCATTAATGATAATAAAATTTAAAATATGATAATCAGAATTGATGGTTAAAAACATACCTAGATTATTGATAAATTTATTATTATATGTAGTGGTTTTGTTTCATTGATAATTTGTTGTTAAATAAGTGTGGTTCCTACTATGAAATCATTAGAGAATTATATTTTGAATTAGAAGATAAAGATGAATCAAATATTTTTTTTCTTGATAGAGAGATACTAGATAAAATGGAACTAGACATAGATGTTTTTGATGAATTTAATAAAAATGAAATGTTTCATAAATTAGGTTAATTAAATTGCAAACATAATTTATTAATAATATCAAACTTCTAGAAATTAATGTTTTAAAGTATATTAAGTATTTTGATGACATGTTGAAGCATATTGGTGAAGTTTCATATCATTGTTACAAAAAATAATTCATAATTTCATTTATACATGATGCACAAGCATTTTTCAAGGTCTTTAGTGTGATGAATTTAATGGATATACAATTTTTTTGTTAACGAAAAATTATTTCTTTCTATATGAATAGTGGAATTATGTTACATATAAATCATTCAAATGAATAAATACTATTATTTGTTAGTGATCATTGTAATTCCTTTTATTTTCTAAGGGGGTGAACCCCTATTTTCATTCAATGAAGTCTTTTATATCTAATTATAGGAGGAAAATATTTAAAATGGGAAAAAAGATCAAATCACTAATTCACCCCCATTTAATGATAAGACTAATCATTAATAGTAATTTCAATTTGTATCTAAGAATAATATTAATTCATTTACTATATTATGCATAGAGATTTAAAAATTATCATGGATTTTCCTAACTCTATTAATAGAAAGATGATTCATATATTCAATAAGAGAAAAATCTAATCCTGGAAGAAAGAATGATACCCTATATTTTATCAATTATTTATGATGTCCTTGAGTTTTTTATAGATTTTATCCCTCATCCTACTAAGGTTCATCACATAATAGATATAGATAAATTGAATATAATGAATTATGGGATACCCAGAAATACTACACTTTTCACTATCTATTTTAAATTGAAATTAAAATGGTTAAATGAATTGAAACAGTTTAATGTATCTTGGAAAAGTTTATCATATTTATGAAATAAATTTGGGTTACATGAAAAAAAGTTTTAGATATGAATATTGAAGTATTATGACCATAAAAAATTATATTATAAAAAAATTGTGAAATTAATTACATGGATTAATGACATAGTGATAAACTAATGATATTTTGGGGATACATTTCAAGATTTTAAAAATTGTTTAATGATTCAAATAATTCATCTAGAAAAATTAAATGTGAAGGTATGATCCTTATAAGATAGAGATTATAAAATTATATATATAGGTGACTGGTATAGTTTTATCATAACATAAAAATTAGAAGTGAAAATGATTACATTTAGAAGGAAATTAAAATAATGAAATATACTCCAAGGCTGATAAGATTGAAAATTCTATGAATATTTGTCTGGAAAATGTTAGTGACTATGAAAATGAATGTGATTTAATTAAAAAGTTATTGAGGAATTAATTAATTTTATTTTTTTTATGTAAAAAGATTCACTTGTAGTGACATTGACCGTAATATCCCAGACCTAGTACCTGCTTTATTACATTTGAAGAAGAAACAATGAACCAAATCCAGAAGGACTGCATAATTTAGTAGCCTTGGAAAAAATGATTGATAATTGATAAATTTAATAATTTTTAAAACATAAATAACAATAATTTTTTAAATGACATCATTACCTCTAGAATATACATCAATATAATCCATAGTACACATCATGAATTATTGTGAAAGAAAACAAAATATTTTTTAGATTGAATGTTTAGCAAGGTTTAAGTATAGTAGAAGCTATCATGAGTCAATAAGCTTAATTAATATAAAAGGCTAAATAACTGAGAACAACTACCATTAAAATAGATGGATATGGGATAAAAAATAAAAAAATATAAATATCTTTTCACATATTCTATTTAAATTAATTGAAAATGAATAATCAACATGGAATGGTATATTTATGATAAAATTAAATTCAATAAATAAATTTAAATTTAAATTCTACAAGAGATAATTGTATAGTGAAAAAAAGATTGGATAATAATAACCAAACTCTTAATAAACGAAATTCTCAATTATCATATTACATGCTTCCTAGGTACATGATACCTTTACCATAAATACCTTTCATAGATAAATTAAAAAATACTATTTGAAATTTCACAAAACAATTTATTGAATATTAATTAATCCATCTAGATTTCATAGGAATACTGGGGATTTCATTAATAAGGGCCATTCCATGTCTTTCAAGTAAAAAATATACCTTATATAGAAAATAAAAATTTCAATTCATAAATTATGATCTTTATCATTAAATATTATTATTCAGAAAGTAATATGGAATTATAAATATTTACCATGAAATGATTTATTTTAATGTAGAACACCATATGTAGAAACGATATATGATCTAGTTAATAAAAATATCCATTAATGCTAATAAGAATATAAAGGGTAAATTTAATGACCAATGATCAAAGCAATGTGAATAATTCGAGGCGATATCAATGAATACAAAAATGAAATAACAGAATTTGAATATTATCCATAGTTAAAAGAATCCTAAAAAATCTAGAGGTAAAAAATTATTGGTATAAATAAAACATATCTCTATAAGATTATATGTTAAAAAAGGGTTGTTGTCATTGATGAATAGAAAAACCTTAAAAATATTTATTAGAACAATGTTTTGGAATATTCCATTTTCATTTTTAAAACCAATTTTTAAAAATAAACGATCCAAATAAATTTGTAAATATTTTTAAGTGGAAATATATATTGAAATATTTAATGGAATTTCGATAACATTTGATTGGTAATGACAGCAGAATATTTTGTTCATGCCACAGACATTAAAATAATCTTTCCTTCCTCTTTTTCAGTAAAATCCAATAGTGATATTTTTAAAAAATAAATTATTATTCCTTTAAAAATAATTTTAAATGAAAAAATGATATTATAATTATTTAATAATTTAATTTTAATACATTATAAATTTATTGAAAACATTTTTAGAGATCCTGGTTTTGAATAAAAAAAATTTATGACCTAAGATTGGAATGTATTCTTATTTTCATAAAAAAATTAATCAATATTTTTAATGAACAAAGAGTGAAACAATTGTAGAATTACATGTTGAATGTAATTAATAATAGGAGTGAAATAAAATGAAAGGGTTTAATAAATAATTTCACATAATTTCCTTCAATATAAATTCATCTATTAACAATATTGATCAAAATGAAATTCTGAAAAAAAACCCTTTGTGAAGGATGTAACATTAAAGTGATAATTATCCAAAAGAATAGATTATATGTATCAAATCTAAATCCACATAAAAATGTTAATATAAATAAATATATAGTCAACTATCATTTCACACATAATCTTATAATAACAAAGACAGAAAGTGGGTAACATTACCCAATGAACCAAAATTTATAATGAAATTATTTACCACTATGTAATAATTAATTGAAATACCATTAGATAAAAAAATCAAATTAAAACATCAAATACCATAAATAATTATGTATTCATGAGGTTACATTATACTGTGGAATTATTAACACCACATAATATAACTAAGGTGCATTAAATTTCAATATTCATCATCATGGATAAATTTAAACTAAGTACCTTACCATATTCATCCTTTTGATAAAAAATAAATTAATATATTATATAGTATATTTAAACAAGTTATTAACTTATAAAAGATTCATATTTATATTTATAATATCATATATGAACATTTAATAATATATTATCACACTTTTGATAATAATTATTCATTATTTTCATTGTTTTGTATGTTAATTCCCCTTTTTTCTCATGGGTGTTTCTCATGAATGTTCCAAATCATGTGAAAACTATATAGTTATATCATCACAATAATAATATCTATGAAATAATTTTTTTATTCTTTACATCAATTATAATTTTAAAACCAATAATGAAAGATGTCTATGATAAATATGTACAATACGATCATGGAGATGGTTGGTAGGAAGTAAACCCTTATTTTCTTTCAGTAGGGGTGAAATCCCCCACAACATTTCCAAACATTAAGGGTCCTCATACATCTTGTGGGATTCTTTTTTTATAACAATAATAATATTATTACTATAATATATAAAACAATTATGATGAACATCCATGAAATTAAATTTAATATTCAAATAGTTTTTTACTAAGGATTTCAATATAGAAAAAATATATAAGTACTTTATAAATTTTATATCCACTTAGGCCTTTCCATGGTATTGGAGTTACCTTTTAAGAGAGGTAATTAACTTGGGTAATTCCATTATTCCCCAATTTATGTCAACCAACTACAAATGGATACGTGTGGTGAGATTTATTTCCATCAATATTATACTTCATTTTTACTTATTAAAATAATTTTTTATTCCCTTCTATTCCACACATAAATAATGTACCCATTCCATTGAGACACTTTACTAGGTACATCCATCCACATTTCTAACATGATGGAAATCAGTCCATATTTCATCTATGTTCACCATCACTAGATCTCTTAGAGAACCCCATACTTATCTTCATTGTTAATTCTTGAATTTTGGTAAAGTTATATGTTGTTAATCATAGATAATGAAAACTAATTAGGGATGACCAAAATTTCCTTCACTCTAGTTATCATCTTATTATTTCACTCAAAACAACAACCTTGGTAATCATATTCCATCTATAGATGATAACTTTAGGATCAATCCATTGTCTAAAACCAAAAATAATAGTGTGAGAAATAGTAATCATTATGAGAAAACCATATAATAATTTATATGGTGTCTAAAATATGACATAATATTTTCAATCAAAGACACCATGGGTTTAACCTAGGCCATTTTTTTTAATAAATCCCTCATAGTGTTCTATAAGTAAAATGTAAATTATCCTAACCATATACAATAATATCTCCAAACCAAATATGCATTATGTCTCATTATTATGAGGTAAGAGATCATCAGGTCAAGCCTAATTCCCCATATTGTGAATAATTAACCCTATGTACATCAATGCCAGAGCCAAACCCACATGTTGTATCCAAAGAGGGTTGATTTTCTAGAAAATAAACACCTTCTCTTCCATTTGAAAAAATTACAATGTAATTATATACATATACTCAATGTTTTTATATAGGGTTATATTCCTAAATCAATGTTTTCCAAAATCTAGTTTCCACGGGTTCAACAAAACATTTTTTGATACCAACTTTAATGACGCCTTCCCTAGTGGATCAAAGATAGTTCTTTATTTATTACCATATCATTAGATACAAGGAATATCATCCCAAAAAACTAAATATTTTGGTATTCACTGAAAACAAGACACATAATTGATACATTTATTAAATTTTAAAACACAAATAACATAAATTATTTTTCTTAGAATTTATTTATTACCTCTTTAATATTTTTTCATATAATACTATGTAAATTTCAAGAATTCTTGATACAGGAAAAAAATTATGGTGAGAGAAAATGATCAGTAAGGGTAATGTATATTGAAAGTTAGTGTATACCAATATTATTAATCTTTAATGAAACGTAAATAACATAGAACACAGTCCATTTAAATAACTAGAGAGGGAATAATCTGTTGGTTTTGTACCTCAGAAGTAAAATTATAAATACTATATCTGAATGAACAGGTGTTGAATTCGTTAAATCCCCTTAGGGGTTTGTATAGTGTAGGCGGTGACACATGCATTTTGTGGGAAAGTGGTGACAGAGGCATGTTGAATGACTGGTGACGCATGCAGGATGATGCAGGAATGATGTTGCACTGGGGATTCTATCTATGTTCATGGGATATATACCATGGATCGTACAAGAAAAATAATGTTTTTCCCTCTACTGAGATTGAAAGTGGTCAATGTTTTCATAATAAAATGATTCTTTTTCTAAAAAAGTTTAAAATGAATTCCATTTGGTAAATAACATAGAACAAATTCATGTTAAATAACTAAATAAGTCCTAATTAATATGTAAAGTGAAATAACAAAACACCCATAAAAATATATCTATCAAATGAAAATGAAATCCATCTAGAGATAATTTTATAATGATAATCTCAATAATAATAAAAACTATACTCTTTCTAGATAATATTATTAATTATTTTAGGACATGTTTCCAAGGAACATGATACCTTTTCCATTAGGAAAATTCCAAGGATTATTGAAAAGATATTGGGTTAAAACCCACTTAACTATGTCTAGCAATGTGATTTATCCCATTAAACTACTAAAAGATCGAGGGCAAATAAGTAACCCAGAATATACCATTTTTTCTTAACAAAATAATTTCCAATATATTAAATAATAGATTTAATTCATAAACATTCTACATAGTCATTAAATATCATAATAGAGTAAAGAATATATATTTCTCAATATTTTCCTAGATAAATAAATGAATTTAAATGTAGATCACCATATGTAGGAAAAATCAATGGTTCAATAAATAAACAAATCCATGATAAATAATATGGATATTTAAGGGAAATTTAATTTCCATTGATCATAGGAAATTAAATTATTGAATGGGAACTAAGTCACTATAAAAATAAAATAAGGAAGTTTTTTTCAATATTATCCTTCAAAAAATAAACATAAATAATACATAGAAAGATTTAGGATGGTATTAATAAAATATTTATCTAGTGGATTATATGTAAAATATATGGTTGATGACATTTGTGAATATAAATACCATAAAAATATCATCACAAATAATCATTGGTAAAATATCCATTACATATTGAGAATCATTTTTTAATAGTTTCTCAAAAAACTATAAGACAATATTATAATTTAAAAAAACCATTAAAATATATAAATGATTATTAAAAATATTTGAGTGTTCATGACTACAGCAAAATTCGTTCATGCCATAATCATTAAAAAACAACCCTCTCAGTTTTTCAGTAAAATAAATACAATTATTAAATTAAAAATTAAATTAATATTACCTTAAAAATTTAATAAGTAAACATGGTTTAAAATCAATTGAAAAAATCATTTTTAAATTGTTCAAAAAAATTTAGGAAAACATTTTTAGGGAAGTTGGTTTTTGGAGAAAACAAATATTAGATTGAATAGAGAAATTAATATATATTTCTCTAAAAACGTTTTATCAGTCATTTTAAGTACTAATGTGATGATAATTTTTAGAATTATTTGATTGTGTTCATTAATAACCATAGGAGAATAAAATTAACGTTTTTATTTTTTAATTATAAAATAATTTCCTTGAATAGAAATTCATTTTTTTTAAATCAAGAACAAAATAAGATTGTAAAATAAACCCTTAAAGATATGATATTGATAATATGATAAATAAACAAAGAATATAATACTTTTATCAAATATAATTCTATATAAAAACATGTATATACATCATCAGTCAGTAATAATTCATATCACCTATAATCTTAGAATATCACTGTAACATCCTAATACTGATATGTCCATTGCATCTTTAACTGAATTGGTGTTTTACGATTCTCTTTGTCTTTATATAGCTAAAAAGGAATTGGGAGGATTCCTATAATGGTGAAGTCATAGATTTGATTGACTCTTAGAATTAAACTATCATTTCTACAGGCTAATGTAATATTTCACATGAGAAAATGTTGTAGTTTCTTTAATATACCAATATACACGGAATCTACATTATATTTTCTCACTTCATGACGAACCCTCATTTTAGTGACTAGGGTTTATTTAGTGAGTTAAATATCACACATATGTGATGGAACTACTTGTCAAGTTACCCTTATGCATCCAACTCATATTGTATAAGATGTACTCACCGATGAGTCCATGTGGCCCCTCATATAATGTGTTATGGGGAACACCCCATGTGAATTAGAAAGAAAAAAAGACTAGTTATATAGAAAATATTATGCATAGGAATTACCCCTACACTTGTCCTATTTCAATAACTTGCGATGTATATAGGGAGGTATATTGCATGGTAGAGATTAAGAAATGGTATTTGACGTGATCTATGAAGAATGAAGTTTACCCTAAGGTATATTCCATATATACATTTAATTTAAATTAGGATACCATGTTCTTATTAAACTAGTCACTGTGTGATATTCAAATAGTTCCAATAGACCATATCATTTTTTATGTTTCCTCCTTCTATTGTTCTAGAGTATGTTATAACTTCCCACCATCAAGGAGGTTTAATAATGTATCTAGTTCGTGTCATTAGATATTGGATCACTATAGTGTACAATAATAGGTATCTGTTTATATGTATAATGTATTAGATCCTCATTAACATAACTATCCCTGTGTAGGGTCATGAATAACATAACCTATGTATTGGGGAAATCAATCCTCTAACTAGTGGGTTTATTTTTT